>JAVMKO010000002.1:213212063-213828842 GCA_032164245.1 Sternotherus odoratus | reverse complement strand
TTTGACTAGTGTGCCACTCCGTCCCCACCAGCCTGAGCTCACGTGAGTGCGCTCTTGAAACTGGTGTCCCCTGTGTGGTGTGTCCTCACACACACCGTGCATCCAGTGTCATGCCAGCAGGGGTGGGGTCATTCCCAGAAGTCCCAGAATGTCCAGTATTCTGGTCACATGGGAGCAGCCACCCTAGTTGGATGTAAGCTGCAGGAGGGAGGCTGGTTCCTGTTACTGGCCCTGAAAGAGGTTGAAAGGCTCCTGCAGACTGTGTTGGACAGGGGAATAGCGTGTGTTACTTTTGTTTGCATTAATTAACTGTGGGAAAGGGCTGAAATGACCTGGTCATGGTGTTTAATCCTTCCGGGGGACACACCAGCAGCAGTCTACCATACCTTACTGTGTTATGTATTACTAGTCTAAAAGCCCGTGTACACGGGCCAACGGCAACAGCTCGTGGGCCCCCCCACTCGCTCAGCTCTCTCCCCCTTCCCCCTCCAAGGCCCCCCCCGCTCGCTCAGCTCTCTCCCCACTCCAAGGGCCTCCCCTCCCCCCCACTCCAAGGGCCCCCTGCTCACTCGGCCCACCCCACTCGCTCAGCCCCCCCCTGCTCCAAGGGCCCCCCCCCCGCTCGCTCAGCCCCTCCTCACCCCCACTCCAAGGCCCCCCCGCTCGCTCAGCCCCCCCTTCCCCCCACTCCAAGGGCCCCCTGCCTGCGCCTCCTGCGCCCAGCCACCCTCCTGCTGCGCTCTCCGAGCCTCTGATCCAGACCCTGCTTCCCTCTCGGCGGCACACGCGCGGCGGCCATGTTGTGCTGTCGAACTACACCTCCCAGCATGCCGTGCGTCTGGGCCGTCTCTACTGCGTATGATGGCTTCACACACACTTCTCTAGTCTTTTATTAAATAGGATGGGCTGGGAGCTGACACACTTTTGGCTAGATTCACAAGTGGACTGAGGCTATGGCTATGCTACAGCTTAAGTTGACATAAGTTTTGTGTGAGTTAGCCACCCCCGTTAAGTGCCAGTGTGGACAGCGCTTTGTCAGCAAGAGAGCTTCTCTCCTTTGTAACTTTCCTGCTGTACTAAAATTAGTGAGGCCTCAGTTTGAGTACAGTGTCCAGTTTTGGGTGCCAGATGTTGACAAATTGGAGAAAGTCCAGAGGAGAGCAATAAAAATGATAAAAGGCTTAGAAAATCTGACCTATGAGGAAAAGTTGAAAAAAACCTGGGCATGCTCAGTCTTCAGAGAGCAAGACTGAGAGGGCACCTGAGAACACTCCTCACATATGTTAAGGGATGTTATAAAGAAGATGGTGTTCCATTGTTTTCCGCATCTATGGAGGCTAGAACAAGAAAGAATGGATTTAATCTGCTGCAGGGGAGATTTAAATTAGATATTAGGAAAAACTTGTTAACTATAAAGATAGTTAAGCTCTGGAATAGGCTTCAAGGCAGGTTATGGGTGGGATAATATCTTTTATTGGACCAACTTCTGTTGTCTCTGTCTCTCCCACCAACAGAAGTTGGTCCAATAAACAATATTATCTTATCCACCTTGTCTCTCTCAAATGAGTGCGGTTGAGATCAAAGCTGCTGTTCTTCTCAAAGTGAATGTCAGTGACACTTGTTCAGTGTTTCATGACAAATACATTCGGGGCACTTAGTTACTGGGGGAAAGAGTCCTCCCCTTTGAGAAATAAGCACGTGTCAATGAGTCAGAAGTTGGAAATAGTGACACCACCATGATTTTTAAAAAAAAATATTTTTGCTATTGTGTGACTAATTCATAATCCTACAACTTAGATCTGTAAGAACACCCCAGTTTTTTTATTTTCAACTTATGGGCACCTTCAGAAATATCCAAATTGGTTCCGCTTTGCAATTACAGCTTTTTTTTATCCCATTTCTAATTAAAACAATAGGGACAAAAATAGTTATTCTGATAGCTAATGAGGTTAACTATTTAAAATATTGGGGGCGTTTTTATTCTGTTTCCTAAATCCATGACATTGCATCCAGTTTTAAGCAACTTATTTTAAGAGGAGTCAGAAAAGATCTGGCACCTTAATCAAAGATATGGAAGATTTTAGCCATAATGATAGGCTAAAAGCTGTTTCAGCACAACTGGTGGTATCAGGGGTACTGGAACCTTGTAATGGGGCTACACTTCCTCCAAACCTTGGAGTTTCTTAGTGGCAGCAGGTGGTACTGTGTAGTACCTGTTCAGTAGCCAGACTGTATAGATATTAACACAGTCTGCAGTGTGACCAAGAGCTGGCATGAATCACCAGCCACACCTTAAAATAAACATGTGTGCCCACACAGCTGGCTTGTCTTTGAAAGATCCCATGGAAGGCATACATTTTAATGAGAGATTGGAAGGAGGAAAGGGAGGTCGATAGATGCACTGGTTGAGGAACCATGGAAGGAGGTAAATAGAACAGAGTGGAGAATGGTATAGAGGGTGCTAGCTGGCAAGCTTGGGAGCAGTGGAGTGAATAAGATGAGAATAATTGGAAATGAGAACAGGGTTGCAGGTGGTGCAGAGATGCAGAGGCTCATGGAGGTAAAGGACCGGAAACTTGAACTTGATGTGTAAGGAGAGGAGAATCCAGCAAAGGGACACGGCAGACATTGTTGCATTAGGGTAATGAGTTATCATTACTGTCACGCTATCTGGAGTGGCTCACGACTGTGAGTGCCTATCTCAGGGCAGATGGTCAGAAACAAGGGCAAACACCCCAAACTGGCGGTGTGTTTTCTATGATTAGATTTCACCAAGCCAGTTACAAATGTGAACTCCTGGATCACTATACCAGTCTTACCATGGAATCACAGACAGTCCCTTAGACTCTCTAGAGTCTAGTCTGTCTTGCAACACAGACAAACTGACCTTTGTGATAAATGAGCACACCACATTCAGGTTGCTTACAGTTTCAAGAGACCAGTCACTTAGCCCATATCGACTGCTATCTTACATTAAATACAATGGCTCTAGCCAATCCTGTAATGAACTATCTAAAGGTTTATTAACTACGAAAAAGAGAAAAGAGTTATTTACAGATTAAAACAAGCAAACATATACACACAAATAAGTTACCATCTACATCCTAAGAGTGACAGAGTTGTAGTGATCTGTCAATTTAAAGCAGGGGTCAGCAACCTTTCGGAAGTGGTGTGCCAAATCTTCATTTATTCACTCTAGTTTAAGGTTTTGCGTGCCAGTAACACATTTTAATGTTTATAGAAGGTCTCTTTCTATAAGTCTATAATATAGAACTAAACTATTGTTGTATATAAAATAAATAATGTTTTTAAAATGTTTAAGAAGCTTCATTTAAAATTAAATTAAAATGCAGAGCCCCCCTGGACTGGTGGCCAGGACCCAGGCAGCGTGAGAGCCACTGAAAATCAGCTTGTGTGCCCCCTTTGGCACATGTGCCATAGTTTACCTACCCCTGATTTAAAGTGTCTTTCAGGTCATAGCAGGAGGCAGCCCTGGGGATCTCTGACTTCAGTTTAGAGTGTCTGGTCCTGTCAGAGTTCAGAGAGATGGAAAATTATCCTGTGGCTTTTTTTTATTTCCTTCCTTCATCTTTGAAATCTGCAGGACAAGCTTCCTTGCACATAGCATTTCTCATGTGTGATAGGGCCATTAACTAGGCCATTGTATTGTGATATTCCTTGATGGCCCATCTGATTTTAATAGTCCTTCTGAATGGGTTTGGAGGGTAAGGGATGGTTTTCCTGCCTGAGTTCACAAGTTCAGAGCAAACATTTTCAAAGTTATAAAGCAAACCTTATATATTTTCTTATTGCGTGGAATGCAGACATTGCAAGTAAGATTAATGCATGCAGCAACTTACAAACATTTCATAGAATCTAACACTAAATATGTTCTTATAAGCCTAGTACCTATTCTGAGCAAAACTAATATACAGGTGAATTGGTCTGGTCTACAGCTATCAATGTTGTCAGTTCTGAGCTAATGCCTGCAGCCTGGGCAAGAACTGGCATATGGCCGGCCAGATTCACATCTCTAGAAAGGAGAGAAAAAGTATCTTGCAACAGTACTTGCTGCATTTTGGATTTAGTTCTTTAGTAATGAACAGGAAAGTGTGTATCACATGCTTTGAATTTAAAAGAAAAAACTAATAAACTGTAGGAGAACAAGAATCAGAGAGGTAACCGTGTTAGTCTGGAATAGCAGAAGTAATAAAGAGTCCTGCTTGCAAAAAACTAATAAACTGTAGGAGAACAAGAATCAGAGAGGTAACCGTGTTAGTCTGGAATAGCAGAAGTAATAAAGAGTCCTGCTTGCATCCGACGAAGTGGGTATTAGCCCATGAAAGCTTATGTAGGAGAACAATGAGCATGAACACAATGGGAGTTTGAGTAAGGATGGAAAACTGAGTCAAGCCTTCAGGAGTTGGCCATGCATTCCCTATAAATGGGGCTGTCTTGAGGCCTAAACTGCATAGGAAACTATATGGAACATCCATTTTGTAGGGACACCTCCAGCCCAGTCACCACTCCCTCCCTCCCCACTTTGCACATCAATATGGCTGTGACTCCAGCCCCTGTAAGGATCTCTTCTTTCCTTGCAGCAGCACAGCTCTAGCCCATAGGCAGAGGGGGTGACCAGAAAGGCACCAGAATTCTAGGTGTGTGACTTAAATAAACAAAACAACAACAACAAACCAAAAAACCCACCCTAAACATTTATGTTTCTTTCTGGTGCCTGTTTTTCACTGATAACAATAAGGAAAATGTATTCTTTTTCATTTAACCAATTGGCCGCTGCTGAGCATCTGACTAGAAAACACCTGCTGTGCTGTGAATGTACCAGATAGGTGCCCATTGTCTTGGCAGCATGGCAGATGTGATGGTGGAGGATTGTTAGTGAGAGGATTCAATCAAGTTACATCAAAGCTGCTGTATTATTAATGTAGTCACATTATGGGCATGCTCACTTTTCTGACTGAGATTGTAACTTGCTCATTTTGTATAAATGCTTATAAATCTGGAGTCTGGTATCAAAATAGGATACAAATATATAGGGGCCACATCAGCTTGGAATCTAGTCAATTATCTGCTTCTGACCTCACTTCCTAGCCTTGTCTTCCCCGGCCCCCCAAAAGAAAATAAAAGAAAATGAGTTTCAGCTTCTACACCTGTCCCTGAGCCTTCTCCCAATTTTTGTGGTTTTACAATGACATTTTCCTTTTTTTTTTCAGAATTTTTTTCTCTCTCCCTTGTGGCGGTGTGAAAGAGCCACACAAGCAACAGGGGGAAATGTCTGCTCCAGGAAACTATGAAACTGACTAGACAGAAAGTGCTGTCAAATGCACAAAGTAAACAAACGGGGCAGCAAAAGATAAAAGTAGCCTTCTGTTCTGTTTGTTTTCTTTTATAGTAATCTCACGTGCTACTTGAACCCATAGTAAGAAAACCGTTTTTCCAAGCAGTGTGGTTTTTCAGTCAGTGGTGTTCTTTTCAAGTCTCAAGGTCAGACTGCTTAACACTTTTTTCCCTTTTGCATGACATGAACTGCATATTCAGCTCTCGGGCTGTAGTCTACACTATCATACTAACAATGCAAGTACATTTGCATCATGTCTGTACTGATATTGCCAAAAAGGCTAATGAATGGGAAGAAAAATCGGCCTCTAAAGCTACTTCAGGATATAAAAAGAAGGGACCTTTGGCAACTGCATCCTAGTAACTGTTGCTATAGAAACTTTAGCTACCTTTATTCTCACTGTGACCTTGATTTTTCTTAGCAGGCTACTTAAAAATAACATATATATTAGGATTCATTGTATAACTTTCAAATGTTTTAAGAGAATTTCCATTCTAAATTCCTTTTATTTATAGACTAAGATGAGAGCAAAAGAGTTACAAAGTTTTGTATAAATATACCTCATCATTATATATACATTGTGCATATATATAATGATGAGGCATTATATATATATAATATAATATTATATTATATATATAATGATGAGGCATATTTATACAAAACTTTGTAACTCTTTTGCTCTCATCTTAGTCTATAAATAAAAGGAATTTAGAATGGAAATTCTCTTAAAACATTTGAAAGTTATACAATGAATCCTAATCATATTTTAAAGTATCTTTATAAAGGTATTTGCTCTGTTTCACTAAGGCAATCTATACCAACACATAAAACTCTATCTGCGACCTGATTTTTTTCATAGGTACCAAGCATACAAAAGTGGTATTTTAAAGATGAGCTTTACTTGTAGACATGTTAACAGCACTTTTGTATAGTGTATCACAATAATGCTACAGTCTGATGCCCTTCAACTATAATAATAATCCTTTGCATTTACATATCCTCCTTACAAGGATTTCACAGTACTTCACAAAGGCTAAGACACTCACCACACTCCTCTGAAAAGGGTAAGTAAATGTGCCCCATCCTGAGGAATGGGACAGTGCATTTACTTCATTTTACGTACATTGCTTTACATTGCCCCATGCTGCTTTTCTCACCTGGACCATGGCGGTTTGAGAGAAGTGAATAATTTGCATGACCACAAATACCATTCAGTATACCGCATCCTCTCCCACAGCTGCTACTCCACTGACAGTAAAGAAGCTGTGTCATGTAACACAACCCCAACTGTGCAAGAACTGTTGAACTGAAGGGGAGGATATACAGATAGCAGCAATGGCAGTTTCCTTTATTCTGCTGCTGACAGCTATAACAGCTAGAGCTCTGGTTTGCCTGAAATTAATAAGCCTCCGTTTACTATTGTTATTGTTAATTATGTATTATTGTAGCATCCAAAAGCTCCATTCAGGATTAAGGCCGTGCTGTGCTTGGTGCATGACAGACATAAAGAAGGGAAATCCCTTCACCTGAAGGGTTTACTACCCAGGGATACAGGTTGTAGGTAAATTAACTTGGTGAAGATTTGGCTCAGCTTTGTTATTTACCTGGGGGAAGGTGTGGGGAGGAAAGTAATGGGGGGAAGGGGAGATCATTGGCTGCTTAGCCATCAGGCTGGGTCTCCTGGGTGTCTCCACAGGTGAATTTTAAGGCAAATAGGGTAGAGGCTGCTGGTATTTTATCAGGGAGTATTTGCCACGCACAAAGGCAGCCTGGGAGAAAATCTGGAGGTGTTTGAGGGTTTAGTTATGCCAAGTGCTGAGCATGCTGGCCCCAAACCAACAAAGTGTGCCCTTAACTTTAAGCGTGAATTGTTCCACTGAAGTCACTGGGACTGCTTGTGCTTAAAATGAAATACACTTCAACGCTTTGCTGGATTGGGGCTGGTGTGTTCAGCATCTAGCAGAAGTGAGCCCAGCTGGCTGAGGTGTGGTAAAGACTTGGAATGCCGGCCGAGCGAAGGAAGAGTTCCTTTTTCCCCATAAAACTGTGGCATCTTAAAATGCCATTAAAGATGATGTCATTTGGTAAAGAACTAGATGCATTCTTTTAACTGTCGAAGCTCATGATCCAATTATGCAGTAATTTAATAAGCAACACTACATATTTTAAATGAACTTAACTAAGTTATGATGTAAATAACATACTCTTCATCTACTTTGTGTGGGTTAAAATCATATTGGAATGTGACTAGAGTGTTTGTGGCAGGAGAGCTCACTTCAGTGTGAAAAAACAAGAAAGCATGCATACAATCTTGTGAGAAGTGCTATAGTGTACACAGGGTGCACATTTTAGTACCCCACTCTTAGGGCTAGCTTGTATATTTGAAATGCCGCACATGTGAGTGGATCATTGGCATCAAGGACAGAATCCATGACTTCTGGGGCTAAAGCATGAGCCAGTATTACCTGGCTGACTCTGTTAGTCCAGGCCCCTGTGGGTTCATCAACCCGAGTGGATGTGGGTTACACCTTTACAATCTGCCCTAGTTAAGGGGTAGTGCATTCTGGTGCAGCCCAAGCAATAACACAGGAGCTTCTCCCTTGCTACAAAGGTGTCGCAGTCTGCTACTGGCCCATACCAATAGTAGATTACAGCCTCCCTTGGCTGGTTTGTGCATTGGGGTGGAGCCAAGAGTGCCCACTCCCCACCTACCACCTTGAGAGAGCAGTTGTGGGCACACAATGTTTGTTTACTTCTGCATGCTAAAGTCAAGGGCTGGGGAGGCCATAAAGGGATTCTGACTCCCATTTGCATGGGTGCATAGGTTTGGCCATGATCTGGCTCCAAGGGTATAGGATTGATATGTGCACCCCCCCCCCCTCACCTCTGCCCCCGGCCCAACTTCACCACTGCCCCAACGTCCCCGCTCAAACTCCATCCCTCCCTGCCCCATTGGACCCCTCCCCAAATATCCACCCTGATCCCGCCTCCTCCACTGAGCACACTGAGTTTCCCCTCCTCCCCCTTCCATCCCAGGCTTGCTGCATGAAACAGCTGTTCTGCGGTGCAAGTGCTGGGAGGGAGGGGGGAGAAGCAGGACCCGGCGGCACTCTCAGGGACGGAGGCGGAATGGAGGTGAGCTGGAGCGGGGGGCAGGGAGCTGCTGGTGGGTATTCTGCACCCACCGGTTTTTCCCTGTGGGTCCTCCACCCCCGGAGCACCCACAGAGTCTGCACCTATGGTGCCTGACCTGAAAGCCAATGGGATTTTTTTTAATTTGTTTTGTGGTTGCAAACCAGTGGGCATGCAAAGGTCAGTGGACAATTTGAGACTATATGCAATCCCCACTGTGTAATACCTAGACTTCATCTGATTGCCAGAGCCTCCCAGGGAGCACACCCTCCTATTTCACATCCATTATTGTTGCTGGGCTAATTTAGTAAGTCAACAATACTCCCTTATGCTCCCTATTTCACTTGAAGCCTAAACAAGCCTTGGAAGTCCAGTGGTCTCCTCTACCTACTAGACGCAGGCTTTTACCCCTGCTGTGTTGCTAAGAGGGTGTTTCTCATTCTATTAAAATTTACCAATTAAAATTTATTTCAGTGATTTCCTCTCATTTTCAGAATCTTTCAGCTTACTATTATGCCAATCCACAACTTTTACAGGAGCTATGAAGATTCCTTATCACATTTTTAAAAAATAAATAAATAGTCCGGTTTGTGCCTATTTGCCTCCAACTATTTGCTGTCTATTTATAAACCATCACATGTAATAGATGAAGTTGGACTTCTCCTACCTAGGACAATTGAGAGAACAGATCTCTGCACAGCCCCTCATATGCTTAAAGACTTTGGGGGATGACAACATTAGTAGCTGTGAATTGCTACCTCCTAGTACCATGTGGCTGTCACTGCATATTTTAAGGCTCTGAAATGCTGTGATCCAACACACAGTAGTTCACCAATCTTCTTTCACTGTGGCGCCTGAATAGTTCATTACAGTCTGGATCACCAGGTTACTGGGTTTGTCCAGATTAAAGTCTTGAGCCAGAGCATTTTGTAATTATGTCCCTTAGTTATTACTACCTGGACTGCCCAAGCTGTGTCATTATTTAAAATGAGGCTTATTCTTAGGTCCTTTAATTTTCTATACTGGTGCCAGCAAACTAAGGTGATTATGGGCTGATGGATGGATGGATAAATTGGTGCTTTTAACTGTTCTTAATCGATGACACTGTAATTGTATTGTGATTAATTGTACAGCACCCTGTGAAGGATGTTATATTAATGTAGCTTCTTGTGGTTGCCAGTCTCAGTGAAATCCTGTCAGACTCTTCCTCTTGGAGCTGTAGAGCCTAAAGTCCTCTAGAAAATCCAAAGGGCAAGACTTTAATATCCTAAGTAAAATCCTGAGATTCCTTAAAAAAAGCAACTCGGAGGGAATAGGGATAATCTTAATCTTAAACAGGAGCCCTTCCAGCTAACAAATCCTTATGGCTTCTTCATAGGACACAGCCACTTTTAAAAATTTTCTTTTCCATGCAGTTTTTCTAAATTGCCTATGGATCATCACTCTTTGTGGGAGAGTTTTTCTACAGTAGGCTCACTGGGAATCCCCAGTGCGAGCATGTGTGACCTATACTAGGAAAGTATAGGTCTTTGTCTCCTTTTGGTGTAAGAGGATGAAAGGCTACTACAGCTATTGGTTAATGGAGTTCTTTAGTTCAAGTGATAGAGGCTCATGCTTTTAGTACTGAAGTCCATCGAGTTTGAACACTGCTGAGTCCCTGGTAGTGTACTTTGTACATGTACTCCACGGTCATACGAGATTCTTTCTTATTAGCAATCTATGTCATCTTATGTTAGTGCGAAGACTGCCATATTGCAGGGAGTTGTAAACATAAGTGAACTTGCACAAATTAATATTGTGTTACGAACAGGAGATATTAGACCAGGTGTCTGTCACTCCCTTCAGGAAGAGTTACAGCACCATTCCTAGTGCTTTTCTAAAGAAAAAACTGGCACCCCTTACAATAAATTGCCTCATGTACATATGAGTAGCTGATCCAGTTCCCTTCCACTCAAACAGAAGTAACCCCAGTTAATGATGGTGGCAGTATCTGAGAGGACCTTCTAGTGGCAGTGCAGTCCAATCTCATGGTGCCACGAGGCTTATCTAAGATTTGGTGTGAGTGGCCAACATCTCCACTATTTTCCTCTCCTTTAGCCACAGCCCTTCACCTATTCATAACAGTGATTGAAGAAACTTCAAAACCAGACTGCAAAGAGAAACTGCAGAGCTGCAATTCATTTGCAAATTTGACACGATCAACTCAGGACTGAATAGGGACTGCGAGTAGCTAGCTAACTACAAGAGCAGTTTCTCCTCTGTTGGTGTTCACACACAGGTCCAGCGACAGGGGGGTACAACGGGTACAGCTGTACCGGGCCCCGGACTTCAGGGGGGTCCCCTGAAGTCCGGGGCGGGTACGCAGCTGTACCCCCTTGTCGCGGGGCCTGTGAGCAAGGCGCAGCTCCGGGCAGCCGCTGCAGCGCTCACCAGCCCCCTCCCCCGGCACCCAGCAGCCTCCCCCCCGCCCCCCTTTGCTTCTCCCGGCCGGGCCACGCAGCCGCAGCGCATGCAGGGGTTGGGGCCCGCGGGAGGTAGGAGACCCGCAGGGGGGGGAACCCCACGGGTGGCGGGAGACCGGCCGGGTAGGGGGGAACCCCGCGGGCGGCAGGAGACCGTGGGGGGGGGCCGTATGATCTGCCGTACGGGGCCCCAAAATTCCTGTCGCCGGCCCTGTTCACACACCCTGATCAGCAGCTAGAAGAGCACCTCATCTTCCCTGATTAGAGATAACAAGGTGGTTCAGCCTGATTGAACTAACCTCGTTATCTCTAACCTGACTCTTGCCTTCTTATTTATACAGTCGGACCCCGCAATACCGCGATGATCGGGATCCAAAAAAACCCGATCGTGATAAACACGGCGTTGTGGTATTGCGGGATTCCACTGCATCAAAACAGCGCCCCCCGCCGCCATTGGGAGCCAGCCGTGCCCTGCGCTATAAACAGATTCGCGCCATCGTGGGGCGCGGTATTCCAGGGTCCGACTGTACCTGCCTCTGATACTTCCACTGCATGCATCCGATAAAGTGGGTATTAGCTCACAAAAGCTTATGCTTCAATACTTTAGTTAGTCTTTAAGGTGCCACAGGACACTTTGTTACTAGTGATTGAAAAGGGTCTCCACAAGGGAAATGTTCCAGAAATCCTTTATCTGTGCTGTATTTGGAGACAAAGGTCTTACTCACTTGCAGTCGATGGCAAAACTTCCATTGACTTCATCTGGGCAAGGCTAGGTCCAAAGTTAATGAGGCATGATATCCTTCAAGCCACATACAGCTCTCTTCAGATGTTTCAGCATCACCTGCTCTATTCAGGTGATTAAAATAAAGGAGAGCACAGTAAAACAACCCAGTGGGACCACCTGGCATTGTTTTTCAGTGAAGAACTGAGGAAAGACTTTTCATCCTTGGACCAAAAAAAAAAAAAAACCATAACATTTTTTTTAAAATATCCCAAGCAAAGTTTAGTCAGTTTTTATTGTAAAAAGGAATGAGTCTTTCAAAAACTACTCATGGCCTGCCTGGCCATGCTGCCTCAAAGTGGGCAAAATGAATGTTTCTTTAGAGTCGAGAAGATTGGTTCCTCGAATCATTGGAAAAGTATCCTACGCATACCATGGACACTCCGAGGTGTCTGCAGTATCAGATGAAAGATAGAAATTGAATGAATATCTGGCACATGGTGACAATACATGCCATCCTGTTGGGACAGGGGGCTTACTTGAAGGTTCATGTTGTGCAGGGGAAATGGCCAGGCCACAAATTCAGAGTAAACACATAGATTTTAGAAAAGAGAACAGCTGGATTTTTATCCCTTTTCCTCTACCCCATGTAATAATAAAATCAAAGTAATGGAGGACTTGCTCTCAACAAAGGGAACCATAGTAGGAAAGCTCTAGAAGGCGGTACTTAGACTGGGAGCAAAAGAATTGAAAATTTCTCTGCTTTTTTCATGTAGCATAATCAATATGGACTAGATCTTCAGGGGGTGTAAATCAGCAGGGCTCCACTGAAGCACACAAAATCAGATCATGTTTTCATTTGCACACTTAACAAAATATAAGTGGGGTGGAGGGTTTCTACCTTCAACTAAAGTGTCATGCAAATATAGGTATGGATGCATCTTGCAAAGCTTCACTATTCCTCTTTGTTTTTTCTTTTCTTTTTGTTTTGTGGCAGGGTGGGCCTGACCCAGCCTGCCGGCCCTTTAAGAGGGAGCAGAAGCCTGCAAACCTCCCTTGCAGAAAGGCTAATCAGCCACCTGGGCTGCAGGGCAATTAGCCTTGAGGGGTTGCACCTGGTGGCAGCCTCCTCAGGGGGATAAAAGGCCTGCGAGAAGGCAAGCCCAGGGTGGTGGGGATGGTATAGAGTGTGGTGTGGTTTGAGCTATTCAGAGTCGTGTGTTAGGAACTAGTTAGAGTTGTAAACTGTAAGCTGGACTATATAGAGTCTGTAGAGCTGGGAGCTGTAGAGCTGTAACTGGAAAGACTACACTGTACAAAGCTGTATATATTGGTGGTGGGGTCCTGCACTGTGAATGAAGAGCACTGTTTGAAGCAAGAGAAGGGTTTCCTGCCTGATCCAAAGAGGGGTGAGAGAGCGGTCTGTCACAGTTTTTTGGCTTTCAAAGCAGATTTATTTAAAAGCTTGTGCTTGACTAATGATATTAGATTAATTTTCTGAAAGTGTTGAATTCGCAGTATTGGTGTCTGACACTGGAAGACTTCAAAACCACCAACAACGCACTGAAGAATTATCTCAACCCCAAGATCACATTGCTACCTTGTAATATAAAGATATGATCTATACCATATACATAGCTGTTCTGTTCAGGAAACAATACTGGGACACTTCCCCACTACCAGCAGCACCGTCACCACCACATGACTGACTTTGAATCTATTCTAATTTTGGCTTGAATTCAAAGATTTACTTTGATTATCTTATTATTATTTATTATTACTTTTTGTTTTGGTAATATTTATATTTTGTTTTGCTAAACATTGTCCTAAAAAGCAATTGTTGTAGAAACACCCTATTGTGTAATGGAGTGAAAGGGTTCTTATTCTGTAACAAGACATGTCATACTAGTTGGACATGTTTGCCATTCTACATGACTGGTGAAGAAGTGTTTTACAGGATCAATTGTAAAAAGCCCTGTTAATAGCCCTGACTATAGACAAGTTAGAGAAAGGTGAATCTTCTTTTCTACAGGTAGAGGTTTAGATTCACCAACTCCAATGCAGAGCATGTTGCTCTGTTCAATAACACTGCTTGGAAATTGTTCTTTGTCATTAAAATGCCTTCACAAAGCCACATTATTGTAGCCATTCCTAACCATGTCAACTAGAGCTTTTACAAAGCTATCAGACACTTACTAGCCTCTTACCTATCCAGAGCACAAGCAGAGAACTAACTGCTGGAACAACTGTGTGAAACAAGGTTTCAGAGTAGTAGTTGTGTTAGTTTGTACCTGCAAAAAGAACAAGGAGTACTTGCAGCACCTTAGAGGCTATAAATTTATAAATGGGTTAGGGCTGGTCCCCACTACGAGGGGGGGATCGACTGCAGATACGCAACTTCAGCTACGTGAATCACGTAGCTGAAGTTTGCGTATCTGCAGCCGACTTACTGCTCGTCCCCACGGTGGTGGCGGTCGGCAGCACGCTCCCCCGTCGACTCCAGCTTGCGCCTCCCGGCAAGCTGGAGTTCCAGAGTCGACGGGGGCACTGCGAGCGATCGATTTCTCGCGTCTTCACAAGACGCGAGAAATCGATCGCCAGAAGATTGATCGCTACCCGCCAATCCGGCGGGTAGTGAAGACATACCCTTAGTCTCTATGGTTCCACAAGTACTCCTCATTCTTTTTGTGTGAAAAAAGACATGCAAGTTCTGCTGAGTTCTTCTTTTCCTGCCTGTTTGATGGATCTGGTACCAAATTGCTATTTACATGGTTGCTTTAGTAACTGGTAGAGGTAGTTGTAATTAATGTACTTTTGTTGCTGTGTGTGGCGTTGTGTGTTAGAAAAAAAAACTGTAAGGAGTTGTGCAATGTAATGAGAATGTTTTGCTTGTGGCATGCCATGTAGTAAGGGAATTTGCAAGATGCAGAAAAGTCATTGCAGCAGTTTAGATAAGGACTTTTCTTGGAGTGGATGTGAAATCCCAGGCTCCTCTGGTGAGTGGACTGAAGGGTTGGGCGCTTAGATTAAAGATGAACTTGTCCCAGAGAGTGAGTAGAAGGTCAGGTTGAAGGGTTGACAGCTCAGGTCACATACGAATATTGAACCAGATCCTCAGCTGTATGAATCAGCATGCATCCAGTGGTTTCAATGGGGCTTTGTCACTTTACACCAGCTGAGGATCTGTTCCAGCATCACAGCAGTTCTCGAGATAATTATAAGGGGTAAGAGAAACCTTATTTATTGTTATATTGAGTGACCTGGTTATCCATCTTCAGTTCACCTGTTTAGAATGGATCTTCTCTGTTTACTGTAAGCATTCAACCTTAAATGTAATATGTAACCTGAACTTTCACATGAGATGGAACAGCTTGCCTGTATGTTTCTATGGCTGTAATTTTCAACTGAAAGCAGCCACGGTCATCTGTCAGAAAACTAGTTCCTCCACATGGAAGCCCCCTGTAATTAGCTTTATTTTCTATTATTATTTGTAGCACGTGTCCAGCGGGATATAGATGCCTAAAGGCTGGTGAAAACCCTGATCATGGCTATACAAGCTTTGATACTTTTGGCTGGGCCTTTCTCTCTTTGTTCCGCCTGATGACACAGGATTACTGGGAGCGTCTCTATCAACAGGTATCAGATTTTCTCATTAAAATATGAAATAAACCAGGCATCCACTTACAATGATATATTGGTCTGTTTACATAGCAAGTTAGTGTATGGCAATCTCAGGTGTGAATCTATAGCAGACTAGCTTGATGCTCCCTATTTCGCTGTGTGAACCAGGAGCATGTTGAACGACACGATAGAACTTGGTGCACAAGGGCTACACAGCAAATTAGTGAGTGACAAGCTAATGTGCTGTAGATTCATGCCTTGGCTTGCTATGCACTAACTTACTGTGTAGACCAGTCCAACGTCAGTAGTTGGTGGGGGTCAGACACAGAATGAATGACTATCCTATGTACATCCTAATCAGGAACCATCAGTTGCTGTAATGAATTTTTAAGAGATGATTATGTCCGTGGATGGCTGGTAAATGGAGTTGGTAAATGGGAGAAAGAAGCTCTCATTGGGTAACCTGTTTGAATCTGAAAGATGTCGTCATGTAGTGATTTGTGGCTGGTGTCAAATGAGTTGGTGATCCAAGTCCTGCTCAACAGAAAATGGTTTCCACCTTACAAAAAACATCACTTCCCTTGGCATGCTTCTGGACAGTTGCAGCACTGACCAAAAACTAAATGGAGAAGGAGACTAAATTGTACCCACACACCTAGAAGTATTCTCTCCAGACCAAATTTTCCATCAAGGAAGCCCTGAGGTTAATGTGTAAAAATAATCTGAGAAATAACTTTTAACTTCCATGCACGATTGTAGCAACTGTGTGTGCAAGTGGACAAGTCAACTACATACTCCTTCTTGCATGCATTTGCTGTAATTGTATGTGCAATTCTCAGGAACTGCATGCAGAAATTAGGCACAGAATTGCATGCACATGGTTGTGTGTGCAAATGGGCTTTTGGCCACTGAAAATCTGGTTCTCCATGTCAAGACTGAAACACTTTGGTATGGAAATCAGGCAAGGCTGTACTGTCATAGACCAGTTCTTTGAATAAACTGAGGACTCCAGTTTCCTGTGCCACCATCTATACAATTTATTTTTATCTCATGAAATACATTGAAATGGAAGCCAATAAAATAACTGTAATTCATTTAACGAGTGCAAAATTATAGGTACAGATTTGGAAGATTCAGAAAAGGAAGGCTGAACAATTTGCATTTAGTAAATGTCTGAGGTCAAGTTCTGTATTAGTACACAAAATTTATAGTCAGGTGGCAAGTTTCTGAAGATCTTTATTCACAGGACATCAGTGTGCTGACTTTTTAGGTGAAAAAATGCTTTCTCTGCAATTGCTTATAAGTTTATCTCACGAACAATATTCATGAGAAAAAACACTCGTTTTAAAAATGCATCTTGCTGCATGACACAATGATCACCTGATTAAATTATGGAAATGTCATGATGAGAGTGAAACTTCCTATGATGTGATTGTTTGTTTTGATAGTGAAGAGGTTTCTGTTCAGGCTGTTCGCAAAATTCTAGTTCAGTAACAACTAATTATAAGTCTTTTAAAACACTGTATAAACCTTAAACTTAACTATGCATCAGACTCTTTATTTTTGTGCTTGCAGACTCTGAGATCTGCTGGGAAGATCTACATGCTCTTTTTTATGCTGGTCATCTTTCTGGGCTCATTTTATCTGGTCAACTTGATCCTGGCTGTAGTAGCCATGGCGTATGAAGAGCAGAACCAAGCCACTATTGCTGAAACAGAGGCAAAGGAAAGGAAGTTTCGGGAAGCCATGGAACTGTTAAAGAAAGAGCAGGAGAACTATTCTCTGGTTAGTCTTAGCCTAAACATGCAATACAACAACACTCAGTCTTTATTCTAAACATATAAGACCAACGAAATAAGGGCTATGTTGAAAATGAGTTGCTGGTTATTGTCTTATTCAGAGGGGTTACAATCTTGTGACCAGTAAGAGCTTGCCTACACACAAAAGTTGTATTGCTTTGCCTCTACCAGTATAGATAAAATGGTTCCGCTTACCCACACCCTCTACCTGCCCAACAGCATGGACACAATTATATTGTTATGGTTGTGATGTTCCCCTGGTGTTATCTGGACCAGTGCTCTGCTAGGTCACTCCAATCCTCAACTCTAGGAGCCAGGCTTACCCTGCTCTGCTTTGAGAACCCCCACTCCTGGACTGTTTACGCACAGCCTCTAGCGTGTGAGCTGCTCCCAACTATGTGACTGAGCACTTTTCCAAGGACTGTGGAACCGAATGGCACAAGCCAGTATCTCCACTCCCAGATACAATCCGAGAACCTCCATCTTGCAGTGTCCAGTTATGCCTACTGGACGCTGCAAGCTTATTTGAGTTCATCAATTTAACAACAAAATTTATATGTACCAGGATTGGTATCCCAATTGGTATCCCAAGGGGAGTCTCTGACATGCTTCAAACCAAACTTCAGGTAGAATAAATACCTGAATAAATTCTGTATTCACTACAGAAGAGAGATTTTAAGTGATTATAAGTCACAGCACAAGAAGTCAGATTTGGTCAAATGAAATAAAAGCAAAACCCATTCTAATCTAATCTTAACACTTTCAGTGCCCTTACAAACGTAGATGCTTCTCATCACAGGCTGGCCTCTCCCCTTTGATCAACGCTTCAGTTGCTTGGTGTTGGTGTCTGTTGAGGGAGGTGGAAGAGAGAGAGCTTGGAAAACATCTCTCCCTTTTATCATGTTCTTTCTTCCTTCTTGGCTTTGCCCCTCCCTTCAGAGTTGGGTGAGCATTACCTCATCATAGTCCCAAACTGAGTAAGGGAAGGAGGATGACTCACTCGAGAGTCCAACTGATCCTTTGTTGCTGCCTAGGCCAGTGTTCTTTGCTCCTGTGAGGTTGGGCTGGGTTTGTCCCATACATGCCCTGATGAGGTGTGAACTGCCCCTCTGCTCCTGGAGAGTTTTGCCTGGGCTTCTTTTAAGGCATGAGGACATATTTTCAGCCTCATGACTATATACATGAAATTACAACCTATACTATGACCACAATGCTCAGTGTATCATGAGCCTTCCAAAGACACCCAACATGACAAGCTTTGCGTTGGATACCACACAACCATTTTATAAGGATGAACATTGGGGTGCAGGTTGTTCCCTTGAGGCACAGAGCATCACAGTGGTACATAAGGCACTTTTATACTGGTCTATCTGTGTCCACACTAATGATTGTACCAGTATATCTGCTTTGGTAAACATCACACCCCTAAGTGCAGTAGTTACATCGGAACAAAAACTGTGTGTAGAACTGGACTAAACTAGCCGCACTTCTCTTCTGTACGTTAAACTAACATTCTTTTTTCATTTGCTTCATTAATCTTAGTTTCAAACCACTATTAATAACCTGTTGTTTGACAAATGAAAGAATGACACCTGTTTAAAATATTTACAATTTTGGACCTATACAGGGAGTTGTTGGACGCCACTTATGATGCTTTTCCATTGACTGCCCATTTCACCCATATGCTGCTTGTTTCGCCTTTACGACAATTGATTAGCATAAAGTTCACTTGAAATCACTTCCTGGTTGCATTATACTGGTATGGAGCTGGGAAGGGGTCACTTCTGATTGGCTTCGAGGCAGCAGGGTAGCTTGTAGCCAAGTAGGGTTGCTTCTTGTTTTTGATTGGCTCATGTCCCCGGGCTCAGCCAATCAGAAAGCTCGAACAGTGATTGGCTGAGGTTCAGCATGTGTGCCATTCTCCCTGGCTTTCTGAGCCTGTGTTGCTGGATTTCTGAATAGTATGTGTGAGTTTATATGTTTATTTGAATGCAGTTTACAAAACACAGTGTACAGTAGATACATTGATGTTGCAACATTAGACATCTATAATTCATTTCGTTCAAAAAACTGGGTTATTGTGGTGGAAATAGTGTATCAAGCTTTGGTTCAGGATCCAATCCCCCCTTCATACCATTGATTCCTATGGGAAAAGCTGTTTCGACTTACGTTTTGACTTACAAGGCAATTCTGAGGAATGAATTGTGTCATAAGCCCGAGGATTGTGTGTACAGGTAAAATTCTATGTTACAGATACTGAACAGGCACTTCCTGAGATTAAGCTTTCCACAACTTGAAATGGAACTTGATTTAACTTTGGTTCCTGGTCACATCTACTCTCCACACGCCAACTCCTTCCCCTGCTCCACTCATTCCCAGCATGACTCTCCTTGCCCAATCAGCCCCGTTTCCACACAGCACCTCATCCAATCTCAGTCTCCCCCCAGAGCCACTGGCTCCCAGTCCTCCCTTCATTTTGCTCCCCAGCTCCCAGTTCCAGTCTCCTTGCCCAGCCAGACCCAGTCTTCAGACCCTGGCTTCCAGTTCCAGTCTCTGGATTCTGACTAACACTGTCCTCATCCAGGCAGTCCCAGTCTCTCCCATTCCTCCCCACCTGCCAGCCCCCAACCAAACTTTGTCTCTACTCTCCTCCCACATAAGTGTGTCTATCTTTATTTTTTCCTCTGCATTTGAATCAGGCAGCTTCCTCCTCCACGCTGCCTATGCCCAGAAGAGGGATCATTGAGAACACAGGAGAGACATGGTCCCTGCTTTCACTTCCAGTGTCTAACCCTGGCCAACCATAACCAGAGCTGCAAATGCAGGGAAAATCCTGCTCATCCTCCAAGCTGGAACATGTCCAGTGCAGACAAATTCTTTAGGGATTTGAATTGAAGAGCACTAGCAAGTGTCTACTGAGCATGTGAAAACTGTGGTTTTTTTCAAAGGCTTATAACTTACCCAAATTTGGGCAGATTTTCACAGAACAGCAAAAGGCACATCCCTGATGCAAAGGACGTCCCCTTCTCGAATTTCCAGTCCCGCTTTCAAAGCATGGGGACACTAGAGCTTCTTAAAGAAAAGGTCACCAGAATTATTTATCCTGGGCAAAACAATGTATTTTTTTCTTAGCCTCGGTCTCAGAACCTGCTTCATCATTTTGACTGAAACTTTCTAAGAAAAAAATTCAGCCTGAAGCAAGCATGGAAAATTTCAGCCCAAACAGTTAAAGTCTGGCAAAGGTATAAGCAGCTGAAAACAAAGTATCATACTGGGTAGAATAGGGCAACCGTAATAGCACCATTTTTGGAGATAAAGAAAATGTTATGGCAAGGAGAAAGGAAAATTTAAACTGTTCAGGATGGCATTTATGCTACGTGATACAAACAGAACGCAGCTCTAATTGAGAGGCCCGCTTGGGGCTGATCACTCATCTTATGCAGTTGGGCCAACACATTCTTAAGGCTGAAGCAAACCCCAAAAGAGTCATTGAGTCTTCGAGAGGGAAAATACCTCAGCATACAAATTAAATCAGTAGACTCAAATAGACAAGGTGGGGGAGGTAATATATTTTATTGGACCAACTTCTGTTGGTGAAAGAGACAAGCTTTTGAGCTGCACAGAACACTTCTTTAGAAACACAATGTCCTATGAGACTAATGCCCCAGAAAGGTGTCCAAAACCTACCTCTTCTCTCTTCTAAGCAGTTTGTTCATGGAAGACGTATTCCAAAAGAGTAAAGTTTTGCTGTTGTGTTGTAATCTGTGTGATGGAGGATAATAGAGCTGCTTCCACGCCTTAAAAGATATGACTGATCCTTTTTACAACTGCTAACTTACTGCATTACTTTGACTGACACCTGTGGGAGTGGGGGAATGTTCTGTTTCTTAAGGGCGATTGCTTGTTTGAGTCTTGTGGCTTACAGAAAATAACAATGAAGATTCGTTATATTGCACTATCCCTGGGAACCTGTCGCATTGTTCAATCATTTATCTGATACCTTCTGTATTCTGGCAAGGAACCTGCAAATGGGGGCCATGCTCAGTAGATAATCAAAGGGTTTGGCTCTTCCCAGTTGGTTGGTACCCCCAAATTAATGTTATTTGTGTTTTGTTATTTTTCTCAAGTCTGATTTTTACCAAGTCTCCATTAGTCCCTTTGGAGGTGTAGTTTCTAGCATTTTGATTTTTCTTTCCTGGCTTTCCACTCACTTTTCAAGACCGTTGATTTGTGCTGGCAGGCTGTTTTGAATTCAGCTGCAGCTGGGTTTCTAGCAGCTCTCCTGTTATCAGAATTTTTGTGCCGTGATTCCATAAGATAGCTGACGTGGAGAACATGATGCAGAGGCATATGGAGTTAGAAAGTCTGTCTTATCTTCTTTTACACCCCTGGTTTGCATTTGTCGCCTCAGATCCCTGATCAGAGCTGGCGCTGTCACTGCTTGGGATAAGATTTCATTTATAAAAATGTGTCAGCCAAAGTACCTAGTGTTATTAATATCATCCTGTGAGCAATACAGAGATCTGCAAAGCACAGTCCAATGGCAGCCTGCTGGGCCCAATTCCTAGTCATTCTTTTTGATTAAAGGGGCACCGCCAAGGCTTGATAGGCCTAAAATTCCACCGGCCTGGTTTATTCTGGACAGAAGGCATACAGATGACTTGAGTGTGTGTGGACATTGGTCTGTCTGTCCACACTGGAACACTAGCTGTTGAAATATATAAGAATCTCGCTCTTGTCTACTTCAGAAAACAGCATTTTTTTATATTGCCATGCCTCTGCCTAAGCACAAGCAGGGAGAAAACTGCTTGGATGAGAACATGACATGAACATGCGCACTTACAGTTTTAGACTGGAAACTTAGTATCCTGAATGTATTGCTGGTGAGTCATCAAGTGGATAAGTGGAGATGTTAGATTATTGCAGTGTTGAAATGAGGGAGCTGATAGAATTTTTTAAAGACCTTGGTAAGTCAAATGGGATATTTTTACAGTAGTTAAATATTGTGACCTATCCCTTTTCATATAATTTTAACCTCCACCATGAGCTGAAACTTATTAATGTAAACTAATTGCCAAAAAAGAATAATCATTATTACTTACTGACATCCTAAACTTGCAAATAGTATATCTGCTATGTTCATTTTTTTAGGCACTGGCTGCTAGAGGAATTGATTCAATGTCACTTAGCTCATTTGAAATGTCACCTTTAGCATCCAAAAATTCCAAAGAGAGAAGAAATAGGAGAACGAAAAAGAAGTCCTTGGGGGTAGAAGATTATGGGGAAGACCAAAAGGTTCCCAAATCTGAGTATGATGGTGTTAAGCGAAGAATGGTAAGTCATGATCTGAAATGTCAATTAAATTTACTTCACTCTGTACTTTGGTGAGTAATCAGGACTCTAAATGGTAGTACTGAAATTAAAACAACAAGGATCAAACACTGAGCATCGTAACTAGTTTGCACAAATTGTATATGTTATAATTGTGAGAGAAATTTATCTACTCTAATTTCAAAGGCATCTTTTAAAATTCCCATTAAAGCATTTTTGTCACTTTTTTTTTTTTTTTTTTTAAATTCAAAATTTCCCCAGTCTCATTTTTTTTCATGGTAACATGTACATCGTAAATTGTAATTCATCTCATTATGGCAACCATTTCCCTGCTAATGGGCCAGTGCCTTTTTTGCTTTTTAATTATGTACAGCAGACACTTGAAAAGTTTTCTTTGCTTTTTTGTCTATTGCCAGTCACCTCTCAGTACAAGTTTTCTGGAATTGTTTTCACTTTATATTTTAGAGGAAAAAAGAATATGGGTAAGCCTATGGTTAAAAAAGTTATTCTGTTAATATAATTGATGTGTGTGAATGTGAATCTGCAGATACTGATGACAGTTCAAGATATTAACATTTGTCTATGCTTAATAGGGGGCAAAGTTTGAAGCAGTTTATTTGTTGTTTTTGAATAGCCATGTAATGGGCTAAGTCTTTCAATACTTTATTGTCAGTAAATTTAGGGACATTTGACAACCATGAAAAGTGCATGGAAAATGTGAAAGTGATGTAAGTAGATGTGACAAATTAATGACTCCCCAGCTCACAACATTTATACAGGACACATTAGGGTTTTTTATCCTGAGAGGTTTTCTTGATGTTGTTTAATTACTTGAGTGGGTTGCATTACTAATTATACCATTGTTAATGCTAGAATTGCAGTTTTGATTCATTCTGAGTGGGTTTTAAGATACCAAATACCAGAATGAACCAAAGCTGCACACTTGTCAATGTGTTCCTTAGGATATATTTCTTGTTTTCATTTTTCGCCCCTGGATGTCATATGCATGAGGAACATGGAAGTAACATTTCAGGCTTATAGTAAATCATCTTTGTAAGGCATTGCCTGGCATGGTTTGAGGGAATAAGACTGAATCATCATCATTCAAATGAAATCTGAGCTGCTGTAAGCACACTGCCATCAGGAATCAGTTTCAGTGACTGTATCACGGAAGCCCAGATATGGATTTTTGACCATTTAGTAAATGGTCTCAGTTAAAATGAGGTGTCTTTCTATACAGTGAGCCTGAACTTTTATAATTCTTACTTACACCAGTGTAAATCAAGAATAATTCCACTTGAATCAATGGTGTATATCTTGTGTGAGATCAGAATCAGGCCCAGAAAATTTGACTGAGATGATAGATACTGAAAACTTTTGATCCTTATTAATAAAGATTTGGACCATGAAGAAATATATATGCAAGTAAAAAGGTGAAAAACAACAACCCCAACCTATACTTTCCCACCAAATATTCTCTCTTAATTCATTTGTACTTTACAGATAGGAGAGAAGAGGGACAGGCTCTAAGTCAGTGTGCATTTCCATGCACTATTTTCAGTAAGGCAGTGTTCCTTTTTAGGGTTTTGTTTTTTTAAAGGTTGTTCAATGTTGGGATTAATCACTGCTGATGATTTCTCTGGTTTGTAGTCTCTCTCTAGCTGAGTGAGTGTATCATCAAAAGAGGCATTGTTTAAGTACATGGGATATTCCCTTGCAGTTAGATGATCTGCCCCTTGAAAAAGCCAGAGATACATTTACATTGGGATAACTATTCCAGAATCCATGTCTTCTCTTCTCACTCTGCTACTTTTTCTCTTCTTCATCCTCTTCCTCTTCTTTGCATTCTCCCTATGATTTATTTCTTCTCTCATTTCTTTATCTCTTGCTCTCTCGCTTCAAAGTTTGTTTTTTAGCCACCTATGAAGATGTACTGTGACACCTTCAACTGGGGCTGGATTCACCAACCTGCACCACTCTTATACTTCTCGTCTCCTTCCCCCCATGTTCTTTCACTCTAATCTCATGGAGAGGGGGCTGGAGCAAAGAAAGTGTTCTGCTACTAAGTGAACACAGCCTTGGCCTTTTACATTTCAGTACGTCTTTACCAGCCATGTATTAAACAAATACCGCATGGCTAGGAATGGTGATTACATTTCAAAACTATATTGAGATTAATACATCTAAAGTAAATGCTTCTCTGAGGCACTTGATCAAAATGGGATTTACTGATCTCCTGCAGTGGATGGAGGAACTCAAAACCTTCATCATTCCCAAAATATTTGTTGCAAAATGTTACTTCTTTTCCCCTTTTTTCCTTTTTGGGGGCTTCCAGACTCTCCTGGATATTAGCTATGGTCCAAATGCAAACTCAGTGAAGCGCAGAGCCAGCCATGGAAGTATATTCAGTTTCCGATTCCGGGGCAGAGACATTGGCTCCGAAACAGATTTTGCCGATGATGAGATCAGCACTGCCGGGGAAAATGAAAGCCAGCGTGGCTCACTCTTAATTCCAAGGACCGGGAGACGTTCAAGCATGCAAAGTCAAACAAGCCATAGCTCCCGCCCTCCTACTCCAAACTACATGCAGAATGGCAAGAGGAACAGCTCAGTGGATTGCAATGGTGTGGTTTCCTTGATAGGAGGAGGCACCGGGGCGCACAACCCAGAAGCAACGTCTCCTTCAGGGTTACTGCTGCCCCCAGTTATTATGGAAAACCCTGGGACAGGTGACGTGGTGAGTACAGTATGGGTTTTGCATGGTTTACATTCTTATTTCTTTCACCAATGTTATATCTTGCTATGATACAATATATGATAATGCTTGTTATGGCATATGATATCTGTAAACAACCTCAATCACCAATCCACCCCGTACGAACTATGTGAAGACCATGGCCCAAATCCCACATTGATTTGCACCGTGTACAGCATCAGAGAAGTCTATGACCACTGGATAGAATTTACTCCTGGCATTCTGTGTGGAGGCTAATATTTGTATTTTGGTTTTGTTCTGGATTCTTTTGCTCAAAAATGTGGATATTAATGAAAAATGAAATGTCCCCACCCCATTCTTCATGTGGTAGATGTCTGATGGGTTCCTTCTGGTATTTCTACCTTAGGCATTGACTGGTGGCCAAAATCAATATTTTAAAAATATTCCTATGTGTATTTCATTCCATCCAATGATTTCCACACACATACATCCCTCCGCTCCTATAGGTTCCTACCTTGATACATCTGGCCATTGGATGCTCTATAACTGTTTGGGGGAGAGAATTGCTTATGGTTCCCAGGTAGCTTCCATGGAGACTTTAGCATCCAGTTTAAATAAATCTCAAATTAGAACAGCAGATGATTAACTGGGTTTTGACTTTGTGCAGAGTCTTTGGAACGGAGTACTGGGTAGACTCCTAGCAGCAGAGGAGACAGAGAGAAAAGCCCAGGAACAAAGTGAAAGTAAATCCCTTTTTCTTTTGTTCCCCATTGATTACGTCATCTCCCTCTCTGGGTTAACTCTTCACAGGTAAAACAGTAATTCTAAGCTACTTCATACTTATGACAGGGTGCATATGGGGTACAGTGAGTTTTTAAATTATGGAGAAGGAGAATAGAAGATCCCTTCTATACCATCTTAAGTGATGATATATCCTGCGCATTCTAGCAAATAGAGCCACTCATTGTAAACGTGAAGCTGAACAGTCTGTAGTATTTGTATTCTATATTCTGTTCCCAACATTAAAGAGGAGGATATTCCCACAAATATTTGCACCTCCATTTTATGTAACTATTTTGATACATCAACCCACTTTTAAAAATATGGAAGAAGACGAGTTCTGAAAGCTGATGCTAGGTGGGTCATAATCAGGGATCCTAGAAATCCACTTGCCATGAAAAAAACATGGAATTTGCATTTTTACAGAGAATGTTTAGTTTTTACATTTTGCAATATATATATATATAAACTATTAAGTATATTTTACTGAAGTTAGGGTGACCATATTTCCCAAAGTGAAAATGGGACACTGGGTAGGACTGGCCCGAGCCACCTATAGGTGGGGCTGATTGCTTGAGCTCAGATGACTGGCATCGCTGCTCACCTTTCCTCTGTACCCCCTCGGAGTGGGGGGCACTTTTTAAAATCAAAACTGGGCATTTGACCCATTTGCTCTTGACATCTGAAGATCATCCGTTAGCAAGAGCGAATGGGACGAATGCTCAGTTTTGCCCAAAAAATCAGGATGTCTGGGACAGGGCTTAAAAAGGGGACTGTCCCAGCCATAACAGAACATATGGTCACCCTAGCTCAACTGATACCTGTATATGTATTGAGTGTTTCATTTTAATCCTGGAAAAATGTGGATTTTATGGGGGGGGTTATAAGAGAATTTTGGATTTTTAACATGGAAAATTAGGATCCCTGATCATAATGTATTACTGACCCTGCTAAGAGCTTGACAGAAGCATGGCTGTGTAGTAGCTAGAGAAGGGACCAAGCCACAAAATCCTCTTTGCAATCGGAGGATATCTGGATTTGGAATTTTTTTTTTTTTGGCCCTTTAAGAACTAGAGACCATCCACAAAATGTGGTTCAGGATCTGCATTTGGAAATAATGGACCATCTCTGGTTATACTGTGCAGTATATGGGATAGCTGCAGAGACATTTATTTAATTAATCATAATCATCATCTGAAGAAAAGGGGGGAAAATGAGTATAGTTTCCAATAATAAATAAAAAACAAAACTAAAGCCATTAAAATAAATTACATAATTAATCATACAGATAATGGGATTCTGAGATAATACAGTATGCCCGTTATAATTTTTAATTCATTTTTATTTATTTATAGTTTATTAAGGTTGATCCAATACAACAAACTTTACAGTTTACTTTGATTCAGTTTAACTGTCTATGAAACGTGCCCCAAGTGGAACAGCTGTGAAGTACAAGGTTTATGAAGGATCATTTACTTGTGTGTCTATGAAAATAGCCTGAACCAAATCAGAAAAAATGTTGATAGTTTAGTGGTGTTCCCTCTTTCGTCTGTCTGTGCCAGTCCTGCAAGGTGCTGAGCATCCCCCAACTCCTGCGGTCAGAACTTTACAGGGGACTTTGCAGAACTGGGTTCTTAGGGAAATTTTGAACTCTGCTAGCATTGCTCTTTATTTGCCACCTTCTATTAAAAACATATGTTGAAATTGAACTGGGCTAGATGGTGGGAGGGAACACTGCTGTCACTTCTGTGGTTGTCTAGGAAATAACGCCAAGGCACTATAGCAACAGATGTTCATTTAGTGATGCAATGTGAAGGATGTTGTGTCTTCTGTGAAACAGGTTTAATATCTAATCTATCCAGAAAATGTGAGCTGGAGTTAAAAGCTAATTGGCAGCAGGCCCAGTGCCGTACAGATTCATTATTTAAGAGAACTATAAGAACTGTGCACAAATTAACTAAACTGTGGGGGAAATGCAGAACAACTGATCAATTGAACACTACTGTTTGTTTTGAGATAAAATGGCTCTCCTCTTGGTTTATTGTTTGTAGTTTTTCAGTTTTCTTTCAGACATTTTTTAAATGAATTATGTTGCTCAAGAATGAAGTTATCTGTTTATAAAAAAAATAATCAGATGCAGCAGGAGCGAAGCTGCAAGTTTCTCCATGCTACTAATATGTCTTAACTCCTGACTTGAAGGCCCATTGCTTGAAGGGTGATGGTTCAACTGACGTTAATGCCCCCCGTGTAAAGGCAGCCTTGTGTCAGACAATAGCAGGTCAGTTATAAAGGAGGAACGGACACAGAATTCCAGACATGGTTTGTGAGCTCAGTCCAAATGAGGTCCAAGTTAAGTCTGAGTAGTGAGCTGTCTTGGAAATTTCCAATATATTTGATATAACAGCATGTTAATTGGAGCCAGATTCTGTTATTGCACCCATTGTATTTGCATAGTGTAACTCTGTTGACTTCATTGGAGTTACCCTTGATGTACACCAAAGTGAGTGAGAGAGAAATTAGGCTCTTATAGATTCTGAAGGTTATGTCCTTTCCCCTCTCTTCAGGCATGCTGAGCACTGTTCTGGGATGCCTAGGGTACTGGTCCTTGGTCTTTAATAGAAAAGGCTTATGAATTAAACAAGCAAATTGATGCCATGCTGCCAATTTAAGCTTCAGTACATATGCACCACAGTTATTTGTAGTAAGGTGTCCAATTGCTTTGTTGTGCCTTGCTAAGAATTTTCTTCATTATTTAAAAGGTTAGAATAACATCTTGCACACAACAGGTTGATCAGTTTGAACAGAATTATATTAATGGGCTGCAGCAATGCTCTTTTCTGTAGTTTGACACATCAGATCCAGTGAGGATCCCTAAGCAAATAACAAGAGGTTTCTGCTTGCTGTATCGAGTTTCATTAGGGTTAAGTTATAGACAGAATTCCATCCTCTCTTGCCTTGTGAAGCCAGCTGAAGCCCTTTCACTAATACTGTGGGGAAATATCAAGGTTTTTTGGTATTGTTTGTTCAGTCAAACAATTGTTTTTGGAGGTTAGACTAGGCAAGGAGCTGGAGCTGGGATAAATCTCTGGGGTCATTGTTATTTATAGCTTCTTAGTGTTTAGATGTACACTGATGGTCAGCTCCAGGGTTGTAAGTGAGTCAGCCACAGCAGCAATCCACATCTGGGACATGAGAATAGGAAAGTCACTGATTAGATAGAGAGACAAAGCCAGTGGTAAAAGTACTCCAGCTGCAGCAGTGGAAAGGAGAGACTAAAACACACCAGAAGGAGGGTCACAGAGACTAGTTGTCAAATGAGCTCCATGTTTCCAGTCTGAACTGTCAGACTGGCACTTTCTTTTAGGGTTTTATCTAAAGTCCGTTGATAGGAGTCTTCCCTTTGATTCCAGGAGGCAGCGGATCTGGTCCTTAATATGCCTCATTGCCAATATGAGCATCCAAAGCATGCATTTAGATGTCCTATTAAGATATCTGTTCAAACATGCCAATTTTTGAGCCTCCTATTGGTCAGAATATTTTCCCTCTAAAATAACAGAAAAGTCCTAAGTTGTTCACTTGACTTTAGTGGCAGGTGCTGGGCACTCAGCACTTTTAAAAATGAGGCTACATATTTAGGTGCCTAAATAAAGATTTAGGAGCTTAACTTTAGGCGTCCATTTCTGAAAAGCTTGGCTTTTGTTTTCACTAATCCTAAAACCATTTGCTGACCAAACCAGCTTTTTATTGTTGACCGCCATATAGAAGCAAGGAGATAATTTTTTCTCCTAGCTTTAGCCAAGATTGTCAAAAAGACAAAATGTTGGTGCTTTCCCTATACCAAGAAAAAGTGTTTGTTGACAAATGAAGCAATCCAAACATCACCCCTCAGATGTAATATAGACAAGAACTAGCTAAAATGCTAAAATAATATATCTTAGTCCCACAATTGCTACTACTGCACATGCAGAGCTTTACATTGTTGCTGATTTCAGCTTATTTGCAAACTCTGCTTGTTCCTTGTTCCTTGTCATCTGCTACCACTGAGAACAGTCTAGATCCATCCTCTTTAGAACCCCCTTTCAGATAGTTGAAAGCAGCTATCAAATCTCCCCTCAGTCTTCTCTTCTGTAGACTAAACAATCCCAGTTCTCTCAGCCTCTCCTCATAAGTCATGTGCTCCAGGCCCCTAATCATTTTTGTTGCCCTTCTCTGGACTCTTTCCGATTTTTCCACATCCTTCTTGTAGTGTGGACCCTAAAACTGGACACAGTACTTCAGATGAGGCCTCACCAATGTCGAATTGGGTCCATTGTTTATACTGTGGCCTGTCCCCCCCCTTTTTATGCTTGAAAAGGCTTTTACAGTACATGGAAAATTAAAGCTGAACCAGCTCCAACTGCAGCCTTTAAAATGTTGCCATAAAGAAGCCTATCTTCATATAGCAGCACTGGCATACTTCAAAATTGTGGTTATTCAGAACAAAATACCATTGCAGTGTTGTATATCCTCATTTATATGTACATTACTATGTATAGGTGTGTGTGTGTGTGCATATTTGTCTTTATGGAATTAAGCTACTAAAAGTGAGAAACATTTCCAGTGAAAAAAATAGCACAGAAATAATTTGTCTTTCTGGAGGTGTCTTTTTTTAAACTCTGATGTGGTCATGGGTGGACTTTAAAATGATCCCCTTCATTACTTTAAGAATTGTTATTTTTGTTTAATTTCTATTGAAATATAAGTACCATGAACCATTATGCCCATGTACTGATAATATTGTGTATTTTGTCCTGGTTACCTGATTGCTGGATGTGTTCTCTATCTCAGAACACCTCAGCTGCCAATTCCACATACCACTGTTATGTTAAGTTATCTCTTTCTATATAGAAAGGCATATATATTCCTTATGGAGGATAAGTGTTCATAAATTTTCCCGAGTAATATTAATCATCTTCAAGAATTTGTATTAATGGAAACTTTCTTTCTTGAGTGATAGTGGAATGTGTAACAGATTTCAAGCTAGACTGGGACTTGGACTCCATACCTATGCAAGGAAGTCAGAATATTGCTTACACTCCTGCATAGTCTGCTCAGACCTTGCATTCTGGTACTGCATTGGCATGGAAGACAGAACTTTGGATCAACCCCTTACTCACTGGTCAGTGCAGCTGAGCAAGTGGGAGAGGTGTGTGTAAGCTGCAGATGTAGGTCAGTAGCAAATTACACTGCCTTGTCCCAACTGAGCTATGAGGAAGCAAGGGAAGAAATGTAACTAAGAACTGTGACCTCCTTCAAAAAATATTCACTCTTACTCACACTGGATAGTAACTTAATCTGCAAACAGTACTTTTATTATCAACCGGACTTTGCAAAATAAGGCACTATGTAACATTATCTCAGTATTGGGCGCATTGTGGTTGTTGAGAGGAAAATAGAGAAATTTGAAAATCCAATTGAATTAGAAATATTCAGGTACTATAAATAATAAACAAGAAGGGAGTTCTGAACTCAGGATTCTTTTATGTTGCTAGTCCTATTCAGACTAAACTCTCATAGTGATAAATTGTATAATGATAAATGTAACAGGAAGTATGCCCATGAACAATCCTGTTGGAAAAGTAATGTGGTGCATATGTTACATTTATTTTTGCAATTTTGGACCTTAAGGGAGTGTATTCTCTGTGCACCTGGAAGTAAAGAATGTGTTTTACATAAGGACTGCCAAGGTATTTCTTGACATGAGCACTTCTGCACAAGCCAGCACAGGTATGGTATTTTCCCTTATAATCAAAAAGTTTGGGCTTTCTGGATGGCACAGTACAAGAAGCACTACTTTCATGTGCTAAACTGTGTGTCACAGCAAGTAGAGATATCATGATTTTAAAAAAAGGAAGAGATAAATAATCCAGAAGAATTTGAAGTGGGAGATTTATTTATGCTTTATTCTGCAGAAGGAATTAGAAGAGCAATTTCTTCTCTCTTATTCATTTTCATTTGTTTGTTGTTACTTTTTACTTTGACATTTGTTTCTGTATTTCCTTTGCCAGTTATTTATTTCCTTTTTTGTAATATTTTCTTTCACTTTCATGACTCTCGATTATCCAGGATTGGGTTAACCAGAATGTGGATTAACCAGGATGTCAAAAACACCCCACCAGGGCGAAGGGCAGCCAGTGAACCAACACCCCCTCTCCCCAGCACAGGGTGGCTGGTGAACCAACCTCCCCCACCCCATATTTCCTATTGATGGTGATTATCCAGGATTTTATTAACCAGGATTAATTTTTCCCTAACATACTGGATAATCGAGAGTCTGCTGTATTTTATTATGTATGCCAAATTGGTGCAAATGGCTGTGTAATTTTGTAAAAGTTTTCTTTTTTAATAAAAAAGTTTTTGTATCTTTGATTCATTGTGAGGTTTTTGAAAGGGCAAAAAGTAAAGTAAGCTAATTTATCTAAAATCTCTCTCTCTCTCTCTCTCTCTCTCTCTTTCGCTGTTCCCCTGCTCCATAAACCCCAGATAGCCTGATGACTTCTTATTTTCTTCACATTTACAGGAGTTTGTCTAAATTTGTTTTGCTTAAAATAACTTTTCCTTTATTATGATTTTGACTTTGATTATGATTCTGTCTATAACTTGATGTACGCTGATCAACTTTTCTTATAAAAGAAATTATAACACATTTTTTTAAAAAGCACTTGCTGGTAGCCTGGTTTAGCCAATGGTTGAAGTGATGCTTAAAAATTCCTTATAATAGTTTTCTCTGGTCTGCCAATGATTGATATTTCTAGTCACAGAACTTTGACATTATATATTGTCAGTATTATGATTATTATTTTATGTGTAGTGGCACCTAAAAGTCTCACGCCCATTGTGCTGGGGTTTGTACAAACATGTAACAAAAGGGCAGTCTCTACTCTGAGGAATACACACCATGCATGCAGTTCTGGTCACCTCATATAAAAACACTATATGAAAAGATGTTGAGAAGGGCAACGAAAATGATTAGGGGTATGGAACAGCTTCCATAGGAGGAGAGATTAAAAAGGTTGGGACGGCGCATCTTAGAAAAGAGATGACAAAGGAGTGGGATATGCTAGAGGTTTATAAAATCATGACTGATGTGAAGAAATTTATTAAGAAAGTGTTATTTACCTCTTCACGTAATATAAGAACTATGGATCACCTGATGAAATAAATAGGCAAAAGGTTTCTAATAGATAAAAGGAAGTAGTTCTTCGGTGAATGCACAGTCAACTGATGGAACTTGTTGCCAGGGGATATTGTAAAGGCCAAAATTATAACGGAGTCCAAAAAAGAATTCGTTAAGTTCATGGAGAATACATCCATCAATGGCTATTAGATAAGTTCATGGAGGATAGGTCCACCAATGGCTATTAGCCAGCATAGTCAGGGATGTAACCTCATACCCCTAAACTTCAAAATACCAAAAGTTAGGACTAGATAGTGATCCCTCAAAATTGCCCTTTTCTGTTCATTCCCTCTGAAGCAACTAGCACTGGCTATGCTCAAAAGACAGGATACTGGGCTAGATGGACCATTGGTCTGATCCAGTATGGCCATTCCTATGCTCTGAAGAGCTCACAGTCAAGACCAGAAGAGGAGTTTACAGGGTTTTTTTCCCCAAAAATGTTCCCACTGTCCCTGAATTACCTTCCTTGCACAACCCCATCTTTTGTGGAGAAGTCACTCCTAAGGGAGTAGCGGGTCCCGGTATATCTAGGCCAGTGAGGGTTCCTTATAGTGCATGGCTCCAATGCTGCACTGACCGTGAGTGTGGCCAGAAATGCTCTGGACACAGAGACAGTGTAGAACCGCAAGGCTTCCAGGTTGATGGTCCAAGCCTCCTGCTCATTCCTTCTGGTCACTGAAGGTCAAAAGCAGCCATCTTTTCTCTCGTATAAAGATTTTTAAGGGAAACCTAGTGGAGATTTTCTCTCCCTTGCCCTCCCATAAGTTTTACTGTAAGACGGGGTCCAGGACCCATTGGGCCTAGAGATCTGGTTGGGCCTAATTTGGGGGTCCAAACAAGAACTGTGCCCCAACCGACCTGACTCAAGTCTGGGAGGGCTGAGTGGTTTTCTGACCCAACCCTTCCCCCCCAAAACGGTGTCAATGACAATGATGCCTCCTACCCATGTGTTCGGCTCTCCCCGTCCTGGATGTGGTTGTGTTTCCACATGACCAGACCCAACACTTATAGTCAAGTGCCATTGGATTTGGGTCAGGTTGCAGGGTTCTCATCTGGCCTCTGTTACTGTAGCATCTGAGCAGCTCAGTCTTTAATCTGTTTATCCCTATCATACCCTTGTGAGGGAGGGAAGTATTATCATTTCCCCTTTACTGATGGGGAGCTGAGCCACATGGAGGCTAAGTGACTTGTTCAAGTCACACAAGGAGGTGTGGAGTAGGGAATTGAATCTCAGTCTCCCAACTCTGAGCGCTGGATCCACTGTCCCTTCCTTCTGTGGGAGCATTGGCATAAGTAAAGCAAACAGGCTTGGTCTCTGTATGAAGTTGTAGCTCCTACTAAAAGAATTCTCACTGTTTGCATTCTTGTAAGTGCGACAGTATTAAGTCTCATCTTAGATACCATATGTGTATGAGAATATCCTGTCCTTTTACCTGGCTCAGTATTGCCAACCTTCAAAATCATGAGATTGGCTTTAAAAAATAATGATTTTTAATTTTTTTTTAAATAAATTTGCCATTCTTGCCTTCTGGGTTTTGAGCCTTTAGGTTTTGTTTTTTCAAATGTTTCTCTGCAACCATGAAGGCTAGAAACGTATCTTTTTCTTCAAATGGAAGCTGAGATTCTCACAAAATTGCAAAACTCCAGCAGCTAGAACACCAAATATCATGAGACTGGTGATAAATTCCTAAGAGTTGGCAACATTGCAGACCAAGAAAAGCCATGTGATGAAGAGGCACTTTTCACCCCTAGCATTTACTTTGTTTGATATCAAAGGCCAATAACTGAAGCTTTTGTTCATACCCCTTTTCCTTTGGTACCTATATAATTAAACAGTTAACACGTTTCAAAAATAATGCTATAATTATTGTAATTAAATAGAGTTTCTTTCACAAGCTAAGGGCCTACTGAGTTGATGTTTCTCTGATGTTAGAAATACCCTTCCTCCTCACTTGCATAATTTTACATGTTCAGTCTGGATCACTGCATCTAGATCAAGCGGCAACATTTTCAAAAAAACTTCTCTGACTGATGCTTAAGTGATATTTTCAAAAGAGACTTAGTCCCAGAATTTTTTAGAGTTGCTCTGCTCAATGTTGCAATGCCTAAGTTTCATTTTCAAAATAAAAGGCTCATGAATTTTAAGGTCCTTGAGTTTGAAAATTATAATCCATGTCTGCCCTGACTTCATCCTCTCTTGTGTCTTGCTGACCAAGTATGTTCATTTAAACAGACCTCTCCATCTGACGAAGCAAGCAAGAAGCAGCTTTTGATGCCCCATCGCCTTTCAGTGGACCACTGTGACCAGCCATTCCAAAGACAACGAGCAGTGAGTGCAGTCAGCATCATTACCAGTGCCATGGAAGGTAAGATATTCCTTACTGATTCCTTAATTCAAACCCAAGTACATGCCGGTAGCAAAGATCATAATGTCATGCCTTTCAATATCTCTTACTACAAAAAAAAGTTGCTGTACTAGAGGTTAGTGTGATCATTATGCCACAGATATCCTGGGCTGGATTGTAACCCTACAGTCCAGCCTGAGGAGGGAGCAGCACATAGGTGAAAGCAGGGCTGGAACTCGGACTGTGGGAGTCACAAGTTAGTTCCTGCTTCCTCCTTGCTTCGGGGGAAGTAATCTGCAGGAGCCCTAGTGCCCGAAATTACTGCCTACTCTGCCCCAGTTCTGGTGCATGGGCCAGTGCACGGACAAGGCGGCATCAAGATTCTGCCCATTCCCCTCTTTCCTGCATGGGAGGTGGAGGAATAGCCCCCCGGCAGCTGGTCTCCCCTCCTCTATGCAAGCTCCAATGATCTGAGCAGCCCATACAGGTGTGTAAATGATGTCCCTACATCCAGCACTCCTAATTACATCAAATTTAGGGATATAAAGGTAAAAGAGTAAATGAAATACACTTTTTTTTGGTAAAGAACAATCAAGATGAGTTATTCAAAAATATTCTCATTGCCAGTCAATTGAACCGCATTGCAGGTGCAACTTGTTTGAAATGTGTTTCCAAAAAAAAAAAAAAAGCCATTTTCAATCTTGTCTAGAATTTTTCCTAAAAGCAAAAATTGTTTCCTGAAAAGAGCAGAGTAGGTGAAAATGGTAAATTTCCATCTGCATCAAGTTCATGACTTTGGACCATCTCAACCACCAAAATGTTAGTTCAGAGGCAGAGATTGCAAAATCCCCACCCCAAGATTTGGTCAAAATACTAGTATTTGTCCACAAATATTTACAAGACAAAAAAAATACTATTTTCCCCAACTCTAATTGGGAGACACATAGTATATAAATAAAGTAAAAATTGTTGTTTAAGGTACCTTTATTACTTGTTTTTATTTAAGGGTCTTTAAAAGGTTCTAGAACAATATTAGCATATCAGATCACATATACTATCTATTCATTTCTGACTATCCTCAGTCATTAATCACTGGGGGGGGAGGATTTTTTTATTTAATCCCTCCTTCAAAATCTTACGTCTGGCAACAACTGTTATGCTTGAAAATGATGGCCATGACTGAGAGATTTCCATGTATTTCTTATGAAGAAATGGTTACTAAACAGTAACTACTCTCCTGCAGATAGACCCAATTGCTGGGTCCCACTTGCTTTCAAGCCACCTGTGTCTGGATAGAGTTTAGGCACAATTTCTTGCTCCTGTTAAGGATTTTTCAGCTGTGCAGTTTAATTGGGTCCTTGCTCTTGGGACGTTGGGTTCTGTTTTCAATTTATAAATATGGATTATAGTTCTGTTCTGTTTGTATATGCATCTAGATCACAGAATTGACAAATATTTATACATCTAATTAAGTAAATAAAAGTGGCCTCTAAAACTAAAATCACATCAGCTGGCATGCACAAAAGCAGCATTTGTGCATAAAAACTAGTATTTGCATGCTCAAAATGGGTAATTAGAGGTGAGATTACCCAATCTCTATGCACAAATATGATTTTTCACTAGCAAATTTGGATTTGGCACAGACAAAAACTTAGTCACGTGTTTTCAAGCCTGTTTTAGTTGCCATTTTTGATAATATTGTGCTATATAAACTTGATACTAAACTTTTGATACTATTGTGCTATATATCTCACCTCAGTCAAAACCATAATCTGCTTAATCTGGACCATTGACACTCATCCCACAAGAGACGGCACCAGTTTTCAGACTAATCCACTTTAAAATGTATTATAATTATGTTTTGTGACAGAGTCAGACCAGAAGAATATAGGAGAGTGCTGGAAGGCAGCTATATCAGCCTCAGGATGTGCAGGTCTCTGTTCCCTGGATAGCCAAACAAAGGCCACTCCAGGCCAATCAAGACACCTGGGGCCAATAAGAAGATTCTAGAACAGCGGTTCTCAACCTATTGAGAACCGCGACCCCTTTTTAGTTTCTCCCTCGGCGCGGCGGACCCTTGTATGTCCGCTGAAAAGCGGCCGAATACATTAACTCCTTATTCTGTGGCTATTTTCGGCGGACATGCCGAGCACTCCCGAAAGCGCTCGGTATGTCCGCCGAAAAGCCGCCGAATAAATTAACTTTGCATTTCAGCGGCTCTTTTCGGCGGACATGCCGCCAGATGCGGAAGTGATTGCGGGGGTGGCTTTTCGGCGGCACAAGCAGCTCACGACCCCTCGGGAGGCGGCCGGCGACCCCCCAAGGGGTCGCGACCCACGGGTTGAGAACCCCTGTTCTAGAAGGTAGTGGAAATAACTAACTTGATTGGGACACCTGAAGCCAATCAGGGACTGGCTGAAACCAGCTAAAAACCCTCCTAGTTAGTCAGGCGGGTGTGGATGTCAGGAGCTGTGAGAGGAGGTTGTGCTGCTGGTGAGACTGAGTGGTAGACAACATATCATATGCACGGAAGGAGATTTGAGGTAAAGGTGAAGAGAAGTTTGAAGAAGCGGGGGACTGCTGTGGGGAAGTAGCCCAGGGAATTGTATTGTGTTTGGTGCTTAAAAGGTCAGCCATCTTAGCTGATACTATTAGGGTCCCTGGGCTGGAGCCTGGAGTAGAGGGTGGGCCCGGGCTCCCCCCCTTTCTACCTCCCAAAACTAATCACAGTGAGCCTCTGAGGCTAGCACAAACCACCTGGAAGTGCAGTACCCACAGGGAGAAGGCCAAAGCTTTGCCACAGTTTCATGAATGCCACAAGCTTTGTACATCTCACTTGGTCTTCAGTGAGCATGCCATTGATGATTGTGGCCCTGAAACTGTAATAGACTCCCTATGGAGACTCACTGCAGTCACTTGTGGGTACACCTACAGTGAGCCAGCTGCAGGATCGGTACCTAGTCAAAGTTTGGGTTCTGTTGTGTAGTGCATACACCCCCAAAGTTAGGGAGAGCTTAGATCCATTGTTTGTTTATAAACACAGGGACATTTTTGGAAATTTGGATCCAGATTTGAGTTTGGTTTTCAAACTCACTCCCTCCCCATTCAGAATATTTATTAGGTGATTTAGTGAGAGCTCTGATTAAAGATCAAGTAAACAAACTTTCTACGACAGCCATTTAAGTAATACTTATTGTGGACAAGCTTTTTTCTGGGCTTCAGATTCATGATTCTATCTGAATAAAATCTATTTGAATAGAATCTCATCTTTTTTTTTTTCAGAACAACTCCTTTATCGCCACAATGTAGAAATGAAAACTCTTCCCTCGAAACATAGAAAGACAGTGGAAAAGGATTACATTTCTGGTCTACAAATCATAAACAGTGACAATGAACAACCGTCCCCCCACCCCGCCACTTCTTCAGTTTAACAGCATTTCAGTGTATCATGGCTACAGTTTCATAGCAACTGATACATTCTAGTTAACAGAAATGCTTTTTCAAAACACATCCTCCCACAAACTGATGCACCAACAAGTCTTGGAATATGTATCAAAGAGGCCTGCATTCAGAAACAGTTATGTTATACAGCTGTGTTACAAATGTTTTGTAGGCAACTTTTGATGTTTAGGCCAGTGAGCCCTTGCTGATACAGTATGGTGCAGAGGAACTCACCACGTGTAATTTAACAGATATTTAAAGCTCCCAAAGTTCTGTTGCTAAACAAAATCTAAATGTTTGTAGGCTGAGCTGGCCAGGCTGGAGTAGAGGCCAGGACAGATAATTCAGTAGGCACGGGAGCCTGAATAAAGTATATCATTGCAGTAATGGCCATGGAGAAGGAAGGTGAGAGGACTTATGTGCCCTTGCTACTCTCTCCGTGGCAGCCAGCACCTATTCGTATCCCCTGGCACCACCAGCGGCGGTGTCCAGAAGTGGCCTTTTAACACCCACCACCACCACCACCCGAACCTGTCTGGGAGAATACAAACTTCCTGCAGCTAAAGGCCAGTTACTGTGGGCTAAAGTATTTCCCAGGTGAAAGGTAGGGGCCACAGGCAGGAGAGTGGAGCAGACAATGAGCCCAGATAACTTGAGTAATAACTTGAGTGTTGCCCCTAACTCAAGTACCATCCACATATAGGAAAAATATTAACCTGAGTGTCGTGGTGCTTTTAACCCCAGTTGGCCGGTCCATCAGGGGCTATAAGCTATAGCTGGAGTCAGCACAACTTGTCAGTGTTATTTCACATGTGGCTGCTCTCACTCAGGGCGAGTTAACAGAAGTGTAAATAATTGGAATTAATGCTGCAGTGAGAGTATAGCCTAAGTTTCTCTGTTCCATGTGTAGTTATTTACATCAGTGGAAAGTAGGTCTACAATGCTACCAAATCACTGAAAGCTTGACTCATGGGTATGCTAGCTGGGCTTTCTGCCAGGAGAATTGTCTGTGTGCAGTTTGGTTAAGGTAAAGAGGACTGGTATTCATTTGGTAAATAAGTAAATGACACTAGAAAATACCCTGAGTCCATATAACCAAATTCTCTTCAGATAGGATAATGGCCCACTTTACCGCCAAAAAATCTGCACCTGCTCTGCAAAGTGGTAGCAGAAACCTAGTGGTGACATTTCTTTTCACAAATCAGATGAGATTTCTTCTTCTTTAATATTTAAATTATTGTGCAGCATCTATTTCCATGTACTAATGAATCCATTACAAAGGATGTATCTTTACTAGCCCCCTTGCTGCTGAATATTGCTGCAGTTTCTATGTGGTGGTGGCTTTCGACGGACAGGCCAATATTCCAAAATGGAGGCTTGATTCTACATATGGTTACAATGAGTTCAAAGTTGCTTCCATGCAGAATCCTATTGGGTTAAAGTACCTTCTGGGGAGTAACTCTGCAGCTGCTTTTAGGCCTAGCGGGGATGATTCTTCCAGCCCTGCCCCTCCTGTGTCTTGTCTTAAAGTGTAAACCACATATTAAGTACATGGAGACTCTGGCACAATTGTTCAGCTACTGATGCTTTACGTATATGGGGCCTGTGTCTCCACTGCCTTGCACCTTGTGTAATCGCATGTACCTTGGCAAAGTGTATGCACCATACTCCTAGTCTGAATTGATAGTGTTTTACACCGACGTGGCACCAACTTTACATAGGTGTAAATGCTATTCGGGGTGCAGGGTGGTGGAGACCTAGGCCCTTTGTCTTACACTATGTACATAATCTTCTCTTTTCATGATAGAAACCTGGTTCCCTTGCAAAGTCTTATTAAAAGGGCTATATGCCGGAGAACTATTTGGCCATTGAGGGCCAAAGAATCCTCCCTACAATGTTGTTAGTGGGATACAGAACCTGAGGAACTCAGCTGCAGTCATCCCATGTCACTCCTCCTTGGGCAACGTACGTGCCATGCAAGCAGCTGGCCTATAGCCTCTTACTGCCCACCATATTACAACAGTTCTCCAAGAGCTCTGTGCATGAGCTCTCCGTTTCTCAGCCTGCCCTGCTGTGCCGTGGAAACACTGCATGTCCATTTATTTATGCCATGAAGATGCCTAAAGACCACAACTACTATTGTGCTAGGCTCTGTACATACAATAAGGGACCGCCCCTTCCCCACAATCCTTACAATCTAAATGGATAACACAGACAGAGGGCTTGTCCTCACTGGGGGGGGATCGACGGCAGATACGCAAGAGATATGCAGTTTGCGTATCTGCCGCTGACTTACCTGCTGTCCCCACGGCGGCGGCAGTCGGCAGCGCGCTCCCCCGTTGACTCCAGCTTGCGCCTCCCGGCAAGCTGGAGTTTCGGAGTCGACAGGGGAGCCACAGGCAATCGATTATCGCATCTTAACAAGACGCGATAAATCGATCGCCAGAAGATCGATTCCGCACCGCGGGAGTGAAGACGAGCACAGAGAGTAGGAGCTATTATCCATTATTTTATGGAGGAGAAGAGAAGGCACAGTGAAGTAGGGTAAGGCAACTTATCTAAGGTCATATAGGAAGTCTGTGGCAGAGCTCGGCATTGATCCCACATCTCCTGTGAGCTAGCACAGGGCCAACCTCTAACCACAAGGCCACCCTTCCATTGCTTTTAACATGGCCTTCCTGCAGCTGCTCACTGTCTGCAGTAGTTGACCCACATTGGTCTATGTAAATGTTTTCACTACTACACTTGATAACTCAGAAATCTCATTCCAATATGCAGTGTTCTTAAAGGGGACCTGCAAAGGCTTTAAAAACAATTGGGCTTGTATTCCATTTTTCTTTATTTATGACAGTTCTGATATTTATATGGTAAAAGTGAGCACAAAATAAATAAAGCCCCCCAAAAGATGCCATTTTTCTTCTTTATGATCTATTTTAAGAAGGTCTGTAAGGATGGATTTGGGCTTTGTTTATTTATTTTGTGCTCACTTTTACCATATAAATATCAGGACTGTCAGTTCTGGTGAGGCTCAGAAGAGGTATACAATTAACTGAAGGAGCAAGAGTGTTAATTCTTTAGTAAAGGCTTCTCTGCTCCAAAACTTTAATTAGTCACTGAAGCTAAATATGTGTTATCACAAAATAAAGTGCCATTATCTCAACATAAAAAATCCACTAGCTGAAGATCTGGTCCAATGAGTTAAATAGTTGAGCAAAAAAACACAACCCACCTTCCCCTCTCAGTTGCACTTTTCACTCTGTTTACTCTTATGACTTCATCATATCACTAACTCTCCACTGAGTCCTACAAGCTAGAAAGAACCTGAATTCCTAATTTTAAAAAAAACCAGGAACAAAACCAATGTTCTGTATGTTCTTTATACCCCAGAAGAAAGCAAAAAAGGGGCGTGGGTCCAATTTTAATTTTCCCTTTGCAGTTCACCCTTAACAAAGACTGTCATATCTGCTCTGGGTTTCAGAAATTAATGTCGGTAAAAAATAGTCATGTTGCTGATGTTGTGTTTATTATATTAAGCTATGGTGCCAAAATCAATAAATCTGAAAGAAGCTAGATCAGTTAAAAAAAGTTACATGAAATTAATTAGCTGATATGGTATAATGTTTGATGGATAACTAGAGGCGCTAGACCATTTCCACTATTGCTCTTAAATTATTTTAATAAATGATGGTCACTCTTCTTGGGATATAATAGATAGTAAATACTCTCTGTATTTTTGTTTTATTAGGGCAAGAGTGCTAGCAACAGGCCTGGAAAATTTCTGTATCTGAACTTTTATTAAAATTGGTTGAGATGTTTGAATACCAAAAAAAATCCCTTTCCTTTTATAAAGATTATGCTTGTGTCTATTTTAAGTGTTCTGGTACTGAAGAGACGGAGGTAGAAAGTTCAAATTTGCCAGGAAGATAGACCTCTTTGAGAAGAAGTGTCTTTGAGTATTCCAGGAAAAAATGGTTTGATTTGACTGAGTAATGAGTTTTATGATAGCAGTCCCATTAACAACAGTTTGCCAATTTTATAAATAGACCTGAATGGATAACTGATGTTTTTGATGTGGTGGCCAAATTAAAAAATCAGGGGTAGAGGGGAAGGGAATTGTTTCAGGTGGACCCAAAATGGAATTTTTAAAATTATTCAGCCAAACTGAAAAGTAAAAAAAAAAAAAAATTAAAGTCAAATAAAATGTTTTGTTTCAATATTGAGGTTTTTAAAACATTTTATTGTTTTCAACAAAATTGAAGTAAAATTTAAAATAAAATTGAAATAAAATTTTAAGTGAAACTTCATTCCAAAACAAAAAGCTTAAATGCTTCATTTCACAAAATGCCAAAACAAACCAATTGAACATTTTGGAGGAGAGGGGGTGAGCTGAGGGTTTCTGTTTGAAATAATTTACCAAAATGGACCTGAATTCACAAATCATTTTTGTGGATCCAATCTGCATTTTTCAGCAAATAAATTATTTGCATAAAATTTTCACCCACCTCTAGTTACAAAAGACAGTAGGCTTCAGGGCACATGCATGCATAACTAATGAAGTTTGTGTACTAATTGCTCGATTCAGTTCCTTTTGAAATCAATGGGAATTTTTCCTTTGGCTTCATTGGAAGTTAGACTGGATCATGAGCATTTTCAAATATAGTCCACATTTGCACATTGAGATCATTTGTGTCTAACTTTAGCACATGAGTAGGTCTAAAAGGCTAACTTCAAGTGTGTCATTTTTATTGTGCAACGAAGGAGGTGGAACTTAAATGGAGTGCTTTTACAATCAATTTCTTGATTCAGCAAGGGACTTAAATGCATATTTAACTTTAACTACTTGATTAGTGGGACTGCTTCAGCTAGTGATTTAAGCATATACCTGAACCCATGCTCAAGTCCCTTGCTGAATCAGGGCCAGCATGAGAAAGGTCTCCATTGCAGTTCCACCCAATTTCTTGCATAGTAAAAATGGCCATCGACTGATACAAGACTGCAGGAGCTTGTGCATATGAAACCCTTATGCCATCAGTGAAGACATTGTTCTATGTAATTGAAAATGTTATGCAACTGATAGGGAACATGGGGTGATATCCCACAGACTCCTCTCCCTTGGGACAGGGATCTTCATTCTAGACATAGCAAGGGCCTATGTATGAAGTATAGAATCTGTCTCTGGGATACAGACAGAATACTCAAACTCATGGTGAAATCCTGGCCTCTTTAAAGACCCAGTAATTTCATCCCATATTTTTAAAAGTTTGCTAGTAGAATCCTAATATGTGATACTGTCGTTTTGTCATTCAGTGAAGGGAAGAATGTAGAATCTGCATCCTGGCTGAAGAGATGGGATTGTTTATAAACAGATTGTAATTGGTTGATTGTTATCAGTTAGAGTTCTAATTATATAGCCCAAAACCTTTAACCAGTATTCCATGTCCATAAAGGAATGAGAAAAGAGGAACATTGAGTAATTCTGTTAATAATAATCATTAAGCAGATAACTGGCTTCTTTTATTTGTTTCACTGATTTGTGAAAATTATGCTTGTGAGGCCATTTTAATTCTTTCCTGTTCAACTACAATGAATGAAATATGATAAAAATGAGAGAAAATAGGGATCTCAGGTAATGTTTGCAAAAACAGCTGACTCAGGAGCCTAAGCACAATTTTCAAAAGTGATGTAGTCACCTATGTTCTATTAATAAGACTTAGCTTATGTCTACACTACCAACTTATGTCGGTATAACTATGTCGCTCAGGGGTATGAAAAATCCACCCCCCCCGAGATACACAGGCCATGTCTACACTGCAAAATTAGGTCAACCTAACATATGTCGGCATATAGCCAATGCAGTTACTAAATCGGTAAACCTGGCTCCTTGTGTTGGCGGTGCTCATACTCACCAGGAGCACTTGTAGCAATTATATTGTCAGTGTGGCTCATTATGGGATGGCTCCTGAAACCAATAAAAATTGACAGAAGCAACACAGTGTCTACACTGAAGCTGTGTCAACCTAATTACATCATCCATGACTCTACGCCACTCAGTGGTGTTACTAAATTGATGTAGAAAGGCACTTATATCAGCAGGAACCAAATTTATATAATGACACTTCCACAGCTAGGTCAATGTAAGGCAGCTTATGCTGACCTAACTGTGTAATGTGGACCAGCCATAGCTATATTCACCGAACCCCCAGTATAGACAGTTCTTAGGGTTGATGACCATTGTGGAGGACCTACACAACAGGAGAAGCTCTCCCATCAACCTACATTGCATCTTCACTAAGCACAACAGCAGGACAGCTGCACTGCTATAAGTTTAGACAAGCTCTCAGGCTTCTAAGTGCCTAAGTCACTTCTGATAATATGATTTAGGCAAATTTTTAAATGTTACCTTATATTTCAGTTCAGTGAGGTAAATTTAAATTAGCGAGATACAATGTTCTCTTTCCCCGCATCTCAACTATCATTGCAAAATGGGAAGTAAATCTGAACTTTCATATTAAATTAGATTTGAGTTACTATTGTAATTTTAGTGTTTCCTACTGTTACTTTTGAGACATGATAGCAGGGATCAGCAACTTTTGGCATGTCGGTAATCCTTTGGCAGGCCAAGAGATGTTTTGTTTACGTAGGGCTCCCAGTGGCTGCGATTCGCCGTTCCCAGCCAATGGGAGCTGCAGGAAGCCACAGACTACAGAGAAGTGCATTATAGGCTTTGAGGATTAAGTCAACACTGTGCTCAGTCCTGTGCAATGTGCAAAAAATGAAGACAATGCATGTCCTCAAAGAGTTTATATTTTAGCATGTTGTTGGGGTAGGACTATTTGTCTGTTAAAAAGCAGATACTTGGTCATTTAGCTGGATGCTGGTGGGTTTTATTCTGTGTTTGATTCATTTAAAGTATTCTCTTGTCACATAATTCAGTGTTATTTGACTATTGCTTCACATTCTGCTTCTCACTTAGAGCTTGAGGAATCACAACAGCGATGTCCTCCATGCTGGAATCATTTTGCCGTTAAATTTCTCATTTGGGATTGCTGTCCATTGTGGTTGTTCATCAAGAAACATGTGAAGTTTGTGGTAATGGATCCATTTACTGACCTTACGATCACCCTTTGCATTGTGATGAATACGCTCTTCATGGCATTGGAGCATTACAAGATGACAAAGGAGTTTGAAGACATGCTTTACATAGGCAATCTGGTAAGTGAATCTGAACCCAAAATTATATCTGGAGAGTTTATTTCTGCTCTTTCAAATTCTGAAGGCTGAAACTATTGGAGCTATAGGTCTTAGGAAGAGCCCATTTGGTGTGCTGTCAGCACAACCTTGTGCATGTCATGCCAAGCAAGGGTAGCTTTCTTTATTTGGTGGCCCTGCTGTCATTTGAAGAGAAATGAAGAAAGGATATGTATCTACTGGCACTAAGCAAGCATACTCTGCTGCTCATTAGTGAACAGTAAAGTGTCACTTCACTGCTGAGACCAACAGATTTCCAGTGGGCAACTATTATAGGAAGTAAATGAGGAAGGATCTTTAAAAGGTTTTAAAAATCAATAATAAGGATGTATAGGTCATTGAACATTAGTGATTTTTGAAGATAGAGAATACTATGGAAAAAATAAGCTAGTGCCCCAGTGGGGAATTAGCCCTGAGTAATCACTACAACCAAGATTTTCAAGTGTCTAACAGAGTCATAAAGTTTAAGGCCAGATGGGACCATCAAGTCATCTAGTCCAATCTCCTGTATGTCACAGGGCACCAAGACCACCCAGGACCTACATACTAAACACAACAGGTCTTTGTCAGTTTTGGGCTTCCCAGCTTGAGACTTCTACAGTGCTTTGATTTCAGATAGTGCTGAACACCCATTTTCTGGAAATCGAGCTCTGTTAGGGGCTCTCAAGATGAGCACTCAGAAATTGAGATACTCAGAATGGCTAAACCCTTATTCTAGATAAAATATTAGCCATATTCTAGATAAAATACAGGCAGTGTATTCTCCTGCAGATTATCGTCCAGAAAGAAGCACATACTGGATTCATGGTTATTTTCATTTTGGTAAAAAAAAAATGGTAGTAATCAACTATTGAAATATGTGTTTCCATTCACACAGTTCCACCAACATGGCACAAATAGGCAGAAGCAACAGTTAGGCTTCCCAGAGTAGTCCTTTTCTCTTGGAATCTGCTGACCACCAGATACAGAATTTTCCCTCACTACTTCTCTCCGCTCTCAAAACTGCACCAGTTGGCTTCCTCCAGCACTGTTAATTACTCTTCTAGGCAGATGGACTAATCACCGTCTCTTAAGTTGTTCAGTCTTGAGAGATTTCCCACTGTGGTCAGTGAGGGACTCCATGGATAGCTATAAAAGGAGCTAAATATCCCTCTATTTGGGCTGCATTGGCTCCCTTAACAGCAGACCCATATTCAGGAATTTTGATGCCTCATCTTATTCCCCACATGGACAAAATGGAGGTCTCCCAGATCCTGGGGCTTCTCAACAGGTGATCAGGTGGCAATTCCGCAGCTGCCCACTCTGACACCCCGGGGGGAAAGATGCTCATGCTCCCTGCTCTGCACTTGGCCTATCGTCTTTTCCCCTTGCCCAGTCTACAGGTAACTTTAGATTTCAGCAGCACCTGTGTGACTCCCCCTGCAATTCTGCCTGGCAGAGTCTGACCTATGTGCAGTCACGGTGAGTAGAGGAGAAAACAGAGACGGGGGAAAAAAAGAAGTTGAAAAGTGTTTGCTTATCTTGCTCCAAGTCTCATTACCTCTGTGCTGGAGCCATTTTTCCTGTTTGTGATTGTCATAAGTATGAAGTACCTTAGACATACTGTTTTACCTGTGAAGAGTTAACCTGAAACAGGAGAGGGGATGATGTATCAGAGCTGCTAATACCTGGCAGACAAAGGGCTTACTTTCACTTTTGTTCCAGGCTTTTTCTTGCTCGCTCTCTCCACGGTCTCGGAGTCTGTCTGCATTCCCTGGCTATGGGGAGGAATCACATCTATGTTTCTATTCATCATTTCAATAATCTGCTAAAAAATCCGAAAGCCTGGCTTTAAGTGTATTCTTGAATTGTATCACTTGGAAATTGATTCACGGTGTCCTTAGACTGTTTAGTTTAGCAGAGAGAGAAATTCCAAGTGAGGGGGCTCCATGAGGGCTGGGTAATGCTAGAGGGTTTAGTATCTATGGATTTCTGTGTAAGGAGTTTATGCTTTTCTCTTTTTCTTTTATTAAAATCTTTCTTGTAAGAACTGTCTGTTTATTTCCATTGGAGTGATCCTAGTTTGGATCAGGCTCGTCTCACAGCTGGTGAGGGTTTGTGGTCATTGTTCTCAAATCTCTCCCAGGTAAAAAGGGGGGGTTACTATTAGGGTTCCAATTTGCCCCCACCACATGATTTTGGGGACTCAGATTGGTGGTGGCAGTGATTTCCAAGCCCCAACTGGAGAAGTTTGGGTTTTGGGGGAAAAGATTTAACCTAAGCTGGTAAAATAAGCCTGGGGGGGGGGGGGTAATTTGTCTTTCATGCGGGGTCCCCACATCTTTACCCTAGAGTTCAGAGTGGGGAAATAGAACCTTGACAGTGATAATGATGAAAAAATTAAGGCAAGTAGGCACTCCTCTTGCAATGCTGTTTGCAATGGGCGTCAGTGAAAGGACAGTTCTTCAGGTGAAATATCAGTGGCTCAAGACCATCCTTGGCCCTTCCTCCTTGGTTTTATTAAACCCAAACGTAAATGGATTACTAGTAGAGCTGGGCACAGAAAGGTAGTTCTGTCTCACCGAGGTTTTCAATATCTCAGCATTTGGTTTAGTTTCGATTTGGAATGAAAACCCAAAATTTCAAAATTCTCCACAAAAGAGAATGGAGCATCAGCCCCAGGACAGTCTGGCTGGCTGGCTGGAGCTGTGGCTATTGGAAGCTCTGGATTTCTCAGCTTTGAGGCAGTTCACTTGGTGAGCTGCCCTGGAGCCATGGACCCTGGAAGCAGAGGCAATCTGCATAGCGGGCTGCCCCAGAGCCATGGAACTTGGAAGCCCTTGAGCCCCTATGCCCTAAAGCCCTCAACTGGCAGTCCAACAGCTGGGATGCTGAGGAATCAGGCGGGTGAGCTGGCAGCATATCTGGCAGGTTTTTGATGGAAGTTCTGTAGGAGCCCTGCCTGAATTCTGTTGGAACATTGCTGAGATCAAACAGTCTCTTCAGAATGTTTTGATTTTGGCAAATCAGCAAATTCTGATAAAACAGTGTTTCAACAGAACTTTTCCAACTGGCTCTAGTTATTAGCATGACTTTATCAAGAATCTCGGCCTGTCTCAAGTCTCCTCACTGCAAGTTCCTAAAGGAGCAAAATCAAGATTCTCTTCTTCCTAGCCAAACTAAAAAATGCTAGTGACAAAGCGTCCTGTGGCACCTTAAAGACTAACTACAGCATTGAAGCATAAGCTTTCGTGGGCTAATACCCACTTCCAGGGCCGGCGACAGAAATTTTGGGGCCCCCTACTCTGATCATTTGGGGAGCCCCAGCCCCCCCCCCCGGCCTATTTTCCTCCCCCCCCCCCGCCTGACCCGGCCCACCCAACCTAATCTCCTCCCCCAGCCTAACCTCCTCCCCTCCCCACCCATGCCGTCAGGCAGTCAGGGACAAGCCGCCCTGCCCGGGCTGTGGTGTGGGGGTCGCTGTTTTGTCCCCAGGGTGTTGGACATGAGGGGGCCGGGCGCTGGGACCAGGATGTCGAAGGGTTAATGGGAGGGAGGGAGGCAGGTGCCTGGCGCCCCGCTGCCCACGCTCCTGCCCCGGCGCCCCCTGCCTGCAGCTTGGGCTTGGGCTCGGGCTCGCTCCTGCTTTCCCAGGGATGCTGTGCAGTCGGCCGGCCCCTCTTCTCGTGCTGAGCATCCAGTGCAGCCCTACCCCCTTCGCCGCCGGCGAACCAGACACGCCCCGAGCCGGAGCGGGCGGCGGAGCTGGGTGCCGTGGGTGGAGCCCAGCGCCAGGCGGCAGACCCGACGACAAGGGGGGACGACTATGGTACAGCTGTGTACCGGGCCCCGGGCTTAAGGGGGCCCCCCTTAAGTCCGGGGCCCAGTACAGCTCTACCCGTAGTCCCCCCCTGTCACCGGCCCTGCCCACTTCGTCGGATGCATGCAGTGGACTATGCCTTTACAGATTCTGATTCCCTCTGAAGCTCTGATGTCTTATTAGCCCTAGAGTTTCCATCTCAAAAGATTGTTGATTAAAAAGAAATTGTTCCTGCTGAGTCATCCCTCAGCAAGTCCACTGATTAGTTAGTGAAAGCAGTTTTTTGTACAAAGACTCCACTGCATGCATCCGACAAAGTGGGTATTAGCCCATGAAAGCTTATGCTTCAATACTTTAGTTAGTCTTTAAGGTGCCACAGGACTCTTTGTCACTTCTGCAATTCCAGACTAACCCAGCTACCTCTCTGATTCTCAAAAATGCTAGTAGTTCTCCACTGCTTTCTGATAGAGTCTTCTCTATAGCTATCCCTCCTCAAGCTGGTAGGGTAGTATTAAATGGAGGAAAATAATAGGGCATAAAACACCATTCACACTTTTTCTCTAAAGAAATGAAAGAAACAATAGAAAGAAAAGGAAACAAGTGTCCTTATCCTTTGATAATAAGAAGGAAGAATGCAATGATTCATCTGACACTTGAGAATCAGTCATTGAAGAGCTTCAGTTCTGATGATATTATTTGCATCATAAAATTATGCAACAAAGCTCAGGTTATTTGATGCCCCAGGCTCATCCTCTAAAGAACATAATGTTTTTACCTGATATCTAGAAAAATAGCTGAATTATATTCACATCTCTGTATGCTTCATCTGACCAGGCTACCTGCAGTGATGCCAATTCTTCAACACCAGACCACTGTATTTTCTATATTTTTCATCCTTTCAAAGATATCAAGAAGTTACTGATCTAAATTAGATTGGTTAGCAACATCACTAGTATTTGCCATACTCTGTATACCATAGCCAATACAAGTTTGCGGCTCCACTCCTGAAGACAATGTCCAAGTAATCCCCTATCTGGATGATTAGTTAGTGAAAGCAGTTTTTTGTACAATCACAGCTAGCATTGAACAAGGTCCCAGTGATTTTGTGATACTTTGCTGTTTGGAATTCATAACCAATACATAGAAAAGTCACTTCTGCCTTTACAGATTCTGATTCCCTCAGAAGTTCTGGTGTCTTATTAGCCCTAGAGTTTCCATCTCAAAAGATTGTTGATTAAAAATAAATTGTTCCTGCTGAGTCATCAAGACAACCGCATTATGTGCTCCGCATGATATCATCAGTTTTTGAGTCAGGATCCTGGGTACAATTTCACACACATTGACTATGGTGCTTAATATCCCCATTGAATTTTCAGTCACTGGAATACTACGTATCTCTAACCACAGTGACTCAGAAATTCTTAACTTGTTGGAAATCAGAGGTGAGTCTATCTGGTGAAGTACCACTTTTGGAGACCAGTTAGGCTGAAGTAATTTAGCATGTTGGCCTTTTAAGAGGGATGGTCCATTTAAGAAGGATGGTCCATTCAAAATGTTTAGACCAGAGAAATTTTATTTTCCTGTTCAGAAAGAAAGAGGCATTTTAGATATGGAAACATATAAAATTGCTATATGGAAGTTCATTCATCCCTCAAGCATTATAGAGTAAATGTTGCAGCTTCCTCAAATGGAAGTTTAGCCATTTGTTCCGTAGCATTGCCATTTTATAATTCTATACGATCCTCCCTTATCTCATTGGGTTTTCCTAGTTGTTACTTAGAGCCCATTAATCTGTTTTGACTCTGCACTATTGCAGAAACTTAGTTTATAGGTTAGATAGAATTTCCAATTGTGTGAACATTACTGGGAGACTTAAGTCCATAACATATACATATCTTCTGATCTCCAGTGTGCATTGACATAGGCTATTGTATCATGGAAAATCAGCTGTTGTGATATGCAAATGCAGTAGACAATTTTTCAAGACACACAGCTGTGTGCAACTTTCACCAGAGGATCAGAGGGGTAGCCGTGTTAGTCTGGATCTGCAAAAGTGACAAAGAGTCCTGTGCCACCATATTGACTAACAAATGCATTGGAGCATAACGTATTGGATGCATCCGACGAAGTGGGTATTAGCCCAAGAAAGCTTATGTTCCAATACGTTTGTTAGTCTATAAGGTGCCACAGGACTCTTTCACCAGAGGATTAGACTCAACTAAAACATTATATGAAAAACTGTACTATACATACTACCTTCTCTGCTAAGCCAACTATTTGCAAACTTGTACTTATGTATTTAAATCAGTTATTTTGAAGGAATTTTTAAAAGTACTAGATTTGGCATTTTCACAGTTTGCAAGCATGGGTTCAAATAAGATACTGCCTTTAAAATCTGGTTTGTCATCAACAAACAGGCTACCCTCCATAAGTATGTGTATGTTTTCCAGAAAAATGTTCAGATTAAAAAAGTTTCACTATGTAACATTTGAACTAGGTTATAAATAAACAAAGTGTTCTCAAGGCACTTTGAAAAGCAAATTGCCATGTCTATTTTTATAAGAATAATAAGACTCAAATTAGAGTTCCTAATCACCATCGCTACCAGCAGTAATCTGAAAGTGTGAGGACCATGCTGCATGGGATTGGTGCAATAACAGAAACAAAAGGGCTAACTCTACAGGTATGCTGGAACTCAAAAGTACCTCTTTAACTATGTCATGCAATCACTCTCACCTCCCCACTGAAATTGACCGACTTAAGCTTTTTAAAAAGCACCTTTATTCTCTCACTTTATTATTGATATCTGTTTGTAGAGGGAGATTAAAATTAGTGTCTTAATTCAAAGGTATAGCTCATTCCCTGTTGTTGTTTGTTGACAGCAGTACTAATATTGTAAAAGGATCAGACAAGCCCAGAGTTCTGATAATACTGACAGTACATTAGAGATCAAAGAAGGAAGGTTTGCTGGTAAAATTTTGTTGTATCTGTATTTTAATTCAACATATCGGCGGGAAATCATTCATGACAGAAGATGTGTACAGACTGATCTCACTTCCTCTTTCCTTTCCACAGGTCTTCACTGGGATTTTTACAGCAGAAATGATCTTCAAAATAATTGCCTTAGATCCCTACTACTATTTTCAGCAGGGCTGGAATATTTTTGACAGTATAATTGTTATCCTAAGCCTAATGGAACTGGGTTTATCCAGCATGGGAAATCTGTCTGTTTTACGCTCATTCCGATTGGTAATGTTTCTTTGTTCTCTTTTGCAAAACATAATCCCTTTCATGAATTTATTAGATTATTTTAAAATTACATTCATTGAAAAGGAAATTAAATTTTACAAATTAGTGAATGCCTGTAGCGACACTAATTATAGACTATGGGCCAAATGGAATTACTCCAAATTTACAACAGAGTAAATGAGAACAGAATTTGACTCTGTCTAGCTGTGCCAGTTACTTGCAACACATTTAAACTGAGTTTGCATAGAAGTTAATAGAAAAGTCGTTAAATAATTAGTGAACTGTGAAGCTCAAGAACTAGTAACATGTCACTTTACAGGTTTTTATTTCTTAAATACACAATAAACATGCCACTACATTTTTAAATGTAGTCAAAAATGGATAGCCCTGCATTAATCATAAACTGATTTTTTCCCCCCAGAACCTATCACCAAAACACAGAACCTGCCTTTCAGTGAAAATCCTTCACTGTCAGTCCCTTTAAATATGCAGGGTGGTGACACTCCATTAATGGGAGAATCTGTTGATGTATTGGAACAGAAAAGTAGTTTTCTTGCCAGCCTGACGCTTGTGTCGCATTCATGTACCAAGATGTCTGTGCTAATCATTCTGCCCATTATGTTGTTTCACAAGTTTTGCAAGACCATGAAAACAAACTTTTCTTTTTGAGAACTTAATCGCATTAACTTTGCCATCTGTAAATAATTGCTCCCTGAAAATTGCAAAAGTATTGCCTGCTGTTGGAATCATAGAATATCAGGGTTGGAAGGGACCTCAGGAGATCATCTAGTCCAACCCCCTGCTCAAAGCAGGACCAATTCCCAATTGAATCATCCAACTGATTTTTGCCTCATCTTCCTAAACGGCCACCTCAAGCATTGAACTCACAACCCTGGGGTGGAGCAGGCCAATGCTCAAACCACTGAGCTATCCCTCCCATGTTGCCAGTGGCTATATGCCTCCCATGAGCCCTCTTTAGTAGGAATTAAATTAACCCCTGCGCAGAGAGCCAGTATATGGCCTAGGCACCATTAAGTCCTCAAAATTGGTCTTAAGTGGGATTTAGGTGATTTATAGGCCTTATGGTCCTAGGGTTGCCAATTCAGGTTGAATATATTCTTGGAGATTTGATCACATGACATAATCTTTAATTTAGATTAATCTTTAATTCCTGGAGACTCCAGGCCAATCTTGGAGGGTTGGCAATGCTATATGGTCCTCTGCGCAGAGGCGAATCTCTGGGATTGAAAGATAACAGCATCTTGCTAAGGCCTACTCAGGAACACACAAGAGTTGCACTTCCCTTTGTGGGATTGGGCCCTTAAAAGTCCAGGCAGCTTGTTTAAAGTTATCTTTTTTGAGACACAGAAACATAAAAGGTAATGTTAAGGACTGAAGCTATGTTCTCTCTTCCTGCTTTCACAATCCCCTGCACCCAACATTCAGTGGCAAGGAATTGATCACATAGGACAGGGGTTGTCAACCAGAGGTACCTGTACCCCAAGGGGTGAGCAGAGGTCTTCTAGGGGGTACATCAGTTTATCTAGATATTTGCCTAGTTTTACAACCAGGCATCATAAAAAGCTCTAGCAAAGTCAGTACAAACTAACATTTTATACAGACAATGATTTATTTATACTGCTCTATACACTATACACTAAAATGTAAGTACAATATATATATTCCGATTGATATATTTTATAGTTATATGGTATGAATAAGAAAGTCAGCAATTTTTCAGCAACAGTGTGCTGTGACACTTGTATTTTTATGTCTGATGTTGTAAGCAAGTCGTTTTATGTCTGATGTAAGCAAGTCTGATGTTGTAAGCAAGTCGTTTGAATACAAACGCAAGTCGTTTGAATACAAAAATTCATTGCCCATCATGTGAGAAGCATAAATTGTACTGTAATAAGTATAGCTATGGTGAGTCTAACGAAACTGCTGCTAAAATCACTCTGTACTGCACATTGCTTCATTATATTACAAATATTTAATATTTGTATCCATTTTTGTAACAATTCAGTACCAGAAATGTCTGTTGTTCTATTAACTGACATTGTTTTATGTTTTGTTCACAGCTGAGAGTCTTCAAATTGGCAAAGTCCTGGCCAACCTTAAATACTCTCATTAAAATCATTGGTAACTCAGTGGGTGCCCTGGGTAACCTCACCCTGGTTCTGGCGATCATAGTCTTTATTTTCGCTGTGGTAGGAATGCAACTTTTTGGAAAAGACTACTTACTAAAAGTCCACAAGATAAGCACTAATAACAATTTGCCCCGCTGGCACATGAACGATTTCTTCCATTCATTCCTTATTATATTCCGAATTCTCTGTGGAGAATGGATTGAAACCATGTGGGATTGTATGGAAGTAGCTGGGCAACCATTGTGCCTTCTCGTCTTCTTGCTGGTCATGGTGATAGGAAACCTAGTGGTGAGTTTTCATGATTGTTTTTTCCTATTTCTATTGTTTGTTTGCAAATGTTTGCAGATCTCCCATGATGCACATGTATTATTCCATATCTATTACTTTCTTTTTCACCCAAAGAACTCTTTTTCATATCTCAAGGACAAAAACTGCAGAATTACTAATTTTGGAGAAAAAAAGGCATTAATTCTCAGAGAAACATCAAGGTTTTCAATAGAAAAAAGGAACTTGAATTGATTATAATGATTCCTTTTACTTAAATTCCACTAAAGGCGTGTGTGTTTTAGTCAGATGTAAGTTATTCATGGGTCATGTACTGTACAAAAGTGAATTGACTTTAACAGTCTCCATACCAGAAGCTATTTTTAATTCAGTTAATTTTTGGACAAGAACATACAAACCCTACAGCTAACGTTGTGTCTTTGCACCATCTTTGAATGTGTACAGCCTGCTTGGTCTATGGAGTTAAGATTATGTTTACTGTAAAGTCACATTCTTGTTTGTTTTCAAGTAGAATATGCCATAAGTAAAGAATGTGTTACATAATTTCTGAATCTATTAAGGCTGAATCTTCTGTCCCTGTTGTCATTTTTATGGAACACTTTGCTGGCTTGCAGTTGTGGAAATGTTTTGCTTATTCAGCTTAAAGAGTGTCTCTGACATTATGAATCTGATGGGTTTGGTGTTGATACAGTAAGCTGCTTAACAGTGTATTTTGTCCCTGTTTGCTTTATGCTATTCTTTTCAGAAGTCAGCATTCTGGTTTGAAGCTCTTAATATAGGATACCATGACTATGGGGAAAGGAATTGAAGGAAGCAGAGAGAGGCATTTATATTTGAAAGCTAAACTAAGTTTAAAAGATCAGATTTATATTGAAAATATTTGATAGAGATTGCAAATGATCTTTTATGGCTGTTGACTGCAAAACAATGTAAATATTAAAATCTGGTTTTACAAAAGGTAATGAAATATTTTTTTAAAATATGTACTTTTTACAGATTTTCCTTTGAAACAACATTTGGCCTGAAGAATTAGGACACTGATTTTTTTTTTCCTGCATATCGAATATGCTTCTTTCTTCAGGGTTGGCAGAGGAGCTGGGAAATTAACCTTCCTCCGCCTTTCATCCAAACAGTTGTTTTACTCTTATTTAAACAATGGACTCAACCGGTGCTAAAGAAAACTGAAAATCATAAGTAATAAATATGAGAGAGAATAAGTTAATATACCAGCTCATTCACTGTTACTTTCGGAGACAGAGCGGTCAAGTCCATTTTTTCCCTAGTTATTAACACTCATCGTGTATCCTTAGACAGCCTGCATGAGGATCAGGAAATATAAATCAGATTCAGATGAGATTACACTAACATGGTATATATTTAAGCCTCAGTGCTTATCAGCAAACCTTTCCAAATGGAAAAACAGATACTGATAGAGTACATCAGCGTGGATAATTCTGAAGTCACCAGCCTATCGAAAATACAAATGCTAACTATCGTTTTCAGGAAACAGTTTTGTAGGCATGTGGCAACTGCTAAATAATTTGGAAGTGATTTATTGTAGCTTAATTAGTTCATAAGAGGTAGGAGATGGGGTGAGAATGTTTGGGGTGAGAATGTTTGGGGTATTTTTTAACCAGACAGGAGAAGGGGAAAGTAAATAGGATGACAGATTATAGTTTCTGTTCTTACTGAAATCAGTCAAAAAATTCTTGTGGCCTTCAAGTGAGAGTTGGGTAGGACCCAGAATCTTTTACTCACCTGCCAAATAGAATTAAAATCACAAATTGTGTTTAGAATATGATTAGCTTAAATGAACCCTTTGTGACATATCGCCTTCTCACCCCCCTTCAAACACAGGCAGGAGACTCTTCTTTGGCTCCAAACAGTGCTCTTTATTTCACAGTGCAAGGCCCCACCACCAGTATACACAGATTTATACACAGCTCTATAGCTTACAGCTCTAACACAGCTCTACACAACTCTATATAGTTCAGCTCTTCAGCTTACAGCTCTATAGCTTAGCTCCTTCTCTCTCTCTCCTTCACACTACCATACCACCACCACCACCCTGGGCTTCCTTCCTGGCAGGCTTTTATACCCCCTGGGGAGACTGCCAGGTGCAACCCATCCAGGCTGATTGCTCTGGAGTCCAGGTGGCTGATTAGGCTTTCTGCAAGGGAGGTTTGCAGAGGGCTTTTCTCCCTCTTAAAGGGGCGGCAGGCTGGTCCAGGCCCACCCTGCCACACCTTCATCCTTCAGTGGGAGAAGGCTCCAGTCCCGTGTGCACTAATATATATATAGGAGATTTCTTTTTATAAATAACTCCGAAGCACTGGCATCTTTGTCAACATCGTTTTTGACTCATTTTGCTCCCACTTTCTTATCTGGGTTACAGAGCTCAGATCTGAAAAAGAAAACTATTTTCTTGTTGGATTGCACTTCAGTTGGACTCAGAACTCTTCCCTAGACTCTGAGAACATGAAGGAATGCATACCGTTTCTGCATATGTAGTGAATCCTCATGCACATCAAGATTAAGTATATGTGAAATAAATGGATAGGTACTTAGAATAGTGTCCATAGCGTCTTTCCCTGCTGTATCTCTAAGTATTCACATAACGTGGAGCATATTTACTTCTCCGGTCCTCTTTCTAACAATGAACTGGATTGGCCTTCTACAAAGCTATATATGTACAGGTGATTCAGAGGCATAAATGTTATGATCACTGTTGTGCCTCACTACCATAAATTCTGATATACCCTAAAGGGGACACATGGTAGCTCACGGAGTGCCCTGGATAACCTCACGCTATGTAACAGTTTAGCTGTTGGTTGGCTGGAATTTCAGTAAATCTTCAGTGTAAATCTGTACTCTCTGAAAAGGGTGTTGGTGTATTATGATGTAAATATGGAATTCTGCTTATTGCTAGTCAGTTGACATTGGAGTTATCTTTATAACATTGAACCCTAGATCATAGCCACGAAATTATGCGCTGTGTAACTGTTTTTAGCACCATTATACCATGATTCTGTCATCACATTGCATTTCAAGTGTCATTGATGTTGCTCTGGAGGGTATTACAAAATCAGAGGAAGAATGTAACAGGCTCTCCCAGACTTATAGGAAAGAGCTTCTGAAATCTCTAACTGCATAATTATGTTTACAGTAAAATCTTACAAATGAATTAGCATATTTCAGATAGAAATGTAGGTCATTGAGGTTAATAAGGCACACTATAAACTGACAAGTTATTAAAAAGGGATATAGTCAGTTCTGTAATGAGGTACTGTCTCATTCCTCGCTGATGTTAGTGAAACCTACTTGTGCCTCAGCATGTCATGTGGGTTGACGCTAAGGACCTACATGTGATGCCACTTGCCTCTCAGAGGAGAATTTTGTAAGACGCATTTGAAAATGTTAGAATACCAGCACTGTACTTCAATATGATTGACAAAAGCCATGCCAGAAGCAGCCACCTTGCAAACTGCCTGTTTGAGCGCATACACGCCCACACTTCTCCTTTAAAAGCATTTGCTAAGTACTTTCCTTTTTACTCTGAAGATAAATACCAATGTGACATCCTCTAATGAGAGGCCACCACGTTATGCCTGACCCGTCCCCTTCCACGCCCTCTGGGGCATCGTCGTCTTCAGCACCAGAACCCACAAGCCTCTGCCAGATTTCACTGCTGCCCTTACACAGCCATATTCCTCATTCTGGGGTTAACAACATCTCCAGATGCATTGTGATTAATTAGGGAAAACAAAGGAAGTAATCAAGCAGTTGACCAGCAGAACATGTCTTAAAGATAAAGGGGAAACTGGCTTACCCTTCTCTAGGGTTTCCCTAGTTACTTCATAGTACTTTATGGAGCATCTTAGGCCACAGAATGTGGTAAGTAGCAGTGGGACCTACAGGAGTGGTACATAATTAAGAGAACTGGGGCATGAGGCTGATACATACGAGAACCACCATGTGGAAAGTTACAGTATTAGAGGCCAGTTATTAAATGTCCGCATTCTCGAAACAGAAAGCTCATTCTTCTCTTCTCAGGTTATAACTCTTATCATGCAGGATACAGAATCTAATTAGAAGATTCCTTGAAATGGAGTTCTGGGAGGATGATCATAAATTCAGGTTAAATTAAAACTGTAGTCTGAAATTGGTTTTATGCCAGCAATATGTCGCCTGGTTCACCATTGTATTACTCTGCTTTTATTCCATTGATAAAATAGTGTAAAACGTATTCGGTCTCACTGAACTTGCAGCAGTGTGAGTAGAGCACTTCTGGGTATTTCCCTCCATGATCACATCCCCAACAAAACAATTAGGCAGCAGTCTAGAGTGAGAGACATTGTTGAAAGCAGGTTGAGGGAAATGCAGTGGGCAGGACATGTGGCCCTTACTCAGCGACAACAGGTGGACCACAGCTGTATCCGAATGGTATCCGCGAGAACTGAAACGCCCACCCGGTCAGCCTCCAAAGAGGTGGGACAATTGCCTAACAAGGAGACAGGGACAAGTATGGCAAAGGACGGACAGAGTGAGAGAAGATTGGAAGATGTGTTGTGTTCGGCTCAGTCTTAACTGATGAAAGACCGACAGTTCAGTGATTCAGTGAGTAGAGAATCAGGGCCAGTCACAGAAGATATGACGCAAGCATGACATGTCAGACTCTCTCCCCACATTCCATCAGAACAGACGTCAGTGAAGAAGTACTTGCTGACAGTCCCTTAATTTGTACATCCAGAGGGCAGGGTGGAGTAAGGCTTCGTTCTTGATGGAGTAAGGCGTTAGACTAGTGGCTTTCAAACTTTTGTACTGGTGACCCCTTTCATATAGGACACCTTTGAGTGTGACCCCCCCCCATATAAATTAAAAAAACTTTTTATATATTTAACACCATTATAAATACTGGAGGCAAAGCGGGGTTTGGGGTGGAGGCTGACAGCTCGCAACCCACCATGTAATAACCTCGTGACCCCCTAAGGGGTCCAGACCCCCAGCTTGAGAACTTTAGACTCTACAACTCACTCCACATTGGTCTGACAAAGCCTGACTTCCTTGGCATTCAGTGTACATTTCCACAGACTGGTCCCATAGTGCAGACGGACCAGGCAATTGGTGGCAGAAGAAATAGAGAAACCAGACATGGAAAAGTAGCTATGCCCTCTTCCTGCAGCAGATACTTCTCCCTGGGTGCAAGAACCCTCCCTATGGCATGTCCTTTCCCTTCCCCTGCTGTCTATCCCACTTCACTCTGCCCCCCACCTTGCAGCTGTGACTCCCCCTCCCTCTCACCCCAAGCAGAGTCTCAGGTAGATTCCCTGCCACCTGGCTGATAGGGACCCAACAGGCCCTGCCTGGTCTGAGACTAAACCAGATGAGGTATGCTAAGGCCTGATTAGTCCCCATCTCCTAGAACAGTAACAACATCTCTCCCTTCAGGGACCAGGGTGTGGAGGAGACTAGTGAGAAATACTCCCTCTCCTGTAGAGAAAATGGAAGAATCTGAAAAAAACTCCCTTTCCCAAGTGACTGAGAGTCTCGTGGAGTCAGTGAGAGGGGACTTGGGTTTAAAGGGGGATTTTGTGTAGAACACAGATAGTTGTGTTGTGTGTGGGGCCAGCAAGTGTGTGTGAGAGACAGGGAGTGAGTGGGGAGCGGAAGAGGCTATACTTGGGACTGGGTACGTATGAGAAGCAGGGAGTGAGTGGGTAATGGGGAGAGGCTGAGATTGGGAGTAGGGGTGTAATAGAAGCAAGGAGTGAGTGGGGAGAGGCTGTGATTGGGAGTGGTGCTGTGTGAGAAGCAGTAAATGAGTGGGGAGGAGGAGAGTCTGCAACTGGAAGTGGGGGGATGAAAGATGTAGGGGCTGAGTGGGGGAGAGGCTGTGATTGGGAGTGGTGCTGTGTGAGAAGCAGGGAGTAATTGGGGAGGGGGAGAGGCTGTGACGGGGTGTGGTGTGTGTGAGAGAGGCAGGGAGTGAGTGGGGAGAGGCTCCTACCGAGCAGGGGGGACTCTGGTCTCGGGGTGCTGTTTTTGTTGTTAGCGACAAAAGGGAAAATAGGATCTTTGAACTAACATGTTTCAGGTGTTCCGTATGTGGATTCATTTTTCACTAACCTCCTAGAATGTTCTGGACTTTTGTAGAATCTCACAGGACCTTCCAGACTTTCTGAGAACTACATTTACCTAGAATGTTGTTAGACATGCCCTTGTGGGTATTAAGGAGTGGGGCATCACCAGTCAGTCAGTGAGATACAAGATTGAACTGATATTAAGTGAGAGTCATGCTGCGATATTGTGAACCTTGTTTTATTGAGTAATTGTAAAGGTGTACTTGTGTTGTAGGACTTGAGTGTCAGTAGTGACTAATGAAGGATATATTTAATGAAACGCCAGAGATATCTATTGAACCCCTCTCTATGCAACAATATAAAAGAAATACTGTTACTTCCTTTGCCATGCTTAACACATACTTTTAATGACTTTCACAAGTGGTGAAAGTTGTGTGGTGGGTGCAGGTTTCTGAAGACTTATTAAAACACGTCTTTGATCGATGATGGTTGATGAGAGACTTGCTCTTTAGTCACTTGAAAATGCCATGGCCAGTCTTTGGATCTCCCTGACACTGTGCTTCAGTTCGTGAGGGCAAAGGCGAAAAAGCAACCTTTTGACTAAAGGACTAAGGCTGTCACCTACTGTAACACGATTTAATACTGATCCACCCAGTGTTGGTGCACAGCTCAGTTATTCTTAAAGTTAAAAAGTTTCTGTAAGCTTAGAGGAAATTAATTTTTTTTTATTTGCTTAAACATGGCATGAATAAATACAGATTTACAGATCCTACTGTGCAAATTTATCGTCTTATGTGACAGGGATAAATCATGCGTGCAAATTGTGCATCAAAGTCGTGAAATGGATAGAAGTTAAAGAAAAAGGCATTTTGAAGTTTAACAAATGGAGGGGAGCATCGAAGAAGCTCCTCGCCGGGGGCGTCATTTGGTCCAGGGCTGTGAGAGAGCCAGTGAGTGTAAGCGATGGGCAGGGCTGTGGTAGTGAGGAAAGAAAGGTAGTAGGGCATGGTTCCTGGCAAGTGTGGCAGAGAATGGAGTGATGGAAAAGAGAAAGAAGGAGGAACAAACAGAGAGTAAGTTTAAAGAAGATAGTGTTGAATAGACGTCTCAGTGCCAGTTAGTACCATGGGATGGGATAGAAGAGATGGACTGGGCAGGGGGAGAGAGAAGGCAGTGAGTGAGTGTACTGCAGTTCCTATCAGGCAACCAAGTGCATCACCCTGGCCCTGCATTGCAAGGCCTTTCTGTTTGCTCAGGCAAAATTTCACCTGCTCTGATTTTGTGAGGGGAGTTGGACTAAGCTCTCTCTTCCCAGGTTTTTCTTTGTTGTGAGATGCACTATTATATAGTATGTGAATAAGAGCAACTGAGCTGAGCCACAAGAGACCTACTTATTTACACTGACCTCTTATTTAGAAGCTTATTTTTTCAAAGCAAAGCCAACAGCCCCACTGGCTTTAATGGAAGTTCGATCAGGCCTTAAAATGTACTATAGGGACGCTATCCCTGCCCCTGCCTTTCATTTTCCACTGCCCACTCTACACACCTTCCATCAGTGAGAAAAACAACAGGAAGAGAAAAATGCATTTTTCTTCCTCCTATTTTTCTCTTCCTGTTGTTTTTCTCACTGATAGAATGACATTTCCCTTCCAGTCCACCATGCATCTTCACTCCCCACCTTCAAATCCCACTTCCTTCCCCTTGCTTTCCAGTGTTGTCCTTTACGCCTTCTCTCCCCTACCTCATTGCTAATTTAATAAATATCAGAATTTATACAGGAAGGATCACTGATAATGCATAATGGATTATGCAAAGAAGGATTAGATTTTTATCAGTAAATGTCAATAGACAGATATTTCACTGAGCACGCACAAACTGAAAAAAATATTTTTATCCATAATAATTGAAATGTACATATAAGCAAAGTAAGAAAAATGCTGGGGGAGAACTTTCTGCAGTTTGGCTTAAGGATATTTACTTTATGATATTGGCAATTTAAGTTTTAACAGTAAAAGTTTAACTTTTTGAATCTGTGTCTACTGTCATTAAATAAAAATAACTAGGAGTCTGTGGCACCTTAAAGACTAACAGATTTATTTGGGCATAAGGTATTGTGGGTAAAAAAACCCATGTCTTCAGATGTATGAAGGTAAAATTACAGATGCAGGCATTATTATACTGACACATAAAGAGTTACCTTACAAGTGTTGACAGGGCCAATTCGATCAGGATGGATGTGGTCAACTCCCAATAATTGATAACTCCTTATCAATACCAAAACTCCATGTCAATACCAAGAGAGGAAAAGTTGCTTTTGTAGTGAGCCAGCCACTCCCAATCCCTACTGAAGCCTAAATGAATCGTGTTAAATTTGCAAATGAATTTTAGTTCTGCAGTTTCTCTTTGAACTGTTTTTGAAGGTTTTTTGTTCAAGTATGGCAACTTTTAAATCTGTTATAGAATGTCCAGGGAGATTGAAATCTTCTCCTACTAGCTTTTGTATGTTACCATTCTTGATGTCAGATTTGTGTCCATTTATTCTTTTGTGTAGAGACTGTCCAGTTTGGCCAATGTACATGGCAGAAGGGCATTGCTGGCACATTATGGCATATATCACATTAATAGATGTGCACGTGAATGCGTCTCTGTTGGTGTGGCTGATGTGTTGGGTCCTCTGGTGGTGTCTCTAGAGCAGATATGGGGACAGAGTGGGCAATGAGGTTTGTTACAGGCATTGGTTCCTGGGTTAGTGTTTCTGTGGTGTAGTGTGTAGTTGCTGGTGAGTATTTGCTTTAGGTTGGGGGACTGTCTGTAAGTGAGGACTGGCCTGCCTCCCAAGGTCCGTGAGAGTGAGGAATCGTTTTCCAGTTTTGACTGTAGATTGTTGATGATGTGCTGGAGAGGTTTTAGCTGGGGGTTGCATGTGATGGCCAGTGGTGGTGTGTTATTCTTCTCATTGGGCCCGTCCTATACTACTGACTTCTGAGTACCCATCTCACTTTGTCAATCTGTTTCCTCACTTTCCCAGGCGGGTATTGTAGTTTTAAGAATGCTTGATAAAGATCTTGTAGGGTTTGTCTTTATCTGAGGGATTGGAGCAAATTCGCTACAGGACAGGCGGTTATGTACTTGATGAAAATGTCCAAATTCTTTATTTATCTAATCGCATATATTCAGGGTTGTTTTTCCTCTCTCTTTTTCAAGTACTTAACAACAAAGCAAAGGGATCTGCTGCTAACCAAAGCATTAGGGATGTGATAAATATTTGATTTTGATTAGACTGGCATACTAATGTTGCCTTTTGTTCAGTGTTTACAATCAAGTAAGTAGAACATCAAGAAAAGGCACAATTGATGAGTTGCGATGCATTTCTAATTCAATGTGTTCCACAGCTCCTGTGAATATCTTTTAGCTTGCACACTTTATGAGGCAGGTACTATCTCCATCTGGGACACAGATGGCAGGGGAGCAGATAGTAAGGCAATTGGGGAAAGAGTGAAGACCATCAAGAGCTATGTAGTTACCTAGTATTCAGTAATTATACATTTTATCAAGTAGTTTGTACTTGGTGAAAATGTCCAGGTTGTTTATCTAATCACATAAATTCAGGGTTGCTCTTTCTCTCTCTTTTTAAAGTACTTGACAACAAAGCAAAGGGACCTCTTCAATGCAATTATCAAATAGTTCCATTCCCCTACCCTCAGTCTCTCTAAGGGAGGGGTCAGAAGGTGTCAAGTTTATATGTGAGCCACTGTCTAGGTGCAGTGATGACTCGCACTGTATATAAATCCTTTACTCAATGGATAGGTGCATTTACTTCAAGAAGTCCTGCCTTGTTGCCCATTGAAGTCAGTGGAAAGATTCCAGCTGACTTCTCTGGGCTTTGGCTCTGGCCCTTAATGACTAGGTCTGACATTTTCAGACATCAGGAGTATCTGTACAAAGCACTGTTCAGCACCACTTGTTCTCTCACTCCTTGTATGGGCTGGAGGAAAAGCCAGGTGAAACATGGACATAGAAATGTAGCGAATCAGAGAGGTAGCCGTGTTAGTCTGGAATAGCAGAGGTAACAAGGAGTCCTGCTTGCATCCGACGAAGTGGGTATTAGCCCACGAAAGCTTATGCTCCAATACTTTAGTTAGTCTTTAAGGTGCCACAGGAATCCTTGTTACCATAGAAATGTAGGACTCTTCCCAACCTGTACATACCTGCCACTGCAGGTTAGAACCAGTCCTGAAAAGGGCCTTTGTGTAGTGCCATCATTTATCCCTGCCATAAGACCAGTGACAAGGGTCAATAAAGTCAAAATACTTCTGTGCTCAGGAGAGATGCAATTTCTAATAGGAATGGCTGGTGGAAGTTTTAGTCCAAAGGTCAAATTTCAAGAATTTAAGTGGCAAAAGCTTGTTAGAGCTGTCACTATGGCAGTAAAGGGTGCATGTTGGGGACCAAAGATAAGATCAGTAGCCTTGTTTGAAGCACCGATAAGGTCAATGACTGAAGCTCTGTCAAGATTCCAGCATTTTTTAGAACACACGAAGCATTTTGCAACAGGTTTTCAAGACCCAGGCTTCCTTTATTATAAAACTAGGGAAAATACCCGGCATTGCTTGGGTCCGTTGGAGGTGGGGAGGGAGCAGAGAGCTGAGCGAGTGCGGGGTCCGTTGGAGGGGGGAGGGGGCAGAGAGCAAACCTGACACCCCCACCTCACCCCCCGACCAAACCTGACATCCCCACCTCACTTACCCCTCGACCAACCCCTACTCACATTTTCACTCCCCCACCCAAACCCAACACCCCCACGTCACCCCTCTACCAATCCCAACACCCCCTGACCAACACCGACACCTCACCCCCCGTAGACGAAACCTGACACACCCACTTCACTTTCCCCCCCAACCAAACCCGACACCCCTACCTACCACCACAAACAAACCCGACACCCACATCTCACTTACCCCTCGACCAACCCCGACTCCCCTCCTTGCCCCCCCAACCAAACCCAACACTCCCACGTTACCCCCCCACCAAACCCAACACCCCCTGACCAACCCCAACACCCACACCTCACCCCTCACCCACCCCGACACCTTCCCACCCCCCCAGACCAAACCCAACACCCCCGGCTCACTTACCCCCCGACCAAACCCGACACCCCTACCTCACTTACCCTCCGACCAAACCCAACTCGGGTCCATCGGAGGTGGGGAGGGGGCAGAGAGCTGAGCGAGTGCGGGGTCCATTGGAGGGGGGAGGGGGCAGAGAACTGAGCGAGTGCGGGGTCCATTGGAGGGGGGAGGGGGCAGAGAACTGAGCGAGTGCGGGGTCCATTGGAGGGGGAGGGGGCAGAGAGCTGAGCGAGTGCGGGGTTCGTTGGAGGGGGGAGGGGGCAGAGAGCTGAGCGAGTGCGGGGTCCATTGGAGGGGGGAGGGGGCAGAGAGCTGAGCGAGTGCAGGGTCCGTTGGAGGGGGTATTATGACATCATAACTATGTCACAGAGAACAGCAGCTGCCCATCTGATGTGATTGGCCTTTAAATAATTTCAATCCTGGGGTGTCAGAGGTGAGATTTGAAAAATTTTCGACTCTTACCCTGATTAGGACCCTAAGACCTATAACTGTACCAAATTTCAAGTCTCTAGCTCAAACGGTGTGGAAGGAGTAAGTGAACGTACATACACGCATACACGCACGCATACACCATTTAACTTTTATATATATATAGATTAGTAAAGGATGCTTCATCCCAGAGGATCAAGGCCTTGATTCATTAAAGGTTCCTGGTCCCAAAAATGTATGAACATGGAATTAGGACACAGGCTACAGTTTATAGCAAGTTTCCAGAGGTCTTATTTTCTTTTCAAATTTTCTGTGTGCCGAACTAGAACTGCTATGACCAAATTTCTTGTTTTTCATTGTTTCCCCAGGGAGATGTACCACCCAAAAACTGCATCTGAGTTTGGCCCAAATGATCCAATCCTGAAATAACTAATTATTTAGCACCTGATAAACATTTTCTCATTTAAATGCGGGTGAAACATTCTTTTAAAAGGAAGAACTGATAAGGGGGTTGCTAACAAGTGCCACTCTGAAAGTAAAACAATCTCCTTGGAGGGAATACAGTATTTATAATGAAGCTCTTACCCATTGATCTGATAATTAACATAAATTAAGGCCCAAAACTCCCAAAAAAGAAAATTCTGTACTTTAGCAGGAAACTCTGGGGAAGATTAGCATGCTCGGAGTCTTCAGTCAGATTTAGTAGGAAGCTCTGGAGAGGATGAATAGTTTTCTTCTCTGTCCCTTGTGGCAACCATCTTCTTGCATAGGAATTGACCATCTAGCCTATATCTTGTGACCAGCACCAGATGTCTCAGAGGTAGGTGCAAAAAATTTCAATAGGGTTTTGCTCTCTTCTGTGTACACTCACAAAAGGCCCATCCATTTGATGAGAAACTAGGTAGGGATAGATAGTAGGTAGTAACAGTTGATACCTAGTAGGCAGGTACTTAAACGGCATCAGCCCCTAATCCTACAGCACAGAATCTAAAGTATCCCTTTATATTTCTCTTTGCAATAAGGTTATTGTCACTGGAAATTAAATTCTTCATATAACCCTTTACTAAACTAGTATGGTCAGGTCAGCTCCTTCTTTTGAATTCCATTGTTTTTTCTCAGCCTTTTTTGGCTACATAGTCTGTATCATTATTTCATGCATGACATCACCCAAGGTTTTCCAAAATGGGTAAAAGAACTTGTGCTGGCTCATCCATGTGCCATCAGAAGCAAGCTCTTACTGTAAAGAAGAGAATGCAAGTTGAACTTTACCCTTATTAGAATTAAAATGGCTCATGGCCAGGCTTCTTCATGCTTACAAAATGTTTACAACATGAAAGAATGTATTGTTGACTTCCCAAAAGAAGAAGATGTAACATTGCGTTCTAAAGGTGCAAGAAATATCAGCGTCTTTCTAGTGCTTAGTTTCCTACTGTCCTAAATTTAGAGACCAGGTATATTTTACAATGCAAAATGAATCTATTTCCATTTTAGACAGTGACTATCAATTTTATATTAGGAAGCCAACAGTGCAGTGTCTGGCCAGAATAATCTTAGAGGAATGCCTTGGCATTTATGCCATACTCATCACCATGGTATTTGCATACCTTTGATGACAAACATAACCCACCTGTTTTATCCCTGTTTGTTGTTAACTAGTTTTAAACTGGATATTTTTTTCTAATGCTATTGGAACATATTGATCCCATAACATCCCGTAAATAAATGCCTTGCCAGAATAAGCTTAACAACACACTTGGCTGAGAGCAATTTTGCCATTCTAATTGTCTTACTTTGACTCTCTAGGCAGTTGCTTGAGCTGCCCTAAATAACATTATTAGAGTTCTAATTGTACTGGTGAATTATGGCCTTTTTTGATGTCTGTTGAGCCACCCTATGAGAATATGTGTGATTTTACATCATGGCTGTAGTATGGAAAGGAATATATATGCCGCCCGCCAATATCTGTCTCACTCACTCACTCATAAACACATGCACAAACACACATGCTAGATTACAGAAAGCAGTGGGCCAAGATTTTCAAAAGTGGCAGTGATTTTTGAGTGCAAGAAGCTGCTTGTGTGGAACTAGAGACCAGTGAATATCTGTGGAAATGACATCTCCAGGGCCTTGCCATATGCAAATTCTACGGTGAGAGTGCGCCTCTGATGATTGGGAGTTTTCATTCATATTGAGCATTAGGATCATCGTTGGAGAACACAACTCATCTTCTAGAAGAGGTGCCTGAGGTGTTTCACCTGCTGGTCCTGCTGCCTTCCCAGTGAATGGAAGGATTGTGTGAGGGGTGTGCACGCGCCCCCATGCCTCTGTGCCCCAACCCCACTCCCCAGCTCGGAGTCTTCAGTCAGATTTAGTAGGAAGTTCTGGAGAGGATGAATAGCTTTCTTCCCTGCCCCATGTGGCAGCAGTCTTCTTGCATAGGAATTAGTGTAATGATTGTGAATGGCTTTGTCATTCCACTAATTGAATGCATTTCCCTAGTTAAGTTCCCTTTGAAGATTCTTATCACCTGTCAGACACAGATCCACTACAAAAGGTGTTTTTCTCCTGCTGATAATGGCCCATCCAAATTAAACAGCCTCTTAGAATTGGTATTGTAATGTATGACTTTTTTTTTTGCTTTCTGTGTCTATAAATACATTTTACTTTTGTGTGTTCCATTCTGTGCATCCGATGAAGTGGGCTTTAGCCCATGAAAGCTTATGCTGAAATAAACTGGTTAGTCTCTAAGGTGCCACAAGTATTCCTCATTTTATTTATGGATACAGACTAACATGGCTGCTAATCTTAAACCTGGCTATGGATAGGATTTCTTGGCGTGTCTGGGGTGGTTACTGCATCTGTGAAAGTAAGTGTTGTGATCTGTGGGTTTTTTGTGTATAGTTGTCTGTCCAGGACAATTGATGCTGGTATGGGTGTGTTTTATAGAGAAGTTGTTGGATGGGTGATGATTGTTGAAGCTGTGGTGAAAATCTGTGCAGGAGCTTAGGCCCTCTGTCCAGAGGATGAAATTATCAGCAGTATATCTCAGGTACATCATTGGCTTCATGCTGCATTTGTCCAGAAATTCTTCCTTAATGTGGTCCATGAAGAGTCTGGCATATGGGGGAGTGTAAGCGGGTCGACACTCACCCCGGCGGCGCCTCCTGCTGGTTGTCTGGGGAATCAGCTCTCCAGCCTCCGGAGCGCCCTCTGCCAGCTGATGCCCTGCTCCTACTCTGGCCCCGTGTCCCTCCCGGACCCTGGTGCCCTCTAGCTGAGGGTGCTGCACCCCTGAAGAACCCCCTCAAGTCTAAGGGTCTCCCCTCCCCGGGGAACCCTCCACCCACTATCCCCACCTTGCCTCAGACTTGGCCACTGCCAGTCACCACTTGCCTCCGCTCACTGAGGCAGACTGCAGTATCATGGCCTCTCATCACCGGCAAGGGGGGTTGGCCTGCTGCTCCTAATGCTAGCCCTGGGCTGCCCCCTGCAACCCCAGTACCCCTGGGTCAGGCCTTCTGTCAGGCCTTGCAGCCTGGGGCTCTCAGGCTAGAGCTCCCTAGCTCCCAATGCCTTGCCCCAGCCCTGCCCCAGTCCAGGTACCTTGCTTAAGACTCCCCGCAGCTAGGCCTGTCTTCCTCTGGATACAGAGGAGACTGACTCTCTAGGCCCCTGCCTCACAGCCTTTATACAGCCTGAGTGTTTGGGGCATGGCCACCCAGCTGAGCCTGCTTCCCAATCAGGCCTGGGAGTTGGCAGGCTCCCAGCCACAACCCCTTCCCTGGGCTGTTTTAAGGCACTTTCCATGGGAGTGGGGCAGCTGCCCCACTACAGGGAGCCATCCTAGTATCAAATGGTTGTTTTGGAAAAAAGTGTTTGTTGTTGACTGTAAAATTGTTATGGGTGAGGATGTTTGGCAATGGGTTGGGATGAATATCTGAAGGCTGCCCTTTGGTTTGTAGATATTTGAGGCAAGCAGCAATGCTGTCATTGTCAGGGATGTTGGTATGTATGGAGATGACATCCATGGAAGGATGGTGTTCTAAGGGAGCTTGTTAATGTTGCAAAGTTTCTGAAGGAAGTCTGTCATGTCCTGGAAGAAGCTGGCCTTTGTGTGGTATATGATTTGAGGATTGTTTCTGTAGGCACTGATATTCCTTCAGTAAGAGTGCCATGGCCAGGTATGATGGTCTGCCTAGATTCCCCTTGTTTCTGTATCTTGGAAAGCATGTGGAAGGCAGGTTGGATGGGTTTGTGGGGGATCAGGTTATAGAGTTTCTCTTGGAGTTGTTCGGGAATGATTTAATGATATCCTTAAATTCCTGGTTGAACCGTGGTGTGGGGTCTTCTTTGAGTTATCCATAGTAGGTGGCTCTGAAGAGTATTGGTTGGCCTTGTTAACATGGTTATCACGGTTGAGAATTATGTTGTCACCCTCTTGCTTTGATGGTTTGATCACTATCCGGTGGTTGGATTTCAGGAACTATATATGTCCTCTCAGTAGTGGAGAGACTGTGATGGTGTAGCGGGATGTTCGCTAGGCTATAGAGGGAGACCAGTAATAAAGTTCAAGGAGACCAATGAGGCTCAAAACAAAACGTGTTTTATTCGGCCGAGGTGGCAGTCGCCCAAAAGCGTGAAGAAACTGCCACACCAACCACGCTTAACTTACAGTTTTTATAGTCTTGGTTAACTACGCAGTTTGTATATGTGTTACATGATTGGCTATCCCATATTGCTAGGCAGATTTAGACTACTCACGTGGAGCAGGCACGTGGTAGGAACAGCGTGATTGGACAGAATTCGCGCCCTTTTTGCAGGGTCATTACTTGTGCACAGAACGTGCAATAGCAGCATATTACTTTAATGAGGTAGTGATTGTATAAATGTGCAAAAACCAATTCTATCACTCATGATTATTCAAAAACTTTTTCCATAACCTTATTGAAATAAACATTAACATTAAACAATTTATAATAACTATCTATTATTTTCCTTAATGGAGATCTTATATTTTGATCTTTACATATCTGCATCAACATTTATCAACATTTACTTTCTACAACCCTCTCAATGGGTCTGATTTTTGAGGCTTTCATAGTCAGTTATTTTCCTGAAGCAATCAATGTAATGATCAAGAGTGTGGTTTCATCCACTGTGGGGTGTCCAGACAGATTTATTTTTTCTTATTACCGTCTCTATGGATGTGGTAGTTCTGGGTGGTAGTGTCATTATTGTGAAAGAAATTTTTGAGGTGGAGTCAGCAAAAGAATTCTTCTAGTTTTCCACATGTCATTACGGTACCAGGTTCTGTGCTGGGGCAGAAGTTCAGTCTCTTGGCGAATACAGATAATTCAGCTGCAGTTGTGGGTAGTTGAGGTGTCGTACACATCCATTTGGCGGGTCCTGGTACTATGGTTCCTCCTGGAGGTGATGTTCTGTGCTTTGTGGAGTGGTTGTGGTTGGTTCTACTTTTTGTTTTTGTATTGGATGGCTGTCGTCAGTTTTGTTTTGGTTTTTTTTAATTGTTTTGGGTTTCTTGCATGATAACTTTTGAGATCTCTGGGTCCCACACATGTCTATCATAACATGTGGTGTACAGCATCCAATATACTAAGGGTCTCAGTCACTACATGAATGAAACCAGACAATCACTGTGCTCTTAAATGAACTCACAGAGGAAAATAACAGACAAAAACACCATATCACTGTTGGACAAACACTTCACAAAACAGTCATTCCATATGTGATCTCTCAGTCCTTGTCCTAAAAAAAACCTGGCACAACACCATCAAAAGGAGAGCCTGGGAGCTTATATTCATAAATTTGCTAGCCACTAAAATCATGGTATTAATAAAGACAATAGATTTATGGTTTATTACAACAATCTGTAACTCCCTACCTCCACTTCTCTGTCCTATGACTGCAGACGTTTTAACAGACTGCTTCACCTTGAAAGGTCTCTTACAATATACGTTAACTGCTTATGCCTCTTCCACCTTGTATTTAGCTGTGACTTGCTGAGTACCTTTCCCATACCCGCAGAAGGGCTCTGTGTAGCTCAAAAGTTTGTCACTTTCACCAGCAGAAGCTGGTCCAATAAAAGACATTACATCACCTTGTCACTCCATATATCTCTCACGTGTCATACAAGGACGTAGTGAAGGGTCTAATTCATCACTGCATTACTCCATCAAAGTTACACAAGTGTAAAATGGGAGAAATGGCAGTGGCGAATCTGGCCCATTAATTACACTACACTACCCTCCCATGTGACAAGGTGGAAAGAGACGGGAGCAATTCTACCTGCCAGTGAAAAGCAGACACATCTAGGGGAGCACAGCTGTTGTTTAACATTACTGATCTACCTTCCACAACTTATTGAGGACAGGCTATGCAGAAGAATGTTGCATTTTCTCAAAACTGAAGGGGAAATGTAATATAATTACTTGAGACTATGACAGGGTTCAAAAAAGAACTAGATAAGTTCATGGAGGATAGGTCCATCAATAGCTATTAGTCAGGATGGACAGGAATGGTGTCCCTAGCCTCTGTTTGCCAGAAGCTGGGAATGGGCGACAGGGAATGGATCACCTGATGATTCCCTGTTCTGTTAATTCCCCCGTGGGTACCCGGCATTGGCCACTATCGGAAGAAGGATACTGGGCTTGATGGATCTTTGGTCTGACCCGTATGGCCCTTCTTATGTTCTTATGAGATGCAACCTGCATCTCAGATATAGGATACAGGATAACACCCCTACCCTTACTGTAAATGTCATGGGATCTTTAATGGACCAAGTATCAGAATCTTAATTTTACCCTCATCCCAAAGACAGCATCTCCAGCAGTGCAGTGCCCGCTAGCACCAATCTAGTTTATTAATTCAGAACTGATTGACAGGGTAAAATTAAAATTCTTTCAACTTCATAATTATCAAGATAGAAGAATTGGGCCTTATTCTACTCTCTCTCTCTCTCCCTACTGTAAACCATAGTAAGTCTACTGAAATCATTGGAGTTACACCAGTTTTACATCAGGATATGAGACAGGAGCAGGCCCATTATATTTACTCAAGAATCAGAGAGGTAGCCATGTTAGTCTGGATCTGCAGAGCCGACAAAGAGTCCTGTGGCACTTTAAAGACTAACAAAAGTATTGAAGCATATGCTTTCATAGGCTCATACCCAATTTGTCGGATATTTACTCAATCTTTTCTCTGTGGGTAAAATATCATTTTTATTAGCATAGCAAATTGCAGATCCTCTATGGAGCTATTCTGATTTTTACTAGATGAGGGTCTATCTCTGTGTTTTCATTATATGTCAGTTTGTTAAAATTAATAAATCAATAGACAGGGACATTGCTTTACAAATGTAACAATGAGAAGTTGATGAAAGGAAGTTTCTACTGAATTGCCAGTATCACTGTGATTCACCAACACGAGACCCCGGGTGCCTTATGATAGTCTCCCTTCCAAGTGTCAACCCATTTTGTAATGCCAAGCACAGGCGCTTACAGACATGGTGCGCAGGCCATATCGAAATTGGCACTTATTTCTATTGCTACATTTTTTTAATAATTGGTGAGAAACTGTAAACAAGAGCTCTTCCTTCTCCATCCTGTATTCTCATTCTGTTGGATTGTGCCGGGAGTCCATAATGCTGAATTAGTGATATCATGATCATTTCAACAGCAAGAGACTGAGATGTCACAAGGCTTGGATTATGACTTCACTGCAGGATAAAGGAGAAACTGGGCTGGGAGAGAATAAGCCTCTTATCCAAGCACGAATAGCTGAAATAATAGAAAAGGGAATATAGAAGATAACTGTGCATGTAAATTGCTTTTTGCAGAAGTGCTCGCTCTTTGTAAATTTTGCCCCAGGGTGAAAATGTACAAAGGACTAGAAAATATTCTTCCAATACAAGAAATAATCCTCCACCAGCAGAGAAATGGACTAGATGACCTTTTATGATACGTTCCTGGCTCTAACTTAGAAAAGCCCCTCTTGGAGATGTGTTTGTTTGCAGCTTTTTAGATTTCACTATTGTAAAAAATTAATTATTTCATGGCATTTAGTTTTCTAAAAATCATACAGATCTTAAAGCAGGAGATTGTAACTTTACTATCTGCCCTGAGGAAGGGGCAGCATGTGGCTACACTATCCCAGGTGCAGACCAGACAACAAAATGTGACTAAAAGAGTCCCAATCCCCCTCCAGCTCCCTTTTTTATCTGAGAGCATTTTACTCCTATGTGGAATGTTTTACTCCTCTGCACCTAATGGGCTATTCTAGGTAGCAGTTAGGTAGGAGGAGGCTGGTACTGTGCCTTCCTGCCCCCTTCCCAGCCACAGAAGGGAATATCAAGTGAGTAGATGTTGGTCTCCTGACCACAGCCAGAGTCATAATCTGGGCAGGCCAACCATAGAGTCTTACTCCCGCTTACTCACCTGTAGTCAAGTAAAGGCTGTGATAATCTAACCTCACATTTTTTCTGTTTTTTTCAAGACAAAGTGATACAGGTAAAATAAAATTTAACACAGGCCAGACCTTTACCATATTCCTGCTAGAAACCCTGCTTATCTGGAGATTCCTCTTGCATATGGTGGAATCCTCAGAGACCTCATAGCAGCTCTATACTTTTACTTCTGTCCCCCACCCCATGCCAGAAATGTGATTGGGGTAAATGAGCAATTTGACTATCTCTAGCTGCCAGAATGATCCTATAGGTCTGTGAGCAACCAGGCATAAATTAGAACAGCCTTTGGGCTACTCTAACTTGTGTTCCCAGATTTGATTACCTTAAAAGTGGCTTAAAGACACCTTTGGCACCGTCTCCCTTGTCCTGTCCATGATATGATATTACTACCATTACTTCTGTGTTGTTGCTGGTGGTGGCGCTGCCTTCAGAGCTGGGAACTCAGCCAGCGGCTGCCACTTTCTGACCACCCAGCTCTGAAGTCAGTGCAGAAGTAAGGGTGGCAATACTGCAACTCCCCTACAAAAGCCTTGCAACCCCCTTTTGGGTCTGGACTCCCAGTTTGAGAAAAGCTGACCTAGAAGATAGAAGACTGGACTAACACTCTGTTTCTGTTCCTGGGTCTGACATGGGTCTGCTGGCTAACCTTGGGCAAGTGACTTCAACTCCTTGTGCCTCCGTTTCTCCATCTGTAAAATGGGGATAATTATATTGACCTCTTTTGTGAAGTCCTTTGAGATCTACTGATAAGTAGTGCTATATAAGGGCTAGCTAGCAATTGCTTAGGTACATATTTAAGAGTGTTGATGTGAATTTTCAGAAGGACCAGGGTGGGTTGTTTGTTGTTTGTTTTTTGATATCTCAATGTTGGGTTCCTTGCTTGAGACACTGCAAAGGGAACTCATTTTCAGAGCGTGGTGCCTCTCTGGACAATCAGAGAGGTAGCCGTGTTAGTCTGGAATAGCAGAGGAAACAAAATCCTGTGGCACCTTAAAGACTAACTATAAAGTTTTGAAGCATGAGCTTTCGTGGGCTAATACCTACTTCATCGGATGCAAGCAGTGGAAATGTTTAGAGGCAGGTCTGGGAAAGTAGGTAAGAACCAGGTGGGAGGTGAAAAGGTTAGTCCAAATAAGCTGAACCAGTTTGTTATCTCCGATCAGGGAGTGTGGATTATTCTTCTAGCATTTGAATGGGGTGTGTGAACATGGAGAGAGGAGAAACAATGTCTGTAATGAGCCAGCCATTCTAGATCTTTGTTCAATCCTAGAATGTGTGTGCTGAATTTGCAAATGAATCACACATTAGCAGATTTAAAAGTCACCATCCTGCAGCAAAAACACTTCAAGACCAGACTACAAAGGGAAACTGCAGAACTTCAATTCATTTGCAAATTCAGCACACACATTCTAGGATTGAACAAAGATCTAGAATGGCTGGCTCATTACAGACATTGTTTCTCCTCTCTCCATGTTCACACACCCCATTCAAATGCTAGAAGAATAATCCACACTCCCTGATCGGAGATAACAAACTGGTTCAGCTTATTTGGACTAACCTTTTCACCTCCCACCTGGTTCTTACCTACTTTCCCAGACCTGCCTCTAAACATTTCCACTGCTTGCATCCGACGAAGTGGGTATTAGCCCACGAAAGCTCATGCTTCAAAACTTTATAGTTAGTCTTTAAGGTGCCACAGGATTTTGTTTTCTCTGGACAATGTAGCATAAGGTGAAATGACGGAAATAGGTAAATATGGAGTGCTTATAGAGCAGTTCACTCTATTTAAACACTGAGCAATATACTTCTGAGGCAATCTCTTCATAAAAGAGACAGAGAATGCTATCTGAGGTTTATTTTTTGTGAAAAGCATGAACTGTAAATAGGTCTTTGTGCAAAATGTCAGCTGCATTTCAGAGAGGTAAATGATATTGACTTGATAACCTATGATAAATAATACTAAAAATGAGATCTACTGTATGCAGCTGCAGGTGTGTTTGTATAAAGTTATGCAGCTATGGAAAAGACCCAGAAAAGCAGTAATGAATAGACTTAACAGCAAACTGAGTTTATTTCAACTAATGACAGTAGTAGTCAATCCGTAATAAATCATGATCATCTGCAATTTGTCATGTTCCATGCCAAAAGGGAAGTTGATGCTGGACTTGATTCCTTACTGTGTTGCTTGTGTAATAATTTACACATGCAAAGTGGGTGTGAAGGGCTACTAAATCAGAATGTTTTATACCCACTGTGCACAGGTGCCAGTGACTGAAAAATGTGCAAGACAGCAGGAAATAAAGCTTCCAAGATTTAAAAAGCAGTAACTTGAGCAAGATTGATATTGATTCCAGTTCATCCTTAAGACACATCCAGCAGATCTTTGAGATTGTGTTGTTTAGAGATCCTCTTACCACAGTGATGGATAGCTCTGCCTTTAGCAACTGTGTTCTAGGACCTATGTAATGACTCTCTTGGTAGCTTGCTCACCATTATATATTCTATGTATATGTGTCCAGATCAATTTACAGCTGATATACGATACATCTAATTGCTTCGTTTTTAATTACCTGATAGGCTACATCTCTTTGAATACCTCCAACTGAGCACAGAGTCAGAGAATTCTACCATTTTAAATGCTGAGTATGACAAATGAGAACCACACAAACTGTTTATCTAGCATTCTGAACTGAACATGAGTTTACAGAATCCAAAAGCTGACTAGCTACCAAACAATTAGCTTTAATTTCACTTTAGTTTGTAACTTGAATACAGGCGGCTAGTTCAAACATGTCTTTTGGGTTTCAAGAGAGACCAATATAATTCTTAATGGACATAGAGCATCTGCATTAATGCCAAATGCATTCATTATAATCATTGTGATTACAGTTTGTACTTTGTGAATTAATAATTATAGGACACTTCAAATAAAGTATTACCAGGGTAATTAAGGCCATGCTAGTTTGCAAAATTCCAGCCCAGACATTTTGAGTAATTAAAAAGAGAAAGAGAAACTTATAGCTATCTGGAAAAGTCTGTACCAGCATGAACACATTTTTGTATTAATGTATACTAATAAAAATCTCAATTAAAAGTTAATCAGAAAGAGGAGAAGCTGACTTGGTTTGCATATAGACCTAAACTGTGGCAGTGTACAAGAATAAACTTCCTTCACAAAAGTCCATTGCAGTGGAAAAGGCATTGAAATCGGGCTATGCTGAAAACTCCAAGGCCCTAGCTGGGGTTGTCAACCTTCCAGGATTGTCCTGGAGTCTCCACAAATTAAAGATTAATCTTTCATTAAAGAGTATGTCATGTGTGATTAAGTCTCTAGGAATTCGTCCATCCAAAGCAGGCAACCCTAGCCTTAGCATATATTTCATTCATTGGTTTGTTTATGTAGCAATCAAGGGGATACCAGTCTGTTTCTTAACATCTTATTTTGGATGAATGTCTTTTAACTTTAAATTTAGTCACAGCAACTGTCACAGTAGCAGAGCTTTCTGCATCTCTGCCTGTTTTCTGAATGCATCCACCTTAGGTGTTCAGCCTCTTGTCCTTACCTGTCTGGGGTGGAATCATATGATTCTTCCTCTCTTAGGCTAAGTCTACACTACATCATTTACAGTGGCAGAGCTGTACCAATGCAGTTGTGCTGCTATAGCTCTGCTGATGAAGATGCTCTAAGCCAACCGGAAAGAGCACTCCCATTGGCTTAATAACTCCTGCCTCTGCAAGAGGCGGTAGGTTTGATGGTGGGAGAAGCTCTCCCACCTACATGGCATTGTCCACACCGGCGTGTAGGTCAGTATAACTTACGTCGCTCAGGGGTGTGGATTATTCACACCCCCTGAGCAACATAAATTACACCGAAGTAATTTGTAGTGTAGACAGACCCTTAGGGCAGTGACCCAAGAACTCTACCCCATGTTGAACCAGCCACTCATCATCCTGCAGATATAACTGAGTTTTAGGTACCTATTTTTTTCCCCTTGGGGAACTTGCAACCAACAGCCTCTTTAAAACAAAGTAGTTTTATTTAGCAGTTGGAACAAAGCATTAGAGAAAAAAGGAGTTTAAAACCAAAAACAACTGACACATACATTTAATCTAGTTTTACGCTTCACTACAAGCTAAATTAGATAGAGCTGGAGTTACAGGAACAGAATAGAACAAATTAATATTCTCCTAGCCCGCCCAGATCTTCCTGCGTGCATGCGGGCGTTTCAGTCTGGCTCTCTCCCTGTTCAAATTGTTTTTCTCTGGTCAGCAGGAGCATTTGTTAGGCCTATGCAGGAAGATGTCCCATGACAGCTGCTCCGTTGGTTGGCCAATTAGACCCATTCAGTCTCAATGGGTTTAAATCATGGGCCTAATGGTTGTATCTCTCCTGTGGCTGAGTGTGTTGGTCTAACACATCATCTTAGAAGTCAATCGCATTTTGGTTACAGATCAAAATAGGCATTTAATGCAGCCACTTATGACCCTATATTGTCACAGTTGTGTATCTAGCATCAGAAGAAAGGACTTGTAAGTAATGGAAATTGAGATTCTCTTGTCTAGCAGTTTTGAAGTTGACTCAGACTTTGAAAACTTGCCCAACCTTTAGGCATCTTGAGCGTGATTTTCAGAGGTGCTGAGCAAGGCAGCTCCAAATAATGGCAGCTGCATTGTGAATACTCAGCACCTCTGAGATTCAGGCCTAAGGTGTTTCAGACACCCAAAAACACAAGCAGCCCAAATCAGAGGCCACTTTTGAAAGTCTTGAACTTGGTATCTTATGAAATTATGGATCTGTAGGGTTGTTAGTTTGGTGCTTGGCCTGTGTGGATTGCATATCAAAAGTTTCTCAAATGTTAATTAATTAAATTTTTATCACCATCTAATTTGCACAATATTCTATATTTTAAATGTAGATCTATAGCACATGATGAATGAACTTTAGATTAGGTTCAGCCTTTTCCACCCTTAAAATCCTAAGTGAAGCGAAAGCATCCCAAATGCATTTATTTCAGTCTAAAACAATTAAAACCAACGCAGATACTTGAAAGTGTTTCCAAATGTATTGACATCACTAAGTGCCATGAACATTTATGTCACTGTATACTGTGAAATATAAATAACAATGTAAAGCTGAGTAGAAATCAAGGAAGCCCTGGAAGCATCTTTCTCACAGTATTCTATTATAGCTAAGTAGCTTCTTACCAGAAACAATTTAGCCGTACAATTAGTCTCCTTCTTAAAGCTGGAATACTAGTCATATCATCAAGCATATTCTACAGTCATACTTGAGGATATTTTCAACTACTGTATGTCTCTATATGAAAATTATCCCTCCCTTTTGTATTCAAGTTTTCTTTTCTGCTTTTAAACTTTTTGGAAGATCAGGACATGTCTATGCTGAACTTTTGTTCCTGAAAATAATGTTTTTGAAAGTCTATGGGATTCTGATTCTCTTCTTACTTGTACCATTGTAAATCAGGAGGAACTCCATGGATGTGAGTAGTTTCATTGGTGTAAGTGAGATCAGAATGAGACCCTGTAGTTTCCAAGCCTAAGTGTTAAGTTTCAAAATGATAGTACCATTGATTTTCTTTTGAATTTAATTAATTTCAGGTGCTCAATCTGTTCCTTGCCTTGCTACTGAGTTCTTTTAGTGCTGACAACCTTTCAGCACCGGATGAAGATGGAGAGATGAACAATCTGCAGCTCGCTTTTGCTCGGATCAACAGGGGGCTTCAGTATGTGAAAAACACAACATGGGATTTCTGTTGTAATTTACTTAGGCATCCGAAGACGACAGCTGAAAAGAAGGCAATGATTAAACTTGCTGCCCAGAACACAGGTGTCCTTCACAACTGTGTGAATAGCCATACCACTGCAGAGATTGGTAAAGATGTGGAGAACCACAAAGAGAACCATGCTGATTATGGAGCTGATAAAAATGGGCAGAAACTCCCAGTGACTAGTGACAATGATGATTTTCTGACCAATCCTGACCTGTCCATCTGTGTTCCCATTGCTGTGGGGGAGTCTGATATTGAAGATCAAGAAGATGAGGAGGAGCAGAGCACATTCACAGAAATGGAACAGGTAGGGGGCTAAAATGTTTGTTTGATAGCAGTAGTTTATTGAGAGAACATCCATTTCCATGTCCAACTCTAGATCCATGGCTCATCATGCAACATTTAAGACCAAATCCTGCCTTGGATATGTACTTGCCACTCTCATTAACTTCAGTAGAAGTTATGTGTGCATATTCAAGGGCAAAATTCAGCCTTTAGCAAGGGGGTGTCTCCTATCATTGTATGCTTTCGCTATGTCTAAATGAGTTATGTTAATAAGAGTAACTAAATTCCCTCCCACATCTAGCCCCAGTCCTCCTTTAGTTCGAATCACAGGAATGTTAGAGGGGACCCTTAATCTCTCTGACAATTTAAAATGAAAGTTTCCGTATATGAGGAGGGGAAAGTGGCTTGATTTGGTTTAAGTAGCAGAACTTTTACCCCAAGTCATTCTGTTTAAAGGGTCTGAACCATGCAAATGCTGATGTGACCATGTGTAGGAGCATGTAGTGGCTGATTTAGGAAGCACATTTTTGAGAAAGGCAAAAAACGAGTTAGTAACAAGCCTTATTTTCACACTGTAAACAAACTTATTTTACAGAGCGCTCAATAGAACTGGTTGGGGAATGCTGAATGTTTTGAAATTTTGATGAAAAATGGAGAAAAATCATTCAGAACAAATTTTTCCTCCTACTTTTTTAACCACTCTACCTCTCCATTTCATGGATCAGAGTTAATTGGGTTGCAATCAAAGCCATTAGCTCTGATCCAGCACCCATTGAGGTAAATGAAAACCCGTGGATTTCAGTGGGCCCTTTGCATCGAGCTGAAGTTCTTTTGAGTCTAAGAGATGTAAGGAAGAATGTTCAAACACCAGCACTATCCTTAGAGAGGTGTTATGTGAAGAAAGTATAGCCAAATAACCATGCAGAGAATCACAAATAGAAAAATGTCAAAAATCAGAGAAGTAGCCATGTTAGTCTGGAATAGCAGAAGTGACAGAGTCCTGTGGCACCTTAAAGACTAACTAAAGTATGGAAGCATAAGATATATGATATACAATATATATCAAGATATACAAGATATATAAATAGATAAACGTTAACCTCTAATGCTTCACTATAGGAAAGCTTGTTACACTCTTTCACCAGCCAGTTTTGCCATATTAATTGATGAGCTGATAAAAGAGAAGATGCAGAACTCGACTCTAAATGTTATCAAGCCATGTCATCCAAATAGACACCAGGATAATAGTTGGAAAATATTTCAAAATACCTTAAAGCATTGCTTTTCTTTTACTTTATTTAAGGGACATGTGTATTAAAATCATTGGTTCAGTGAAGGTGGCATGGAAAGTAAAGTAAATCTAAACCTGAGTGTCACTATTTTGGCTGTTTTGGCTTTATGCATTTTAACAGCAGATGTGTTGTTTAAGCTCTGATAGGTCCCATCAGTTGCTCCCTAGTTATAGTTAAAAGAAGGCAAGTAAGCAGACATAAAACAAATGTTTGATACTTGCTAAATAGAATGGTCACTACTGACAATGTTTGTGTTCTCTTTGAAATCTTTTCCCCCTCCCCCATAATAGCTGAATATGGACAGAGTACCTGGTAAGGTAAACCTCTTGTAAGGCAAACCCTAAATACAGTGGCTTAGAGTATGATGGCTTTGTTATTATTGATTAATCTGATATTATTGATTGGCTGAGATTCATATTATTTTTCTGTAGAGAGAATGTATTTTTTAGCTGAGATTTGAAGGGGAAAAAAGGGTCTTGTCTTTGTATATCAGTTCAAGTCAGGGGGTTTGTGGCACATCATTAAATACTCGTTTGCTCGTCAGATGAACAAAAAACATGTGTTCATTGACCCTTCACCTATAAATATATCTAGTACTATATGTTATGCTTTTCAAGCTAATAAATAATAGTGGGTACAGTCACAACTTAAAATATAGTCTCTTCTCTTTGGAGCTTGTTGAAGTTTCACAACAGGATCTGAGGAAAAAGTACAAAAACCTTGGTTTCCAGTATAGTAAGACTGCATGGCATTTTTACACATTCATATAGCTGTTGACATCTCTCTCATAGGTAGGTACTAGCCCATTTTATGTTGTTATTGCAAGAAAATGTAGAATCAGAATTTTACTGATATGGATTAGAGCTGGTTGAAAAATGGAATTTCCATCCTGCAGGAAATTTTGATAGTTAAAGTTGTTTACATCCTGAATTGGGAGGAAAAATAAAAGATTTTGCGGAATGGAAATTCTGAAGAATTTCTATTGAGAAACATCAAAATGTCCTTAATGAACCCTTAAGAAAAAAAAATCATAAAAATGTGAATAATGAGGAATCAGTTAAGAACATCTTACTAGATGCACAAAACACCAGAATACTGCAATCGAGGAAGAATGCCATTTTGGTTAAATAAATAAATAAAAACTTACCTGCTTTAGAGGGAAACTTACAGCAGCTGAAATATATATACACACAAATGAGACATTGATAGTAATGAATATAAATCAGAAATTAGGAATTGCAGAAAATTGATAAATAAGATGAGGAAGACTTTGTGGCCCTTAGAGACTAACCAGTTTATTTCAGCATAAGCTTTCATGGGCTATAGCCCATGAAAGCTTATGCTGAAATAAACTGGTTAGTCTGTAAGGTGCTACAAAGTCTTTCTCATCTTATTTACGGATACAGACTAACATGGCTGCTAATCTTTAACCTGTCACAATGCAAGAAAATTGATAAGGGGACACAAGGAGAAATCTATTAGTACTTGAGTTAAGGACAATAAAAAGGAGGTTTTTTTAATATATTGGGAACAAAAAGTATCCTGACAATGGACTGAAAAATAGATGATATAGTCTCATCGTATGGCAATGATAACATTCTTTACATTCCACTGGTATCTTTAGAGAACATTAAACAGAAACTACTAAACTTACACATTTTAAAATAAATATGTCCCAATAACTTGCATCAAAGAATTTTAAAAGAGGTGGCTGTGGAGATCACTGGATCATTAATGTTAGTTTTCAGTTAGTTTTGGAGCACTGAGGAAGTTCCAGAAGACTGGAAGAAAGCCAATGTATTGATTTCTTAAAAAGGTAACTGGAATGACCTTGGAAACGTAGAAGTCTATCAGCCTGACATTGATCCTGGGCAAGATAATGAAGCAGCTGATATGGGACCTGATTAATAAAGATTTAAACGGGGGGTAATATAATTAATGCTGATCAACATGGGTTTATGGAAAATAGATCCTGTCAAACTAACTTGATATTTTTTATGAGATTAGAAGTTTGGTTGATGAAGATGAAAGTGTTGCCATAACATACTTAGACTTCTGTAAACTAGAACAATATAAATTTAACACGGCACACATTAAATGGGTAAAAACTGGTAACTGATAGATTTCAATATAACTGAAAAGGGAGAATCATTATTAAGCAGGTGTGTTTCTAGTGGGGTCCCTCAAGAATTGGTTCTTGACTCTATTCTATTTAATATTTTTATCAATGATCCAGAAGATAACAAATACTGTTAAGATTTATAGAGGAGACACAAATTTGGTGGAGTGGTAAATAATGAAGAGGGCAGGTCATGGATACAGAGCAGGGATTCAACATAACTGATCACTTCATAAGCTGTGTGCAAGCAAACGATGAGTTCTAATATGGCTAAATGTAAATGTATACATGTTGGAACAACGAATGCAGGCCATACTTACACAGTGGGGTTCTCTATTCTGGGAAGTAATGACTCTGAAAAGGATTTGGGGGTTGTGGTGGACAATCAGATGAACATGAGCTCCCGGTGTGATTCTGTGTCCCAAAGAGGTAATATGATTCATAAACAGGAGAATCTCCAATAGGAGTAGAGAGGTTATAGAGGAGTGATGGACTCAAGGAGTTCAGTCCGTTTAGCTTACCAAAGAGAAGGTTAAAGAGTGACTTTATTAGACTGGGAACAAATATATAACAACTGGCTCTTCAATCTAGCAGAGAAAGGTACAACACAATCCAATGGCTGGAAGTTGAAGCTAGACAAATTCATACTGGAGAAAAATCCACAGGTTTTTAACAATGAAGGTAATTAACCATTGGAACAATATATCAAGAATTGTTGTGGATTCTGTATCACTGAAAATTTTTAAATCAAGACGGGATGTTTTTCTAAAAGATCTGCTGTAGGAATAGAGGGGAAGGTTTCTGACCTGTATTACAAAGGAGGTTATTACAATGGTCCTTTCTGGCCTTGGAATCTATTAATCCATATCACATTTTGTTTTGATAATGTTAAAATTTTTCACATCAAAGCATTATAATATTATATATATTATATTAAATATGTATATAATAAAAATATAAAAGTCTAAATCAAACAAGAAAGTCAAAATAGTCTAATCTGAAATAGTCTATTTTGATTTCAAATTGTTTCTGATTTTTTCAGACAAAAATTTCAATGAAATTGGTACATTGCTAGAAAATATTTTGTTTTTGACAAAATGATCTTCTCCAATGGAAAACGTCCTTCTACATTCTGTTGACCACTCTAATACTTATATTCTGTAATGGTATACCAAGTGTATGTATAATTCCTCAATGATCTGGTGTTGTTCAGAGGTTTTCATAGATTCATAGTATACAGATAGATTAACAATTTTGGTCCATTAAGTGTAATTCAAATTATTTTTCAAGACTAGTGTCCCCAATAAAATAAATGGGACTGGAAGAAGTTAGGAAAGAAATTTGTTAACTTTATCTACAATCGATACAGTTGTTATGCAGACAAAACTACATAGAATCGTTTCAAGGAACAAGGCAAGATGCCACATTTATTATAATAACACAATTTGATTTATGACCAATAACTAATATCTAATACCTATACACACACACACATACACACACATCAAATGTTCTGCAGCTGCTATATAGTTACCAGTCCTGAATGTAGCTTGAGTCCATGGCTTAATTTCACAGCTTGGGTTCGTAGCTTGTGGCAGGAAAGCCAGGCATAAGGAATGGCGTGCACTGATGCCCTTCAATGTTGGCAGCAGAACGTTACCCAAAGTCTTCCATCTCACCCATCTTTTTTATAGGCTTTTGTTTGAATCAAGAGTCTGTAGGTCATGCTGTGTCTCTGGGTTCAGTGTGATTGATCACCCATCAATTGCAGACCTGACTTTCAGCCCTGGACCTGACTTTGATCTTGTTTCAATTGCATCTTGTTCTTTTCTTTTAGGGTGGATTCTTCTCTTTGTTAGGGCTGTTGTCTGCATCTTCAGCCCTTGGTGTTTGCACTTAAATTTATCAGGATAGACTGGGACTGGAGGTTGATTCCATTATCCACGCATACCTCATTCACACATCTAAACTAAGCTAATAAGGTTACAGCAGAGTTTCACAAAATGAAGGTTACAGCAAGGTTTACAAAATGGAGTGAGCATTTCAAAATGGAGTTTGAGTTACAATATAGAATCTTATTAATAATAGTAACTAAAGACAAGAAACAATTTCATTCTTCATCTCTACACACTGCTTTGAGTCACGATAGAATAGGTAACTACTCTTATCCTTTGTAAAGTCTAGTAGCATAAAAGAAAAGAGCTCAGCAATGGAACTGTGGGAAACGATCTGTGTTTACTTGGTAATCTTTCCATTTGATTTTTCTAATTTGGGGTTAAAGTCTCACGAGTCCAGTGAGCCACCATGGCACCTAGGCACTGCTTAAACCACATGTGTCAAACTCAAGGCCCGCGGGCCACATCCGGCCCGCCATACAATTATATCCGGCCCGCGAAATCGTTTTATATATCTGTTTTTAATGGCCCTGTGACAGGGGTCGGGAACCTTTTTGGCTCAGAGAGCCATATAATAGGCCCCCCCGGCCGTCGCCGCGCTCTCCTCTCCCCGCCACCGCTGCCGCCGCGCTCTCCTTCCCCCCCCCCGCCACTGCTGCCGCCGCGCTCTCCGTTCCCCCCGCCACCGCCGCGCTCTCCTTTCCCCCCCGCCACCGCTTCCGCCGCGCTCTCCTTTACCCCCCCGCCGCCGCTGCTGCCGCCGCGCTCTCCGTCCCCCCGCCACCGCCGCGCTCTCCGTTCCCCCCCCGCCGCCGCGCTCTCCTTTACCCCCCCGACGCCGCCGCTGCCGCCGCGCTCTCCATTCCCCCGCTGCCGCCGCGCTCTCCGTTCCCCCCCGCCACCGCCGCGCTCTCCTTTCCCCCCCGCCGCCGCCGCCGCCGCGCTCTCCTTTACCCCCCTGACGCCGCCGCTGACGCCGCGCTCTCCGTTCCCCCGCTGCCGTGCTCTCCGTTCCCCCCCGCCACCGCCGCGCTCTCCTTCCCCCCCCGCCACCGCTGCCGCCGCGCTCTCCTTTACCCCCCTGACGCCGCCGCTGCCGCCGCGCTCTCCGTTCCCCCCCCGCCGCCGCCGCGCTCTCCTTTCCCCCCCGCCACCGCTTCCGCCGCGCTCTCCTTTACCCCCCCGACGCCGCCGCTGCCGCCGCGCTCTCCGTTCCCCCGCTGCCGCCGCGCTCTCCGTTCCCCCCCCGCCACCGCTGCTGCCGCGCTCTCCTTTACCCCCCTGACGCCGCTGCTGCCGCCGCGCTCTCCATTCCCCCGCTGCCGCCGCGCTCTCCGTTCCCCCCCCCGCCACCGCCGCGCTCTCCTTTGCCCCCCGCCACCGCTTCCGCCGCGCTCTCCTTTACCCCCCCGACGCCGCCGCTGCCGCCGCGCTCTCCGTTCCCCCCCCGCCACCGCCGCGCTCTCCGTTCCCCCCCGCCACCGCTGCCGCCGCGCTCTCCTTTACCCCCCCGACGCCGCCGCTGCCGCCGCGCTCTCCTTCCCCCCCCCACCTGACCCACCCAGCCCGATCTCTCCCCCACACCGCTCCCCCACACCACAGATTTTGAATGTATTGTATTGACAGGATATTTTTTTATGAAGAGCAAAATATTTTAAGTTGAAATGTATTTATTTTGGAATGATATCCTGTATTTTGGTTCATATTAATGGTTAAAAAACATAAATATTTAGTCTGTTAAATAAATGGTTATACTGTTCGGCCCGCGAGTTTTGAGTTTTGGCCCCCTGTGCAATTGAGTTTGACACCCCTGGCTTAAACCCTCAATTTCACTATTGGTCAAGGATTGTTCTCCCAGCAAATGTCAAGATGATTGAAATCCCCCATGAGAACCAGGGCCTGTGGTCTGGAAACTGCTGTTAGTTGTCCGAAGAAAGCTCGTCTACCTCATTCTCCCAGTCTGGTGGTCTATTGTTGCACCCACCTCTAACTTAACCCACAGACACTCAACAGGCTTTTCTCCAGTTTCATATGGAGCTCTGAGCAATCATACTGCTCCCTTACATACAGTGCAACTCCTCCACCTTTTCTCCTCCGTCTGTCCTTCCTGAACAGTTTATACCCATCCAGGTCAGTGCTCCAGTCACGTGAGTTACCCCACCAAGTGTAAATTACCAATTACTGTACTTTTATGCAATAGTGAACAACTGGCTCTGAAACCATTTCATTTTACACTGAACTAAGTTTATAGATATAGATATAGTACGGATATATTGACTAGTTTAGACTGGTCTCTGTGAGACAGTTCCTTAGCTAGTGTAGTTCAGCATAACTCAGTTTACCCCAGCTGTGGATCTAAGGTTTGCATCTGTAGGAAACACTCACTTCCAAGTTAGAGGCATTCTGTGACTATTTCCTCAAAACACTAATAAATCACCTTTGCACAGGTAACTAAGGACATGGTGCAAGACAGTGGGGAGAAGCAGGAGCCTTTCTGGTTTTGACAGTGCCTGTTCCAGCCCCCTATGCTGTGTTAACGCACAAAAAATATCTTGTTCACAACACAGGTTACCGAAGAGGAAGAGGAAATAGTATAACTTGGAGTTCAGTATTCAAGCCGCATTCACTGGACTGGTAGTGTTAGTCATTATAACTGTGGTAGCTTCATCTTTCTGACAAATCTAATGAAAGCTGGGAAATAAGCTTCCCCATTCATGTTGCACTTTTAATGATTTGATCATGTCACAGTCCCAGATTCTGCACTACTCCTTATCCCAACAAATGTCTGTATTGCCATGATAACCACAGTATATTGTGCAAAGGGAAACGAAGAGAAATGCAAATGCAATTTACATGAGTGCATTGAAAGACCCAGAGTTATGGCTAACTATCTCTTTGCATTGAGGGCATTATATACAAATGAAACACGATCTCCTTGGCGAAGATTCAAGAAAAGCAGCCGTGTTAGTCTATATCTGTAAAGAAAGTGAGGAATACTTGTAGCACCTTAGAGACCAGCCAGTTTATTTCGGCTTAAGCTTTTGTGGGCTATAGCCCACTTCATCGGATGCATAGCTATGCATCCGATGAAGTGGGCTATAGCCCACAAAAGCTTATGCTGAAATAAACGGGTTAGTCTCTAGGGGCTTGTCTTCACTACGGCAGAGAAGGATCGGTCTTTTGGCAATTGATTGATTGTGTCTTGTCAAGACACGATAAATCGATCTCCAGCAGCTCCCCCGTCGACTCCGGAAGTCCAGCTCGCCAAAAGGCACAAGCTGGAGTCAACGGGGGACCGCGCCGCCGCCCGCCGCCACTGTGAGGACGGCAGGTAAGTCGGCTGTAGAGACGCCGATTTCAGCTACGTTATTAACGTAGCTGAAATTGCGTATCTATAGCCGATCTCACCCCCATAGTGAAGACCAGCCCTAGGGTGCTAGAAGTATTCCTCGCTTTCTTGGGGAAGATTGTTATGCATTCAAATCTATTCTAAATTTTCCCTAACTGTAATCCATTTTTTTAATCTATTTAAGAATTTTAGAATGGGTGGGGAGAATGATTGTGTGCTTGTCTGTTTGAAGAAGGATGCTTAGAGAAGAAAATGTCTCCTGCTACTGGTTGAAGCAGGATTTAGTAGTCACAGTTTGACAGAGTTGCTAAAACCTTGCTTTATTTTCTCCTGTTAGTGTAATTTATTGTTGTTGCCTGGGAGAGGAGGTAAAGGAAGTGTCTGCATCAGCATTTATTAATAAATATTCCTGTCTGACATCCATGACAAGAAAGCCCACAGTTCTGCCCACTCATTGCATCCCATAGGGCTTCCAACAGTGAAGCAGAGTGTCTGCAGCAGAGTCGCTGGAGATGTGCATTAGAGGGGAAAAAGGCAATTTTGATTCGTCACATAAAATGTTGAGTGCGAGAAGAGATTTTTCTCTATGTACAGGAGACATTTAAAATTTCCTCTCTGTGAAGCCAATTGCCACTGTGATTAACCTCTTCTGGTGTGGAATGCTTAGAGTTTTGACATACTTGTCTTAGAAGTAAACACTTTATTTACTTCTATGCTTCCTAAGTGGGTGGGAGGGATAGCTCAGTGGTTTGCGCATTGGCCTGCTAAACCCAGGGTTGTGAGTTCAGCCCTTGAGGGGGAGCCATTGAGTGAGCTGGGGCAGAAATCCATGGGTGAGATTGTGGCCTGCATTGTGCAGGAGGTCAGACTCTAGATGATCATAATGGTCCTTTCTGATCTTATAAGTCTATGAGTATAAAAAGTACATCAGACCCTCACCTGGAGTTTGGGATCTATGTGTGGATTTAAATTTTAAATTGGGATCCATGGCAATGATCACGCTGTACACGAACCCGCGCTATAGCGATGCGGGCTATAGCGAGGGGCCAGTGTATTAACACTATGGGCCAAATCTTGTAGTCCTTTTTCAGGCAAAGCGCCTATTAAAGATGTTGGGCCATACTCTGCTCAACATACGTTGCTGAAAATCCAGTCAGCTGGTGTAATTGAGAGGCTAATGACAATTTGCCTAAATCAGGACTGCAACATTGCATACAACATAGCTAGAGAGTAAGTATTTTTGGGTGCAATCCAATCCTTCTGTCTTCCAAAGCCTTCACATCAAGGGTGAGTATCAGAATGCTCCGGGGGAAAGGACAAAAATCCACTTTCAAGAAAGCTTTCGCAGTTAAGTAAAACTGCACCAATGTTGTTAAGTGTAGCAGCCTGAAAGTTCAAATATTACAAAACCCTTCTACGACTGTATTTTCTATTCAATGTATTAGGAAAAGTTTTAATTTCAATTGGCATTTCTATTATCTCAGCCAATGCTGGCAGCAGCCATCTTGCTGAAAGGTACCAATTTGTGACACTCTCAGTATGAGAACCTGTAATAACCCAGTACTCCTGTGACACCTTAATCTCCCTTTTGTAACTGAGATGCACTGACAGTAAAGAAATATGGAAGAGACATGCTTTCAGCCTACGCATATGGCAGAGAAAGAAAACAAAAATCTGCACAGGTTCTATAATGGAACAGAAAATGACAGGTAGGACTTAAGTCCAGAAAATTTGGTTATGTATGAGATGCCTTCTCCCTATCCAAACTTAATGGAGTTGTCTTTCAGTCATGTATTTTTAGGTGCCAGTCATTGTAGCATTCCCACTCAGTGCTTTAAGAGACAGAGACAAAAAAAACCACTCCTCATTAGTTTAACCCTATGATGGGAGCAAGAATCACCACAGTAAGTCATCTGTTTATTCTCCCAGATACAGTTGATGTCCGATTGTCCATTGTTTGAAAACAAACTAATAATAAAGATTATTCCGGTACCTTTGAGACAGAGAAGTCTAAATATTGATTGTCCTCTGAGGAATAAAATAGCCTCTCCATATAGTTAAACTATTTTAATCTACATTTTGTGATGCAGCACAGCAGTGTCACAATGAGGATCTGGGTGCATCCTTTTCAGATTGTCTTTTCAAACACTAATTTTGGCTCCCCGATAGATTAAATCATAGAAATCGTTTTCTTTAACCTCTATCAAATCCTTTCAGAGCCCTAAGAATGAACACCTTAATACATGTGACATCAAAACTCACGTCTCTAAAAGAATGGGAGGAGATCAAGGAGACATTAAATTGTTCCCCCATCTTAATCTTCAAAATGCAACCATCTCACTAACAAGACCATGTAGGAAATTACCTTAAACTTACTATGTTAAAAGGTTTCAGGAATCAAAATGGGACTGAACTAAGCCCGTTCTACAGTCCCTTTTGCACCACTCCATATGCTACCTGGGGTGGTTCTTCAACTTTGACCCTACTGCTCCCTCCAGTGGAGAGTGTAGTTTGTCTGAAACAGCATCTGGCTCAGTATCTCTGCAATAATCTTAAACTACATCTACTGTGCATGCTTCTCTTGGTGGTTTGTAGACTAGGTACTCAGGCCATGACACCCTAGAACAGGTTGAAGTGGCAGTGTAGATGGTGAGGCATCACTCAGATGAGTAGAGTACACACAAATCGCACCTGAGCTCATCCCTACACAACTCTACTCACCTACACTGCTACTTTCAGCCATGTAGTGTCAGATTTCCCGTCACAGGCAAAGATGCTAGGAGGGGGAAGGCATCTGGGAAATGGTCCACCCAGCTCACCAATGCTAGAGCCTTTCTCCATCAGAGGGAAAGACTTTGGCAATAGGGAAAGGCTCTGGCAATCCCCTCCTGCTAGAGCCCTTCTGTGCCACAGGGAAAGACTCCAGCAGAGGGGAAAGGCAGTGAAAGGTCTGGCAGTGGGGAGCTGCTAAAGCCTTCAACCCTGCCTCCCCTGTCAAAGCCTTCCGCTGACATATGTAGCTACACACCTCGGTGTGGGCCCAGCTTGCTCTTCACGGCAGCATGAAGCTGCACATGCTCAAATGCAGTCAAACGTGCAGCAGAGTGTAGATGTAGCCTAATGGTATATCTACACAGCAGCCTAGGATTGCCAGGCATCTGGTTTTTGAAGCATCCACCAGGTCCTAGCGGCTCCTAGGCACATGGGTTGCCAGGAGCGCTCCACACACTGTCCCTGCCCCAGTGCCGGCCTCACAGCTCCCATTGACCGGGAACCATGGCTGGGGGCAGTTCCTGTGGGCGGAAGGGCAGCGCGTGGAACCTACCTGGCTGTCCTTGCACTTAGGGATTACAGGGACCTGGTGGCCGCTTCCTGGGAGTAAGTGCTGCCGGGACCATGCACCCCAAACTCCTCCTGCACCCCAACCCCCTGCCCTATCTCAGAGCCCCCTCCTGCACGCCAAACCCCTCATTCCCAGCCCCACCCCAGAGCCCACACCCCCAGCCAAAACCTGCACCCCCTCCCACACCCTAACCCCCTGCCCTATTCCGGTGAAAGTGAGTGGGGGTGGGGAGAGACAGAGTGACGGAGGGAGAGGGGATGGAGTGAGTGGGGACAGGGCCTCGGAGAAGGGCAGTGCAGGGGCGAGGCAGGGGTGTTCAGTTTTGTGCCATTAGAAAGTTGGCCACCCTACAGCAGCCGCTGGTGAGAGTCGCAGCTTGTGTACATGTGGCCCTGCTTTCTGTGTTATAGCTAGCTCACTAAACATAGCAGTGAGGGTACTGCATCCCAGGCTTCAGAGTGGACTCTGGAAGCCTGCCTCACCCCCTGGGGGTCATACTTGCTTTGGCAACCCATGCGGAAGCTTGTGCTCCGGCAGCCTCTCTCCTATTTTTAGTGAGTTCACTAGAGTACAGCTAGCACGACTACATCTACTCGATGTAGGTCCCACCCAAGGTTGTAGTGTAGACAGACCCTGTGTGAAAAGTAGACCCATTTCAGAATTAATTAACAGCAGGGAAATAAAAAAGTCTAGCAGAATCTGAATCAGCTCAATCAACATCAAACAGCTCCTGGAAAACAGTTGCCTCCTTAGAGGATAAAGCTGACGATGCTGAAAATATAACCCACCATTTCAATATCTGCTTCCTGGGTCTTTGTGAAGTCGTAGGAAAAGCCCAGTACAAGTAACTGTTTTTGTCAATGGATCCCAATCCTCTGTCCATGTAGCACGCTGGCTGTTGATACCTCAGTGACAGCAGCAGTGCACTAATGTGAGGCTATATGCCCATGGCAAACCCAGTGGGCCTGACTGTGATCTTGCACTAGTAAGCTCTGTTGACAGTGGAGTTGCTCCTGTTTTACACGTGCACAAGTGAGATCAGAATCTGCACTGCAGTGACTAGTAAGGAAAAGTGTTCTGCAAATGTACCATGTGCAGTGTTAAAGCTGCGATAAAGCTTTGCATGGGTGCTTTGCTCTGCAGAGATAACACCTTCTATGTTTTCTTACCCAGTGCAATTCCCAGGCAGCAGCACTTGCTCAGCTCTTGTTTTTGAAAAATGCCATTATTGGTTTGTTACAATGGAGTGGCTAATTGGATCATATGGAATGTGCTGGCCGCTCTGAAGGAGTGTTTTACTTCTTCCTTATACTCCCTTAAAGTGGGCAAAGGTAACTTTAGCTTACACCTCCCCTTGTGTTTCATAATGGGCCAAATCCGACACCCTGCTGTGGCTGCTTTGTGCCACCCTGATTTTTCAAAGAAGCTGAAAAGCCAACAGCTCAAGCCGCTTGAGGATTCCTCCAGAATGGGGAGATCCTTACAGAGCATCAGGTTGCTGTAGTGGCTACTAGGCCATCCCATCCCAGGACATGGGATCTGGTGCATACCTGTGCCCATTCCCCTGGGGTCCTGCACAGTCCCAGCGGCCTGATTTTGATGTCTTCCACATTTCTCTTCTGTGTAACAGCACTGACTCCACTGGTGTAACATAACACCTGATTTACCCTGGTGTCAAAATCAGTCCCATTGACTCCCATGGGAACTGAGCCCGCTAATGCCAGTATTGTACTGAGTCCACCCAGAATACAAAATTGATGTCAGTTACACTTATTTTGCATACCCACTGAATACCAAATTGGTCCAGGTGACTCTACTTTGCTACTTACATTCATTTTCTGACCCATGATTCTCCCCTTACACCTGTGGCTAGATCCTACTATCAGTAGAGCTGGTTGGAAACCAGAATTTCCATTCTACAGGAAATTCAGACATTTTGAAATGTGTTTTCATTTGGAATCAGAACAAAAAGTCAAAAATTCCCATGAGACAAGGTGGGTGAGGTAATGTCTTTTATTGGGCCAGCTTCTGCTGAGACTAGCTTTTGTGCTTACATAGAGCCCTTCTTCGGGGCTCATAACTGTCTAAATGATTTGTTTTGCTAACATGGAAACATAATATAATATTAAAAATAATATTTAATACCATAAAAAGGTTGAAACAAAATGGAACTCTCATGTCAAAGCAAAACATTTTGACATTTTCAAAATGAAATGAAAATGCAGAACATTTCATCAGAATTGATGCTTTCCCACAAACCATTTCAATTTTGATGAAAAACTGTTCCATCAAAAGAGTTTGGACCAGCTCTAGTCATCAGCTTTGAATCTAAATGTAAAGAGGCACAAGTTGGTGTAATTTACCACTTGAGGGAAAACGCCTGGAAAAATAGGTGCATGCAAATTAGTGTGGCTTAGAAGAGTAATTTGAACTTCATTGGCAAATATTAAACAACAGAATCTTTGCATTTTCTTTCACATTCACATATGTGTAGGCATTTAGATTTGTTACATCAGTTTAATCAAGACACATCAGACAGGACTAGAAGACTTGCTGTCAGTCTCTTCATTGATGTGATTAGAGCAGTCACACTGCTAACAAAGGTTTTAGGGTGCTCATTTAGTATAAGATGCCTGGAAATCTATTTCTCCATAGCATAATGCCTAAGGTCCATGAAACACTGGAGGGCAATTTAAAAAAAACGAAAACGCCTGGCACTGAAAAAACTGATATCAAGCATAGCTGACTTAACAACATGCATTTGGACAAGTGCTCAGACCTCGGACTACATGTCAGTCACGGTCTACTGGGTGCCATTTCCTAGTATCCATATCCCCTCCACCCACACCTCCACCCTCCAGCAAAATGCTGCCCTGAAATGAGCGTTTCTCAGTTTCTCCCTTTGGTAAAGAACACATTGCCACTCAGCATTTTTGGTCCAGTTACAAAAGGCCCAGATATATGTGTGTGTGTGTGTGTGTGTGTGTGTGTGTGTGTGTGTGTGTGTGTGTGTGTGAGAGAGAGAGAGAGAGAGAGTTTGCAACTGTCATGTCTGATAATAAATCCAAAATATCTAAATTGAAAGTAATGGCAACTAAAAGCCAGTCAGATGTTTTGTCATTATTAGCTGTAATAGCATGAGGCATTCTTGATGATGACCGAAATATTAAGGCCTTAACTGACTGAAAAAGTCTCTGGTTATTTCAGTCACTCTCTTAAAGCACATTGTATTTCTAGGTGAACTTTAGAAGTACAACAATCTTCCAGAACTGAAACTTACATTGGAGAAGCCCATTTGTTTGAATTCCCCATGTTATATTGTGGAGAGATCCCAATTACCGAAAGAACTATAAAGTGTCTAGTGATTAAACATCAGGACGCAATTTAGCAAAAGGTATTAGTTTGAACTCTGAACAATGAACACTTTCGCTGCCTATTTAAGCCTTTTGAATTGATAACAGGAGAAATTAACTTTGGCAGTGCATCCCTTTGCCAAGTTCTCCTACGTAGACTAATTTTAAAACTGAACTCCTAGAAGAATGAAACTATTTGATTATGGACAGTGTGCTGCTGGATATGGAAAATGATCTTAGACCAGCTAAGACTGAGCGATTAGAATGAATACTCTCTACCTTTCCAGGCCGCGGTTCAAACTCTTTAAATGTTCTGGATTAATCTGAGATAGAGCATTGCAAAAGTGTTCTATTTACTTTCCTGAGGGAAGGCATTTGGCAAAGGATCCATATCTTGTGCGGAGACTAGGAAGTTAATTCAGCTGTGGCTGGGATGATAGGTACCCTCCGAAGTTTTAGATATGATCTTCTCCAGTACCCAAAACTGAAATCCATAGGATAGATTCTGACTTCAGCGGAGCTATGACAATTTACATCATCTGAGGATCTGGCCAGCTTTAACTGCATTGATGTTTAAGGGCCAAATTCTTATACTCTTGCTCATGCTAACTACTCGTGGAGTAAGGTACTGTTCAGTATAACTAAGTATATCACAATCTAGCTACAAATATCTAAATTGCCCCAGTGACTTTCAGGGGAAAAAAATTGTTTAGAGATGATTTGGTCACCAAATTCTGTCCTCCAATACATGCACCCATGTTGTCAATGGGTAACCTTCTGCCCTTAGCTACACTAGTGTAAATCCAGAGTAAGGACTTAATTGACTTCAGTGGAGTCACTAAAGTAACTGTCTGATGAAAGATATGTTTGAATGAAGACAATGCAGAGTGATTACTCTCTCTGTGCGTTACGATTTCCCTGTGGTACAATATAATTGCTGGTTTTAATCTGCTTTTTCATGTAATTTGGGAGTAGCAGCCCTGCTTTACTGATGTGATTCTTCAAGTGTGGATAGGACGGTGCTCTTATGTATACATTTAAAACCAACAGCTTCATACCAAACCTCCTTTCCTCTTATCAGTCAGACTGATCCATATGTATTTGGTGTTGGCGTAGTGAAACATCTGTTGGTAGGATCTCTGGTTTATGGTTATTTATTTCTCTCCTTTTTTAACCCACATTTTTCTAGGCTCTTTTAAAAAGTGAATTTAGCCTTTCTGAAAGGTGCTTTTCTGACAGCTCTCCAGAGTGCCGTCTTCTATATACTGGACCTCTACAACAGGTACATGTATAGGAAGCAATGCAAACTTCCTTACCCAGCAGCAGAAATGAGCACTGCTTTGCTTATCCCCACAGCTAAGAGTTAGATAGATGGTAGTTTGGTTTTCATTATCATTTAATTCTTGGCCTTTCTGATGAGGAGGGGTGCCCGATTATTGGGTGCAAATTGTTGCAAAGGAATAGTGTTACTCATGGTGATTTTATGATAGCCATAGCTGTCCACTTGGAGCAGGGCAGACATCTCCACTGTTTCACATAGGCCTGTAAACAACCAGGTTTTAATACCTATATTTGATCACCTCTGAACTGAGCCAAGCACAATGAAGCCTCCATGTTCCATTATCGGTGTTTCTAGCCTTTCAGTCCCTCCTATTATTAAATTTTTCACATTCAAAGGCAAACTGTTTGGAGGCTTTGCAGGTTAAAATGACCTGTCAGTCATTATATCATTAATTACTGCCATGCTGACTTGTGTTCCTCCAGCAAAACAGTGATGTCATGTCAGCCATCCTGCATTGGCTAAAGTTGTGATGTCATTATCAGCAGTGTCTTCTTCCAACGGTAATGACATGACCATTCGCCAGCTTCTTACAATTCTCTGGGTATTTTAATTCTTGACCATCTCAAGGGGTGCTGTGCATTCCCAAAATGCCAGCACAAACCCCATGCTCTATATGAAACCCACTGAATCTCTCAAAATAGGTCTTCAGTTAGACTTAAGTGTAGATAGGCCTGATGCTGGCCCTTTTGCACAGGGGTAAATGTCACCCTCGGTGCACAGGGCTAGACTAGCGCTTTGCAATGTGTTCTGAGTAAAGGGCAGTTTGTAGTTGCCCTCTTCCGGGAAAGTCATGAATCAGTCTCTATTTCTGCCTAGTTCCACTAGGGAAATAAGCCGAGCCAACCCTTTTCCTGGTGCAGTTTACATGCTTCTTCAGGTCAGCTCAGCAGTGCTGGTCTGCACGTTGGGGGGGGGGGGGGGGGAGATATGCGCGTGCATGCGTGTGCACAGAAGGTTGTACCTACTTACCACCCCTGTCTACCCACCTGCTTGGGAGAGGGAGTAGCCACCTGGTATCACCTGGGAGTATCCTGGGCAGAGTAGTCAGGGAGCATGAGCATAGCCAGAGTTGTGATCAGACCCGCAGTGAGTGAACTACTGAGAAAAATTCATTTTAGTAGCTCACCTCTGAAAAATATGACATGGAATTGTTTGTCTTTCTAACTTTGTATGCACAGGATAGAAACCTTACATTTCCACTGGGAAGGGCTAAAATGAGCCCTTGATGGTGACCACTATTTGTTTTGTTTTGTTTACCAGCAGCGAGACTTGGTACAGAGGCCAGGAATTGTCACTAACCCTCCCCCACCTTTGAGTCTGTGAAAATGAACCACTTTCACTTCTACACATCTGCATTCCAGAGTCGGGTGCAATGATGGTTCCTCCATATTTATTTGTGTCAGCAACAGGCAGCTGGATCCAGACACCAATGAACGTCCGACACCCCCTCAGATTACACTACGGTTTCAACATAAAACCATTGTTTCTGCTTTTCTAGTGTTGTAATCTGCTCCAAGTGTATTGGCTTGGTTTCATTCTACTGAGTAGTTTAATCTATATATATAAAAGTCAAATGGTGTATGCGTGTGTGCGTGTATGTACGTTCCCTTACTCCTTCCACACCGTTTGAGCTAGAGACTTGAAATTTGGTACAGTTATAGGCTTTAGGGTCTAATCAGGGTAAGAATAAAAAAAAATTCAAATCTCACCTGTGACGCCCCCTAGGGGTGAAATTCCTTAAAGCCCATTCACATCAGCTGGGCAGCAGGTTAACACCTGTTCTCTGTGACATAGTTATGATGTAATAATACCCCCTCCAACGGCCCCCGCACTTGCTCAGCTCTCTCCCCCCTCCCCCCCACTCCAACAGCCCCCCCACTCGCTCAGCTCTCTCCTCCCTCCCCCCCCAACGCCCCCCCCACTCGCTCAGCTCTCTCCCCCCTCAGGTAAGAATCTAAAATTTTTAAAATCTCCCCCCTCCCACCCTCCAACGGCCCCCGCACTCGCTCAGCTCTCTCCCCCCTACCCCCTCCAATGGCACCCCCACTCACTCAGCTCTCTCCCCCCTCCCACCCCCTCCAACAGACCCCCCCACTCGCTCAGCTCTCTCCCCCCTCCAACGGACCCCCCCACTCGCTCAGCTCTCTCCCCCTCCCCCCTCCAACGGACCCCTCACTCGCTCAGCTCTCTCCCCCTCTCCCCCCCTCCAACGGACCCGAGCAGCACCGGGTATTTTTGCTAGTTGTAAATAAAACATAATGGTTCGCTTCTTGTTATATAGGGACCAAAGACCTAAAAATCAGGATCTCTCAAAATAGGTCTTCGGTTAGATTTAAGTGTAGATAGTCCTGATGCTGGCCCTTTGCACATGAGTAAATTTCACCCTCGGTGCACAGAGCTAGACTAGAGCTTTGCCGTGTGTTCTGAGTAAATGGCGGTTTAGAGAACAGAAATCAAAGGTTCTGAGGTGTTCATATCACTGGTTTAAATTCAGATCTCTAAAGGCGAAGGGGTTGATGCATGCACTTGGCTCTCCTAACCCTCCATTAGGGTTGCCAGGTGTCTGGTTTTCGACCAGGACGGCCACTCAAAAAGGGACCCTGGCAGCTCCAGTCGGCACTGCCAACTGGGCTGTTAAAAGTTTGGTCGGCAGTGCAGCAGAGGCCTGGGACTAAGGCAAGCTCTCTGCCTGCCCTAGCTCTTCACAGCTCCTGGAAGCAGCCACCAGGTCCTCCCTGCAGCCTCTAGGCACATGGGCAGCCAGGGCGGCTCTGCGCACTGCCCCCCTCCTCAAGTGCCAGCTCTGCAGCTCCCATTGGCTGAGGGCAGTGTGAGCATGAGGGAAGTGTGTGGAGCCTTCCTGGCCTCCCATATGCCTAGGAGCTGCAGGGACCTGGCACCTGCTTCCTGGGAGTCGCGGCAAGTGCCACCAAGACCTCATACCTCAATACCCTGCCCAGCCCTGAGCACCCTCTTACACCCCAAACTTCTCATCCCCAGCCCCACTCTAGAACCCACACCCCAAACCCCTTTCTCAGCCCAGGGCCCCGTCCTGCACCCCAAACGCCTCATCCCTGGCCCCACCCCAGAGCCCACCCTCCCAGCCAGAGCCCTTACACCTCTCCTGTACCCCAGCCCCCTACCCCAGCCTGTGAAAGTGAGTGGGGCAGCAAGTGACAGACGGAGGGAGGATGGAGCGAGTGGGGCTGGGGCCTTGGAGAAGGGAAAGGGAAGGGGCAGAGCAGGGGGGCAGGGCAAGGTTGTTTGGTTTTGTGCCATGAAAAAGTTGTCAGCCCTACCCTCCATCTATATGCATGAAAGCATGGTGCTAGCCCATTTGGGGTCCTAAGCAGGAATATCCTCTCCTCCTCCCCCTCCCCCCCCCGCATATCACATATAATGAAAAGCAAATGAGGTCCCCCGTGAGCTGCTTGGGACCATAAGCAGTTGTTTAATTTTCTTATGCTTAGTTTTGACCCTGCATGAAGTTTTTTGTATTGTTTTATGTTTTCACTTTATAAATGAATAAAACAACTACATCAATAAATATTACCATAATACATATTGCCGTGGCAACTCAGCACCTGACACACGCAATTAAACACAAATTACATAAACCCTTCACAGTGGGGAGCTTTACTGGAGATAAATCTATTGCCGCTCTTGCCAGAAGAACAGATATAACTTTTTAGATAATGCTTTCTTAGCCAAAACAAAACCAAAAACAGTCCCACGTTGAACAAAATAAAATAAATACACCTTGGTCACCCTTTGGAACCAATGATGAAGCTTTGGTGACCCTGCAATGTGAACTGGAAATGGGGGAGGTCATGCCAAATGAGGATGGGTTTAGCAGGGCCGGCATCAGTTACTTGCAATACTTGAAGCTCACATCATCCCGATACTCAGAATGGGATTGCCAACTATCCCCAGATTCATGGGGGAGGTTGTTTTTTCCACAGGTCTTCCCCTCAAGTGTAGCTTGCAGGACAGATCAAAAAGTGCATTGTAATGATGTTCCATTCTGATGCAGTATCACAACACAATGGAATTTTGTCCCTATGAGACAGCTTTGGCACTACACAATAACATCATCACTAGTAAGTGACATCATGTTATCACATGTCATTGTGAATGTCGTGGACAGGAGGGGGTTAGGGTTGAAGTCCTCAAAGACTAATCTCCTGGGAAGAGCCCCTAGATCTTGATGCCAGCCCTGGCAGTTAGTCAATAGTGAAAAGTTTTTGATTGATTTTACCTTAGCTATGCAAGGCAATAATTACATGCAAATTCTAATGTTCTTCAGATCAACAGAGTCCCACAGTGTGTTCTCAGACACTTCACAATTTCTGATGTCTACGGGTGCATAACCTTCAATGCACAAATGAACTTGAGACGTCACCCAGATTACACTCAACTTTCAACATGAAACAATTGTTTCTGTTGTTCTAGTACTATAACCAATACTCTGCCATTAAGATTACTTGGTGCTAAGTCGCATGCACATTGCATTAAAAAACCTTATATAGCTGAGTGCCTTACTTGTGTACAGTGCGCTTTGCATATTAGCTGCTCCCCTGTGTATTTTACTGTTTTTAAAGATATACTTTTAGGCATGTGACTTTCCGACTAAGACAAAACTGTAATCCAATGACTAGGGAGCGCTCCTTGGCCCGTATGTACTGGGTGCTGAGCTGTGCCTGGCAATTTTATGTAGTATATTCTTAAGCACAGGGTATAGACTTGGTCATGCATAATTTAATTTATTCAAGTTAAAATATACATTAGACCTCTTGCCCTCTGAAGCAGGAAACTAGTAATTTAATTTCAAATTAATTTGCTATGAAAGCAGAAAGACCGGTACAAATGACATTCTGAGAACATTTCCATGAAAAGCAATTTACTTAACCAACCGCTCTCTTTTCCTCTAGTGTTATTTCAGAGAGTTGTAGTTTCAATAAGAGATTTTTCTCCTCACACCTCTTCTGCTGCCTCCTGCAGTGAGGTAGCTGTAGAATCAAGGAAGGTGGGGTATGACTTGGGGGAGGGGAAAGAGAAACTTGTTTAAGTCATTATTGTTAAAATCCAGTTACCCTTGTAATTTTTTTTCTCAGCATGAAAATCCCTCTTTAAGTATTTCAGCACAAGTCTTTGAAATCATCTTGAGCTTTATTAATATTTTAGTAGCAGCGGTGGTAATGGCATAAAGTATGGTAATACTTTGTTAAGCTATTGGTGTTACAGGCTAGGTTCTCAGCTGGTGTAAATCAATGGAGCTATGCTGATTTATACCTATCTAGCCTTACAAATTTAGGGCCCAATTTTGCAAACACAACCAGGCATAATTCTGAGTACTCTGAGTAACATGGAATTCAGCAATAGTAATCATCACACCTGCTAATACATGTCAGAATTTAATGGCACTACTTGTAGTAGTAAGTACTATGCCAAGTAGTAACTATTGGCAGACTATGGCATTCGGTTTAATTCAGAATTGGAGCCTGATTAGACAGTCCAACCCTGTTCAACAAAGCGTCGGGGGCGGGGGGAGTAACTTGAATCATGTGGGTAAGTCCCATTGATTTTACTGGGCTACAGAATGTTCTTAAATGCTTTGCTGAATAGGAGTAGATCTAGGCACGTGTTTAAATTTGTTCATGAATTGGGGTCTATGTGGAAACAATGATCATGGAAAGCTGGCCATAACGGGAGAAAGTTATGCTTCCCCATCATCTGCTTTAAGATTGTTTGCTCTTTTTCGATGTTCTTTGGGTTTCCTTCCTCTTAAATGTATATCTTTCCTTCTTTTCATGTGGTTTTCTTTCCACCATTAAGTACAGATGTGTATTGTACTATAGTATATTGCAGTCTTACCTACCTCCAATGCTTAGACTAAGGCTGTCTAGCACTTTTGCCGGTAAGACTTTTGTCGGTCAAGGGTGTGAAAAAACACCATCGAAAGCACCGGTGTGGACAGCACTATGCATACATAGCTACCGTCACTTGTTGAGGGTGTTTTAATTATGCCGACAGGCTTGATCTCCCCCATCTGCAAAGAGCGGTTACATCAGAGACCTTACAGTGTTGCAGCTGCAGCTGTACAGCTGTGCCCCATAAGATCTGTAGTGTAGACATAGCCTAAGTACCACTGCCTGATTTTGAGACTACAGATTGCATCTCTTGATTATTTGGCTGAACTGAAATCACCTCTTTGTGTTGTTTTTGGTCACTGGAGACAAATTCTCACAAAAAAATAGAGAGTGAAAATGGACACAATAGGAGGACAATTCCTTCCTCTAACAACAATGCCTGAAAAGAAGGCTTTTTTTTTTTTTACAGCAAAGCATCTTAACATATACAATTGCTAAGCCTCAAAAGTTACAACATAAGCATCTGTAATCTTGTTGCTTGCCATTTTGCCTTAAAGTGTCATCCCTCAGCGAGTATAGTTCTAGCTGAGGAGTTCTGCTTAAGAAATAAGCATGCTGCCAAAGAATAAGAAAATAAACCTATCTAGAACTATCTCCAGCAGGAAAAACAACTGGAACTAAAGGGGCAGCCATGCAAAAGCCCAGGAGTCCGGAGTCAGACCTCTGACATTTGTGAAGAGTTAAGTGAGTTGTACGTGGATAAACAATTGAAGGCTGAGCTGCCACCATCATCACCACCACTACTAGGGCCAAAAGAGGTAACAGAAACAACTTTTCTTCCTGATATTGCATGCAATCAGTAGACCAAGATAATAGTGCATGCGATAGAGATTGAGGTGGATTTATTTGGTTTGAAAAAACAAAGAACCTCTCCAATGGCAAGGAAGAAATAATAGGTAGTAGCTTTGGTAGCCTTGTTAAAGGAGCAGAGATTCTTTATAAAAACACTGAAGAACTTGGAAAATGCATGAAAAATAAAAATATTTACAACTGGTATCCAAGTGGTATCAAGAAATGCAACCGTAGAAGAAATTATAATGTTCCATCTGTGGCTTTAAGATGTGAGGTGCATGCTAATCTCTTCTGAAAAGTGACTATGTAAACAAAGAGCTGTTTCTTGGATGCAATGAGAGGCATGTCTGATGATTTCATTGGATTAAAATAAGTTTTTGTTCCTTTTAGCACAGCAGAGCCAACACACAGCTATGAGAATTTAAGCACCTAATGCACAAATAATAGTAATCCATAGTGTAATTCAGCTGGCGCCAGCCAAAGTATGGGTTTCCAACTGCCTCTCAAACTTCACTGGGAGATATGCATATGATTTCATGAGTTTGGTAAAAATTATTGTGGTGTTTCACGAAGTTTGACAGTCAATTAGAACAAAAATATGGACAAATTGTTTCACTATGCTAGGTGACATCAGTTCTTTAAAGTTCAAACACAGTAGAGTCTCGATTATCCAGGATTGGGTTAACCAGAATGTGGATTAACCAGGATGTCAAAAAAAATATGCATAACTCGGAGGGCTGGCTCTAGCTTTGTTGTCACCACAAGCACACACACAAAAAAAACCCACCAGGCACAGGGCAGCCAGTGAACCAAGACCCCCTTTCCCCCCCACCCCCGGCACAGGGTGGCTGGTGAACCAACCCCCCCCCCCCCCTATTTCCTATGGATGGTGATTATCCGGGATTTTATTAACCAAGATTAATTTTTTTCCTATCATCCTGGATAATCGAGAGTCTACTATATGTTGATTACCTATGAATTTAACATCTGATATAATGGATAGGTCTATAGATAGAGATTGGTGTTGTGTTCTATTTGAAATCTGGAATTCCACGTTTTGAGAGGTATTATTTTTGTAGTTGTAATGTTTGAAGTGTGAGAGACCGCTCTCTCACCCCTCTCAGGAACACAGGCAGGAAACCCTTTTTTGCTCCAACAGTGCCCTTTAATTTACAGTGCAGGACCCCACCACCAATATATACAGGTTAAACAGTTCATTAATACACACTCAGCTCTTGATAGCTCATTAATACCCAGCTCTACGGACTCTATGTAGTCCAGCTAACAGTTACACAGCTCTAGGGACTCTAGGTAGTCCAGCCAACAGTTTACACAGCTCTAGGGACTCTAGGTAGTCCAGCCAACAGTTTACACAGCTCTAGGGACTCTATGTGGTCCAGCCAACAGTTTACACAGCTCTAGGGACTCTATGTAGTCCAGCCAACAGTTTACACAGCTCTAGGGACTCTATGTAGTCCAGCCAACAGTTTACACAGCTCTAGGGACTCTATGTAGTCCAGCTAACAGTTTACACAGCTCTAGGGACTCTATGTAGTCCAGCTAACAGTGATACAAACACACTCACTCAGCTCTGAATAGCTCCTGCCACCACCACCCTGGGCTTCCTTCCTGGCAGCCTTTTATCCCCCAGAGGAGGCTGCCAGGTGCAACCCATCCAGGTTGATTAGGCTGCAAGCCAGGTGGCTAATTAGGCTTGCTGCACTGGGGGTTTGCAGAGGGCTTTTCTCCCTCTTAAAGGGGCGGCAGGCTGGGTCAGGTACTCCTGGCCAGCACCCTGCCACAGAAGGTATAGATGACTAGAGTTCCGTGGGAACTGAACTGGAGGAAGGGAAAGAAAGTTGTTCAAAAAGGCATAATTTTAAAGTCCATGCTTGCAAAAAAAAAAAAAAGACTATTCCCCACCCTCAACATAAAATACTTAGAGTCTGAACCCAGCGAAGGTCCCAGGGAGGAATTTCTGTGGTATTCCAGGAAGCATGGAACATTCGCTGAGCCTGTTCATCCTTTCTATACACATTGATTCCTACTTGTAATATTGTGATTAGAAAATTCACTAGCCTTAAAAACATTTAAATTAGAGCTATTTACACTGTTTAGTTAGAGTAATTCCCAGGTTTTCATTTGAACCCTTGTCCCCAGATTAAAAGGGCCCTGAATTTAAAAAAAGGGAGACTCAGAAACAATTGATATTCCAGGCTTAGGAAAAAATACATTCTAAAGGATGTAAGATCACAAGCTAATAAGATCTAGAGGTACCATTGGCTGAAGATGTAAGTCCATCTCCGGAATCGTTTGGCGTGAGGAGTGAAGCCTTCTGCATGTCACCTAATAGTGAGGAGAACCTAATTTCAGGTTTACATTGTGTTAGTCTGTTGTTTTTTTCTCCTCCCACTACCCTAAACTGTAAGTGTTAATTTCTCTACAAGAGAGAGAAACTTGCACTAAAGCAGGAAATTGGAAAATGATGTCCTTTGTTAATTTTGGAATGAAATGCTATGATTCCATTGGAACATTCTAGCTGTGATATATTCAGCAACATGATGATAAAACAATAATCCCCATTTCCTCCCTCAACTTTAAATGGGTCCCAGAATACAAATGCCATCTTCATCTAGTAAAATACAACTGTTTCTATTTGTGATTGCTCAAAAAGAGGTGGAGAAACGTGGCAGTATTCCATGGAACACTGAAAATCAAACGGAAGTTTACATCAGGCTGTGAATTCCAGCATTAAAGAGGAAAGCCCAAAGGATGCTATTTTTGAATGTCACAGTCTGCCTCTACATTAAAGGCCTAGAGTCCTACCCTTCACAAATAATCTCTCTGAGGTCTCATAGGGTAAATAAGGACAAGTTGATCTAGTTGATAAATGTCCTAGGAACTTGTGAGTAGCCATATAAAATAAGTAATTGTTAGGAAGTCTCTTAACAGATTTGTTAGGCCCAAGAGAGAGGATTTTCAGTGATTCATTCAGTAAGAGGAAGTCATAAGAAACATTGAATGCACTGGGAATAAAACAATGTTGATGTCAGTAAAGAATAAATGATATGATTAAAAATTCATCTCATATGAACTATCAGAGCCATTTGAGAAATAGAATCATTGATGTTGGAGATGGAAAAGACCTGTTAGGATGATCTAATTCATCTTCCTATTGAATATTGTCCCATCTATCTTTAAATGTCTCAACAGCTGGGATTTCACCATTTCCCAAAGCGGACTATTCCCCCACCTAGTAGATCTCATTGTCAGGAGCATTTTCCTGATAACCAGCCTAAATTTTCCCTTTCTCAATTTCATCTCATTATTCATTTGTACTATCATAAATCATTCCTCTTCTTTCATGAATTAATACTTTTTAAATTTTAGAATACATTTATAACCTTCCCCCCACATACACCATTTAGTCTACACTTAACTGAGCTCCACATATTAATTCTCTTGCTTAATCATTCCTCCAACCAAGCCCTCCATCCCACTAATCATTTTTGTTGAGTTTTTCTTTCAACTCCTTATTTATCTCATTTTGGTGTTGAGATACCCAAAACTATCAGAGTATTCCAGGTGATGGAACCCAACGTCTGCATAGAGAATAAATATTACCTCTGATGTTAAGATATGATGCTTCTGTGTATTCAGTCCAAAACCACATAGGTCTTCTGCGTTGCTATATCCTATTGTAAACTCATGTCTAATTCACTTTCTGCTCTTACTCAAGGTGTGTCTTGGAGTCACAGGGGTCCACGTTTCTCCTTTCCACTGAATATCTGTACTTCAGTTATCTTTTCCCTGGATGTACTGATTTGTACTTTTCCAAGACCAGCTTCATTTTCCATCCATGTTTTTAATCTCTCTTTCTCTGACCTTGCTGCAGGTCACTACTCCTCCCAGTTTAATATGATCTAGTCATTTTACTGTACAGTCCCTCTTCTACATCATTCACAAAAATAAGCCTGGACTTAACACTGATTAGAATTAACATTAAGAGTAGACTTTTGTGTGACACTGAATCAGGTGCTTTACTAAGATTTGTGTCTTGTATCTGCCATTTTCTGGCCATCCACTAATTCTGTGAAGTAAGACTGGGATTTCAGGATACCCATCAACTTTCCATGGGATGTGGGCATCCGGACACCCTGGAAGAAATTGCATTTTGGTGCCCCGGCCGCTGCTGCCTCCCCGGGCTCCCTGCCATCCCTGGTCTCTGCTGCCTGTTCTAGCCCCACACCATCTCCCCCTGTTCCCTGGACCCACTGCCTCCCTGGGCTCCACCCTCATCACTCCAGGCCCCCAGTGCCTCCCCATCAATCCCACCATTATTCCTGGCCCCTGCTGCCTCCCTGGGCTCCCCGCCCCCATTGCCCTAAGCTTCCTTCTGTGGCCTCCCACCCCGGGCTTGCCCCATTCCTTGTCTCTTGACTACAGTGCCCCTTGACCACAGTGCCCTGAACAGTTGCCTGAGCTGACACAGGCTTGTGAGGCTGGCTGCAGAGCTGTAAAATTACTGTGTGGTTGTTTGGGCTCTGGCTGGAGCCTGGACTGTAGGATCGTCCTAGCTCATGGGGTCACAGAGCTCAGACTCAAGCCCGAGAGCCCGAACGTCTACACAGCAATTTTTAGCCCCGCAGCCCAAGCCCTGCCAGCCAAAGATTATATTTGCTGTTGTGTATGTAATCTTCTGGTTTCTTCCCACTTTTTCCATGAATATTCAATAATGATTGTCAGTGGTGTGTTAATTAAGTTTGTCAGTTCCATTTGTGCCCTAGAATGTATATTGTCGGAACCTGCAGATTTGTGTGATGTTCTCAGTTTGTCTTTACTTGAATATATTATTTTTACAGGATCTTTCTCACTTCTTACTAGATCAGACTTCTGTTATTTTTCACATTGACAATAGATTTTGAAAAGGAGATAATTATCTTCATCGATTTGAGTTATTAATGACATCTCCTTCATCAAATATTACTGTCTCTAGAAAATATTTTCGCCTCCTTATTCCTATTAGCTAGATAAGTCAGAAATTTTCATCAAAGTGATTTTTTGATGAAAAATGCAATTTTTTGCTAAATTGAAATGTTTAGAAAAACGTTTATTTTTGACATTTTTTGTTGGAAAAAATGAAACGCACTATTTTGATAATGTTGAAATATCTTCTTTAAACAATTTCAGAATGGAACATTTCAATTATTCATTTCAAAATATATTTTGGAAATGAACATTTTGTATATAAAAATTGTAAAAAGGTTTAAAGGATCAAAATCAGAAAGGAATCTTTTAGTTTTATCAAAACAAAATGCTTGGATTGACTTGAAACAAAAAAAATGGGATTTTATTTTGTGGGAAAATTTAAAATTTATTCTTTTCATCTCATTCTGACTAATATTAACTTTATTTGCTCTTTTGCTGGTCTTTTCTTTCTCCTACATGCCCTTCCTCTCTTTTTCTCCTGATTCCTGGGTGGTTGCCTCCATTCTTTTCCATTCCCCATACAGATCCTCAGATCTTTGTCCAGTGTCTTCTGAAGCCACAGTTGCTGCAGCTTATTCTTTAAATTCTTCTCAAAAGCACTGTTATCTGTTGTACTTTAACTACTCCCCATCTGCCTTTCACACTGGTGTATTGTAATGCTTTCCCTAGCTCCCTCCCTCCATATAACTTCCTTATAGATTTCCTAATTCTTCCGTTCATACTTTCCTGAAATCTAATACAATTGTACTGCTACATTCTGTGAATCCCGTAATCCTTCCCTGCTGCACTCCTATGGGTACCAGTACCAAACTGAGTCTGTTCTCGCAATCTGATACTTTCTCCCTACTGGTGAGAAGTACACCCAGAATGGTTACTCTTCTAGTTGGAGTTTCTACTTTATCATAAAGTTGTCTTGTACTGTTTGTAATTTAGGAAGCATTTAAATTTTAAACAATCCATGTTTGGCTGTATTTATAACCTAACAGGTAAATGGCTAAATAAAATCCCTCCTGAATGGGTATCCAGTAGTTTTGACTGCACTGAAAGTTGGCCCAGCATTTTTTTCATTCTTGTTCTCATCCAGTCTTGGTAGTCTCTAGTCAGTGAGCCATTCTCATATTTTCATTCTGAATAGGGATTTTTAGAAGCTTTGCCCAATCAAGTCTGTGATTAACTTTATTTTTACCCTCTCTCTTGAAATGATACTTTTCTGCTTTTTAATTGTTTCTAACCCATTTTCAAAGGGAATTCAGAGAATTGTAAACCCTGTCCAGGACTATGACCTGTGGGGTGTTGTGATTAATTGCAGATGAATAGGTTTCATCCCACTTTGTTAGCATTTCTGGAGTGATCAGTCTGGTCCATTTTAATACAACTTTAGCTTCTGCTTTAATTTGGCTGTAGCTTTTAAATGAACTGTGTACATTGGAAAGCAGAAGACTCATTTTCACATTAATAATAAGTATTAAAGTTGTAGTTCTTCTGTTGTTTAACTGCATCCTCATCCTCATTAATAATAGTTTGCATACACATTCCACCTTTCACCTGAGTATCTCAAAATACTTTACAAGCATGGGTAAGTATTATTATCTCATCTTATGGATGGACATAATAGTATTACAAACTGCGGCTCAAATAGTTTCAATTAGAGTCACTGAAAGAATAACCTATGCCTCCTGACAGTTATTGTTTTGTATTATTGTATTGCCTAGTAGACCCTAGCCAGCATTGAAACTCCATTGTGACAGGCACTATTACAACACATCATATGACACACTCTGCCCTTAAGAGTTTATAATCTAAACAGACAAGATGAAGGTGATGCTTCAGGAAAAGGGATTATTATCCCCATTTTACTGATGAGGAACTGATATGCAGAGAGAGACAGTGTCACTTTGGGCAAGTTTCTGAAAGACCCAGACCCAGGGATGAATCCAGACCTCCTAATCAAGTACTTTAACCACTAGATCATGTTACCTCATAATTGGATTGCATGCTCTGTTCTAGTGCATGAGGTTTGAGGAAAGGACATATGCCACATAAAAATTGCTGGGGGCTCTCCCATGCTAAATCTCAAAATATGATTATGTCACACAAGACAGCTTTGTTTTAATGTATGGGTAAAGTTTTAAAATAATACCTCTCAAATTTTATCTTATGAATAATTTTGTTGTAATAACATGGTAATGGGCTGACAATAAACACAGAGGAGCAAGTAGAATTATTATCACAGATGATGGACGCTATATACAATGCATGGCAGTTTTTTCCTTTGTTATCATTCTTTGTTGAGATATTGTTCAGATGAATTCAGAACACAGCAGCTTCCTTAAGGGAAAATTGATCAATTTATTTTCCTCATCTTTGCCCCCGTTGCTCACAAGCTTGATGAAATCAGTCTCTCTGAAGGGAGCACAGTGGATTTGGGAAATTCTGCAGAGCTGCTAGAACAGATCCCTGAGCTGTCTGAAGAGTTAATGGAACCTGAGAACTGTTTTCCAGAAGGTAAGGGCCTGCTTACTTCACTGTGTTTGTAAAGTGAGAATGTTCCTGTTCTCCTATCAAACATGTCCCCACATTAACACCAAGGTGTTCTGGCTACTTGCATTAGTATTTCACTGATGCACTTCATTTCACAGATACTGTTATGCTCCAAGCAAATACGCAATAGGCAACAGTTACTTGTTAACATTTGTCTGTGAATTTCTAAAGCCTGATAAGACTGGAAGCCTAAATTGCTGCACAGCTTTTAGCTTGATAGGCTTTTTGCATCTTACTTTGTGCTGTGCCACTTATTTTATGAAGTTGTTTTGACCTGGCTTTGTGTCTTCAAAGATGTGTGTGTACTCAGAATTGGTACAGAACTATTCTGAGCTTCCTGGAAAGTAATGGGTTAGTAGATACCACCTAGAAAGTTCATGATTCCCAGGGATTGGTTTGTATTTATTTTCCTGGCTGCTCCTTACTGTTGTTTGAAAGTAACTAAAATGTATTGTAAAAGACATTAAGATTAGCATGCTCACTAACTTTGATCTGACAGATGGTATGATACAAACAGGGCAGTCAAGTAAATTATATTAGATAGTCTCCTAATGCTTTTATGTATCCATCTTTAATATCAAAATATGCCAGCATTTTACCAATTTAAACTCCACTCATCACTGAAATGCAGGGATAAAGCACAACAACTGTTTTGAGAGCCCTTAGCTTTAGCTAAATCCTTGAGGGAAATGTCTCTCAAATGCAGTTTCTTCTCAAAGTGAGTTTCTATTCCAATTGATTTTTCAATTAGATTTCACAGTTCCATTAGTTCTTTGTGGAGGGAAGAAGGTTAGGTGAATTTTAGTTAATCAATGAGTTATATTCCTTTGACAATTCAAGGAGTATTATACTCAGAAACAGGGCAACTCAGATGGGATCAGACAGGGATAATTCCCAGGGTATTTGAGAGCATGTGAAATCAGCAAAAATGTGTGTCTGAGTGTGAGGGAGATGATTGAATGAGGTAAGGGAGCCCTGCAGGGCTTACAAACGTCTCTAGGGCCTAAATATTTTCTTGGCAGCTCTGCTTAAAAGCAATAGTCAGAGAGTAATGCAGTTAACTGAAGATAGCATGCTGCTGTGCTGCAACTATTCCAGTCAATGCAATAGATTAGAAGTCGTGTTTCATTCTCTCATAATATACTTCTTGAGCCCTATTCCTTACTGCAAAGTTGCAATTATAATTGCACACAAAAATCCTGCATAAAAAGAACATTATTACAATTGCAAAGTCAAGCACTCAAAAGTTAGGGGTGCCAGAGTTAAAGTTGCCTCATGCTTTATGGTACAATCTTTAATGAGAAGATAATTAGGGCCCTACCAAATTCACAGCCATGAAAAATGCATCACAGACCATGAAATCTTGTCTCTCCCCTTGAAATCTGGTCTTTTACATGCTTTTACCCTGTATTGTACAGATTTCACAGGGGAGACCAGCGTTTCTCAAATAGGGGGTCCTGACCCAAAAGGGAATTGCAGGGAGGGGGGTCACAAGGTTATTTTAGCAGGGTTGTGGTATTGCCACCCTTATTTCTGTGCTGCCTTCAGAGCTGGGTGGCTGGAGAGCAGCTTCCATTGGCCAGGGGCCCAGCTCTGAAGGCAGCGCCCCACCAGCAGTAGCACAGAAGGTTGGCAATACCATATTATGCCACCCTTACTTCTACGCTGCTCTCTTCAGAGCTGGGCAGCCAGAGAGTGGTGGCAGCTGACTGAGGGCCAAGCTCTGCAGGCAGCAGCGCAGAAGCAAGGGAGGCAATACTATACCATGCCATCCTTCTTTCTGCACTGCTGCTGGTGGCGGCTCTGCCGTCAGAGCTGGCCTCTAGGCCTACAACTGCCACTCTCCGGCTGCCCATCTCTGAAGGCAGCACCATTGTCAGGAGCAGCTCAGAAGGGAAAGTAGCAGTACCGCAGTCCCCCTCCCCCCACCAATAATCTTTTGACTCCCTCCCCCGCCCCCCAAACTTGTTTTTGTGTCAGGATCCCTACAATTATAACCCCATGAAATTTCAAATTTAAATTGCTGAAATCAGGAAATGTATGATTTTTAAAATCTTGTGACCATGAACTTGACCAAAATGGACCATTAATTTGGTAGGGCCCTAAAGATAACAATACAAAATATTTTTTCCAGAGGACGCCTGCTTCATTCATTAAATTAGTAACTATTTAATATTTCACCATCCTTTCTTCTCCTGAAGTTTCCAGCCTCATTCACTATACATCTTCTAACATCTGCAACAAATTAGGCAGGGATATACAAACAACAATCTCTGTACTACACAACCTGGATTCTTTCTGAGAGCATTGTCCCTCAGTATAATTAACAATTCTTTTAAAAAAACAGAAATCCTTTCATATGGAATCATATAGTTCAACTCAGGTCATCAGCAGGTTTTGAACCTTTAGATCCACCACACAGATCTCTGCCACTTGAGCTAACACAGTAACTGGTAGCAATAGTAAACTGCTATCTACTCTGTGGACCAACACTAGAAGAGGATGGGAGACTGCTGTATACTGGCAACAGATGAATGAAGAAATTCAGGGTTTCTTACCATATTTGGAAAGGAAGTATGGTTGTAGACCTTCCTGCAATTCTCCAACCTCTCCAATCCATCCCCCTAGTTTCTCCTCTTGCACCTATCCCTCTCCCTCGCTCTGACTTCTATCCTGCCTCCGGATCCTATTATCCCCTTCTACTCTCCCCAATCCCTTATCTCTCTGCGTGCATGTCCAGTTGCTTTCTAACTTCTCCCAGGCATCAGCAGGAGAGCATTGCATGCACAGTCCCTGAGCCTTGCACCACAGGGAATTCCAGGGAAAGTCCATCTCTGCCCCTGCAGCTCCAAGCTGGATCATACTCCACATCGATGGATTCTTTGGAGAATTTTGCTGTCCAACTCTAACAGTTCTCTGCTGAGCATGTGCAAATTGAGATTTTTCAGAGACTCATCACTTAGCCAAATTCAAGTAAATGATCCCAAAGATGGCAAAAGTCACAGCCTGGACACCAGTATGACCCAAGGAGAATTTTCAGATCCCTGCTGCAATGCATGGAGGCTTTAGAGTTTCTCAATGAAACAGTTTTAAGAATATTTTTAACATGGACAAAACAACATATTTTTCCCTTACGGTTATTTTCAGAAATAGTTGAACCATTTTTCCTGAAACCTTCCAAAACAATTCAGCTTGAGGGAAACACCTGGCCTGGAGAATTTCAGCCAAGGTGGCTAATGTTTGGGAAAGTTATAAGCAACTGAAAACAGTGTCTTCTAATGGAAAGTATCGGGCAGCTTTACCTATAGGTGGCATTACTAGCTTCACCAACAATGGAAGAGATTCAGGATATGGCTACACTACCCGCTGGATCGGTAGGTAGCGCTCGATGTATCGGGGATAGATTTATCACGTCTCATCTAGAATCGATAAATCGATCCCCGAATCGATGCCTGTACTCCACCTTGGCAAGATAATTAAGTGGCATCGGCGGAGGAGTGGCCGTGGTTGACCTGCTGCTGTGGGGACGGCCAGGTAAGTCGACCTAAGGTACTGCGACTTTGCGTATTTTAGGTCGACCCCCCGCCCCGTAGTGTAGCCCAGCCCTTAGTGATAGCTAATACATTAGTGACATTGCGTGAGTGTGAGTGCTAAAGCTAAACTCATACCATACTGGCTCACCAGCTGTCTAAATTAAAACTATGACATTTCTAAACACCTTCAGGCATAGGTTACATCCTAGACTTCCTGTTTATTTTTAACAAAGGCTCTACAGAAAGCCTCAGTATCATTACAAATAAAGTTTTTAGTGTGACATCATGCTTGTATGTTAGCCTGTAAGGTAATATATTAATATAATATAGATCGCTGTCATGAAGATACTTGCCTCAGAATGCACAAGTATAGTGAGATTGGGTCTGATAGCTGCATAGTTTCTAGATCTCTTAACAGGAGAGTTGTGGATTGGAAAACTTGATTGCAAAGCAGAGAATATTGACACAAGCTGCATTGGAAATTTGGTATTGCTTTTTCCATAATTCATTTGTCGTTATTGCAGACATTTGAGTAAGAGCTTTCTCTCTCGCAATCTAGCACTGCCTTCTACCTGCACCTGCAGTGAAGTCTGCTGTATAGGACACATCATGCTCTGCTCACAAGAAAGCTATTGTCAGGTCACAGATTTAGCATTATGAAATTTTGGATTTCACTACAGGAGACCACAGTGGGCAAAGGGAATAACTCAGTAGTTATGAAAAGCAGGCAAAAAGTAAATGACATTATGTTAGACTGATGCATTTGGAAATGTTCCCAGTGAAAAGGTCCCTTTTTATAGTCAGAAATTACATGCACTGTTCTGATATGAATTGAAAACACAGACATTGTTCTTGGGCCAAATTCACCACTGTACAAACCAGTGCAACTTTATTGATTTAACAGACACTGCCTTACACTAGCAATGGATTTGGCCCTCTCTGAGGTTCTGATTCTGCCACTCCATGCTTAAACTATGGAAAACCAATGAGGCAGCGGGGGATATGCCCAGAGAAAGAAACATAGGTGCCTAAGGAATTTTTACTGCAAAAACTTTATTTAGCTGTCTATGGGGTTAGGTGGCAGCTGAGTGGGAGTTTTATGAATACTGTCAGTGCCTAAATCTGGGATTTAAGCGCTTAAAGTGTCAGTTAGGCTCCTACGTCTCTTTGTGACTCTAGACCTAAGTGCCTAAATCACTTTAGAAACTGAGACATAGGTTTCTACAACATTAAGGCATTTTTGCAAATATTTCCCTTGATCTTGTTCCTAGCACTCCTAATGGACAGATATTCACATGACACAAATCACTGATTACCCTTTTAGCAATGTCAGCCAGGAGCATGGAATGGCAGTGGACAGAGAACTAGCCTTTTTCCTCAAGACAAGGCTTTAGAAATGAAACATTGATGGGGTGGAATCTTCCTATGCTCAAGCTGTATCTGATCTTGAAAGAGGTAGTGGACTTCAGTCTCCTTTACCATAAAATGGCATCTTTTACCAACACTAAATCATTTTAAATTATTTTAATATTCTTAAAATTGGACCTGGAGTTGATCCAAGCTCCAGAATGAAACTATACAAGTAACAGTCTGGGCTGGGCTTGTGCAGAGCTCTCTCTGTTCTGGAGACATTGGGAGGTGGGAGGAATTTAAGCTGAAATGATCAAGAGGCTACTGCAATCACGTCACAGCTGCCTGCCTACTGCAGGATTACCTTTGCAGAACTTTGCCCATTGACATGCCCCTGGAAGGTCCCTTTTATGCCTGACCACAGCCCCTTTCCAAGTACATCCTTTCCTTCCCACCTCTTGATGACTATTATTTCTATATGCAGTAACACAGCATTCCAGAACACTGCAAGATCTCCGGAATTGTCTTGTTTGACCATTTCTTTTACATGTCGGATGTAAGTTAGTAACCTACACCATCTTTAGCTACTGAAGGACTTGGCATATCATATTTTATTACCTTAGGGACTGATCATGCTTCCATTGAACTTAGTAGCAAAAGTCCCTTTGTCTTCAATACTGGTAGCAAAATTGGTGTCTGTATCTTGCTTTTCAGACCCACAGTCATTTTGAGGGCATGCCGTCTCTATTGTACAATGCTAGCAGATCATCACAGAAAAGGCAAATTACGGCCAGCTCCTCACAGTCATGAATTCCTACTGAAGGCAAACCTGAAGATGCAAGAAACAAGCTTTTAAACCAGGGAGGCGGGTTTGTCCATTTCCATTTACACCAGTCTTTCTGGCATAGCAGACAGTTGTCAAGATTTCTAGGAAAGGTCAGTGTATTGAAGGATGGGGATAGTTGTGTATGTGTCTCAGTTTAGGACAACTGCACCTGTATTCCTCCTTGTATGGTCCAGCCAGGACACCCATTCTTAGTTTTCTGACTCCCCCCGCCATTGCGTGTCTCTCTTCCTCTTCACTGGATTATTTCCAGGCTGCAAAACCTCCTGCCTACACCGTGAATTCCCCAGCAAAGTCAGACGGCATAAGCCTGCCGCTTTACTTTTTTTCTCAGAGATGGTAAACAGTGTGGTTGCCCCCAGTTAAACAATCACTCTTTTAGCACTTTCTAAGCAAGCACATTTATTCTTGAGATAAAAGCATTACAGAGAAAACATGTTTAAAACAATGAAGGAACCTAACGTGGAACGAAAGAACCTACACCAGAAATCACACACCCCCCTGACTTAAAAAAGGAGCTCTGGCCTGTGAACGGTCCTTCTAATCCAACCAGGGGTCTTCCTGTGCTTAACAGTTCATCACTCCTTTTGCTCAGAACATGAATACTCACAAATCTGTGTGTTACTTCTTTATACAGTTTTGAGGTCTTGATCTAAACCCAGGTGATCTGCAGACAAAAGGTCTTGCAAAGGTTAAAAGACTGCATTCTTACTTAATTGGAGTAGGTGCATTTGCATACCCCTCCACCTACAGATTTCCTGGGAGAAGTTAAATGACTCTTGTGTCAGCCTGTAGGCAGGCAGACACTCACCCCGGTGGCGCCTCCTGCTGGTCTGTCTGGGAATTAGCTTACCAGCCTCCGGAGCGCCCTCTGCCGGCTGATGTCCCGCTCCTACTCCGGCCCCGTGTCCCGCCAGTACCCCTCGGCGGCCTTCTGCCAGGCCTTGCAGCCTGGAGCTCTCTGGTCAGAGCCTTCCCAGCTCCCTCTGCCCTGCCCCAGCCCTGCCTTAATCCCGGTACCTTGCTCAGCCCCAGCAGCTAGGCCTGTCTTCCTCTGGAGACAGAGGAGACTGACTCTTCTCTCTGCCTCACAGCCTTCTTATACAGGCCTCTGAGTGTTTGGGGCATGGCCACCCAGCTGCGCCTACTCCCTAATCAGGCCTGGGAGTTTGCTGGCTCCTGGCCACAACCCCTTCCCTGGGCTCTTCCAGCCCTTTCAGGGAGGGAGCGGGTGGTCACCCCGCTACACAGCCCATTGTTTAAAAGAATCCATTCAAGCTCATAACATTTCTAAAGACATGAGTCACGTCTCCTAAGCAAGTTACATGCAATCCCAGAACAATACATACACATTTTCATTTTAATATAGAGAGATCATAAGATACTTAAACTTCCTTAACATAAGAGCAGAAGAACTGCCCTACTGGTTTAGACCATGGTCCATCTTGCCTCTAGTCTTCTGACTCTAACAGTGCTTGAGGAGAAGTGTACAGAACAGAGCAATTTTGGAGTGATCCACCTCTGGTTTAGTCTACAGTGAAGACTGATGCAAATAATTCATTTGGCTTCTCTGCATTGGTCTTGTCTTTCTTGAGTGCTCCTAGAACACCATTATCATCTAGTGGCCCCATTGCTTGTTTGGCAGGCTTCCTGCTTCTGATGTACTTCAAAACATTCTTATTGCTTTTTTTTATCTTTAGCTAGTTGCTTCTCCATTTTTTTCTTGCCCTGCCATATTATACTTTTACATTTTACTTGCCAGAATTTGTGCTCCTTCCTATTTTCTTAATTAGGATTTGACTTCCAAATTTTAAAGGATACCTTTTGCCTCTAACAGCCTCCACTACATTGGTTAATCATGGTGCTATCCTTTTGGTTCTCCAGCTGTCTGTTTTGATTTGGGGCATATATTTAATCTGAATCTCTATTATGGTGTTTTTAAGTGGCTTCCATGCTGCTTATAGGCATTTTAACTTTTGAACCTTTTTATTTTCTGTCTAATTAGCATCTTCATTCTTGTGTAATTCCCCTTTTTAAAGTTAAATGTCACCGTGATAGGATTGTTTTGTTTTGTTTTGTTTTATATTTCGCCCTCTACAAGGATGCTAAATTTCATTACATTATGGTCACTATTATGGAGCAGTTCAGGTATAGCTACCTCTTGGACCAGATCCTGTGCTCCACTTAGGACTAAATCAAGCACTGCCTTTCCCTTTTGGGTTCCATGACTTGCTGCTCCAAGAAGCAGTTACTTATGGTGTCTAGAAATGTTATCTGAGGCAACATTTACCCAGTCAATAGAGGAAGTCACACATTATTACTGAGTTTTCTGGTTTTGTAGCCTCTCTAACCTCCATTGGATCCATTAGTATTTCACAGTCACTATCATTATCCTGATCAGGTGGCCAGTGTATATTTTTACTGCTATACTCTTAACTACAAGGTTTTTCCAGGATACTGCAGGAAATTGCCAGACCTTGTTACGCTTTGTATCTATTTTAGGTACTTATATGGCCCTTCCTTTCTGTAGTATCTGAGTGCTTCACAATCTTGAATGTATTTATCCTCACAACACCCCTATGAGATAGGGAAGTACTATTATCCCCCTTTCACAGATAAGGAACTACGGCTCTGAGAGTCAAAGGGCTTGTCTACATTTGAAAGGAGGGTTCTTTCATCACAGCAGGTAATCCATCTCCCTGAGAGGTGGTAGTTAGGTCAACAGAAGAATTCTTCAGTCTAGACAGGGACATATGTGGGTTTAACTACACTGTTCAGAGGTGTGAATTTTTCAGACCCTTGAGCAACATATGCCAACCTAATTTTCTACTGTATGCCAGGCCTAAGTAAATTGCCCAAAGTCACACAGAAAACCTGTGCTAGAGCGCATTTGAACTTGACTTTCCCGAGTTCTAGGCTGGTACCCAAGCCACTTGGCCACACTTTCTGTCTGAGGCCAGAGACCTTTGTACTTCGGAACAACCTACCCTAACCTCCCTTTGATCAAACTGTCTTTTTTTAAAAAATTAATAACTTCTGTGGTACCTTAATGCCAGGAATCTGCCCTAACCAAAGCTGAGAATGGTGTTGAGAGTACTGGTAATACACCACCAAGAATCATTAGACTGATCGTGCTACACTGTTTGTGACTAGACAACATAGCATGATAGTCCTGGTAGCACTTGTAAAGCATTACCAGTACTTCAGACACTATTAAAAACTAGTGGAAGGAAGCTCTAGAAAGAACTAGCATCTTTAAATGCTTTTGATAGTTCTTTGTATTGGGGTAAGGAGGAGTAGATAAGAAGAAATGGTGAAGAGGATAACAGAAAAAAGAAAGAGTTTGCAGTGTCTTGGAACTTTCTAATATTCCCAGGTCTGAGAAATACACATAATGGTCCCTGGGCATTAAATATACTTGACTGGTGTTTTTTTTCCCTTTCAGCTTGTGTCCGATTCTTCCCTTGCTGTTTAGTGGACACCACAACACTTGCAGGAAAAATTTGGTGGAGGCTGAGGAAAACCTGCTACAAAATAGTTGAACACAACTGGTTTGAAACTTTCATCATATTCATGATCCTGCTGAGCAGTGGCACACTGGTAAATATAGCATAATCTTTCATTAGGTTTAAAGTGTATGTGTATCTAAAGGAAGGAGATGATGAGCTAGTTACATTTTACTTAATGAAAGCTCATCCCTTGCTTCTTGTTTCCCTAAAGATGGTTAGTTTGGGAATAAAACTTTCTTATCCTGTGGTAAATTCCCCATCTTGTCTGAACATTTTTCAAAGATATTCGCTAAAAACGTAAGTCCAGACCCTTCCACTCTTACTCCCATACAGTAGTGCTTTGCTCCATCAGTAGTCCAATGGCAGCCAAACACCACATGAGTTAGGGGAGCTCAGAGGCGGAGCAGTAGTTGTGAAGATTGTCATCCTCACGTGTCGGTTTCTTGAGGACTGGACTGTTGCATTCCGAAGGACTGTTGGGAGGTTGCCCTTTGCTGGCTTTCACTAGCTCAGAGGGACATGAATCTCTTTCTTAAGGTGTGACCCAGATGTTCCTTAGAGCATGGGGCTCAGAAGCAGGTCCAGGAAGGTTGGGCCCACCCTCCCTTTCTCTTATGCTGGTGGGAGAAGGGAGAGATCTAAAAATGTTTTATTCTGTTATAACATGGGATTACAGTATGGAAAGGATTGAGAACCACACCTTTATTGCTTCCATATATGTGATGTTATGTGATGTTATGATGTTATGATATGATGTTATCAAACTCAATCAATCCTGGTTGGATGATTATTGCCCTGAGTTCTACTTTGGGATCCTCTGCAACAGAGGTTTCACCCCAGACTCAATTTATTTTTTTGCCATGCCTATTACTTCATATCTTAATTAGATGTTGAATGGGGTAGTAATAGTTGCACTAGCTCCGTGCAGCATAGCAGTTTTCTCTTGGATTTCAAAACATTTTACAAATGTTAAGTAAACCTATCAACATGCCTGGGAAAGAAGTATTATTATCCCCAATGTACAGACGTATAAACTAGAAATAAGGGTTAACTAGCTTAGCCAAGGTCACATAGCCAGTCAGTGATAGGACAAGGAATAAAATGAGAAATCACAGTAGTTACCTGTCCCCTGCTCTATGCTCTATTCCTTAAAAAAACATGGTCTCCTAGAGTGAGGGGAGCATATGATAATGCGTTGATAATACTGGTGTAAAAACTGTTGGGACTTGATCAGATTGAATATACTGTTTGGATTGTGCTGGGGAAATCTGGAATATGGTTGTGGGACACTTTGTAATAAATTAACCCTCTAAAGAGCTATTAATACTCAAAAAGTCTGTGTGTGGAAGAAGGAAACTGAGGCAGGGCATCTCCAGAGCACCTCAGGCCATGAGGTGGTGCATGGGAGGTGGTCACTCAGTTACAGGGATTTTCAAAAGTGCATGGAGGATTTAAAAGCACAACTCCTGTTGCCCCATCAATGCTTTTGAAAATCTCCCCCAAAGTCAATTTACTATATAAAAATAAAGGGAAATGAACACAGCCTTCATGTCTAGGATTTCCTTCTATTGAACAGTCAGGTTATCCAGAAAAGACACCTCCATTATGTAAATCCTAATATTTCTGCTTGGTCACCATGGCACAGCTTTAAGTGCATCTTCATAATGAGCAATTGCCTACAGGAAAACAGATAGTTAGTTACTCATTACATTTAAAATACAAAATATACATTTACTGTGACTTCTGGCATAAGTGACATCAAATCAAACAATAGTATAGACTTGCACTATAATAGGAACATTTTCCACTGCAGTACTACAGAGCAGTTCTAAAGCGATGCTATGTACTTCCAGGCATTTGAGGATATTTACCTTGAAGAGAGAAAAAACATTAAAATCTTGTTGGAATATGCTGACAAAATCTTCACTTACATCTTTGTCCTGGAGATGCTTCTGAAATGGGTGGCTTATGGCTTCAAGAAATATTTCACCAATGCCTGGTGTTGGCTTGACTTCCTAATTGTAGATGTAAGTATCACTTTTGAAATATTATGTTACTTGTGTTGATTATTCAGCATGCAGGAATGTAGATGAAGTTAGTTGACATTCAAATTCATGGTGATGACTTAAAATATTTACAAGCTATTATGTCTAAAGGCTCCTTTCAGTGCAAAACAATCAGCAGAAGTACCTATGTGAATTTATTTGCCATGGAGAAATCTCAGTGTAGCATAATAGCAAACATATAACTACATTTCCCTTTCTATCTTATTGGTGTAAATGAAATGACCTTCATCTCTTAATGTTAACCGGGTTCCCTCTCTGTCCTGTTAAGTCTGCCAGTACTTGCACTTGTAAAATGCATCATTCTGAGGGTAAGAAGCAAGCATACATGAACCTAGATGTAAAATGCAAGGCTTAGTATGTCATTGAGCATCGTCTGGCAACCAGTGTGCCAAAATGAAAAGCATCTTTGTATCCTTACAAGAGGTGTTACTGTGCTAATTTAAGTCACACTTCATTTTCAGCCATAAGGACACACTCCGTCTCTTAGCATTTCACATCTCATTCCACACTCCAAGCTCGCACCAGGTCTGGTTACCCTGACTGTGTGGGACATGACTTCAGCCCAATAGTCTTTCAGCAGATTAGAGAAGCTATCCCCTGGCATGGTTTCCTAGGGAGGCTGCCAGAGGTACATAACAATATGTTCAGTACCATCTTCCAAGTATTTACAAGTGAAGAAGTCCAGGAGATGAAGGCATTAAAAGTTTTCTAAGACTGAAAGTGGCTTCTCCAGTACAAAGTCTTACAAAAGAATCCGATTCCCTCATGCCTTCAGATATTGAAATTTGCCGTTCTTAGTTTTCCTGACAGGGAAATCCTTAAAACTAGACAGCCAGGCTGAATAAAGGCAAGCCCACACTACAAGAATGATAGGTCCAGTTTTTTACCCTATCTTCCTCCCAAGTTTGGGTCTTTGTGTGCTGGTACAGATAAGGACCAGCTGCAAACCATGTAGATCCCAAAATACCAGAGTGCTTGGATGTGGGCTTTGACCCCATATCTGCAACTTATGAACATGGCTGGTGAATTCACTAAAGACTAAATATACTGGGCCAAGGCTTCTATTAATTTATAGAGGAGCAGGAATTTTTAATTAGAATGTATCAAAAATGGGTTAATTGTCGCAATTATATCCTTGGCGCTTTTACTAGCTTGACATATTTGTGTCTAAGGCTGGTTAAGCTCTACATACATGTCATTTGTTTACTTTTAACAAATGCTGTGTTTCCATTTTACGCCAGAACCTTGTGTCTAGGGATAGCTTCACTTTCTTTGACCCCAGTCCAAAACAGCACTTCATTGGGGCTACTCACATGTTTAACGTTATGAAGGTGCTTACGTGCATTGCTCCATCAAGGCTTCCCCAGAGCTTTAATAAATTTCATCAAGTTCATTAAATTATACCTATCTCTTTTCCTCCTATATATTCTGAGAAACCTCTTAAAGAGAATGCATTTATTTTTTACAGAATAGCTTCAGTGACAGAGCAAGGCATGGTTTAATGGTTTGACCACAAGATTGACTTGACCACCAACTCCTGAGTTATAATCCTGAGAATGGCTCCGACCTGTGGTTTTGGTTAAGTCACATAATGTTTCTGCCTTGGTTTCTCCATCTGCTGAATAGGGATAACAGGAATTAGCTATAGTACTTCATGGGCATTCAGAGGATTAATTACAGAAGTCAATGTTTGTAAAGTGCTTTGGAAAATAGGAAGTACCACACGAGTGCTGAGTATTCTCACTATTATAAACAAAGGTTCTTAGTAAGAAGAATTGCAATTTATATATTGAATGCATTGGAACAATTTGGAGCTTTAATGCAGCTTCATTATAAACAGTTTCAAGTGAGTTTCATAGGAATGTATTCAGAGATTGTAAAAGTCTGAAGCTTGAATAGGTGTGAATATCATTCTCATTTGCACCAGATAGATAGAAACAGTGTTCATGCATAAATACCCTTGTTCAGATGTATATACATATATATACTCACACAAAGAATAGTCATTTATACAAAAATGTATACAAACAAAAACTTAGTTTCATACAAAGGTAGCACTGGAAGGGATCTCAAGAGTATTAGCGGTTTTTTTGTTGTTGTTTTTTTTTGGCAATTTCATGACATTGATGGCTCACATTCAATTTGTGATCCACTATAACTCCCTTATTCTTTGCAGCAGTACTACCGCATAGCCAGTTATCCCCCATTTTGTAGATGTTCATTTGATTTTTTTTTTCTTCCCAAGTGTAGTACTTTGCACTGGTCTTCATTGAATTTCATCTTGTTGATTTCAAACCAATTCTCCAATTTGTCAAGGTTATTTTGAATTCGAATCCTCTCCTCCAAAGTGCTAGCAACCCCTCCCAGGGTGATGATATCCACAAGTTTTAAAAGCATACTTTCCACTCCATTATGTAAGTCATTAATACTTGAGACAAACTCCTGAAGGGCCCCACTAGATATATCCCCCCAGTTTGACAGCAAACCATTGATAACTACTCTTTAAGTATGGTCTTTCAACCAGATGTGCACCCACCAGATAGTAATTGCATCTCGACCACATTTCCCTAGTGTTCTGATGAGAATGTCATGCGGGCCTGTGTCAAAAGCCTTAATAAAATCAAGATATGTGACATCCATTAGGCCAGTAACCCTGTCAAAAGAAAGAAATTAGATTGGTTTGGCATGACTTGTTTTCAACAAGTCCATGTTTGCTATTACTTATAACTCTTTTATTCTCTAGGCTTTTTCAAATTGATTATTTAATCATTTGTTCCAGAATATTTACAGGCATAGAAATTAGGTACCATATTTGTCCTTCTCCAGTCATCTGGGACCTCATCCATCTTCCATGAGTTAACAAAGATAATACAGTAGACTCCCGATTATCCAGGATGATAGGGAAAAAATTAATCCTGGTTAATAAAATCCTGAATAATCACCTTCCATAGGAAATATGGGGAGAGAGGGTTGGTTCACCAGCCACCCTGCACTGGGGGAAGGTTGATGTTGGGTCACTGGCTGCCCTGCATCCTGATGGGTGGTTTTGTTTTGTGTGCTTGGGGCGGCAATAAAACCAGAGCCAGCCCTGCGAGTTACGTGTATTTTTTTTGACATTCTGGTTAATCCACATCCTGGTTAACCCAATCATGCATAATGGAGAGTCTACTGTATCAGATAGTTCTTTAGGTACTGTAGGACAGTGTTCCCCAACCTTTTCATGGCCGCGGACCGGTCCATGCGGGGGAGTGCAGGCTTGCGGCCCGGGTGGGAATTTTATTTTTTCATTCTGTGCGGCGGACTGATGTATGTCCGCCGAAAACCCGCAGAATTCATTCGCTCAGCTTTATTACTTTAATTCGCTGCGGCGGAGTCTTGTAAGTCCGCCGAAAAGCCGCCGGAAGGTAAGGCGTGAAGCCGCCGGACCGTAAAAGAGCACGGGAAGCCGCCGGGTGTGCAAGCAAAGGCGGCCCGGGGGAAAACGCGGCCGCGGCCCGGAGGAGAACGCGGCCCGTTGGGGAACACGGCCGCGGCCCGGAGGAGAACGCGGCCCGTAGGGGAACGCGGCCGCGGACCGGTACCAAATGCTCCACGGACCGGTACCGGTCCGCGGACCGGTGGCTGGGGACCACTGCTGTAGGATATATTACATCAGGCCCTGCTGACTTGAGTACATCTAACTTATCAAAATATTCTTGTTCAAACATAGCAGATTAATAAAAGAGCATGAACATAGTCACAGCTATAAACTGTGTGGAATTCAAATAAATGTTTGTGATTGGGTTTTTTTAGGGTGATTGCCTTTGTATGCTGGCATCCAGAAACGCCTGAAAATATAACAAAACCCAATGCTGTGAATTTTTACACGAGCAGGTAGACTCCATCAACCATGTATGTTTTGTAGTGCTTGATATTCCTTTCAGTTGTTTTCTCCAATCTAGTAACATTATCTCAGCCTTACCCAGTTTGAATTTCAGACAGCTAGCTCTAATCCATGCCCCAAATTTTGTTGACATTGCATACGTCATTCCATTCCACTAGCAGCTTCACCAAAAAAATGGCAATCTAGAGACTGGTGTTATTCAAATATTTAGGGAACTTCAATCAATAACTTCTTCACTAACCATACCCCAGTGGATCTATGAACACATTGTACAAAGAGGGAACAGAACAGTACCCTAGAGAACCTTTCACAAGAGACTTTTTGGAGAAGATGAATAATTGCCCTAATCTATCTCTGGGAATGCTCGTGGAAAATGAGTAGTCACTTTTTCAAGTTCTGTAAACATCTGCAGTACACTCAACAAATCCACATAGTCAATGGTATCTGTGTCAGCTTATTATATCAGCACAGGCACATAATCTTCATACATGTCCAGAAGATCATCAACCAGTCATCACTAATGCAGCTTCTGTAATATCATCATCATCATCATTATCCTGGCAAATCCCAAAGGACATGGTCTCCTTGCAGACTGAGCACCACCTATATCTAGCTAGGTCATTAAGGTGGTCTGGCTGGATATTCAGTTTATATTCATAACTGGCAATCGTATCACACCACTGAAGATTTTGGCACTCACATGATCACCAGCTGTGTGGCAGCAGTCATTGATAAACACTTTGGAATTTGTTGGTTTTCCATTCTAACAATATATCCATACCAAGAAAGCCACCAAAACCAAACATGCTGATGGAGGCACTTGCTGGGTTTGGCTTTGAATATCATCATTGTTGATCTTGTCTTGTCATTTGATATGGAGCAGCTGATGGAGATAACGAGAATTGAAACCATAAGTAAAATATTCTGCTTTCATCAGTGCCCACAGTTACCTTCCGTGTGATGGAGTTGGTATAATTCCCATTCTATAGATTTGCAACTTCGTAGCAAGCTTGATGTTGCAAGATCCCCATAGAGGTTTCTGACGGGTTCTTCAGTACTGTCTGTGTCACTGCCCATATATCTGACTGTTGCCATCTGCTCGATGTCTGGCCCAGACTGATTAATACTGATCTGGTTGTAATCTAGAGGTTATTTGAGGGTAATCGCCAAGGGCTGAGTTTTATCTGGATTAAAAACCAGACCATTGTGTGCTGCTTCTTACCCAACTAGATTGGCCATCAGGTTCAGCAGTTCACCAAGCTGAGCCAACGAGACCATTTCCTCAGCATATTCAAGATCGTGAAGCAGAAGGATGTTCAGCTCAACATTACCAACAGCTGCCTCCTCAACCTTATCCATTAACCAATTCATGCTGATATTGAACAACGATGGTGACAGAATCTAGCCTTGCCTAACTCCTGGGGAGATCGGAAACCATGCCACGTATCTGCCATTGACTCAGATGCAACTTTTCATTCCATTATCAAGCTCTTTTTTCACTGACATTATCTCCCCAGGGACACTGAGTCGCCTCATCAAATCCTACAAACTTGCTCAGTGCACTGAATCAGAGGTCAGGCAGGAGTTTATAACACATGTCGTGCATGTCTGATTAAATTCAGTCATCTTTTCACAAAGCTGACAGTGGAACAATCAGATCTACGGCTGCACTGAGTTATCCCAACATGTGCCACAAAGTGCATTACTGATTCGAGGCATTAACACAGACGTGAAGACTTTCCCTGGGACTGACAACAAACGAATACCTCTATTGTCTGCCTTATTGGCCTTTTTGAACAGAAGCAGAGCAACACCTTAATAACGTCATTGGGGGTGATAGTGCACCATGTGGTCTGGCAAAGCCTATGCAGCCACGATGCAATGATACTTTCACTTATCTTCAGCAACTTGGATGTGATTTATAAACCCCTGGTGCCATCCCTGACTTCAGTTTATGGACTGCAATCTGGATCTTTTCTTGGCTGAAGGAAGGTAGCTGTGCTGGAACTTCCTGCCTCTCTTCAAATGAAAGTGGGACCGCAGACAGCAGACACTGCTGAACTTGAGATGAATCATCAGCTTCTGCTGAACAAAAGTGCATCTCTAACTTTGATCACAGCCGAGAATGGACCGAAATTAGTCCAGTTCAACCAAAAGCTCTTATTATAACCAAGCAATCAAATTCCTTTCTGTTCTGAACTGTGTAAGGTCATCAAAGCATTAGAAGACTGAAGTCTTACTCCCTTTGTCATCTGATGAAGGGTGGGGTTGTTTCAGGTCAGTAGTGCTGACCACTGCTAGCCCTTGAAATGTCATCTGTGGGGATGCTCTTTGGAGCTCAAAAAAAAATGAGGCTACCCTCTGAGTTTTTAACAACATGTTTGTCAAGAGCAAAAGCAAAGGCTGAATGAGTTTGACTTCAAAATGTCATCAAGTCATGTAAGAAAAATAAGGAATCCTCACTTTAGAACCAGCTGTCACCAGGCACAATCTCCACACCCTTTATTCAGCTTTGCGATGTTGATGGGGAAATGTGGCACCAGCTTCTCCATTTGAGTCCGAATAGCTGCAGCATCCAGAGCCTGCAGGATCAGTTGTATCACTGGGAAGCTCATTCCAAGACATTGGTCAATTGTCCGCTTCTGTGTTTTATACCCTGTCTTAAAACAAATTGAGTGTGGTCAAAGATGTCTTTCTCCACAAATTTCTGTCTGAGACAAGTGATAGTTGGAGGGACTGCCTCAGTCAAGAGATGAATAAATGGGAAGGAGATTATAGATAATCTCAGAATGGGCCCAGAACTAAATACTTTGCCTCCATTTTCAGTAAGGATGATAATATGGACCAAGGGCATGAAGGCAGGATAGCTGTTGGAAATGAGTGTACAGAAGTGGAAATTACCACATCTGAGATGGGGAAAAAATCTTAAAGTTTAATGTACTTAAATCGGGGGGATGGATAATTTCCATCCCAAAATACTGGGAAAACTGACAGATGAGATTGTTAGTCCAGTAGAAAGGATTTAATATATGTACTTATTAGGGGGTAGCACCTAATAACTAAAGAATAGATTGTGTCATTCCTATATTTAAGAAGGGGCAGCGAGAGTGATCCAGGCAATTACAAACCTGTTAGTTTAACCTCAGTATTATGCAAGATTTTGGAACAAATTGTGAAGGGGAGATATAATGTAACATGGATTTACCAAAGGTAGATCATGCCAAGCGAGCCTAATTTTCTCCTTTGAAAAAATAAGTGATTTTTTAGGTAAGGGGAATGCAGTAGATCTAATAGACTTGGACTTCAGGAAAGCATTTGACACCATGCCACATGGGAAATTATTACTTACATTAAGGAAGATGGGGGATCAGTATAAGAATTGTGGATAAGGAATTGGTTAAAGAGGAGAAGGCAATGGGTTGTGCTGAAAGGTGAATTATCAGAATGGGAGGTGACTAGTGGAGTTTCTGAAGGATCGTTCTTGGGACCAATCTTACTCAGTTATTTTTATTAATGACTTTGACACAAAAAGTAGCAGTGCACTAATGACATTTGCTGATGACACAAAGTTGGAGGACATTGTCAATAAGGTCTGGCTGACCTTAAAGACCTGAATAGCAGAAATGGGATGAAATTCAATAGTGCATAATTTAAGACCATGCACTTAGAGTCTAATAATGAGAAGTCCTGCTATAAGCTGGGGGCTCATGCATTGGAAGCAACGGAGGAGAGAAACCCTGGTTTGCTGGTCAATCACAAGATGTCGATGAGCTACCAATGTGATGTAACAAAAAAAGGCAAATGCCTTTTTGACTTCAGAATGTCAAGTCATTCTGTAAGAAAGATGAGGAATCCTAGGGTACCTAGGATGTATCAGGCATTTCCAGTAGAGACAGAGAAGTATTAATGCCATTGTACAAGGTGCTGGTAAGACCTCATATGGAATACGGTATACAATTCTGATCACCCATGTTCAAGAAAGATGAGTTTAAACTAGATCCTGTGCAGAAAGGAGGGCAATTAGGGGAATAGAAGATCTGTCTTTTGAGAAGCGACTGGAATAGCTTGGTTTGTTTAGCCTAGCCAAAAGAAGGCTGAGGGGATATAATTGGGCTCTATAAATACATTGAAGGAACAGTCAGAAAGGGGTTTGTTTTTCCTCCACTGTGTTCTGGGGTATGGTTTTTTGTTTGTTTTTGTTTTTTGCTCTTCTTCCTCTGAAGCATCAAAGATGGGCACATCTGGAGATGGGACACTGAACAGAATGGGCTAGTGTTCTGAGTATTCTCTCTCTCATGAGCTTAGATGCTTGGTTCTTGCTCACATGTTCAGGGTCCAACTCTTTGCATATGTGAGGTTGGGAAGGAATTTCCCCCAGGTCAGATTGGCAGTGACCTTGAAGGTTTTTCAGCTTCTTCTGCACCGTGAGGTGTAGGTCACGTCCCAGGATTATCAGGCTATATCTCAATCATTTCTCTGCCACCGCAGGCGTCTCTCAGGCATTGGTTCACCTTGGTTTCTCCTATTCTGTTTTGTGGCACATAATAGTTTAGTCTCTTGTGGGCTGTAGCACTTTGGTCTAATTTGGATTGTTGTTTTAGTATGCGGATTCTGGGTGGTAATGGCGGTGGTTGCCTGTGGTATAGAGGAGGTTGAACTAGAAGATCTGGTGGTCCCTTCTGGCCTTAGACTCTATGACTTTATAACTACATTTTCTTGAGCAAGTATCTAACAATCACCTTCTCAAGAGAAACTGCTATTTTGTTCTTTTCCTTCTGGAGGTATTGACAGTCATCTGCAACATAGGTCCCAACACTTCCTACCTAGCATGCAAGAGATCTAATTCACAGGTCTTGACCCATACATCCTCCCTTGTCCCTTGGCTGAGAAGATTGTGTTTGTCCCACTCCCACTTCTCAGAGAACCTGTTCTGCTCCTATAGCACCAGATATTGCTCAGAACTGGAGTGAATGACAAAATAGTTTTAAAACCTTATAGAGAGAGAGACTTTGCTGCCAGATGCTAATCAGCAAGATTGTTCAGGCTGTCAGCTACTCAGAGAAGGTCCACTCCGGGGCAGCTCCAGGCACCAGCGCAGCAAGCGTATGCCTGGGGTGGCAAGCCACGGGGGGCAGCCTGTTGGTCACTGTCAGGTCGGCTGTCAGGCGGCCTTGGGCGGCATGCCTGTGGAAGGTCTGCTGGTCCCGCGGGTTTGGCAGCGGGTACGGGACCAGCGAACCTCCCACCGGTGTGCCGCTGAAGGCCGCCATACTGCTGCGTTTGGGGTGGCAAAAAACATAGAGCTGCTCCAGGTCTACTAATTGGGATTTTGTAGTTGCTCTAGTGGAAGTGAAATAATGTTTTACTACGTCTCCTGGCCAGCAAATTGTATCAGAAGGATTATCCCACTTCTTTGTGAATGGAGATGTAACAGAATGTGCTGTTGTCATTGGCTGTGATCGGATTTGCTTGTACTTAGAAACATGTATTCCTTTGGGGACAACTTCCTGTGTATTTGTTTGAGAGCTGCTCACAGGTGTTCAGTCATTAAGTGAAGCATCATTTTCCGCCGAGTGCTGAAATCAGACACAGAGCATTACTTTCCCAATTAGTTTCCTGGAAATGCTCTTTTCTAAGATTTATTTGTTACACTTAGAAGGAATGTCTGACTGCTGTGTGCATTAAAAGTCTAACAATCCTGGGTTTTGAGATTAGCCATTTGAAACAAGCAAATCTTGCTACTCAGCTATCCCCAGATCAAGAACTGAATTGAATTTTACCCTTGTGTTTGATTGTTTTTAAGTGACAATTAAAAACTTGTCTGAGGTAAATATTGATGGTGTGTGATTACTTTAATTTTCTACCTTTGTATTCCCTGTTGATTAGTGAGGTGATTTCCTGTTTGCTTTGCCAGTAATTGCACAATCTGTTGTAATCAGTTGTTCCCAAACAGCACTGAAACCCTGTTTGTATTGTTTGGAAAATACCTTAAAATCATGTGCTGAATTTCATCTCGCCTTTGTTATGAAAAGTGTACAAGAACAGTGTGATGACAATGCAGGGACCTAAAGAAAAAAAATAGACCTTTTCACATGGAGGAGCCCATGAGAATGAAATAGTAAAAAAAACTACAGGATATAACAAAAATATTACTTCAGAACAATATGAGCATTTTGTCTCGTTTTATTCCAATTCCACAAAGCAAATGTTGTTATGGGATTCGTTAAAGTTTTCCAGCATGCACCTTCCTGGGTCTGAAAGCTCAGAGACGTGAAGGAAGAAAATTCCCACCCCTGAGATTTTACAACCTTTTCTTCAGTAGGAAAAAAAGTATGTTAGCTAAGGTGTAACTACCACAAGGTAAAGCCCTTATGAAGACAAGGCAACTGCATTTATAAAGTGTGTTAGCAGGGTAAGGTGAAATCTAGGCTTCCCCTCAACTTGCTAACTCATGTGAAAACTACAGACTGCCTTCTCTTCACCAGGATTTTACCTGGTGTTAGTTTCCACATGTTCACTAAAGTGGTAAGAACACACTTCTTTTACTAGTGAAGGCACCACCTAGGTGTGTTGGCAGATGAATGAAATAGATAAACTGTGGGTTGGGGGGAAAGCAAAACAATCGGCAGCAGACGGCACAGTTCCCCACAGGCTTGCCATTTGTAGTGAATTGTGGGACCTAGTTTCAATGACATTTTAATAAGTATTTCCTATTTAAAAGAAAATGCCCCTCACATAGGTATGCAGCCTGTCTGCCATTTGAATGCCCAGATGCCTAATCTTGCAGCTGATCAGTTGACGGGATGGTCATTGGAGGAATTGGAAGTTCCTTATACCAGCTAAATTCACCCAGAAGCAAAGGGCCAGCATGAGACCTGTGCAGCACTTAAAACCTATTTTCAGGGATAAAGTGGGATTGAAGCAGGACTAACAAGTTTAATGCATTGGGCATGACACTCACACATTTGACAGCCCTTCTAGAATCCCGTCCTCCCACAGGGACTGAACAGGATTATCCTACAATCACTCCTTGCAGCCTTCAGAGATGCTCTGACACTGAGCACCAGCATGGGGACGGGGGGGGAGGGCAGTCAGAGCATCTCTCCACTGCTCTCAACATTCACTTTGCTGCTGCCCTGTCAGCATGAAACTCGTGGTGTGGAAGAGAAAGAGGAATCCACGGGCTGCACAAATGACTCCCTGGCTGGGAGGTACAGAGAAAAGCTAGGGGAGGAAGTGCGGGAAGGTGGCAAGGTTAGGATGGAGGTGGGGACGGAAACACAGGAACAGGCTGTGGTGGCACCAGGGGAGCAAGGACAGTCAACAGGTATGAGGATATGAACCAAAGGGAGCAGGCTGTAGCAATAGGGTTGGGGGAAGAATAATGGAGCCTACTCCTGGCCTCAGCCTGTGTCCAAATCTGCCACTGCCCATCCCTGGCTTCCTCAGGCTCTCTTGTCGTTTCCTCTGCCCTCTCCTTGAACAAGCCCCCAGACCTCCTTCTCCACCATTGGTCCCTGAATCCCTCAATAGCCTGTTCTCTGGGCTCTACCGTCACCCCGTTTATGTCCACCCCCTCCTATGGGGAGGGGTAGATAGGTTTCTGCCTCCCCCACTCCTGTCCTGCCTCTGATGGGCAGCCTGAGGAGGAAATAAGCGACCTTCTCACTGGTGAGATATATGTCCCAGGGAGTGCAGGGCTGGCCTTACCATGAGATGAGCTGAGGCAGCCATGTCAGGTGCCAGACTGTGGGGGCGAGAGTGGGGGAAACTAGGACCCAGAGTGTAGAAAATGGTGTCTGCTGGTGGTGCATATGCATTCTCTCTGCTCTACATGCACAGAGATGGTGGAGTACTGGGCTGGAGGAAGGAGGGAACAAGAGACCTCAAAGTTTTGGCCCAAACAAAGGGGCATGGGGGCGTCATTTAAGCTCCCAGCCTCAGATGCCGAAATGTTGTGGGCCGGCCCTGAGAGAGTGGCACAAAATGTGGCAACTGTGCCTATGTAGTACATAGGGCTTGTGCTGGCCCACTGCATGGGTGAATTTCAACCACCAAGTGGCCACAGTGTCAGCCTTGCAGGTGATTTGCATTAGAGAAAGCAAAAGTGAGGATCAGAAGATACAATAAAGTCAATAGCCCATCCTTGTTTGTTCTGCACTGTGACTCTTTTTGAGATGCATTTCTTGGCAGGAGCATAGAAACAGTATTCTCATATTTGCCATGCAGAAACAGAGTGTTCTGTGAGGTTTATTTGAAAGTAATAAAATATTGCATATAATGTACTGGATTATGTAGGTGGCAGACACATTTTGGGACCATTCAGCGCTGAACAGACCCTCAGAACTGGCATATCCTGTACTACAGAATCTTAACCATAACTTACAATTTTTAGAGACTTTGCCTAAGAGAAGATGCTTTTCTACATGGGAGGCTTATGTTTCCCACATCAACCTTAGAAATTCTAAGTTTTTTTTAAAAAAAGAGGAAAACTAACATGATACATTGATTGAGAATATATGCAATTTTGGAGCCTCATCTTATGAAAACGTCCCCCTTTGACTACTCTTATCTTCTTACATTGTGCTATGTGAATAGTAAATCAGGATCCTGCTGGAGTTAAGTGTCCTCAAGAGATGCCCAGGACCCACAACTCCCCATAATTTCAATGGAAATTCATATCTTCTAGATATGAGTCCCTAGACTGTAAACTCCCCAGAGAAGTGGTTGTCTGTATTCTTTCAGCACTCTAATACTGCATTCAAATATGAAATACTAATAAATAAATACCTCCTCCTACTCCTGACACAGTGCTCAGTTCCAATGAGATTGCCAGAGAATTAGTTGGTCCATTTTCCTGCAGATCTTTTCTGAAAACTATCTTTTTTAAAAAAAAATTAAGCCGCACTTTGGAAATCAATCTTGTTATGTACTGACAATAATTTATATGTGAGGACATATATGTGTGAACTGTAAGCTATGTCCAGATGTAAAATCAAACTTTCTGAACCAGCTTATCTCCCCATAACACAGGTGCCAACCATTATAAAAGTCAGAGGAGTTTGCAGAGCTGTAATCAAAGGATGTATCTGACCCTGTGTGTCAATGTTTGGCAGATCAGGAGGTGCCATGTGGTTCTAGAAATTGCCTCATATTCTTTCTCATATTTAACCATGTGGAGTTGGTTGTATGTGTTTCAAAGTGATAGGGTGGATTTGAGGGGGTTGACAACATACCTGAAAATGTTTATGTGGAAAAACTCCAAATTGATAAGATGGCTGAGCTCTTCCCCTTCTAGCTGTGTGTGATTTCACAGTGAAAGACCATTAGGCTTGCCCTCAGAAATTAGCTGAGCTTTAATTTTTGATTCCCAGACATCTGCCTTGGGAATTCACTGGAGCTGTTAGAAAAGTCTGAAAAGGTGTAAAGGAAGTGACAGAGATTAAGAGAACAGATAGATGCAAAGACCGTCTTCTGAAAAACCGTAGGAAGCAATTAGAGTGCAGAAATGATTTATTTAAAGGCATTTAAACAAACAGGAGTGACATATGCTATATACAAGGCTGTCCTCTCAAAAGGGAACATTCCCTTTCATTCCCCTTGCACCAATGATAAATAGTGAAGCAACTGAGGACATGGGATATTAATAAGAAAGCTTCCTGGCCTTGGTTTGAGTATTATGAGGAAAAATGAAGACAGTACAAGTAAAAGTGTCTCGGGGGAGAAAAAGCCCACCCACACTCCTAAGGTATTGAATTGCTTCATTTAAAATGTTTCGGATCTGATTTTTGAGACGTGGGCTCTGATTTTACAATTAATTGTGGACAAAAAATTCTATCTAGGTACTCATGTGGCCCATAACATTGTAATATCGGTGAATACCTTATAATCAGTAATGAATTTCTCTTCGCAACAGCCTGTCTGTTAGATAAATTATTTATTTATTTATGTTGCAGTAGGGACTAAGATCTCCAGTCCTGAACCAGGGCCCTGCTATGCTAGGTTCTGACAATTTATTTTTTAAAAGTAAATGCTCTACAGAGCTTAGAATCTAAATATTTTGAGGAGGAGGAGATAAGGCACAGAGAGATTGCAATTTGTTCAAGGAACGCTGTGGCATAGTTGGAAATTGAATCTAGCCCACCAGAGTTCCCATCTAATGCTCTATAACCACAAGGCTACTCTTCTTCCTTTGTGCCTATAATTGAAAGCTCTTAGATATCTAATTATCTGATTTGCATCTTGCAAGCAAATAGCTGGATGTCTAAGTGGCATGAATTGTATTTCCAGAATCTGAAGGTAGGCTGATGCATTTAAAAAAAAAAAAAAAAAAGGTCTGATGGAATTAATGCTCATTAAGGAGGGATGTTGGAAGAAATGCCAGCAGTGTTAAGATTCTTTAGATTTCAACTTACTAATAGTATAGAAGTTGCACTTAAGCTTGAATGTGTTTTCCATCATTCGTAATTTTCTGAAATGATTTTCGTTTGGGGCTCAGTCATGTTCCTATTTAAATGAATTGGAGAAAGACTAAGAATAAGAACAAGATTTTCCAAGTATAAATGGGATTAGGCACCTGACTCCCATTTATGTCTTTGAAAATCTATCCCTAAAGAATTAGAGAGGTAGCCGTGTTAGTCTGGAATTGCAGAAGTGACAGAGTCCTGTGGCACCTTAAAAACTAACTGAAGTATGGAAGCATAAGCTTTCGTGGGCTGATACCCACTTCGTCGGATGCAAATATCCCTAAAGCTTTTCCATCCCGGGCCTCAACTCAAACAACAAGTTTGTGAAGATCCGTTAAGCTAAATACACTTTGGCAGTTTTTATTTGAAATTAGAAAAATATTTTTTTAGATGGAAAAAGTATAAGTCTTAAGGGTAACTTAGAAATGATGACTTTAGGTGCCTGATTTTAATCTAGTCTCCTTTTTGTACCTGGAGTTTCACAGGCTCAGTTTTGCACCTGCAATTGTTCTCATTTAGATATCTAATTATATGAGTGAGGCAATGAGACAGCTAGAATAACTGAGAGGACAACATTGTGCATGCAGTTATTTATGGACATAAACTGTAGGTTCAGAAGGGAAGGCTGGGTTTTTAAGAAAGAACCATCAACTGTCTTACCTTATACAAGGCTACACCTCAATGAGAAGTAGCCTCTTTCTGAGTTTGAAAAAATATTATTCTAGTATTTGACATTTGTGTAGCACTTAGCAATCAATGATCTCAAAGTACTTTTTTAAATAAACTATAATGAATTATGTTTCATTACACACCAGAGAGAGAATTGATCATCACAGTTTTACAGAAAGGAAAACTGAAGCACATGGAGAGGCTAAGTAATACAACCACTGTCACATAGAAATAGGATTGGCAAGCCAGCCAGTCAGCTGACTGGTCAAATACTATTAACTGTGACCAGTCAATTGACCGCCTATTACTTGATGACAGTCAAATAGTGTCAAATATTTCAGTAAGAAAGCCTTGAGGTAGGCAGCTGCCTACCTTTTGAATTGTGTCATGATGCCATCTGTTAGCAAGCCTACTTAAATGTCTTGATCACTCACTCCACTACATGCTAATGCCATCTGTTAGGGAAAAGGTGAACTAACTGAAAGATGAGCATCTTGATTGACTGGAATCTTCCAGAACAAATGTCTGAATGTATATCTTTATTTGTATATGAAGCCATCCATGTACATGGTGGTTTACAAAGCACATTAAACAAATTAATAAACATGGTACTGCCCCAAAGATCTTACAATCTAAACTGACTAGACAAACACATAGAAATTAACGCAGAGGGATTGGGGTAAGAAGAGGAGGGTTCACCATGATTAAACCTCCTGCCCTCACATAGAGAAAAGATGCACAACCATTAAGCTGCTTGAAGAGTTATTTGACACCTACATAGGATAAGTAACGTTTAAAAGTGACTTTTCTTTATTAGTTTCTAGGTAATTGTTTTATTGTTATTTAATTTTTCTTTTGTAACTGAGCAGTTTTGAATAATGCTCACACTTAAATGCTTACCTATCATTGTCCAAAAAGGGAATATTTTTTCTTTCATTTTTTATAATTTTATTTCATAGTTTCACATTTTTGAGTTAAAATAAACTTACTTTTTTTTAATTAGGTATCAGTACCTACTTAAGCATATTGCAGGCCACAAAGTATTTTTTGTTACTGTTTTAATAAGTTAATGCTTTAAAATATTTGACTATTTTTGAACTGATCAAATACCCAACCCTACATACGAAGTATTCAGCAGCACCAGGACTAGAACCCACTTCTTAATGCTTCTAGTCTGGTGTGACTTTAACCGACTACTGTTTCTTTCTTGGGGCTCAAATAGCCATGATGGTGACTCGGTGAGTGCTTTCTGTGAGGCACTAAGTACCCCCAACCACCATTGAATTTAGCTGGCGTTCAACATTAGCTCACAGTATTAGGCTCTGTGTTACATAGGCACACTAACATGAAATCAGTGGCACTGAAGAGAATGAAGATAAACACTAGAAACCTCGATGGTATCTTGGGAACTATATAGATCTAGAAGTTTTTGATGGTGCAGGTACCACTCTCTGATTTCTAGTAGCAAAAGGCACAACTTGCTGATGAATTTATTTAAACTGATTTTGTATATCACAGATTTCATTAACCCCATTAAGAGCAGGAATTGGGGACTACAATAAAAAGCTAGATATAGCTGTTACCAGCAGCTTAATTTTCTGCTGAGGAGGAAAAACAAATAATATGGAAAGGTCTGGGAGGTATTCGACTCTGGATATCTAAATGGGACATGGCTCTTGTAAATAAAAACATGGTGTTTTGTTTTTTTTAAAAAGGCAAATCTGTGCAACTCTTATCCATGCTCGTGAGCATTTAGGAACAAGAGCCCATTGCAGCCAGTTAGACTACTCAAGTGAATAAGTACACAGAATAGCTGCCATGCTCTCTTTGGCAATCCCTTACTCCATTCTTTTTAAACATTTGAATAATAGCATCAGTGGATTCAAATGGCAGAAAAAACACCACTGCTTGCATAGGGATGCACTATGTGTCCCAAGAAAGGAAGAAGTCATCACATAAATTAATCCTAAAATATGAGTTTAGCCATTGTGCAGAGTATTTCAGACACATACATACGTGTGCCCCTGGTTGAGAAGCATTGCTTTACTCAAATCAAATTCTACTAGAAATTTGATTCTAGTTCTTAAAAGGGCAGGTCTAGTGAACCTATGTCAATTATTTTGAGGTAATAAATGTTTAGGTCCTCGAGAGGTGGCTTACAAAACAGAGATGCGGTCCTCTGTTCCGGTACATACAAATCTACTAGTTAACTCAGATGACCTCGGTGAGACATCATTCTATAAAATTTCCCATTCAGATCACTGGGGTGCAGGAAGATTCAAGACCAGAAATGATGTGTGTATATTACTAATATATTACTACAAATATAGAGTTGTCTGTGTACATAGGAAAGGGAACTAAACATTGGATGGCAGATCCTCAGCTGTTGTAAACTGTCATAGGAAAAGACATGGTATATGATCACATAATTAAAAACTATCATCAAACATATGTACAAGGAGAAATTATGGTTGCAAAAGCGCTATTGGCTTTTGCTGCCCGTGGATTCTGAGGAGCCCACCACAGCATCACTTGATTGATCATCTGCGCTCAGGTGTTGCCCTTCCCCACCCATAGCAACTCCTCACCCTGGTCCCTCCCCAGCCCTGCCAAACATGGGGCCTCAGGATCATCTCCTGTCCCCCAAGGCTTCCTTTCCCCATCCATCACCTCAAGATCTCCCCCTTCCTTTGAAACTTCCCTTCCCCTCCCAATCCCCTCAAAATCCCCCCTCCCCTTCCTCCAGGACTCTTACCCTGTCTCAGCAAACCTCGCTTAGGAGCCAGCACCTCCTGCCAGGAGTGAGGAATCTAACTCCACCTTCCAGGAAGCAAGGATGCATGCAGGCAAACCCTTCCCCTGTGACACCCTGCCCGCTTTCTGGCCCTGGTGCCGCCAGACTTGGGGCTTCATCTGCAGAGCGGGGTAGGTGTGTGGTTAGCTCAGAAAATTAACCTGGGGGGGGGGGTGCTGAGCTCCCTCTAGCATAGGCAGTGGGTGGCTATGGCTTATGTTGTAAATAATGGTAGGTATAAATTAAAGCTGCCTATTGTGGAATATAGACAGCACCTACATAAAGTACCACTGTATGTTTTGGGGGTTTTGTTTGATTTGTTTTTAATTTATCTATTAATTCATTTTTAAAATCCTTTGGATTTTTTTTTCCCTTTTGTAATATACCAGTTAAAAAGTCAGTCATTTTGTATGTTGCAGTTTCCTTTTCCCCCCTTCTACCTGTGTTGTCTATAAACACTGTAAACTCTCCGAGGCAGGGTTTGCCTTTGACTATATATGTGCAGCGCCAAACACAATGGGTCCCTAATTTTCATTGGGCATTACTGGGACATAAATAAGTAAGAAATGGAATCTGTCATCTAAAGAACATGTCACCATCCTCTTTAAATATTGGATTTTAAATCCATGACAATCACTGAAATAAGTTTTATTTAATTAACTCCTAGACAATTAATACTTTCCAGCTAAATATTAATTATTACCAGACTCTGAAGCTGATTTACAGATTCAAATGTTTATCTCACCAGAAGCAGTTTAGCAATAGCTTTAAACATTTATTAATCAGGCTTGTTTCTTTTCAGAGTTCATCACCAATATTTTAGCTCTGTTTAATTCATCAATCATTCTTGCTGCTGCCTTGTAAAATAAATGCATACATTCTGTAAAGGGATAGTCCGAATACATGTTGCTGGTTGTGCTAAGCCATACAGATGACAAGAAGTCTGCCTATAAAACATTTGGCATGGGCCTGACAATCCCTGGAGCTGTCTGGAGTGGGCACTTTACGTGGTTAATTTAGACACAAGATTCTGAAGCTAGTTTTTCTTGACCACAACATTGGAAGAACAGGAAATGAAACTATTAGTAAATACATTTTGATAGAGCAGTGATGGGACTAGTTTGGCTGTATCTTTCCTGATTCCTGGGGGCTTAGAGCACCGCAAGAGCCAACATCTGAAACCAGTTTCCTCTCCGTTTGAGTTATGTCATCCCACTTGGCAGGGACAATCTGTATACATAAAACTATCCATGACCAATGAAAGTGAGGAGCAGGTGAAACAAAACTTCCCTGGGAACATAGCCGAGGATTAGAGGGATTTCAACAATACCCGCCTTTCTTTGGCAACATGAAAGAAGCCAAGGTGGGGCAGGCGACATGCTGCTTATTTTGGTCTAAAGCCCCTGAGGTCTACTGGCAAATTTAACTCTGACTCTGAGTGGGACACTTCATGCTGCTGTTTCAGAAGTGACATCCATGGAACAAATGGTAGGAAGTTTTTAATAGCATTTGGGCTGACCTCTGGCTTGGCTCCATACTGAGATGAACTGAGGCTGGGTGCAAAAAAACAAGTCCTATTTGATTAAACAATATGTATTTCATAGGGAATGATTCTGCAATGATTACTCTTATTGCATAGCACAAGAAGTCTCATTGGGTGAAATCCTGGCCCCACTAAAGTTCATGGAGTTTTTCCATTGACTTCAATTCATCCATTGACTTTATGGGACAATTCAGCTGAATTAGTGCTACTCATTGCCAGTAAGGTTTTCAAGAAACAGGCCCACAAACAGCAAATTCCAGTAAATTCCATAATAGTGTTGGTCAACAAAAACTGGACCTACTATATAGTCAGTAGAATCTGTGGGACTCCCGCTCCCTGAGCCAATGAAGAATCAGTTGGGTTCCCCAAATGGTTTTTTTATTATTATTATTTGACAGATGAGTGGGAGGGCAAGGAAAGGCTAGAGATAGCACTCTCAGGCAGTCCAGTTTGAGACATATATTGCCATTTCATAGAAGTCAATATGCAAGTAGCCAGCAGCTGCAATAGTTTATGATAAGTAGTATTGCATAACAGATGTGCTATAGACAGAGGGGTAAATTAAACTCAGGATGTATGCCACACTGACATAACAATAATGGGAGTGCTCAAATACCCCATCGCACACCGCCCAAACTGAAGATAGTAAGGACGCATAAGGACGCATTTGTACCTCAACCTCTGTGAGAAGACTTGGGAAGCTAGATAATAGATACGGTGTATTCCCCTGGCTTCTTCTCAGAGTTCACCGTATTCCTCCTTCTCTTTCTTTCTGTCTCCCCATCCTCCTCCCTCCCCCCTCCCACACTCTGTAGTGCATCCTGGGAATTGTAGTTCCTGGACCCAAGACTACAGGAATGTCCTAGGAACAAACTTACAAAAACAAATTGGTGTAGCTATCTGCACTAGCTAGATGCCACATACACAGAACTGTAGCAGGACTTTGCGCCTACTGAACTACTTAACTCAGCAGCTTGTGCCCATGGTGTCTGCACACAAGACTGTAGCTTCTTTAGAGTAGAGAACAGATCTTTGTACAATGCCTACCACAGTGGGGCCTTGGTCCTGATCGTGCTGGACAGTTCTGTAATATAAATATTGAATAGTAGTAACAGCTACAGATGGCTTCTGTGTTTCCTATAAGCCGTGGCAGCCTTTGTAGTTTTGAATCACCCATGACTGTTGACTCCCATGTATAAATTAGTGTGGCCAAGGCATGGATATTGTGCCTTTTGTTCAGGAGGGAAGCCTTAACCTGATATCACTTTTTTTCTCCAGCTACTCCTTCATCCCACATACCTATTTTTATCATTCAGTGTTTCCACATATGTAGTGTGGTGTACCCTTCTTCACTCCCACAGGCTCTCTTCTCCACCCTTCTGGGTAAACCTTTCCCTCAGGGCCAGGATCCCAAGGCTTCTCTCTCTCCCTGGGTTTCTTCCTTTTCCCTCTCTAAGCCCAGAGAGTGACTGTCAGTTTCCACACTGTAGCCTCTTTTCTTTCTTTCACTGTTGTTTTATAGTGCCACAACTTCAGCATATCAGTCTATAACCACTACCTAGCTGTTTTTGCATAAGCAAAAATCCGTATCCTCTCACCCAGTCCTGTGTCACTGAAAAAGAGAAGTAATGCTTTTTAATGCTACCCCATTTTCCCAGCATTCTCAACAATCCTTTCAACCTATATTCTTTCACCTTGAGGTGTCTCAGTTCTTCATAGACCATCTTTCTTTCTGTTTAATTGTTCCTGCATTGCCACAGCAGATGCTAAACTGTTTCTTGTACTTTGACTATGTCTCACAACCAGTCTTTGTGCTTGCTTCAGAAATATAAATTACCATTTAGGTTACAATGACCTGTTAGCACTCTAAATGTAGATACTTCACTTCTTTTTGAATAGTAAGTATACCTTTATCCTCAAGTTGAAAACATATTCCACCCTGATATAAGTTCCCTACCTCCAGGCTAGCAGCGGGAGGTGAGGGGCAGGCGGTGGGACCCTGGCTGGCAGGAGCCTGCAGGGGAAACCCCAAAGTGGCTGGGGCTAAGCGCTCAGCCTGCCCCCGCTCTGGGGTTCCCCCTGCAGGCCCCTTGCCAGCAGGGGTCACCACAGCACCCCCGCTCACTTTACTTCCGGTCTGGAGTTCCTGCCAGATAGGGTCCAGGCCTAGGGTCCTGCTCAGCCTTACCATCCGCGAGCTCCATTCACCTCAGCTGCCAATCTGGGGTTCCAGCACTGACCTCCTGCCAGCCGGGGATCTGGATCTCCAGTGTTGCTCAGCCTGCTTCCCAGTCTGGAGTCCCAGCAAGCCACCCTGGGCTCTGCTCCTGGCCTTCCATCCGTGCTCTGCAGCCTCCCTGCTGTGGCCCATTGTCCCCAGCCTGGGACAGAGAGGATTACAGGTGAGGCAAGAAGGGGTGCAGCTCAGCACCCCCGTCCGTCTTAAAATTTCTTGTATCAGACCACGCCAGTTTGATCTTGTACTTGCCTTCTGTCGCCATTTTTTTTCCCACTGAGAGTTGAAGGGAACATTTGACAAAATGGCAGCTCCTCATAAAGTGAAGCTAGATGTCCGATTATTTCAGCCTGCTTGGACAGACAAATTTTGATTTATTGAAAAGAAGGACCACACTATTAGTGCTTTCTCTTATGAAAGTGTTGTTTGTCGCACATCAAGTGTACGACGACATTTTGATAACATTTCTTGACGAAGCAGACAAGACTGAATCAATCAAAAAGGCAGTAGCAGCCCATGAGAAACAAAGCAGTGTTTTTAAAAGCTTAAGTGTAAGTAAAAATCAAGCTACCGAAGGAAGTTACAAAATCCCACAGTGCATTGCAAAAAATGGAAAGCCGTTTACAGATGGGGAATATATAAAAGAAGTTTTTCTCAGCTGTTCGGCAACTTTTTTCAATGATTTGTTGAACAATCATATCTAGAATAAAAGAACTGCCCATCTCTGCCAGAACAGTTGAGAGACACATAAGTGAAATGGCAGAAAACATTAAGGAAAAGCAGACAACTGCATTAAAAGACAAAACAGTGCTTAGTGTTGCAGTTGATGAGAGTGTGGATATAAACGACGTTCCGCGTTGCAAGATATTGTGCTTCTGATGAAATCCAAGAGGGACTTTGTTGCCTAAAACCCCTGCATGGCACAACAAAGGGGGAAGATGTACTGGAAAGTTTTGTAAACCATTTTGAAAAACGAGGAGTTGACATCAGAAAAATATTTTGTGGGACAACAAATGGTGCCCCTGCCATGGTCGGAAAACAGAAGGGATTTGTAAAGTTACTTGAAGATCAAATTGGCCATCTGACAGTCAAATTTAACTGTATCATCCATCAAGAAAACCTATGTGATAAAATTTCTAATTCAGAGCTTAATGTGATGAATACAGTGGTGCGAACTGTGAATTTCCTTGTTGCTCAATCTGCTTTGACTCACCGATAATTTCAAGCACCGCTAGAAGAGATGGACAGTGCTTATAATGACATCCCACTTCACAGCAAAATTCAGTGCCTAAGTCGTGGCAAGGTTTTGGTGCACTTTGTAAACTGTTTTGATGCAATCAAGGGCTTTTTGTCAGAAAAAGAACAAAATTACCCCAAATTGGATGATAACAAATGGCTGTGTAAGCTCATGTTTCTAACTGACATAACCGCTCACCTAAATGAATTCAATCTCTGTCTCCAGGGTGCAGGACAAACAGTTCTGGATCTTTATGAAGCCTGGAAAGCATTTGTTGTGAAACTAGCAGTTTTTTCCAGGGGTGTTCAAACTTCTACTTTCTGCTACTTCCAGCACATAAAATAGCTATCAACATGTTGCACTGTCAGTGTCTATGAGATTGGAAGGTACATGGAAGAACTGAAATCAGAATTTTCTGACAGAATTCAAGATTTCCAGCAATTTGACCAAATGCTTTCTTTGCTAGTTAAACCTGAAAAATTCCACGAAAGCGACTTAGATTTGTCTGTATGGATGGGTGCTAAAGATTTCGAAATGCAGCTCATTCAGGTAAAAAGCTCAGAATTGTGGACATCAAAGTTTGTGGATCTCCAGAGCGCACTTGAAGCTACTGAGAGAGATAATGGGGCCTCTATTCTGACCTACTGGACGTCCCTGCCAGTGAAATTTAACTGTTCGAAGAAAATTGTGTTTGCAATGCTTTCAGCATTTGGATCCACATACCTGTGTGAACAGTATTTTCACACATGAAATCTGTGTGCAGCTTAAAGTATCCAAATACTTGCCAGACACTGGAAAACTCAGCAAGAAGAAGCAAGGGCAAGGATCACAATAAACTGATAAGATCTGCATTTTAATTTAATTTTAAATAAAGAATATGAAACATTTTGAAAACCTTGTTTACTTTACATATAACAGTAGTTTGGTTAAATATATAAAATTATCGAACGAGACACCTTCTAAAAAACGTTAAAATGTATTATTGGCACACGAAGCCTTAAATTAGAGTTTATAAATGAAGACTCGGCACACCACTTCTGAAAGGTTGCCGACCCGTGTCCTAGAATATGCAAGGAGCTAACTGAGGAGATATCTGAGTCATTAGCGATTATCTTCAAAAACTCATGGAAGATGGGAGAGATTCCAAAGGACTGGAAGATTGGCAAATGTAGTGCCAATCTATAAAAAGTGGAATAAGGACAACCCAGGGAATTACAAAAATTTGCAACACCTTGAAGATAATAAGGTGATATGTAACAGTCAACATGGATTCGTCAAGAACAAAAAATGTCAAACCAACCTAATAGTTTTCTTTGACAGTAACATGCCTTGCGGATAGAGGGAAGTGGTAGATGTAGCATATCTTGACTTTAGTATGGCTTTTGGTACTGTCTCTAGGGTGACCAGACAGCAAATGTAAAAAATCGGGACAGAGGGTGTGGGGTAATAGGAGCCTATATAAGAAAAAGACCCCAAAATCAGGATTGTCCCTATAAAATAAGGACATCTGGTCACCCTAACTGCCTCTCATGACATTCTCATAAACAAACTAGGAAAAAATGTAGCCTAGATGGAGCAAAACCAATCCCAGAGTGTAGTTATCAATGCTTCACAATCAAACTGGAAAGGCATATTGAATGGGATCTCGCAGGGATCAGTCCTAGGTCTGGTTCAGTTCAATATCTTCATCAGTGATTTAGATAATGGTGTAAAAAGTACACTTATCAAGTTTACAGGTCATGCAAAGCTGGGAGGGGTTATGCTTTGGAGGACTGAATTAAAATTCAAAATGAACTGGGCAAACTGGATAAATGATCTGAAGTAAATAAGATGAAATTTAATAAGGACAAATGCAAAGTACTCCACTTAGAAAGGAACAATCAGTGGCACACATACAAAATGGGAAATGACTGCCTAGGAAGGAATACTATAGAGAGGGATCTGGGAGATCATAGTGGATCACAAGCTAAATATGAGTCAACAGTGAAACACTTTTGCAAAAAAAAAAATCATCATTCTGTGATGTATTAGCAGGAATGTTTTAAGCAAAACATGAAAAGTAATTCTTCTGCTCTATTCCATGCTAATTAAGCCTCATCTGAAGTATTATGTCCAGTTCTGGGGACTGTATTTCAGGAAAGATGTGGACAAATTGGAGAAAGTCCAGAGAAGAGCAACAAAAATTATTAGAAGTCTAGGAAACATGAGGAGATTGAAGGAGGAGATATGAGGAGATTGAAAAAACTTGGTTTGTTTAGTCTGCAGAAGAGAAGACTGAGAGGGGACATGATAACAGTTTCCAAGTACATAAAAGGTTGTTACAAGAAAGAAGGAGAAAAATTGTTCTCCTTAATCTCTGAGGATAGGACAGGAAGCAATGGTCTTAAATTACAGCAAGAGTGATTTAGGTTGGACATTAGGAAAAACTTCCTAACTGTCAAGGTTGGTTAAGCATTGGAATAAATTGCCTAGGGAGATTGTGGAATCTCCATCACTGAGGATTTTTAAGACCAGGTTGGACAAACACCTGTTGGGGATAATCTACTTATTATTAATCCTGCCTTGAGTTCAATTGAAGGTGATCAATTGAAGTCCCTTCTAGTCCTACACTTCTGTGATTCAAAATGGCATGAATGTGATTTATCGAGCAATTTCCTATATGAAAATATTTTTCGGATACCTTGTGTTTTTTTATTCTTTCAGTCTTTTCCTCTGCCTGTAAAGTGTAATTAATCACTTATATCATAAATGCTATACATTTCTCTTTGTCTACAAACACTACATCTTCATCTATTCTCCTAAATTATCTTTCCTGCCCTGAACTGTGTGTTATTTTACCAGTAGCTCTTTTTCCTCAGGAGATTTTCCTCCTTCTCCACATCCCACTGTGAATATGTTTTGGTTGCTTTTGCATAGGATATTTAATGGATAGTTTTCATTTTCTCTATCTATCTAACTTCTTCCGCTGCCACTAGGGCCATCAATTAATCACAGTGAATGCTCACAATTAACTGAAAGCAAAATTAACATAGCAGAGGGGCTGGAGCAGCCCCAGCCCACAGTTCCCCAGGCGGTGGTGGTTTTGGAGCCGCCCCATCCCACAACTTCCTAGGTGGCTTAAGCCCCATGCCCCAAGAGTAGCTGAAGCCCTGAGTCCCAGAACTGAGCCTATAGTACCTCCCCCAAAAAATATGTTTATATGAATGGTATTTCAGATGAGTGGATATTCTATGTTAACCCTATTGGGTAGTTCTACCTTACACAGCTGTGGATGGTTTGTGTTCTCCCCCTCTCCTGCTAATCAATTGCTAAACAAACAGCAATTGGTCCTCACTTATACACCTTTTAGAGCTTGTCTTCACTACCCGCCGGATCAGCAGGTAGCGATCGATCTGGTAGCAATCGATTTCTCGCATCTGGTGAAGACACAAGAAATCGATCGCCACTGCGCCCCCGTCAACTCCAGAACTCCAGCTTTCCAAGAGGCGCAAGCTGGAGTCGATGGGGGAGCGCACCGCCAACTGCCGCCGCCGTGAGGACGGCAGGTAAGTTGGCTGGAGATACACAAACTTCAGCTACGTGATTCACGTAGCTGAAGTTGTGTCTCTGCAGTCGATCACCCCTCCCCCCCCCACCCCGTAGTGAAGACCAGCCCTATATTTCATCCTCAGTTGTGCCTCCTGAAACTCCATCCATTACCCCTCTTGCTTCTGTCATAGGCAGCTGGCAAATTAGTTTCCCTGAAACTGTAGTTTTAAGAAGTTTCTCAGCCTATTCCTATGGGTACGTTCTACTACTAAATATCCACCCTGCATTGTTTTAGCTCTCAATATACCTTCAATCCTTTGCCTAATCCACTGTTTTCAAGAGATGAACATCTCCCATCTTTATGTTTTCAGCTAGTGATCTGATAATTATGAGATCCTTTTCCTTACTCTTTTTTCCCATCCCTGTCTGCTCCCTCTTCTTCAGATACAGATATTTCTGTTCTTGTTTCTTCTTTCTAATCTGAAGCCATTCCTCATCCTTTGCTTCTTCTCCCTCAATTTCCAACATGGCTTTCAGACTTTCCCTCTCAGCCTGTGTTTCCAGCTCTGGTCTGCCTGCCTGTCCAAGCCCCAGCTCTCAGCTTCTCCCAGCCTGCACAGCCAGCCTGCAGCCCTGCAAACATCCATCTCAAACCCAGCAGCAGCCCAATTAGCCCTCTTTCTCTTTTTTTTCCTCTTTTTCTCTCTCTATGGCGAAGCAGTCTATAGCCTCCACCATCTCTAATTCCTCAGTACATAGTGGTTTAGATCCTCTCACTCTCCTCTATGTCTTTCAGGCAATGTCCCACCACCTTTTTAGTAATACTCCATTTCCCCAATGTTTTTACTAAATCACATAATGTAATTTTTTTTTTAACCTTAAGACATTTGAATGCCTCAACAAACTTTTTCCTTTCTTTATCAAAGCCCTGACATACCCACAAAAGGTGATCAATTGTTTTTTCCACTTTACAGGAATCACATAGTCCATCTTTGTGTCTTTTTATTCAAAAAAGATTTTTGTTTAAGGCACAGGGCCAGTTAATACTCTAAAGAAAGGTACATCATTAGTCCTATCCAAACCCTGACATACCTCGAAATCCTCCACTCCAGAGCACATTTCAAAAATCTTCTTCCTCTTTTTTCATTCATCCAGTTTTTTTGGGCCCATCTATATATATTTGACAAAAGCAACTCTACTTTTCATGTAGATACTGGTACACTTAATGTTTAATACCTAATGTTTCTTTTTTTACCCTTAACTTTATAAAAGAAATTTGAATCCACATTTGGACCTGCAGCTTTTCATCATAGCTAATTTTCCCAGGATTAAAGTTTTGACTTCATTCAATTTTTCCTTATCTTTCAACTCCAGCATCCACACACTAAATCAAACAGCAGGCAGAGTCCTAACATCGTGTGCTATATTTCATCTATTGAATTCTCAGCGATCCTCATCAATGTGGTACTTGCATCGTTGTTTCAATTATCTTTGGCCCAGAAGGTTAGATCCAGGACTTTCATTCTTAGGGCTTGTCTTCACTACCGCGGGTAGCCATCGATCTTTTGGTGATCGATTTATCGCGTCTTATCAAGACGTGATAAATCGATCCCCAGCGGCGCCCCCATCGACTCAGGAACTCCAGCTCGCCGGGAGGCGCAAGCTGGAGTCGACGGGGAAGCGTGCCGCTGACTGCTGCCGCCATGAGGACAGCAGGTAAGTCGGCTGAAGATGCGCCAATTTCAGACGCCCCCCCCCCGCCCCCCGCCCCAGTGAAGACCAAGGTGTAACTGATTTTTCGCTGGAAGCTATCTGTAACACACATATAGGTGTTATAATAAATGCACCTCGCACAATTTGTAGTGCCTGTAACTCCCTTTCTGTTGCAGACTTTCTGGGTTTATACTTTAGCCACCTTCTCCACCAGAGTTAACAAAGTCCTGTGGCACCTTAAAGACTAACTATAAAGTTTTGAAGCATGAGCTTTCGTGGGCTAATACTCACTTCGTCGGATGCAACTCTGCTATTCCAGACTAACACGGCTACCTCTCTGATCCTTCTCCACCAGCTGGACTTTATGAGACGTTAGTCATTTTCAGTCAAGCCAGACTCTCCACCAGGTGCAGCCTATGAAATTAATTGGGATTGTCTGTGCTACCTTAACCCCTATAGGCTTAATATGAGGGTGAACATCCCATCACAATGCTACTGAAATATGATTGGTTTGATTGAAACATTCAAACAAACTCTTTGAGAAACATGTACTTCACAGAGATGCAAGTGGATACTTCCACTGCATGCATCCGACGAAGTGGGTATTAGCCCACGAAAGCTTATGCTTCAATACTTTAGTTAGTCTTTAAGGTGCCACAGGACTCTTTGTCACTTCTGCAATTCCAGACTAACACGGCTACCTCTCTGATTATAGAGAGGTGTGTGTTTCTCACAAGTCTTTTAGAAGGGGACTGTAAAGACTTTTTTTTTTAAAGCAAATGCTTTAGAAATATGTGTTCAAAATATATAATTGAATGCTCTGCATAGCAAGCGGAAAGGGACACATGGCACATTTGCAACTTAGTGTACCCTTTTCTCTTTCCTATTGATCTTTAAAGTCCAGACCCACCGTAGATCATCACTCCCACACATAAATCACCCAATCCCACACTAACCTCTTTGATCTTGTTTCAGAGTGGTAGCCGTGTTAGTCTGTAACCGCAAAAACAACGAGGAGTCTTTGTGGCACCGTAGGGACTAGCAACTGTATTTGAGCATAAGCTTTCATGGGGTAAAACCCACTTCATCAGATGCACAGAGTGGAAAATACAGTAGCAGGTATACATACACTGAACATTAAAAGATGGGAGTTACCTGACCAAGTGGGGGTCAGTGCTAACAAGTTAATTCAAATAAAGTGGAAGTAGGCTATTCTCAACAGTGAAATACCAAGGGAGGAAAAATCACTTTTGAAGTGGTAATGCAGGTGGCCCATTTCAAACAGTTGACAAGAAGGAGTGAGTAAGGCAACTCCCATCTTTTCATGTACTCTGTATCTATATCTGCTACTGTATTTTCCACTCCATGCATCTGATGAAGTGGGTTTTGGCCCACAAAAGCTTATGCCCAAATACATTTGTTAGTCTCTAAGGTGCCACAAGGACTTCTTGTTGCTCTTGGATCTTGTCTTCTCTAGGGAAGAAAAGCAAGTTCTTAACTTGGGTTAGCTAACACATGGCAATTTATATAAGGCAAAATCCTAGGGATGCCATGGCAGCTTTTAATATTAACACATTAGCAGGTCTATTATAAACCCTACGTTCCCACATAGTCTTTATCTTGACCAACTAATATGTGTGAAGACTACAAACTTCCTGGTCATCACTAGGATTTCACCTCATATTAGGTATCCCATTTTAGCTAACATGAGTTAAGAATATGCTTTCTGTTTTTTTCCTAATGAAGATACACTTTTATGGAGAGTGTAGAAACTCCATAGGAGTAAGCTAAGTGCCATAATATTACAATATTCCATGGTTTTCAAATGTAGTTTTGCCTAGAAAATCCAATGGGCTATAAATACAAAAATTAAAATAGTGAGAAAAATGTGCACTGTGATTAACATTGGGGCTTATGTTCTCTCCACCAGTGCTTTCCAGATTTCTGCAAGATTCAGGGGGTAAGTCTGATATAGTACAGAATACAAGGCAGTAAACTACAGGGGCTTTGGACTTCACAAGCTTGCAAAAGGAAAAAACACACACATTAGAAAAAGTGCTGACTTTCCTTTTTGCCATGCTTATGTGAAGCAGTCAGCACCGATTTTGAAAGCTATTTGATTTTTTTTTAAATAGTCTTTGGGGTCACAGTTAATCAAGTCCAAACAGCCAACTCTCTGCTATAGTGATTTTCCTATAAATAAAATTTGACAGGGAGAAATCAAATACCTTTGAAATCAACAGTAGAGTATTTAGACAAGTTGTCTCGAACGGAGGACTGACTCCAGCCTTGTAAATCGTTGCCAAATATCACACAGCTTGACGGCCTAATCCTCTGAATAGATATCTAATACTGTGTAAATCTGTGTCAGGAGGACAGCAGCACCTGTGATGTATTTCAGGGTGACATTTGTGGCACTCCAGAGGAACTGGTAACCCGTTCTGTGCTGAAACCTGGTCTTACAAGATTTGAACGATGCACCTTTTGTCTTGAGCGGAGTGGGACCCATGGCCCATAAATCTGGGATTGAGGAAAGAAGAGAATAAAGCACATGTGCAGCAGAGGCACCATTTCAGACTTTGGTTGGTGGGGGGGTGCAACTTTAACCATGATTCCTGGGGTTACATAGGCACTTGAAAACTCTAGGGTTTGTTTGGTTTGGTTTGGTTTGGCTTTGGTTTTTTTGGCAGATAGCTTAGTGATTAGCTGACAGAAGCCCTGTATCTAATTCCTTTATAAAAGAAAGAACATTAAATAAATATTAGATGCACTCAGCTCTAATAACAACACGTTCTGACATCTTGTTGCAAGTCATTTAAGGGACACTGTTAGGTTTAAAATGTTAATGTATGTTCCTACTTAATTACTAACTCTGTGGAGAGAGACACCCCATCAGGATTCCTGGGTTCTATCCCAGCTCTGAGAGGAGAGCAGGGTCTACTGGGATACAGCAGGGAGCAGATACATCTGGGTTCTATATAAGAATATTAGAATGGTCATACTGGGTAAGACCCAAAGGTCCATCTAGCCCAGTATCCTGTCTTCCACCAGTGGCCAGTGCCAGCTGCCTCAGGGGGAATGAACAGAACAGGCAATCATCAAGTTGCCCTGTTGCCCACTCCCATCTTCTGGCAAACAGAGGCAAGGGACACGTAGAATATGTTGTTGGATCCCTGCCCACCTTGGCTAATAGCCATTGCAGGACCTATCCTCAATGAACGTATCTAGTCCTTTTGTTTGTTTTAACTCTGCTACCTGTTAATTTCATTGGGTGACCTCTAGTCCTTATGTTATGTGAAAGAGTAAATAAGGTTTCCTTATTTACTTTCCCCACACTAGTCATGATTTATAGACCTCTAGCATATCCCCCCTTAGTTGTCTCTTTTCCAAGATGAAAAGTCCCAGTCTTTTTAATGTCTCATACAGAATCTCATACAGAAAATGTTCTATACCCCAATCATTTCTGTTGCCCTTCTCTGTATCTTTTCCAAATCCAATACATCTTTTTTGAGATAGGGTGACCAAATCTGCACTCTGTTCAATATGTTGGTGTACCATGGATTTATATTGAGGAAATACAATATTTTTTTCTTATTATATATCCCTTTCCTAATGATTCCCAATATCTGTTACCTTTTTTATTGCCACTGCACCTTTAGCAGATGTTTTCAGAGAACCATCCACAATGACTCCAAGATCTCTTTATTGATGGGTTCAGTTAATTTAGACCCCAGCATTTTGTATGTATAGTTGGGATTATATTTTGCAAAATGCATTACTTTGCTTTTATCATCACTGAATTTCTTCTGCCATTGTGTTGCCCAATCACCCAGTTTTGTGAGATCCCTTTGTAACTCTTCGAAATATCTCTATCTTGAGTAATTTTGTATCGTCTGAAAATTTTACCACCTCACTGTTTACCCCATTTTCCAGATCATTTATGAATATGTTCCTCTCTCCAGTCTCACCTTTTATTCCTACCTTTGTTTCCTATCTTTTAACTGAAGTGCCTGGCAGTGCTTTCAGGATCATCTAACAATCCTTAATTTACTCTAATGATAACTCCTTGTCCCTAAGGCTGTGCTGCTCACAGCTTCCAAATTCCACATATCACACTCAAACTGGGCAGTTAAGAGCTCTGTCTGGGGCTAGGGTGAGTAGACCTCCCCTACAAAACTGTCTCCCTGCCCCCAAAATGGCATCCCTGATATGCGGGAGACCTGAAAACCTGTCTAAAGTTTTGACTTTAACTCATTCTGGGTAACGATAACAAGGGGAAAGGATTGTGGTTGCACTGCATTTTAATCCTTTTGTTGTAAAAATACATTTTTTTTTCAAAAATGAAAGAGCTGAACTTTTAGCAAGTGCAGTAGTATTTTAGTTTCTGTTTTTCATCTCATCTCTCAGCCTATTCATGCTAATGCACAGAGTTCTCTTTTTCGTTCACGTCCCCCACAGGCAAACAACTGTGGACAGGGAGCCCATGGACTCCGCAGGGCGAGTGCCATTGTCTGGCTATGCCAGACAAAAGACAGGAGGCACCAGGTGTGGTTAATTAGGCTACAACTTTATTCACTTAAAATATCTGGGAGTACCTGGCAACAAATTGTACAGTACAGGAAGGAAGAGGGTAACTTCTCTGCTATACCAGACATAGAAGCCTCAAACCCCTTCCTTGATTCATTTAAAGGGTGCTAGGAAAAGGAGGGGGGTTGCTTCCCCTTGTATGAGACATAGGGGCCCCAAAACCTCTACTTAGCTCCCTTAAAGAATGATTTCCTTCAAATCCTTTTCCAATCCATGTGATCAGATACTCGTATTCCTCCCATACCAGGTACCCATGTAATGCCAACAGACCCCCAGTCGTTGGTGGGTAGGATCGAACCTGGTGCCTCTGGAACTTAGTGAATAAGCCTCTGTGCATGAGCTAAAAAGCCAACTTGCTGTTAGCTAAGGCTGTAGGAGAAGACTCATTTGATCTCTCTCTTTCTCTCTCTAAATGGTCTCAGTGCCACTGGACATCCACCACAAGTTTTATGTAGTAAGTTGCAACATTATAACCTAATCCTCTTACTCCACCCCATTGGATCTCAGACCAGCTGTTTGGAAGGTGACCCTCCCCAATCTGTCGGTGAGGGGAAAATTCCTTCCTAGCTCTCCACAAGGAAAAGAGGAACTAACATAATGTGCACAACAGGTCAAGGGGGAACCCGGTCCTTTTGCCATATTTTGGGGAGGGAGGGTGTATGCTGCCACCTTGATCCTCATCAAAAGAGGGCCTCTGTAGGGCTGCTTGGGGTATAAATATCCTCCCATTTGTCCAATCAGCAGGAAGGCAATGCAGTTACTTTCTCTTGACATGGGCACAAATGCTTCCTGACCTTCCTGTCCATCCCCATAAACTTTTCCCCTTCTTCCCACCCATTGTAAGAAATTCTTAAAGGAGAAACACCCCTTTTCTCCCAGCTAGCTGGACAAAAAAAAACCTCTTGCATGAAGTTTGCGGTGGACACATTCTCAGTATTAAATTCTCCAAAAAGAGGTAGGAGTAGGAATATGTCCAGATACTTTCTGAAATTCCTGCTGGGAAAGTACACCTCACAGGGCTGTGTACCTATGTGGTAGCGAAGTCCTTAATGTACAGGGAATACCTCAGTAATGCCAATTATGTTACAATGTTGACAGTCAGCAACTGAAAAGCTATTTTATATCTGCATGCAGCACGTGTGCCCAATACTATGGGTTGAATCCTACAATCCTTTCTCCTTAGTTGGGCAACATCCCCATTGAAGTCAATTGGTGGAGTGAATATGGACAGCAGAATTTGCCTCTATGTTAATGCAATATCAGGGTCTAGATTTTAACCACAACATTCAAGAAACTCAGAGTGAAAAGCAAATGAATATTAAATGAACATTTACAGCACTAGGCATGAGCATGAGAGAGTGTGAAAATGAGAGACTTCTTGGTGATGTAGTGCACTGTGGTTATAAAGGTTTCAGCAACCCAAGTTTTGGTGGGCTACATTAATAATGAATGGTGAAGACAATACCGGGCAAGACAGAGCATCCCAAATGCGTGTCACTAAAAGCTTTATCCCACAGTAATTCTAGTGCAATTCAGAAATGTTATAGAGAGTTTTAAATGTTTTAGTAATGCTATTTTTCATAGGCCCTCTACCTGTAAAAGCCAGGCTGCCATAGTTCATCATTAATCCCAAATGAGTAAGCCTTGGAACGGGAGAGAAAAATATCACTAATTAATATATGGAACCTATAAAAATTATCTACTTAGAACTAGTCTATGTCTGATCTATCTACCTAGTAAGCGTTTATACCATGCTTATCACCATGGTACAGAAGCATTTATTATCAGCCTTCCTTCCACTCCAGCCACAGGAGCTGAATCTGTGAGGTGAGTTTGCCTGTTGCACCATGTTAAAGCGTGTGCTGTGTGCTGTACACCAGTGCTTCTTCCAGCACAGCTGTGATAATTTACACCAGCTGAGAATCTGGCCCATTGTGTCTGCCCCTGGCACTATTGATTCCAGGAGCTGCTGGCTGTGACTAAAAGGTGCAATAGAACCATTCATTTATTTTTTTAAAATTAAATATTGAGTGCATTGTGCAGAGATATTTAGAGATGAGTACTGTCTGCTCAGCTTTGTTTAGTTAAATGACTAAGCTTCTAGGACCTAGATGACATAGGTTCCATTTCCTGCTCCATCCCAGACCTCCTGCATGATGTGTTTCTGGTCCCCTCTGTAAAATGGTGTTAATGGCACTTCCCTCCATTATGGAGGGAGGGAGGAAGGAAGAGGAGAGGGGGGAAGATAAACACGTTCAAAACTGGAAAGCACTCAGATATTACAGTGATGGGGGGGGGGGATATAAGTACCTTAGATAGACAGGAACAAAGGATTCATCAAGGTGAGCAATGAACATTAATGCAGGTAGTCAGTAAAATCTCAATTCCTGGGAATAGAAAAGGTTGTAAAGATGGAACAAGAATTAATCTGTCTATTTTCCTCTTGAAAGTCAGAGAAATGCTTGCAGTGTGTGGGAGTAGCTTCCTTTTTTACTCCCTGGTCAGTAAGAATTCAGGCTATGAATATCAACTGTGGCTGTAAAACCTATTTACTTCGTGTTTGCTCATCTGACCAGTAATCTCAAATTCCATTCAATCTGCACAGATATCAGTTGTTTGCCTGATAGCAACAACTCTTGATTATGACCAGCTGGGCGCTATGAAATCTCTCAGAACACTGAGGGCCTTGAGGCCCCTCCGAGCCCTATCCAGATTTGAGAGCATAAGGGTAAGGGTATCTTTTAGTGTCTATCAAGTATGTGCACCTTTAATGCTGAGCACCTTCTAACATTCCTTACAGGAAAATAACAAAGAATCTTTTCTTTTAGATGCTGTGTGGGGATCCAGATATCGGTGAAAATGGAAAGAGTTACACAATCTCTCTCTCTCTCTCTCTCTCTCTCTCTCTGCCCGTCACCCCCCAGCCATATATACATAATTCTTTTAAAGTGTCCATAATAAACTCAGATCCAGTGGCAGGTTAAGGGGAGATTTTTTTCAATCGGTATTAAGGATTGATAATTCAGTCGACAATGGCAATCTTAAAATCTTCTACCATTTTAATAAATCGGTGGATCTTGAAGGACCTTAAAGTGATTCATTGGGAGAGCACTAAATTGTAACATTTACATGATTTAATAATACTTTTTATGATAGATGCACATACACTTCTGGCAGCTGTAAACTAAATAAAGTATTGGTACTGCAGAATAGTATTTTTGTAATTGTAATCTCCCCTTTTTCTGACCAAAAAGCTCCTATTGACATTACTAGGCACCTGTGTGCTTCACTAGAGGGAAATAGACTCTATTTCTACGAGTTTACATTAAATTGGAAACAAAGGCTTTATATTCTGAAGGCATCATGGAAAGAATTGTGTATATATCTGGATGTTAAAAATTCTTTTATTTCTGCATTGATTTAATTCGCTGTCTTCCTTTTAGGGTATTTCGTCATTGTCCCCCTAGTAGGTTTTTTCTCTTCAGGAAGGAAAGGCAGAAGAGAAGTAAAATGGTAGGATTGTGCTAATAGTTTGGACTTTTGCTTTATGTCTCCATTCAGGTCTCTTTAATAAGCCTCATAGCTAACTCACTTGGATACTCCGAAATGGGTCCTATTAAATCCCTTAGGACTCTCCGAGCTTTGAGACCATTAAGAGCATTGTCACGATTTGAAGGGATGAGGGTAAGAGTAAACAAAGCAACCATCGAAGCCCATCTGTGTGAACATCAAGCATGTAAAAGGGCCATATTTCTTTGGTTTTGTTTTCATTATGACTGCAAAGGAAATGAATGATAATGCCTTGTGGAAAAAAACCCACCTCCATTGTATTGATTGCATTAGTATAGCTGCAGCTTTTACTCTCTGGTGGATTTCATGATAAGCTAATCCCACTGCATAACTTGTCATACTTTGTTTTAAAAACAACTTTTTGGCTGACGTAACAACTGGCGAACAATTGTCTCTTTAATTATGAGGCACATCAGGGGAAATAATTTTGCTGCAGGTTTGCTCCTGCCTCCAAATTTTATTAAAATTTGAATCGATTGCAAAATTGTTAAGCACTTTTTCCCTAATAAAGAAAATGAATGTTAGAGACACACTATGTGTGGAAACCAAATGAGTAAATCCACAAAAACTTTCCGCTAAAGTATTTGAATTTGAATATAGAATGCCAGGATTAGCATTGTAACCACATGACGTGTGTTCATTGTTCTATCTTGCATGTCTATCCTCTCCCATTTGCATTGTCTTGAATGTATGGATGTATCCACCAATATCATACATATTTATTTGTGCTCGATTAGCATTGCAAGTATGTTTAAGTATCTGGATTTGGGCTTTGTTTTTTAAATTATTTTTATCATGCATGACTATCAAATGGTAACTGCATTCTTTACCAGTCAAAGGCACCACTAATACTGTAGATCACATGGCAAAACCAAACAAATCTATGTATGGCACAACCTGTAACATTTGGGAGTATGTAAGGTACCAACATAAGCACCATTTCCAAGATTTCTGATATATGTAAAATTACATCTGTCCTATCTGGAGACACAAAATCCCTAAAATATGTCATGGAAAACAGTAAGGTGTTAATAATAAAATAAATTTGGAACATGGCTTCTTTTACCTCTAGATTGCAAGTTCAAATTCAATATAAGTCACTAGTGATCAAAAGTCTATACAGTTCATGTGCAACAAGTTGGTGGTTTCAGCTGACGTCCTAGTGGTCCAGTTTCCGTATCATAATCATACCATAGTAAGACAGCCAGAGGACTGAATGAGCCTAGAAATTAAGCTAACCCTGTAAGTACTTAAGTACATTGGTGGAGCAGTGTGGGGCATCCAAATTTGAACTGTTTTGGTTCAAAACACTGCACTTTTCTTAGTGAACCCATACAATATTATATTTTAAAGAGCATGCATAGTCTTAAGCAGCCAGATCCCCAGCTGGTATATATTGGTGCAGCTCTACTAAAGTAAAAAGAACTACATCTGTTTATTCCAGCTGAGACCCCATATTTGTATTAAGTGAGGGTTGTGCCATATACCCAATTTCACCTACTATAGGCCACATTGCTTTACCACATTCAGGAGCCACAGCAGAAACAGAGCAGATATGGTGCAGCTCAGAGGAACAAAGATCTGATCTAGACGCATAGTTGCACCAGTTTAGCTAAAGGTGTCGTTTGTGCACGAACAGGTTAAACTGTTTTAAACCTGACTTACATTGGTTTAGTTTAAGTTGGTAATTATACAAGCTCAAGCAAAACCCACATAACCAGTTTTAAAGTGTTATAAGAATATCCATACATGAGTTTGCATCAGTTTAACTACATGGTTGTTAAACCTAGCAACCTCTGTGTGTAGACAAGCCTAAAGCATGGGGCATTTGAGAGGTTGAAAAACTGAGAGTGTAGAGAAACACTGAGGAAGATTGGTGGGATGTTTACTGAGAGGTGGAGAAGAAGTTGGTTTGCTGTAAACCAGCATGGAGAAGGCCATTTTCTGTTACATCAGTCCCAGAAACACTGTTCCTAAAATGACCATATTCAGGGGTATCCCAGGTTTCCTGACACAAAGTTCTTGTCCCTTCCCTGTAGATATAGTTGGAATCTGTAGTGTTTGTGCCTCTTTCTTCTGAGCTGTCAGAGGTACTGAATTAGATTGTAAATTATGATAAAGTATAATTGAGACTACGTGCTGCTGGAAAATCAAATTATTATATTTTTATCATGTCTAACCATACTTACCATGGCTAGGGACAGTAAGACCTTTCATTATTAGGAACTCATATGCTCCAGAATGCACAAGGAAAATTACCAGAGGGGAGAGAGATTAAATAATGTTAATGTTGAGACACAAACATATAGAATGAGGAGATAATAATGGTTTGTGTTTGTATTGTGCCTTCAGTTGAGTGGCTCAGAGTACTTTGCAGAACTAAGGTGTAAGCAAGAAAATTGTAATAGGATGCTTCACTAAACTGTCTTGTGCCTAGGCTTTGAAGTCAATTGGTCCTGACTAAAAGATAGAGAAGTAAACAGGTGATTTGGGGCCACTGGATTGGAGGCATTGATAGGTTTACAGGGATGGTGTCTGCAGGGTCCCACCCACACAAGGGCTCCCTGATTGCATGGCCAACGGGCAGTCATGACTAGACTTCAGAGGGCCAGATCCCATGCCCTCCACATCCTATTTCTTCCTATCTGCCAATGGGCTGAGTTCCAGTGCAGGCAGAAGAAATTCTCAGCTTGCATCAGCCCAACAGAAGGTTCTAGGTATTAGGATAGAAATACCTTCCGGCTATCCAAAGAGAAACCCTGTGGAGGGGGCCTCCCCCAGAGAAACTGCAGCAGAGCCTTCTGCTGGTGTCTAGGGGCAGCCTAATGGTGCAGACACAGCCGCCAGCCCCTGCTGCCAAAAACTGTCTAACTGATAGATCTTAAAAAGCAATTGTAAATGGGCAATTGTTATCCAGTGATGTAATGTTTCTAGTGTAGTCTCAGGGATCATCTCTTGACCCAAATCTATTCAATATCATTATCAATGCCCTGGAAGAAAATATAAAAGTATGGCTGGTAAAGCTTGCTTATGATACAAAAGTGAATGTAGTGACAAATAATGTTAAAGATAGATCGATTATACAGGGCGATGAAATGGGAAACTGCGCTCACTTGAACAACATTCATTTTAATACAGCCAAATATGGCATATATCTAGGAACAAAGAAAATAGGGCACACTTGTAATATGGGGAACAGTATCCTGGAAAACAGTGGTTGAGAAGGGTTTAGGGGTCATAGTGAGTAATCCACTGAACATGAGCTTCATGTGTGATGCTAACAGAGCCAATGTGATTCTCTGAAGATAAGCAAGGAAATATCAAGGAGGAGTAGGGAGGTGATATTACCTCTTAATAGAGCATAAGTGAGGCCATTATTGAAATACTGACATTCTGGCATCCACATTTAAAAAGGGACATTGAAAAATTGGCAAGGGTTGGAAAAGACTACAAGGATGATTCAAGGTCTGAAAAACCTGCCTTACAGGGAGGGATTTCAGAAGTTCACTCTTTAGCTTATCCAGAAGAATGCTAAAAGGAGGCTTGATCACAGTCTATGAGTACTGACATGGGGAGAAGAGTTCTAATAGTAGAGAGCTATTAATCTAGCAGACAAATGATAGAAGCTCAAACTCAGCAAATTCCAACTAGACATAAGCCACACATTTCTAACACTAAGAATAATTAAACATTGGGACAATTTACCTAACCGTGTGGTGGCTTCTCCATCACTTGAAATCTTTAAATCGAGATTGGATGCCTTGCTAAAAGAAAGACGAGGAAGACTTGTGGCACCTTAGAGACTAAGAATGATTCAAGGTCTGAAAAACCTGCCTTACAGGGAGGAATTTCAGAAGTTCACTCTCTTTAGCTTATCCAGAAGAAGGCTAAAAGGTGGCTTGATCACAGTCTATAAGTACTGACATGGGGAGAAGAGTTCCCCAAGTTCCCCAACTTGCTAAAAGAAATTACTCTAGATCTACTAAAAAGGTATGGGCTTGATGTCAGAATTACTGGGTGAACTTTTCTATACCAGTACTATACAGAATATCAGACTAAATGTTCACAATGGTCCTTTCAAGCCTTAAAATATATTGGGCAGATCATCAGCTGGTGTAATTGTTCATGACGTCAGTGGAGCTATGACAATTTACACAAACTGAGGATCTTCCCCATTATGAATTGGTGAAAGGAAATGTTGAAGATTTAGACTGCAGTGGTTCTCAAACTGGGGGTTGGGACTCCAAAGTGGGTTGGGACCCCATTTTAATGGGGTTGCCAGGGCTGTCTTAGACTTGCTGGGGCCCAGAGCTGAAGCCAAAGCCCAAGCCTCACCACCGGAAGCTGAAGCCTGAGAGTTTCAGCCCTGTGTGTTGGGACTCAGGTTACAGGCCCTCTGCCTGGGGCGCTTCAGCTTTGGCTCCCTCCTCTCCCCACCTGTGGCAGTGGGGCTCGGGTGGGCTCAGGCGTTGGTCCCCCCACTCCTGGAATTGTGTAGTAATTTTTATTGACAGAAGGGGATTGTAGTGCAGTTAAGTTTGAGAACTCCTGAGCCCCAGATGCCAAGTAGGGGATTGTGTGGCAAAGGGCTACCCCCAACAGAAGTTATGAGAAGGAGGTTTCAGGCAAGGCCTATAAGATATTAATGGGAATGCAGTGTTATAAAATCATCTCTTATAGATGATGGAACTGTATATGTTATTTCTAGACATAACAGAAATGTGATCCTGAGTTTTGCAATGTTTGCGTCTCAACTTTAACATAAATTCTTGATAGTTTTGTCCTTTTACATATGCAGGTCCTTAATCAGCTGTCACTTGCACTGATGTAAATTAAGAGTAGCTCCTTTTAAACAAGTGGCATTATGTTGGTGCAAAATCAGTATAAGTCAGAGGAGAATTAGGCCCTTCATTAATAATTCATTCAAAGAGGTGTTACATGATTTGCTTCAAGTCTTGTGTCACATTGTGTTATCTTCAAGCCACTGAACATAACTCAGCACACAGGAAAAAGGAGGGTGCATGCATGACCATCATTTATATTGTCTAACTTGCATGATTGTGTCCTGTACCTGTGCATGATCATTTGCACTGTAATCTCTCTAACAGCCATAATGGTTTCCTCTCTGTCACACATAGTGTAGTTGTAATAGTTTGGGGCCAACATGGTTGGACATTGAACAAAAACATCACATTAAAGAGCAAATGAAAATTATGAAGATATCCATTTGGGCAGTATTCCAATGATCATTTGCTTAGTAAATTATTTTGCATCTTGGCTTACAAAATAAAGGTTGTCTTAAAACTATAAAGTTAAGAATGCACTGAATCTAAAAGTGAAAGATAAAATTAGCAAAACGGATAGTAATAGTAAAAAATCTGCATATGGCAAAAATAGGTCCTACAAAAAAATTGCTGATTTCATAAATGTGTAAAATATAGTTCCAGGAGTTGAAAGAGTTATGTAATTGTTAGGGCAGTTGATTAATCACAGTTAACTCACACAATTAACCCCAAAAAATTAATCTCGATTAATCACAATTTTAATTGCACTGTTAAACATTAAAATACCAATTGAAATGTATTAAATATTTTGGATGTCTTTCTATATTTTCATATATATTGTATTCTGCTTTGCAATTGAAATCAAAGTATATATTATTTTTTATTACAAATATTTGCATTGTAAAAATGATAAAAGAAAATATAGTTTTCAATTCACCTTATACAAGTACTGTAATGCAATCTCTTTATTGTGAAAATGCAATTTACAAATTTAGATGTTTTTGTTACATTACTGCATTCAAAAACAAAACAATGTAAAACTTCAGAGCCTACAAGTCCACTCAGTCCTACTTTTTGTTCAGCCAATCGCGAATAAAAACAAGTTTATTGACATTTACAGGAGATAATGCTGCCCTCTTCTTATTTACAGTGTTACCAGAAAGTGAGAACAGGCATTTGCATTGCACTTTTGTAGCCAGCATTGCAATGTATTTACATGCCAGATGTGCCAAACATTCGTATGCTCCTTCATGCTTCTGCCACCATCCAGAGGACATGTTTTTATGCTGATGATGCTTGTTAAAAAAAGTGTTAATTAAATTTGTGACAAGGAGGAGAATTGTATGTCCCTGGCTCTGTTTAACCCGCATTCTGCCATATATTTCATGTTATAGCAGTCTCAGATGATGACCCAGCACTTTGTTCATTTTAAGAACAGTTTTAAGAACATGGCAGAGTTGACAAAACGCAAAGAAGATACCAATGTGAGATTTCTAAAGATAACTACCGCACTCAACCCAAGGTTTAAGAATCTGAAGTGCCTTCTAAAATCTGAGAGGGACGAGGTGTGGAGCATGCTTTAAGAAGTTTTAAAAGAGCAACACTCCGATGCAAAAACTACAGAACCTGAACCACCGAAAAAGAAAATCGACCGTCTGCTGGTGGCATCAGACTCAGATAATGAAAATGAACATGCATCGGTCAGCACTTCTTTGGATTGTTATTGAGTAGAACCCATCATCAGCATGGATTCATGTCCCCTGCAATGGTGGTTGAAGCATGAAGGGACATAGGAATCTTTAGCGCATCTTGTATGTAAATGTCTGTGATGCCGGCTACGACAGTTCCATGAAAACTTTCAAATGACATTGTAAACAAGAAGCAGGCAACATTATCACCTGCAAATGTAAACAAACTTGTTTGTCTGACTGATTGGCTGATCAAGAAGTAGGACTGAGTGGACTTGCAGGCTCTAAAATTTGACATTGTTTTATTTTTGAATGCAGGGTTTTTTTTTACATAATTCTACATTTGTAAGTTCAACTTTCATGATAAAGAAATTGCACTACAGTATTTGTACTTGTAGGTAAATTGACAAATACTATTTCTTTTGGTTTTTTACCATGCAAATACTTGTAATAAAAAATAAATATAAAGTGAGCACTGTAATTTTTTGTATTCTGCGTTGTAATTGAAATCAATATATTTGAAAATGTAGAAAACATCCAAAAATACTTAAATAAATGGTATTCTATTATTATTTAACAGTGCGATTAATCACGATTAATTTTTTAATGACTTGACAGGCCTACTAATTGTATATTTTCTTCAATGTACCAGAATGAACTGCCTGCTCTAAATGTGTAAAATCATTTTACTGTGCTCTTTTATCCTTTCCAGAAACACAAAAGTAATGGTGAAATGAATTTGATATTATTGGCTTGTCAGAAAATTGGGCACTAATATGATAGAAAACAAGAACGGACATATTCCATAACCAGATTCACAATTGAATAAAATTTCATTTTTCTGGATCAATATCACTTTGTCTCAGTTTCAGAAATGTAAACTGAGAAGGTGAAAGGTTTAGTATCTGCATATCAGATTCTCATCTTAAAAGCATGAAATAAACAAGGAGACAAATTCATATAGTAAAGTCTGGAATCTGTGAAAAGGCTGCCAGTTTACTTTGCTTCAGTCCTGCAAAGTAGTGGCAGCACCACTAGAGAAGCTGTGGATATGTAAAAACTGTACAAGCCATTAATACCGTGTGAAAAAATACGTTTTGTGACAAAGATTTTTCTTGGGAAAATGTCTTTCATGTTATGCTTAGCATGCATCAAAGGCTTTTACATTTTGGATGATGGCTTAGAATGCTGAATAACATATATAAGGTGGTTGTTATATTAGCCTTATATTTTGAAGTGCATGTTGATACTGCTGAAATTTTGTGGGGGCTATAGAATGCATATTGTATATTCTATTTGCATTGGTTCCGATCCATATTGCAAGCATTGACTTTTGTTTCCATGCCTATTGTTCATAAGTACTTTAAGTGACTGGGTCCTTTCCTATACAATATTTGCATATGTGGTTAAATACATGGGTTTGCACACTAATCCTGTTTGGAGCCGATGTATCTCTGTAGAAAACAGAATTATACAGTTTGGTACAGTATCGAGTGGGATAATGTGAGTTAGATATATATTAAATCAGGGTGTATTGGCTGTTTTAATGCTAAACACTGTAGAGATAGGAGTAGTAAGGTAAGGGATTGAATTGTAACAGTAGATCCTCCATATTGGCAGTCAGATATCCTCTATAGCTGCCCTTTTCCAAGAATTTCAATGACTCCGCTTTCTCACAGTAATAGTGACTTCCAATCAATGGTATCTTTTACAGATGAGACACCATTGGATCAAATACCCTTCACGGTTAGGGTTAAAATTTCAGGTATTGTGTAGGGGGCTTGAGTTCAGAAAGAGGTTTAGATACTTTGCTGCTTAGAAGGAAGCCTTTCTTCCTCTCTCCTGGTCCCTTAACCATTGTGGGAATAATTGTTGTGCCTGCTGCCCTCCGATTATATGTTTAACACATCACTAAACATATGAAGCAGGGAGAATCCTGAGAGGGCAGTACCTTGCCCTGTTATGAACAACAATTGGTTGCTAATTGGTCGCATGGGTGAGATGCTGATCGATTATTTTTTAAGGTAAAGAGTCTTAAGTGTTCTTAAATTTTTCAAAATAATGGGCCAGATCTTCAGCTAGTTTTAATCCAGTTTGCATCATTTGAGGATTGGCCCAGTTACTTTAGTGTACAAAACAGCTACTTAGGAATGTGTTCATGTGAAGGCCTGCAGTAATTGTATGTTTTTCTTTTATTTCACTTATTTAAGGTGGTTGTGAATGCCTTGTTAGGCGCCATCCCTTCCATCATGAACGTTCTGCTCGTCTGCCTCATTTTCTGGCTCATTTTTAGCATCATGGGAGTGAACCTGTTTGCAGGAAAGTTTGGAAAATGCATTAACAAGACAGCAGGAGATATGCCTTTAGACTCCAAAGTGATTAATAACATGAGCGAGTGCATAAGCTATAACCTGACATACAATTTTTACTGGACAAAAGTTAAAGTCAACTTTGATAACGTTGGTGCTGGTTACCTGGCTCTTCTACAGGTGGTAAGTTCTATCAACAATACTTGTTCCTGTTAGGTAGATATCCAGTGTTTGAGTCATGGGAGGTGCTGAGTGTTGCCAGCCCTTACTTAAATCAACACCTCCTAGGATCTGACTCCAAGTTAACAGCTACACTTTTCCTTTTTACCTCATAGGGTGACCAGATAGCAAGTGTGAAAAATCAGGATGGGGGGGAAGGGGTTAATAGGAGCCTATATTTTAAAAAGACCCCAAAATCGGGACTGTCTCTATAAAGTCGGGACATCTGGTCACCCTATTGCCTAAACTGCCAAACATATGGATTTTGACTGGTGTAAATGATGTATACTCCTGCTGCTGACTCCACCTGATAAATATTTATTGTGGTTTCTGGTTTTAGGCTCAGATTAGGAGTTTCCAGGGCTATACTCCATGTACCACTCTTTTAGAATCATCCTGGAGGTGGTCAACCCCCCCAGGGGGGGATTTGAAACCATTTTGTTCTTCTTTTTCTTCTTCCTGTTTGCAATCCACAGCAAAACTGAGTCCGAGATTCTACAATGAAAGTAGCACTGTGTGAAGGCATATGTGCCAGGATACAGTGTATTGCCTTTACTGAACCTGTGGTGGAACACCAGTGTTCCAGTTAGATCTTAAGTGAAAAGGGTCTGATTTTCCTCTCATTTACACCCCTGCAAATTGGCAGTAACTCAGATGAACTCAGTGCAGTTAATGCTGGAGTGAAAGGAGTGTGAGGGAGGAATTCAGCTCAAAGCCATTTACTAAAATCCTCTGACCACTGTAGGCGGTTCGCTTGCCGCCCACTTCACAGACAGGCAGGAGACCCCTTTGGCTTCACCAGTGTCCTTTTATTCACAGTGCAAACCCCACCACCTAAGTACAGCTTTACAGTTCAGTTGAGGCCCAGCCCTCGGCTTGGCTGGCCTCAGGAAGCAGTCAGCTCTTGCAGGCTCCTACCCTTAGCTTTACTTCCTCGCTCTACTTCCCTTGCACCTCTCTTTCCCTCTCTCTCCTTCCCCCTGGCTTCCTGTCCCCCAGGTTTTATATTCCCCTGGAGGCTGCCAGGTGCAACCTCTTCAGTCCTAATTAGACCAGGGCCCCACCCTGCTAGGCAACCTGCTCCCAAAGCCCAGGGGCTGCCAGCAGAGGCTTTTCTCTCTTAAAGGGGAAGCAGGGCTGGCTCAGTAACTCCCTAGCCAATACCCTGCCACACCACCTAGTAAAGAAGTTCCAAAGTTGTCATCCGACAACCACTGGTGGTCTGCGGAGGACATGCTGCTGAGATCTGGCTGCTCACATGATGCTGGCTCCTCCCCCTCCTCCTCCTCTCTTCCAGCTGCTAAATTTACTTAAACCATGATCCTCACCTGCTGTAAATCGGGGTAGCTCTGCTGAAGTCGGTAGAGCTTGGCCCTTTTATACCAGCTGAGAATCCTGCCTTTCATGCCTTCCGAATAATGCTTTTTTATGTAAACCCTTCCTGTTGTTGTATGAATGGGAGAGGACGTGATCCATACAAAATGGGAGACAAGGTATCTATGAGGCAATCTCTATTAAAATGCAGTCAACACAGTGAAAACATTTGACCCCTCCTTGATAGACTAGCATCCAGATATGTTCTGAAGTGATCATATCCAAGCTTCATCTACTAGTTCTTCTTCAAGTCGTGTCCCTATGGATGCTCCACTTCAAGTGAGTATGCACCTCTTGAGCCTTTGATTGGAGATTTTCTGCTAGCAGCATCTTTCAGGCTGCATCCTATACATCCTCAAGCCATGCACCAAGGCTGGAAAGGGCTGTGTTGCAAACCACCCCCAGTTCCTTCTCAACCACTTCAGCCTGAGACAGAGCCCTAGCCTATCTGCTTTGAGTGTGCCAGGGCTTGCTTCTTGTTTATAGTTTACTATTTAGTATTACATACAATAGTTGTTAGTAGATAAGTCGTGTGAGGATTAACTTTGTTCCTCTCCTTTCCTTCAGGGAGCCTTACTTTCTGGCAGGGCATACCTGGCTTTCCAGGATTCAAATGTTTCCTCTCTTGTCAGGGAGCTATTCTGGTTAGCAGCAACCACTCTGTGTGTATCTGCTGTCTGGAAAAGTCACACATCTCCCAGGAGTGTATTGTCTGCCTGGCCCTTAAGTCCAGGACAAGGAAGTACCGTGAGATCAAGTTGAGGCTGCTGCTGATGGAGTGCTCCCTTTGACTCACTTCAGAGTCAGGTCAGAAGAAACTCCTCCCACCCCCACCCTGGAAATCTGTCTCTGGGCAGATCCACCTCAGCACATATCTTCCCATAAGAAAGGGATGATTCTTGAGGCCTAAGTGAAGGCTCCCAAGAAGAGGAGCTTTGACTCCCTCTTGTAAGGAGTATGCTCCCGAAAGACCTCAGTCCCCTGCTTAGTGCATGATATCAGAAGCTTCAACCTCTTGATTTGGTACCATAGAGGTGAAAGACTCTTGGAGATCCAAGGAGAAACATGGCTCTGACAAAGTCCTGGTATTGTCTACAAGGGACAAAGAGGGTAAGGATAAGCACTCCTCCAGACCAATACCATTGTGCACAGCTCCATCTGTGGTACCTCCCCAGTCAGGACCCTGGGTACTGTGCAAATTGAAGCATCAGCCACTATCAGTGCTTACTTCAGTAAACTCGAAGAGTACCATCTCCTTCTGTTATCAAGCACACCACCACATCAGTGCCAATCCTCCCCTCAGTACCACAGGAATTTAGATACTCAAAAGACTTATCAGTGACGGATGAACCAAAATCTTGAATTTTCTTGCGTACTAAGACCTCTCAGTACCGAGCCCCTGATCTCCAGACTAACATCACTCTCCAGTACTTCCAGACTTTCCACCTTGTTCTGTTAGTACGCCCAGTTAGAGGATATTGAAGAGGAAGAGGGAGACCTCCATTCAGTCTCTTCCATCTCAGTTCAGGGTTCTCCTCCCCACCAATACAGGAACTGATTCTTTGACACATTTAGGGAAGATCCTCATGCATGACACCAAGGTGATGGGACCAACCATGGTTGCCACCCTCTCTCCTTTATGGATTCCCCCAGTGGCTATATTGGGATCCCTGGGATATGTACCAACAGCAATTTACCAAACCACCAGTTCAGACACATCGAAAAGCTAGGGATATTCAATCCTCTTCTTGCCAACTGAGACCCCAACATGAAGAGATATTTCAGGAACAGGAAGATAAAGAATCCACCTCTCAAACTCCTATCTCTTTATTGTCTACAGAGGAGGCCATGACACCACCACCATCCATGGCCAATGATTTCCAGAAATTTTGAGACCTTATAAGGCAGGGAGCCTGGCAGTAGGTATAAAACTGCCTCCAACGACAGGTGGCGCGACGCATCGGTTGGAGTATACCCTGGTCATATCACTGGTCCTGTCCGAGCTCCGAATGGAGGCGGATATGCTGATCAAAGCGGACCCTGCCATAGTGTGGGATTAACGCTAAGGAAAACAACATACGGCAGGTAGCCAACATTCTTCAAATACCACTCAAAGATGTCAAGGATTTTCAGTACAAATTATTTGACATTTTACAATCAGCAACACCCACAAGAGTTGTATAATTCATTAATTAGGTGTTCTTGGACCCAGAAAAGATTGTTTGGTAAACACCCATTACCATTCCACCAACTTGCAAATGGTCAAATAAAAGATATTATGTCCCCTCCAAGGACTGCAATATTTTATTCTCCAGCCTTCTCCCCACTTCCCCCATGTCATTCTCTGGTGGTGGATGTAGTGAAGGGTAAGCAACACTACTACAAGTCTGCCCCGCATGACAATGACCAGAAGTGCTTAAACCTCTTTGGACAGAAGTCCTATTCATCTGCAGCCCTGCAGTTTTGGACCACAAACTATCAGGCAGTCATGGCTAAATATAATTTCACAAACTATAGTAATTGTTTGGCCTTTATTGATCATCTTCCACAGGAACAGAGGGAACAATTTCAGGCCATCATTATGGAGGGGCCAGTTATTAGTCAGGATGTCTCTTCTCTTGGATGATGCAGACACCACTGCCAGGTCTGTTTTTATGGTGGTAGTTATGTACAGGGTGTCATGGCTTTAACCCTTGGAGTTCCCATGAGGTCTGAATCTCCCCTTTGATGTTTGAAAGTTGTGCTCATAACCAGAGATGAATCTTTTCACACACACAAAGACTCCAGGGTCATATTAAGATCTCCAGGAATGTGTAACTCCTACAAAAACAAAGAAAATTGAATAGGTCAAAAACTGCCCAGAGATCTCATCCTGCTCAGTTTTCTGGGTTTCACAGATCTACCAAACCTCCAGAAAGAGAACCTTTCTGGTTCTACCAAACCTTCCAGAGAAAGAGAGCTTCTCATCCTCCCTTCTGCAAGTACCCAGTAATCATTGAAACAACAGTTTTGATGGGTTGGTCAAAGTGAATCCTACTACACCTCTAGTTCAGCATCTGCAACCCTTCGCCCACTTCCTTCCTTTCCCATTTCCAACATGCTAGGAGGTCGGTCACTATAGACAAGTGGGTTATAGAGGTCATAACATCAGGCTACTTCATCCACTTTACATCCCTCCCCACACACACACCTACCTTCCCTATCCCTCTTTAGGAATCCCTCTCAGAAGCTTTTACTGAGACAAAAAATAGACTCTCTTCTTAATTTAGAAGTGAAAGAGCTATTTTTGGGTGGAAACCAATTTGAGATCTAAGACAACTAAACAAATTTGAAAGTCTCAGAAGTTCAGGATGGTGATGCTGGCAGCTATACTCCCTGGACTAGAGGAAGGAGACTGGGTTTTCGACCTCAGTCTATGAGACACCTATTTCCATATGGCAATACACCCATCTCACAGAAAATGCCTAAGCCTTACAGTCTAGGAACATTTTCAGTCGTGAATACATTCCTTCCACCTCTTCTCTACTCCAAGGGTGTTCTCAAAGATCCTGGCAGTAGTGTCTGCTGACCTTCTTTGGGAGGCAATTTTAGTCTTTCTGAACCTCAATAGATGGCTGCTTAAGTGTCAGTCTTCTGAAGCAGTACTGTCATATACTCAGACAGCCCTTTCCCTTTTCCAAGAACTGGGTCTTCAGCTCAATGTAAGAAAATTCACATTAATCCGTGCACAGATAAACATTTCATAGGGGCATATTTGGATTCGTTGACAGCCAGGACCTACCTTTCTACAGACAGATTCAGAACTTTATCAAATCTAGTCAGAATCATTCAAGGGAGTCATTGAACCTCAGTAAGGAACTGTCTACAGCCCCTGCGTCATGTGGCAGCTTGTACATTCATGACCAATCACACCTCTGTTGCTTTCAAGGCTGGCTCCAAACAATGTATTCACCAACCAGAGACAGTTTGGAGAAGCCAGTTGCAGTTCCCCTTCATTAAAGGTTTTCCTAGACTGGTGGAAAGTTCAACTGAATGTTGATGCAGGCATTCCTTTTGTTGGCCCAACTCCAATGATAACCATGCCAAAGATGCATCCCTGCTGGGATGGAGAGCTCACCTCAGAACACTCATGACTCAAGGCACATGGTCACCTCAAGAAACTATTCTCCTCATCAACCTATTGGAAATCCGGGCAATCAAGAATGCTTGTCTTCATGTCCTACCCCTCATCAGGGGCAAATCAATGAGGATCACAATGAACAATGTTCTGTATGAATAGACAAGGAGGAGCAAGATCTCCCTCCTTGTGCACCAAAGCAATAAAGTTGTGGAACAGGAGTATAGACTCTCTGACTCACATTTCAGCCATCTACCTCCCTGATGTTCAGAACATCAAAGACAATATTCTCATTTCTGCCAGGATAATGAATAGGAAATGGAGTCTCACATTCTCCATGGTATATTCCTAAATTGGGGACTTCCAGAGGTGGACTTTTTTGTTAACTGGAAGTGAACAAGAAGTGTTTTCTATTTTGCTCAAGAAGCGGTCTAGGCCATCACTCTCTGTGAGATGCCTTTCTCCTGTCTTGGACAAAGGGACTCTTCTATGCATTTCCTCCAAAACTGCTAATACTGAGAGAGATGCACAAGATCAGACAGGACAAAATTAGGGTAATCCTTATAATACCAATCTGGCCAAGACAAGCTTGGTATCCTTACCTGCTTCACCTGTGAGTCCCTCCAGTGACCAGAGATGACTAAGGGGGGATATGATAGAAGTGTATAAAATCATGACTGGTGTGGAGAAAGTAAATAAGAAAGTGAACCAATGGCAACCTCTTCTTTGGTTCACTTATCCATGAAGACATCATTTTTAGCAGCCATCACATCAACCCCTAGAGTCAGAGACACTGGGGGCTTGGTTGCAGACACTTTAACTGTGTTTTTTAAGGACAAGATATCTTTATGCCCACACCCTAAATTCTTCTCAAAGTTACTTTGGATTTTCTTCTTAACCAGTTCATTCCCCTACCAGTGTTTTTTTCCAAACACGTCCTCCCCCCACAGGAAGATAGCTAGGTTTAGCACCTTTGAATTGTCAAAAAAAATGGCACCTCCCCCCCCACCAAAACGAACCTGCCGCACCCCCAACTCACAACCACAAAGCAACTCTGCCGTCTCCCCACCTTCAACAGCCACTTATAGTATCCAGAGAGATAACATAGAGATTGATAACATCATACATCTCCTCACACCCATGTGAATCAAACCCACTCTCATGCACAGCTACAAATCCTTTCAAGACCTACTCCATCAGATGACGTATACATTAGACATTCTGAATGAAGTAATGCAGGAGAAGTCCTATAAATTGTTAGACATCTTGCACACCTCTATGTCAGACAGTCTGGCTATGCCGGTAAATAAGGGACTCTTAGACCTGTACAGTTTCTGTGGCAGATGCCTGCATCTATTCCTCCAGCATGTTAAAAGGTAGACAGAAGGTGCCAGGTTCATTTTTGGGACTGAGTACTTTTATGCTCATCTGATACCTTGTTGCCCAAGAGAGGATGATAAAGCAAAGCTCTAAGATGACACCTGAAGGAAAAGAGCCCAAATACCTGGATCTCTCTGGAAGGAAGAGCTACACTTCTACCAGCTGCGAGCATTGCCATTTCCCAGGTACTCCTTGCCACAGATGATTACATCAGTTGGCATAAGGTGTCAGACTTCAAGGGACGATTTAAGATCCTTAATTGCAGAGGTTCCGTTAAGAGCTTGGACCTCCTTGCAGGCAGTAATTGATGCATCAGACAGTACAGCAAGAACAATGGCAACAGCAGTGATTATTAAATGGTTAAGATCTTCAGGGAAGCATAGACTTCTATAAAGAATTTCCCTTTTGAGATTTGTGACCTTCTCAGCCACAAGACAGATGCTGCATTACACCCTTTAAAGGTCTCTCAGGCTACTCTTAGATCCCTGGATATATACACATGACAACCCAGAAAGAAACAAGTTACACATCCCTATCCTAGGCAGACTTCTTCCCCATTGTATCCTCCCTATCACAGGCCATCAGAACACCTTGGAAGAAACAAAGATTACACAGAAGATTACACTGCTTCTTCATCAGCACTAGTGATACCAGTTCCTACCTTGGGACTACCAGTTTGATGGTTTTGTGAGTCAAGAGCTGCACAGAACCACACCCAAAGGATCTGTACCCATGACCTACCACATTTGGGAACCATTTTTTATTTTCAAGATGCCTGGACCAATATCACTTAGGTCTCCTAGGTCCTAGAAGACCTCCAGGTTGGATATTCAATCCAGTTTCAAGCTCTCTCTACTCCTCATCCATCCTTCCGTCCCTTTTCAATGACCCCTCTCATGAGAGACTAATGCAACAGGAGGAAAGAATTTCTGAGAGCAATAAAAGGTGCAGCTCTTACAGGAAGAAAAGGCTTTGTTTCCATTATTTTTTAATCTCCAAGAAAAAAAAAAGTATGGTACCCTATTCTGGATCTTCATTTGTCAAATCAAGATCAGAATTGTAACCCTTGACTCAATAATCCCATCACGAAATCCACAGGACTGGTTTGCAGTTCTCAAGCTCCAGGACATGTATTTACATATTTCATGTCACCTAGGACACAGGAAATAATGAAGAGTTATAATAGGGACTTCATATTTCTAATACAAGATCCAATATAAAAATGAAACTCCGTTCACCTTCAAAAACAGCCATTAGAGTCCTTTGTGGAAGCTCCCTTGGATTTCCTCCATTTAAGGGGGGAGGGTCTCCCAGTGCCAAATTTAAAGTGTTTGTTTTGTTTTAAGATATTTGCCTTTTGGTTGCCTGATAAATATTCTGAGGGCCATTTAGACACAGTCCACCTATCCTCTCCCTATTCTAATTTACTGCATGGTGTTTTACCAGTAATCTAATAACATGTAATCATGTCCCAAAATGAGTTTATCCACATATAATCTCATCACATGACAATTTCAGTTGAAAATGATTTTTCTTTGGATAGCTTCCAGGCAGGATAATATCACAAACACTCCCAGGAAGATTTTTGACACTTCTTCATTCAGTATGTAAGTGGCTACTAATTCCAGATAAATAATTTCCTTTCCCAGTGTTACGTTTCTTTCATTCCTGATATCTGTTCCTCTTTGCAGATGAAGTGTCTAAGGAAGTCTTCCAGAAGCCTAATAGGATTTTTAATTATCTCACTTATAGACCATTTGGTAAAATATAAAATCCCAGTCCCGCATTCCCATAATATTTTATCTTCATCAGATCATTTCACCAGCCACTGTCATGAAGTATAACCATGTTGTATGCTAAATGTGACACTTTCACACTGCCTGGAATCTAACCCATTTACTGTAAATACCAGGCATAAAATGCCTAAGGAAGATAAGAGATTTGGAGAACAGAGCAAGTTAAGATCACATCCATTTGTAAGCATGCCTTTTCTGCTGTCATTGACAGAGCGTGATCTCTTATTTCCTCCAATCCCAGCCTCTCTGAGCAGTGGATTGAACTGTAAGTGGAAAGTGACAATAAGAAGGCTGGAAAGTCTTTCACAGGATTAATAAAAGAGCAACAAAAAATAAACCATTAGTGCAGCTGAGAGGGATCAACATGACAGGGTTAAATAATCATTTGTTTCAATGAAACCACTGATCACATCACCTCCCCTCTAAACTCTTCATTGAGTCTCTGAACAGTTATATAGATTTTCCAAAAACTGCTGATTTTCAGGGGTTAATCTGTTTTATCCAGTGGGTGAGAATGGGTACATTATAACTCGTTTTTTATATATATTCATTAAAAATAAATAGTGTTGACCTCTCTATGAATTTTCCATTGGCTAAGCAGGATTTAAAAGCAAGAATAGAATGCATTATCTTAAAGATTTAATTTAATAATAGAGTATATAATGGAGTTTTTGAAAAAGCACTTTGGATATACCTGGCTAAACACAAAGGGCTGAATTCCCATTGGGAATCATGCACAAAATTCCAATTAGCATTATCTGGAATTATGTGCTTAGATGCCACAATAAAAATTCAACCCAAGAGTCCTCAAGATATTAAAATATGTTGGAAATGGTTCTGCTCTCCTGCACTCTTGCTCTCAGTATACTGTGGTAAGTTAGGGTGACTCAGTGGAAGTAAATGTGGCTGATTCTTCCCTCACACCAACTTTAAAAACAATATAAAACCATTGATTTACTTCCACTTAGTGTAAGTAAAATGAGAATTGGGTTCAGTGGAATTACACGGGTGTAAAACCAACATAGTGTAGGCCAGAATTAGGCCCAGTGTTGTGTCAGTTTAGTACCATGGCAGTAGATTCTGATGTTCTAAAAATAGGATTGTGAACCACATTTTCGTTCTGAGGGGCTACAGCAAGACCCTTTTACACTTCACTGCAAAGCATTGATGGAAGTCCCTATTAAAATACATAGCCTTATTAATAGCACAGGACATACAAAAGTAACTGACCAAACACATTGTTTTGTTTTGTTTTTTAGAAATGTTTTTTTCAAGTTTCAGTGCAAAAAAAATATCCCTCTATAGAGCCAGAATCAGCAGTGAAACCTCTGTAATGGCTTATCTCTAGACTATTCTATGTTCTTTACACAAACCTTATCTTTCTATGTGCATTTTTTAAATGAAATGTAATCCTGATCCACTGTGTAAAATGGGAGCATGTTCTTGAAACCTTTCCCATCACCCTGTCTGCTGAGCTTGAAATGCTCATTCACAGCTTTTGATGACTCTCCTCAAAGCGAAACAGACCCTGGGAGCCTGACTTTGCTCTTACACTGCAATGTGACTGTTGATTTTCATAGTGTTACCCCGATTTACTCTGTGAGAGCAGAATTGGAGCTTCGCTGTGAATAAACACAGGAGTCAGCGCCCACCAACATGAATATGGGGTCTGTAGTTGGGCCCTAAGTCTTCAAAGTCTGTCTGATGCTAAAGCAACTTGAGATGATGGTTGAAAAGGTTGTGTTTGTAACCTCAAAGCAGGCCCTGGTTCTCCTGCAATAGGGCAGATCTCACCCCCTCTGGGTCTGGGCAATAGGGGGTTTAGCAAGGAAAAAGGGATATGGCCAAAGTGCCTCTGATCCAGCAGTTCCCAGCTATCAGAACAGATCCCTCGCTAGCCTCTGAATCAAGGAACAGCAAAGATAGTCTAAAGCTCCCTTCCCTCCCACCTCCTCAGGTCTGAACTGAACAAAGCTCAGCCAGGTGCAAGAAACAAGGCCATGTTTTGTTTTTTCCTGAACTCAACCAGGCATATTTTTATTCTGCAGCGACACATTGATATTTCCCATTTACTTCAATTTCTTACCTGCAGAAAGAAGCCATTCTGAATTCTGTTGATTTAATTGCTATGTTTTTTTAAAAATCTCCCATTAAAAGCCATTTATGTTACCACTAAAAATGTCAAGAAAGAAAAGAAAAAAACCAGCATGAATAAGAAACTCCAGAATGGAAAACCTCCGTGTGATCTCAAGTACCTATGTACACAAAAATCAATGGGTAGATTTTGCTTTAAAGAAAAAGCAATTTATTAACAATGATGAATATGCTTACCACAATATTTTCTAGAAAAACACAAAGCAGTAATGTAACTATTTGAACACAGGCTTATGATTTTCCTAATTATGTGTTGTTGTTTTTTCCTAGGCAACATTTAAAGGTTGGATGGACATTATGTATGCAGCAGTAGATTCACGAGGGGTAGGTCACTCAGACTAAATGCTTTCTTCTTGCATCCTTCTTTCCTGTTCAGTTGAATTTTGCACCATTCTGGCTGGTTAGCAGCAAAACTACCTGTATGCAACTCACTTGACTTCTTTCAGGATGCACCAAGTTTAATTAGGGCAGAATTTTGTGTAATGTGGCAGTGAAATATAGAGTGATTTAAGTCGGTCTAGGATGTGTGCCATCATTTGTGTAGTGGGGTTTATATTGTGGATCACTTTGGAAATGTAACTATTTAGAGTACAAGAATACTTTTAAAATATTAAAACATGGGGCCTAACTCAGGACACAAATAACTTTCGGATGACAGTTAACTGACCTCCTGTCCTACAACAGGAGACTGAGTTTTGGAGGGAGCAAATCCTCAGCTGGCATAAATTGACATAATGGAGCTATGTCGATTTACGTTACACATCATACTGCCTTAGGATTCAGTTTTCCAATCTGTTTAAGCCAGACAGAAAGGTGAATACAGACCTGAGACTCACAAAGATGAATAGATCTTTAGATTTTCTATAGATCTTATTTTTTTTGGCTAGATGTGTTGTATTAAGTGGAAATTATGATTAGAATGACCCATATGCAGTGGTCACCATAAAGAAATTAACATTTACCAACAGATGGAAAACAGCTTTAACTGAACACTGCAATTACTTGCAATTAAAATGTAACTACACTGTGGTTATGTTACCCAAGGTTATCAAAACCCAAAGCTATGGTAACTAATCTTTGTTTTCCAGGTGATGTCAGGAAATAAATCAGTGGGAGACACAGTACCGCCATCTGATAAATAATCAGTACTCACAAGAGTGCTTTCATTCAGAAGGACTTGATTTATTGAGTACCAAGTACACATCAAACCTAGCAATAGTCTAGAAGCACCCCAACTATAGTTATCCAAAGTCTGAGGTGGTGTCAAGGGACAGCCGCAGGGTTCCGGTTGCCAGCCTGCCTACTGCAGCTGGAATTTTGTTGTCAGACTCCCAAGTTCATAGAAATCCAGTCAAAAGAACTTCTTCCAGACTTCTCCAAAGTACATTCTCTAACTAAACTCTATAGGTTTTCTCCTGACCAAGCACATAATTCATAAGAATCCCTAATAGGCTAACAATCTCCCTAGCAACAGCAAATAATAATTCATTATTTTACTTATCAGAAAAGCAACTTCAGCAAGAAACTTACAAATGCAGGCCCACCCAAACTGAAATCAACCATTCACATTCCCCTTCCTCCCCCATCCCCATTTGCATGAATCTGTCCTTTCACTTTATCTATCTTAGTTAGTAACACTGCAATTGTGTAGATGTTTTTGTTCTGTCTACCTAATCCAAAGACAGATTTTTCCTGACTCTGTGGTGCCCTCACTTTCAGTTTATGGTGACTAAGTGCACAAGATTGCTGTTATGTCGAATCAATTTATATCATAACAATTATTCTATTAATATCCGTGATTACCACCACTTCACATAAGCAGGAGTATAGCCAGAAGATCGATTTATTTGTTCCCCTTATTTCATATTTAATGCATTACAGTGGATATATTCTGAAGTTGCACAGTTTAATACATGCACCCAGTACAAAATCTTCTAACCAAAAGACTAAGTACATGAATTACACTCTATATTTACACTGAAAATACAGTGTAATGACATTGTGATCATAATGACAGTATTTTAAAGTGTAACTGAAATGATTGTGGTATTTGATACCAGTGGTGACCTTTTAATGGCAAGCACTGAATGCTTTCATAATATTTTCTGTTATTGGGTGGGTTTGTTTTTAATCTTTTGATGTGTGTGATGATACCACAGTTTTACTCCCTTTTCTTTTTACATTTGCCTTTTATATTTGCAGTGTGAGGAGCAACCTGAATGGGAATTCAACGTATACATGTACCTCTACTTTGTGATTTTCATCATCTTTGGGTCTTTCTTCACATTGAATCTCTTCATAGGTGTCATTATTGACAATTTTAACCAACAAAAGAAAAAGATAAGTACTCTATGGGCTGGTCTTCACTACGGGGGGAGGGGGGAGGGAGTCGACTGCAGATATGCAAGATGGAGTCGACGGGGGAGTGCGCCGCCGACTGCCGCCGCCGTGAGGACGGCAGGTAAGTCGGCTGGAGATATGCAGACTTCAGCTACGTGATTTACGTAGCTGAAGTCTGCATATCTCCAGCCGACTTACCTGCCGTCCTCACGGCGGCGGCAATCGGCGGCGCACTCCCCCGTCGACTCCATCTTGCGCCTCTCGGCGAGCTGGAGTTCTGGAGTCAACAGGGGCACCACGAGCGATCAATTTCTCTCGTCTTCACCAGACACGAGAAATCGATCGCTAACAGATCGATCGCTACCTGCCAATCCGGCAGGTAGTGAAGACAAGCCCTATATGCTGTACAGCCCCTTGCAACTGCAGCTCTGGGAATGGATTTTGAAGCAGCAGCACAGCCAGTCTAGCATCTCGATTAACAGAATATCCCTAGGGACTATCTTGCATTACTTTACAAATTCACAGTTGCAGCAGTCCCTTATCTCTACCCAGGGAAACTGCTCTGAAAACACTCAGAGTTAGATTGTGCTCACACTAATCAGGAAGCAGTGTTAACAGCATCAGCCCAAGGGGACCTCAGGGATTAGTATGCCTCGGGGACACATGCCTTCCCAAAGTCCCCAGTGTGCAAGGGATGGTGTGTGTGCAAGTGGGCACCATCCTTTAGAACAGCGTCCCTCAATGTTTTTCCCTGGCGGTCCCTCTCTGCAGTCCCACATCCACTCGCGGCTCCCGGGGTATGTCCGCCGAAATGCTGCCGAATAGAAAGTTTCCGCTTTCAGCGGCATTTCGGCGGGACAAAAATAGACCGCTTACAATTTTGGCGGCATCCCAGGGCCGATCCCGCAGTGACTCCGGAGTCTCACGCACTCCATGGGGTGCATGCACTCCACTTTGGAGAGCACTGCTTTAGAATGTTACCACCTCCCCTTCCACCTTTGGGGCAATGTGTGCACTCTTACACACTTAAAGTCCCCTGAGAAATGTGACTATGATTAGCCTTTTATGCACAAAGCGAAAGAGGGATGAAATTCCTACTGTCCTCTCTCACCCCATGTACCCACACCAAGATATGACAGTCTAGTTCTGAATCACTACTCATCCTTGATTGTGTCTGCTGCCCACTAACTCCTGCCTTCTACCTTAATGTGGATTACTACTTACAGTGCTACATCCCATTAGGCACTTATTAGGTATTAAAAGGAAGAAAATAGAAAAGGATGGAAACTCCCAAAACCTCAAACTTAGTTTACATTGCAATAATATGTATCATTCAACAAAAGTAATAGCAGCTTTATCTCTCTATACTTAGGTGGGCAAGACATCTTTATGACAGAGGAACAGAAAAAGTATTATAATGCCATGAAAAAACTGGGCTCCAAGAAACCCCAAAAACCCATCCCAAGGCCACTGGTGAGAATATCTAGGTTATTCCAATTGCAATATGTATATTCAGTGAATACAATCCCCTGGAAAAAAAATGCCCCTTTCATCAAATCATTTATTTGGTTCAGCCATTGTTTGAAAGTGTAGTGAATTGTGTGTCTTATAATTGCCACTGCACTACTATGATAACTTGGGGTCAAATTCATGAATGGTGTAACACCATTAGCTATTGTGGCCTGTATTAAATGAACTGGGGATCTCTGTCCTAATTTGTAATAAACAGGTTACCCCTTCATAAAAGCTAATACTACTATTGGCATGTATGTTGGTAGACTCAGCAAAGATCCTTAGGATTGAATGGGCATGAAAATACAACCAATCCATCACCCCCTCTACATTTACGCCATTCCATGTGACATATTTTGGGGGGGGATTCCAATTGCAAGGGGAGGGAATGATATCATTTTATATGAGCTGAGTCTCATAACTAACACTAATGATCCTTTCCTTTGTTTCAGAATAAATACCAAGGTTTTATCTTTGACATAGTCACAAAACAAGCCTTTGATGTCTCCATCATGATTCTCATCTGCCTTAACATGGTCACCATGATGGTGGAAACAGATGACCAGAGTGTAGAAAAAGTGAACATCCTTCATAAAATCAACATGCTCTTTGTTGCCATCTTCACAGCAGAGTGCAGCATCAAAATGTTGGCTCTAAGACACTACTACTTCACCAATGGCTGGAACATATTTGATTTTGTTGTTGTGATTCTATCCATTGTGGGTAGGTAAAATTCAATGGCAGAGAAGTCTTTTTGCCCAAACTGAACAAATACAAGGTGGAAATAGAGATGTGTTTGGCCTGTATTAAATGCTTTTTGCGATATGGTGCTGAGCACCTCCAGCTAGGCATTGGATACCCTCACTTCCACCAATGGGAGAGCCATTTACAGGATTGGGTCCTAAATATTTTAATTATATTTAAATCGTATTGAAATAACACCGCATAACAGTCAAATGTGGCATGAGCAGGCAAAGGTAGAGAGTTTGGGTAAGCTAAACATAACAGATGCACCCAAGTAGAACATATATGCCGTATTGCTGAAAGTAACAAGTAATACCCTCACATGCCCTGGCATTGATTTCAATGGGTATTTAGTGTCTGATAGGCACACAGGACAGTGTGTTAGAGAAATGGAAGTCAGAGGATTAGTAATGCAATGTGTCAGGGTGTAAGAGGAACAGTCAAAAGCCACTTGGACCATTATTATTCTTTATTATTTGTATCGCAGTAGTGCCTAGCATACCCAGTCATGGATCAGAACCCCGTTATACTAGGTGATGTACAGGCAAAGAATAAAACAGTCCCTTCCCCAGAGTTTACAAGCCGAGAATGAACTGCCAATTTAAAAAGAAAGTAACATTTGGGAAAACGATACAATTTGAGACGAATGACTGATCAAATGAACAAAAGTGACCAAGGACCACTCTAGATATTATTTCCACTAAAACCAGCACTTAATCCTCATATCTCCTAAAGATATTCATGTTACTTTGTACTTTTTTGTCAAAGTAAATTTGGTCGGGGGAAGAACACTTGGGGTATTATAGTTATTCACCTCAGGAGCAATGGCACTAATGGTAGTGACTGGAAGCTATAACTACTTGTGGCCAGTATTAATTGAACTGGTGATCTCAGTCACAGTTTGTAATAGGCAGGTATCCACATCCACATATTTTAATTGGTTATTTGTTTCTTTTTTCTTAAAGGTACCGTGCTTTCTGACATCATTCAAAAATATTTTTTCTCTCCTACACTCTTCAGAGTCATTCGCTTGGCTCGGATTGGCCGGGTCCTAAGACTTATTCGGGGAGCCAAAGGAATTAGAACTCTCCTTTTTGCCTTAATGATGTCCCTTCCTGCTCTGTTCAACATTGGTCTCCTCCTTTTTCTGGTCATGTTTATTTATGCCATTTTTGGAATGGCTAATTTTGCCTATGTTAAAAAGGAGCATGGAATTGATGACATGTTCAACTTCCAAACCTTCGCTAACAGCATGCTCTGTCTTTTCCAAATTACAACCTCAGCCGGCTGGGATGGTCTTCTCAATCCTATTTTAAACACTGGACCGCCACATTGTGATCCGGACCTGAAAAATGCAAATGGTTCAAAGGGAGACTGTGGAAGCCCTGCTGTAGGGATTCTGTTCTTTGTTACGTATATCATTATATCGTTTCTCATTGTTGTAAACATGTATATAGCCATTATTTTAGAGAACTTCAGCGTAGCCACTGAGGAAAGTACAGAGCCTCTAAGCGAGGATGACTTTGATATGTTTTATGAAATCTGGGAGAAGTTTGATCCTGAAGCGACTCAATTTATTGAGTATTCTGTGCTTTCAGACTTTGCAGATGCTCTGGCAGAACCTTTACGCATAGCAAAACCAAACAAAATTAAACTCATAGCCATGGACCTTCCCATGGTCAGTGGAGACAGGATCCACTGCTTGGATATTTTATTTGCTTTTACCAAACGAGTACTAGGAGAAACTGGGGAAATGGATGCCCTTAAAATACAGATGGAAGAAAAGTTTATGGCTGCCAATCCATCTAAAATTTCTTATGAACCAATCACAACCACACTGAGACGGAAACAAGAGGAGGTTTCTGCTATTATTATCCAGAGGGCCTACAGGAGTCATTTGTTTCAACGCTCCTTGAAGCAGGCCTCCTTCTTATATCGTCACCAGGCTTGTGATGGCAACATGCTTGAAGATGAGGCTCCTGAGAAAGATGGTCTCATTGCATTCATGATGAATGAAAATTATGGTAGGCCAATAGACAAATCGGAAACTGTGTCCTCAACTTCTTTCCCTCCATCTTATGACAGTGTCACCAGAGCCACTAGTGACAACCTCCAGCTAAAGGTGACAGACTCTAGCAAAAGTGATGAACCTCTAGACTATCTGCTATCTCCAGACAGAGATAAAGAATCAATTGTCTAAATGTTTGTTTAGAATGCTTTAAAATATTGTTTACAGAATGTAATGCTGTAACTACACAACAATTGAAGCAGCCTTCTTATTAAATATTAGTTGCAAAATAAACAATGGAGTTTTTACCCTTAACTATGGGAGTCGATACGTTATAACCTTTGACCCTGCTCTTTTCAACATTGCTCAATGTTTATATTTATATATGCACAGGAAGAATCTGTGCAGGGTCATAGCTGTTATATCAGTGGTGTGATTATGACTATGCTAGACTGTAAAACAGTAAACACAGTGTATATCTATCCACAGATAAAGCCAGGCTGTAAACATTCATTTAAGGTCTTACTCATATTAGTGTGTTTACTTATGGCAATGTATGACCTTGCATTCTAAAAAGAAAAAATATATATCACAGCTGCTGTAGCAAAATGTAACACTTACTGTATATGTTGTGAATGGTCTTTCATAAATTTATTATATTTGATATTTTTTTACTTAAATCAAATAATTGTCTCTTTTTCCACGGAGATAGATGATCCTTACACCTGACATGTTAAACTCTGAACCAAGGCAACTATGATTGGTGGGACTCCCATCATTCACAGAGGAAAGTTGTTGCAAAGCAAAATATTTAATCAACAGCATATAACTGTTTATTACAATATGACCCCCCCCCCTTTGGGCCATGTAACTGCTTGTCATCAGTAATAAAAAAAAATTAGGAGGAAGAAAGTGATGTCAGATAATAAGGAGAGAAATGGCTTGTTCTACCCTACAGGACATCAGACAGTAATGGATGCTGCTTGTAAAACTATTAATAAAAATATTAATTTTTAGTATGTTTCAAGGATATGCTTTGCCTGTTGTAATCAAACTCTCTTAGAAATAGGTTATGACCCTGTAATCTAATGTAAAGTGCCCCAAAGCACTATGAATCCAGATAGATTTTCTATTAAGTGAGCGGGATAGGATCTGTTTCCTCCAATGACACAGAGCTAAGAATGCTTACTGCAAGCTCTATGCATCAATATTACTCTCTAATGCTTTGATGCAGGTTGTGTGGTGCGGGAGGGTTGTTACAGTGTTATCAATGGGGTGGGAGGGTCTGTATAAAAGTTCCGATATTTAGAATCTCTTCTTGGTTTCCATCTTTCACTTACTGGAAGCTGTGTTTAGATTACTGGGAAAGCTTCCTTTTTGCAGGCAGGAAGAGGAATAGTTGCATGTGAAATACCAATCAGTCTCAGGCCAAACATAACAGCTTTGGGGTCCCATTATAAGTGCTTTAGGAGCAGACATTTTTAGTAGTTTTATACTGTAAAAAAAAATTGTAATTTTATTATCAAACTTCCAGCCTTGGCAAAATGTGAGGAAGTGTCTGTGGAATATAAAGAGACAAATCCATGGTACTTGAGTTCAGTGGGTCTTCATGGGAGGTCTTGCCTGAGAAGTCTGTAATGAGCCATTGCACCACAAGGAATAGTAGCCATGTTTTTCAACTTGGAGAAAAAGAATTATCAAGCACATATTTAAAGTGTCTGTAGTTGACATTTAATTACATTCTGAGTTATAAAGGTGTCAAAATCCATGTGGGGTTATTACTGAGAATCTTAGCTATCCAGCAACAAGACTGTGTTACAATGAAATTTTCCTGTGACCACATCATCTGTTGACAAAATGAGTCAGAATCTGTGAAGAGAACACATAAAATAATATGACTACATATATGTTAATGCATTTTTCTTCATCCAATGAGAGGTGTTTCAGGCATTCAGTTGTGCGAGTGGTCAATTGGTTATTGGTCAACTTCGTGTCAGGACTCCTGCAGTCTGTTCCTGATTTGTGCTGTATGAGTTTTAGGGAAATAATTTAACCTCTCTGTGCCTCAGTTTACCCATCTATAAAATGGGGATAATAATACTTAGCTACCTCACAGGGGAGTTGTAAGACTTACTTAATGGCTGCAAAGCAATATGAAGGTAAAAGGCACTCTGTAAGTATTATTATAATCATTCTCTCTTGTCCCCAAACCCTCTCTTTATGGTGTACCCCATGGAGATTTTCCTTCTGGGATTTTGTTGCCTTTGAATCTTGTATGTAATTAGATTCCAACTTAAGGAAACTACTCCAAATATGTTTTTCAGTGTGGAATTTCTCCCTCCCCCCATAAATTTTGCTCATGACTTCTCAAGTTAGAGAACCTTTTCACTGATTCCTTGTGTAATTTATGCTGTAATATTATACTGATTGTACATATCGCCCAGAAAGAATATGTGATATTTTATATTTATATGCGTGTATCATGCAAGTTTTTAGAGTGACTGACACTCAAACATGACTTACTGATTAAACTTTTTTCTCTTGAAAGAGAATTATTGATATTTAGAAATGAGCTGCTGCCTAACTGAAAGAAATAGTAGATACACATACATGCCAAACAAATCCACATTTATTGACAATTAGTAGGATTATTTTCTTTTTCAAAGTTGAAGAACAAAATAGGGGAGGAAAAATGGTAATTGAATGGCTATTGCTCATCTAATTTCTTAATATACAAAAAATCCCGTTGTTAAACCAAAGACTGAATAGTTTATGTTGTGATAGGTTGTTCACATTCTTTTGTTAATATTTTTAATTATTTGTTACTTGATTTAGCAGATATATTAAAATGCAACTTTTTAATATACTATAAATAACACTGAGGCCAAATAATAGAATGATGTGCTAGAAAATTAGTTGGCCACCGATTATGTTACGAAAAAATCTCTTCCAGCCGTCACTGGACCCCTGAAATGAGCATCATTTTAATTACTTCAAGATCCTACCATATCAATACAATTGCAAACTATACAGTGTTGTACCCCAAAGCTGAAAAAAAGTGAGTCTGAAAGAGGGTCTTAACTATAGATATTTACAGTAAACTTTCTAAAAATAAATTGTAAATTAGGTTCAAAAGCTTTGTAAAATGGAACTTTGGTTTTCTACTGGATTTTCTATTGTTTTCTGGAACATTTCTTGAGAGCTGAAGTGTAACAGCTGCGTTTGTATTATATGTCAGACTCCCTTAAAAACGTCAAGTACCTGACCTGCAAGTCTTTACTAAAGGAGATACCAATCACAATATATCAGCGGTACAACCTCCCAGTGTAGTGATATTGTAGTTAGTGACTTTGATAGACAGTGCATACTGATTAGAAGCATGATGGCTGCTGTCATTTTCTGCAGATTTGCTCAATAAAGAGTACAGCATGAATCATTAAACTACAAAAAGAGCACATAAAACTTCAGCCAATATCACAGGATATACTAAGCTATTTGTATCTGGAAAAAGCCAAGTTTACTATGTTTCTTTATAAAATAAATAAGGATAACACATACTTTCTGTGCCAAATTATTTTTTTATTGTATCAACATTTCCATGAATTCTCCAAGTCTTGTTCAGTAACCAAATTTGGTTGAGAAATGCAGGGCAACTTTTTTCATGTGTATTAAGAGGTGAAGAATCAATGAAATCCACTCAAGTAATTCTTTCATTGTACAGCTGATGGCTGCACATTAAAGGCTAGATCCAAATCTCATTAAAGTCCACAGAAGGACTCCCATTAACTCCAGGAGGATTTGGATCAGGCTCTAAAAGCTTCTGTCCAAAGTGAGTAATATAGAGAGCCAATCCTGCATTTCTAGCTCAACCAGTCTTTGCCAGTAGACTTGGTAGGAATATGGAGTGTGCTAGGAATGTGGAATCAATTTGTGTGGCTCAATTCCTGGGCAACTTTGAAGAGATAGCAGTTTATAGTTTGGGTTAAATTCCCCGTGCTACAGGAGTGAAGGTCAGTTTAGGGAGTGTTGTTATACTAAGGTATGGTTGCTTGCTTTGTTTTTAGTGAGAATTTTCATAATGACCTCAGCCAAAGCAGTAGTGGCACAAATAAAAAACAACATGTTGATGGCTTTATAATCAGAGGCAGGCCACTGGTCTCCTCTGTGGAATGGCAATAAGAGTGCTGTGTTGCTGTCAACTGCAATGAATATAACTGCTGTGTGGTATGGGTGCAGAGAAAAGAGGAGAAAGTGGGTTAAATAGAGAGAAAACAAGGAGGAAAATAACACAGAAAAACAACCTGGGAATTGTAAACGAGAAAGGCAGTTTCTTAGTGTTGATTTTTACATATTGTTGTGACATAAATTCCCTTTTTTTCCCAAGAACAAGCCTGGATATCCTGCTGAGTGTTTACATATGACAAAGAAATAGCACCCATGTCAAAGGGAAAACATGTGAAAGCAAATAGTCCAAGTGGAATGGCTCTTGGCAGCAAGTGAAAAATGCTTCAAAGTCAAACGTCACTGATAACCCCGGGAGGACTGAAGGTGTTGGACTGCAATGAGGGTATGTTTTTGTCAGCACCTCTGCATAAGCTATTTTAGCACGCTGACAACCCAGCCCTTTGAGTTGGTTCACATGCCATGTGCTTTTACCACAGTGGAGTTCTTAAACCCAATTCCATGGTGATTAGGATTATCACAGTTATGGACTTTACTGGGATGTCCTCCGAATGACAGGTTCTTTCATTACAGAGCTGGGATTTTGCCAGTCTTGGGAATTCCAATGCTCTTTTGCTCTGAAAAGTGACTATGTACAATGTTACACAACATAAGCGTTTAAAAATCACATCAGGTTTCAAACCGTTTCTAGGCCTTCAGGGTGCGCTTGGGTCATGTTTCAAGCTTTTCTTCTAAACCATGAGGGCTTAGAAGGCTTTTTATTAAATCAGCTTCTCACACAGTCTCATGACTCCACAAGCTGGGGCTTTTAAGAAAAACATCAAATCTTGCAACGCTTGTGACAAATTTGTGAGAGGCGGCAACCCTGGAAAGTGCCACGCCACACCAAAAAGGGACCGAGTTCAATGTCGTTTACTTACTCGAGAGCCACTCCCTGCATGATAGCCTGGCCCCATTGAAGTCCATGAAAGTTTTGCCACTTATGTCAGTGGTGCCAGGATTCCACCCCCTCACATCTGTCTCCATGGTCCTAGCTACTCACCTTAGTGACAAAAATGTAGTTTTACAGCTCTTAACCCTGCAGCATGAAAACAGTTAAAGGCAAATTAGGTCATTTCACATCAGTGAGATGTTAGCAGCATGACATGCTGTACAAGTGTTGGTAAAGCATAAAAGAGACAGAGACCCCTCAGGTGTCGCTCAGAGGATGGTCCAGCCCATCCAGGATAGGGCCACAACCATGTATAGTTGGGTTTGATCTTTCTCCATCTATCAGCAGTGCCCAGTCTTGCTCCATGGGAGGCTGCTATATAGTGTAATACCAGGTCTGCCATCTCTCTTTCTACCCAGGTTTGCTAATGTTTCATAACTGATTTTTAGGAGAGGTCAAATCCTTCTTGTACATCAGCAACAGCTTTTTGATTTAGCTCAGTTTACACTGCTGCGTCCCCACTGGCGGTGTATTTTGGAAACAATTTGGCTTCATTAGCCGTAAAATGGGGGCATAATCTGGCCTGCAGAACCTTTCTTATTCATGCCATCTGAGGAGAAAAGAACCCAGGTTGAGTCTGCAGTGATGGTTATTAGGAAAACTTTCCATTTGTAACCTCAGCACATTTGATATCTGATTGGCAGACAAACAAATTTGGAACCCCACAGTTCCATTTTTACAGTCGCTCTTCAGAACCTAACCAAACCATACTTTAAGTGCCAGTCCATGCAGCCATCTTCATTTCAGCTACAATCTGAGGTAAGAGTTGCAAAACAATTGTGAGAGCGTGTCACAGATTGTGACCTGGCCATTTAAGGGCCAGGAGGCCTGCACCTAGCCAGCCCTATTTAATCAGCCCTACCTGTGCCATAATTAGCTCTCCCAGTTTATTGGGCCTGGACTAATTTGGATCAGATGACAGTCTGAACCACCAGGGCCTCATAAAAATTCAGGGGAAAATCAGGCTGGGGAAAAACCACAGGGAGCAGGTTGGGTCCCCATGGAAGGGGCTGAAGTAGGGTCTGGAAGGGCTCTGGAGAATCAGCATGCTAGCTCGGAGCAGGGAAGTGGCCCAGAGGGTTGAGACTGTGAGAGGGCCGCTAGAGAAGGGAGCAGCCGGGGAGCAGCTCCATCCCAGAGGAGAGAGACTGACAGGCAGCCCACAAGGTAGACTAAAGAGGACTGACCATGTGACTCCCAGGGACAGACAGCAAACATGGGTATGAAGACACTGAGGGAGTACCACACTTGGCCAGAAGAGGTGCTACAGGATAGGCATGCTCTATGATACAGGGCCAATGCCCTGTGCCCAATTTGTACCAGTCTGTTACAGGCATGGCTAGAAAGCCTTAGTTCTCTAGCTCAAGCTGTGACCGCTCATGCTTTTACCTTTGGAGGTACCTGTTGGGCTGGCCCAGAGGGTGGCTGTCAGGCAGTCACAAGTATTTCAGTCACTGTGTTAAAGACTGAAGTTCTGGATGCTTAGGGAGGATTCGGACTTGGACAGATTCTCTTCCCTCCCCCAACCCCCATTCTTTCCTTAAGTTTTTAAGAGGAGATGTGTGGCCTCTCCTCCCCCCGCCCCAAAAATACCCACCAAGAGATCCCAAGGAGCTGTCTCATGGCTTTGCTCACCATTGCTCATGGTGTCCAGCCAGACATGTCATTCCTTGGGAAGGGATCTAGATCTTAGGGGAGGAGACAGAGTCACTCTTGGAGAGAAGAAGTAGGGGATCTAAATCTTGGCTTCTTCCTACAGCAGGTAATTCTGAGGCATTTGCCTCAGCCAGTGTCTCGTGTAGGGCTCATCTGAAGAAACCTGAGGCAGGTGGTGGTATTGGGAAGGATGCCTTTAAGCATGGACCTTCCAAAGGAGAGTCTGGTGAGGTGCTGGGAGGAGGCCAAAAGGGATAGTAGCTTTGTTGGAAGTGGTTCTAGGCAGCAGTCAAGCAGAGCAACTTTGGTCTGGCAGCTTTTTTGTGCATTAAGGACTGAGGCTTGTAGTAGAGATAGTAGGGCAGGGGAAAGGGGCTATGTATCAGGCTTTTGAAACTGGGCGCACTTGGTCCCAGCTAATTATATAAAATTTCTCTTAATGCAGTTGAAGTAAAGTCACCTTCCATTAAATCAGAGAGAGGAAAAAATGGTGCATTCGAAGTGAAACCACCAGACTTTTTTCTTTTCTTTTTTTTTGCCAGCACAGGTCCTGCAGGACTTAACTCTTTAAGTACCAGTTGGTTACGTATTAAAGATAATCCATCACTTTCTCTTTTCCCACTACAAGAAGTGACTACACTGAGGATGCCATATGCATCTGCTGAGTGCCCACCGCCATAAAAACGGTAAAATAATCCTCACGACCTACTGAAAAGGCGCTAATGATGCTGCGTTTGGCAGCTGACAGGCCCTCAACATTAAGCTGAAGAATTCTAAGTGCCGGTCCAATGACTTGAAAGTCGAAGGATGGCAATACGCTGGGGGTCGCAGTCTTCTTTTTAGCGTATGCTCAGAGTGCCTCAGGTGGCACATGCCCAGGATTCATCATCGAATTTGGTCTGCTGGTTGGATCATTAGCTTCCCTGGCCCAGGCTGGGTACTGACAGGGAATGTGATGTCAGTGTGGATCCATTGCCTGCCTCCCCACCCCATCCATTGGATAGGTCATTAACATACCGCAGCCTCTTGAGGAAGAGGGCATTCAAAGTCAGCACTTGGAACAACCTGCTCAGAAAATTGGCTGGATCAACCTAAGGTGAGGGCCCCCGAACACTTAGAACATCAGCCCTTTGCCTCTGCTATTCAACAGTAGAGTGCTGGGCTCCTGTCTGGTGTTACTTGTCTCACCCAAGGCTGGTCAATGTAGAGCTTAAGAAAGTTATACGTATTGTTGCCAGGGCTTTACGGGCAACTTCGTTCCCATAGCTACCGATACTTCATAGCACAGCACCTTCACCATGAGAAGGCCTCTGTTATGCTGCTGGCCAAGTTCATGATAATAGCAACCTGCCTTTGTATGCAGACCTCTTCAACCTTCCACCAGTTCGCCAGTCTTCTAAAAGCCCTTTAGGCGCATTTATGCCACCACAGGACATGATGGTGGAATATGTTTGGGGCAATGAATGGTCAGTGATGACAGTTATTAAACTCTCTCTCATCTCAACCATCTGTCCACCAGGTTTTATTCTTCCAAGGCGCCTATAGTCATCTCTGAACAGGTTCCAAATAGGACTAGGCAATTGTGTGGCTAATCTCTTTAAGTAGGATTTTTCTAACGACTCCCACAATGTGGCTGCGGTTAACTTCAGACTATGGTACATATCTTTGACAAGTGTCCACTGACTTATTTCGACTGTGGGCTACTGGCTCTTTACCTGGCTGATGATAATGCCATCAAATGAATATATACTGAAAAGGATCTTCTTAGTTCATTGGTGGTGTTTTGGTACCCAGGTATGACTCCCTCCCTCAGATTGGTCAGCAGGAACAAGCTCCCTCCTACCCTTCACTTACCATCTGAAAGGTGAGACCTTAATTTGCTGATTAATCCTCAATCTCGTGGTGTGTATCTTCCCTTTGAGGCTCCAGACAGTGTTATACATGGGTTGTGCCCAAAATTATGTAGGGTTGGGAGGGCGGGTGGAAGTCACCCATCTTTATAAATGTTCAAAGTCCTTCTCTTCCTCCACAAATGCACAAAAATGTAAAAATCATTGAGCCAAAAATAATTAAATTATGGCAGGTGAGACACTTCACTGTCTTGAAGCCTAGCACCATATTAGTCTTTGACTTCCTTCCCCTTCTAATGGCCTTCTTGAAGAGGTTATCTGTGGGTATGGCTACACTGTGATAAAAGACCCATGCCATAACCGTGGCTGGCCCAGGTTGGCTGACTTGGGCTCTCAGGCCTCAGGAAGCAAGGCTAGAAAATTGCAGTACTGTATAGACATTTTGGCTTGGGCTGGAGCCGTGACTCTGAGACCCCCGTGAGGGGGAGAGGTGTAATGGGATGCTAAACTGTACTATATTGTTCAGCCACTAGTTGGCACGGTGTGTAAAATGCCTTATTTTAAATGAACTTCAGCCATACCTGCCAGAGCATTCAAAGGTCTTGTGAACACATCTGGTGTGTGTATAAGCAAGCACTGTAGCCAGTCCATAATGGTGTCAGGAGTAAACTAAGAACAGAAACAGAAGGAACAAAGCAACAAAGGTTGCAGGATCTCATCAACACTCTCCGATGCCCTACAGAACTTCAGCTTTCACAGATCTTCACAATGGACAGATTAGAAGCAGTATTTACCCAGATTTTGAATCGCGAACAAACCCCACAAAGAAACTGGAGAGACACCGGTATCTTCTTTGGTTTATGCTATTTGGAAGCAAACAGAACTTATCTTTAAATCCTTTGAATTTGCTGAAGACAGTTACAAAGATTACTATTGAAGGGTTCTGGCTATGTTTGATGCATACTTTATACCTCAGTGGAATGTGGTTTATGAAAGACCACATTTTCACTAGAGAATTCAAGAATTTCAAGGGGATGATGTTCCTTTAGATGAGTCATAGAATCATAGAATATTAGGGTTGGAAGGGACCTCTGGAGGTCATCTAGTCCAACCCCCTGCTCAAAGCAAGACCAACCCCAACTAAATCATTCCAGCCAGGGCTTTATCAAGCCTGACCTTAAAAACCTCTAAGGAAGGTGATTCTACCACCTCCCTAGGTATCCCATTCCAATGCTTCACCACCCTCCTAGTGAAAAAGTTTTTCCTAATATCCAATCTAAACCTTCCCAACTGCAACTTGAGACCATTACTCCTTGTTCGGTCATCTGCCACCACTGAGAACAGTCTAGATCAGGGGTTCTCAACCCATGGGTCGCGACCCCTCGGGGGGTCGCCGGCCGCCTCCCGAGGGGTCGTGAGCTGCTTGTGCTGCCGAAAAGCCGCCGCCGCCGCGATCACTTCCGCATCCGACGGCATGTCCGCCGAAAAGAGCCGCTGAATGCAAAGTTAATTTATTCGGCGGCTTTTCGGCGGACATACTGAGCGCTTTCGGGAGTGCTCGGCACGTCCGCTGAAAATTGGAGTTAATTTATTCGGCGGCTTTTCAGCGGAAATACAAGGGTCCGCTGCGCCGAGGGAGATACTGAAACGGGGTCGCGGTTCAAAATAGGTTGAGAATCGCTGGTCTAGATCCATCCTCTTTAGAACCCCCTTTCAGGTAGTTGAAAGCAGCTATCAAATCTCCCCTCAGTCTTCTCTTCTGTAGACTAAACAATCCCAGTTCTCTCAGCCTCTCCTCAGAAGTCATGCACTCCAGGCCCCTAATCATTGTTGTTGCCCTTCTCTGGACTCTTTCCAATTTTTCCACATCCTTTTTGTAGTGTGGGCCCCAAAACTGGACACAGTACTCCAGATGAGGCCTCACCAATGTCGAATAGAGAGGAACAATCACGTCCCTCGATCTGCTGGCAATGCCCCTACTTATACAGCCCAAAATGCCATTAGCCTTCTTGGCAACAAGGGCACACTGTTGACTCATATCCATCTTCTCATCCACTGTAATCCCTAGGTCCTTTTCTGCAGAACTGCTGCCTAGCCATTCGGTCCTTAGTCTGTAGCGGTGCATGGGATTCTTCCATCCTAAGTGCAGGACTCTGTACTTCTCCTTGTTGAACCTCATCACATTTCTTTTGGCCCAGTCCTCTAATTTGTCTAGGTCCCTCTGTATCTTATCCCTACCCTCCAGTGTATCTACCACTCCTCCCAGTTTAGTGTCATCTGCAAACTTGCTGAGGGTGCAGTCCTCACCATCCTCCAGATCATTGAAGTTCTGGTCCAGCACTCCCAGACAGATGTCATCTGCATAAATAAAATGCCTGGCAGTGGTGTTAGGAGAGTCATTTGTGAAGAAGTTGAAAAATGTTGGTGCTAAAACTGAGCTCTGAGACAGATCATTGTTTGGGGCCTCCCGGAGCCATTTCTTTGTCCAAATGAACCTTGGAACTGCAGCCTCTCACAACGCTTCCCCAGCCATGACAACCCACTCCAGCAGGACGAGTGACAGTTTGTATAGTAGGCCTGTATGCCACAAAGCCCTGAAGCTGTAAGGTTCACCCAAGCACTGACTCAGCACTAAAACAGAAGCTATGATTGTTGCAACCACTGACTGCCTGGATTAAATACATGTAAATGCCTTTATAACTACTGGCAAAAAATGTTCAGACTTCTGACCTGAGTCTGGGTTTTTCTCACTTCTCTCAGGGTGTCAAGCTAATGCTGTAACACTGTGCAAATAAGACTGTAAGTTCTGAAGGACTCCATGTTCCCTCAGGATGCCCTGTTGCTACCAGTCTCCCCTTTATCTAATATGCTTCCAGATCTTCCTGCCATCATTAATGTAGGCATTTCAAATGCCATGGAACACAGACACCACTTACCAGGGCCTTGACACCATATCCAGTGTGCTCGATTCATTATGACTCACTCTGAGTCACACCTTTGTTGCTCCTATATGATACAGTCTCCTTGGCCTGTCATGGAGCAAGAGTAGGGTTATATATATTTTCTCATCTGTCTAACAAGCTACTGGGTTGTGCCTTCAAGGTACAAATTTTCTTAACGGTATCATGTCACTGAGAGATGCGCTGAAAAAATGGCCCCTTAAATATAACAGTCAAGGAATTCTTGAATCATAACACTAATTTTGCAGCTATGTACAAGGCCACAACAGGCATTAAGCAGCATTATATAGAAATGTTTACCTCTGCTCTCCCCCAAGACTTGCCTGCTTATAAAGTAAGCTATGAAATATAACTGTTCCTGAAGGAATCACTTGACACTATTTGTCTCTTCTTTTAGCATGAGGTCTTCCAGATAAACATAGCTGGAGTATGCATTTATTTTATTCTTTTTGCACTGCCTATTAAACCCACTTGTCCTGGCATTACCTAGCTAAACTGGATTGAGCTCCTACTTATCATTGCCTAAGACTCTGTCAGAGTCATAGAGTGACTAAATTGGTAGGAGTAATCAAGCTCTTACATGCTCTTGGGAGTGATACCCTAATTTCCTCAGGGGGACCATTTCTCCATCTCTGTCTGTAGTGGGGCAGCTGCCCCACTCCAGGAAAAAGGGGTTTAAAACAGCCCTGGGAAGGGCTATGGCTGGGGGCAAGCAGCTCCCAGGCTGAGTAGGGTAAAGCTGGGCTGCTTGGGAAGCAGGCTCAGCTGGGTGGCCATGCCCCAAACACACTCAGGCCTGTATAAAGGCTGAGAGGCAGGGGCCTAGAGAAGAGAGTCTCCTCTGTCCTCAGAGGAAGACAGGCCTAGCTACTGGGGCTTAAACAAGGTACCTGGATTAGGGCAAGGGCAAGGGCAAGGGCAAGGCAGAGGGAGCTGGGGAGGCTCTAGCCTAAGAGGCGCAGGCTGTGGGCCTGACAGAAGGCCCGACCCAGGGGTACTGGGGTTGCAGGGGGCAGCCCACGCCTAGAGATAGAGACAGCAGGCCAACCCCCCTTGCCGGTGATGAGAGGCCATGATACTGCAGTCTGCCCCAGTGAGCGGGGGCAAGTGGTGACTGGCAGTGGTGCATTCTGAGGTGAGGTGGGGATAGGGGGTAGAGGGTTCCCTGGGGAGGGGACAGCCTTAGACCTGAGGGGGTTCTGCAGATGTGCAGCACCCTCATTTAGTGGGCACCGGGGTCTGGGAGGGACGTGGGGCCAGAACAGGAGTGGGGCATTGGCCTGCAGAGGGCGCTCCAGATGCTGGATATCTAATTCCCAGACAAGACCAGCAGGAGACACTGTACTCATATAGCAGCGGTTCTCAAACTATTGAGAACCGCGACCCCTTTTTAGTTTCTCCCTCGGCGCGGCAAACCATTGTATGTCTGCTGAAAAGCCGCTGAATAAATTAACTCCTTATTCGGCGGCTATTTTCGGCGGACATGCCGAGCACTCCCGAAAGCGCTCGGTATGTCCTCCGAAAAGCCGCCGAATAAATTAACTTCGCATTCAGCAGCTCTTTTTGGCGGACATGCCGCCGGATGCGGAACTGATCGCGGCGGCGGCTTTTCGGCGGCACAAGCAGCTCACGACCCCTCGGGAGGCGGCCGGCGACCCCCCGAGGGGTCGCGACCCACGGGTTGAGAACCCCTATCATATAGCATAAGAGATGCCTGCAAGCCCTTCTTGTAGAGCCCATTTAGCTCCACAGGCTTTCATGAGGATGAGGTGGGGAACATGGTTAGGACTGGTGTTTGTGGGGAGGTTGGTGGACTTCTGATTAAGTTTCTGGCCTATCAGGGAAGGTAGAGGACTGGATTTGCTTAAATGTTTATGGATTATTTATAAGACATCAAAAATGTCTAGAATACAGCTAGGGGTGTATCTACACTTAAAATATACAGCAACACAATTATGCCTCTGTAGCACTTCAGTGAAGACACCACCTCCACTGACAGGAGGATTTCTCCCATCAGCATAGGTACTCCAGCTTCTCAAGAGAAGGTAGCTAGTTTGAGGAGAATTTTCCCATCAACCTCGCTCTGTCTGCATGCGGGTTAGGTCGGTTTAACTGCATCGCTCAGGAGAGTGGCTTTTTCACACCCCTGAGTGACATAGTCATACTGCCCTAATTTCCTCTAGTAGACCAGGCCTAAGTGATATTTTTCCACCATACACTTTTTTGGTTAAAAATGCAAATGTGATGATCCTGAAATATTTTGCAAATTTGTGTCAGCTTTGCTGAAAAGTTTCAATTGAAACAAACTGAAAAATCAAAACATTTTATGTCAACGCTTTTGAAACAAAGCCTTCTTTGATTTTTTTTTTTATTCAAAAGAACTTTTTGTTTCAAAATTTCCTTTCATTCACTTTTAAAAAGTAAGTATTTGAAATCTTAATGAAATGTTTCATGTTGGGGCAAACAAAACATTCTGTTTGACCCAAAATGATTTTTTTGTTTTACTTTTTGATTTGCTGAAATTTCCATTGTCAGTTTGACCCAAAACAAATTTTTAATTGCCAGCAAACCAAAAAAATCCATTAATATATATAAGATTGGTTACATTTGTTCTATAAACTGAAATAATATAGGGAAGGGTGAAAAATATGTACCTTCAAGGAGGTATTTCTGGGAGGCATTCATCTGGCAAGGATGTACCTTTCCTAAACTATGTAAAGGATCAGAAATAATCTTACCCTCCAGGGATATTTGTGGGCAGAATTGTACTCTTTATTTTGAAGGATTGTGAATGTAAAATATATGATACTGTTAAAATGGATGCCATGTTAAGGGGTACAAAACCTCAAAGGACTCAGTTACAATTGTATAGCAAACCAACCACAAAATAAAATGTTGGCAGAGCTCAAAGGTCTGGTAGCATCCAAGTAAATGGCTAGAAGGACTGCAAGGCATATCTTTGTCGTGCAGCCTCCCCTCTAGAAAAGGTCCAGAAGTTTTCAGGAAGAAGCTGGCAGCCCCAGGGTGAAAAAGGCTTGGAGTTTGAGAACCAATGGTCTAGTGGTTAGGGGGATAACCTGGAACTCAAGAGAGCTGTGTTCAATTCCATGCTCTGCTACAGTCTTCCTGTGTGATCTCTCTGCCATCCCTATCTCACAGGGGTGGTGTGAGGATTAATACATGAGACAGTGTGATGTGCTCAGATACTATTGCAATGGGGGGGGGGTCATGTAAGTACCGAGGCAGAAGTTATTTACTTCTTGCAGTGCCCATTGGGCACTGGGTACCTAAGTATAGGCCTCCAACCTCTCTAAGGTAAGTTTTGGTGATGCTCTAAAAGGGCACCTCCATCACCAGCTTCTTCTGTCTCTCTTCCCCTTGCTTCTATGAAGGGTTATTCTGACAAGGATTCCTTTCTTGTGAAATGTACCAGGTTGACCATTCTGGAGCCTGATGGCCTCTAACCACTGAGGCAGGGTGCTGGCCTGAGCCAGCCCTGCTTCCCCTTTAAGGGAGGAAAAGCCTCTGTAAGCCTTCCCTAGCAGGGAAGGCTAATCAGCCACCTGGGTGTAGCCCTGGGCTGCAGAGGGCTTAATGGGTTGCACCTGGTAGCCTCCCCAGGGGATATAAAAGCCTGGCAGGGAGGAAGCCCAGTGTGGAGGAGGAGAGAGAAGGTGACAGAGAGAGAAGGTGCAGGGAAGGAAGTAGAGCTGGGAGGAAGGTAGCTGAGGCTAGGTGCCTGTTAGAGCTAACTGTTCCTGAGGCCAGCCCAGCTGAGGGCTGGGGCTGAGCTAAACCAGAGCTAACTTGTATATTGCTGTAAATAGGTGGTGGGGGTTTGCACTTGAATAAAAGGACACTGGTGAAGCCACAAGGGACTCTCCTGCCTATTTTTGAAGTGGGTGACAAGCGGATCTCCTACACCACAGAACAGGTACAACATGGGATCCACTATGTTACTCAATTAATGTTCAGTATCCAAGGCCCATTCAATCTCAGACGCCTAAGGAGGAAATCAGTGGGGAGTGTTGCGGGGAGGGAACTTACTTTGAATGGTGAAGTTGGCCTTTGATTTGGGTGTCTGAGGGCATGGAGCAGCATTCGTGTTGCATTCCCCATCCATAACTGGCCCAAGCTGGGGAAGCAAATGATCCAACCAGAGGACCAAATTCAGTGATAAATCCTGGTCATGTGCCACCTGAGACACATTGCACATATACTAAGAAGATTTGGGTGTCTGTTTTCTGGGAATGGGAATGGAAACCACCACCACCACCCCTGCCTCAGTTTATTCCATAAAGCCCCCTGGTTAACAATGGCTTTTGGCTGTTACCCATCAGGGCTTTGACTCACCCAGAGCAAAACCAAACTCAGAGGAATGGACAATGAACCTGGGCCAAGTTTGAGCATTTATGACCAGATCCATGAAGGTATTTAGGTGCCAAACTCACATTGATTTTAATAAGAGTTAGGTGCCTAAATACCTTGGAGAGTCTGGATCTTAGACCCATTCTAATTTCCCTGAGTATTTGGCCCAACTCTAAGCAATTCAAGCCAAAGACTTTTTGGCTCTGCTCTATTAGCAACCCTGGCTTGGAGTTACACCCATGTCTAGAGGTGAAAGACTCAGCATCTCCTGAGCCCATCTCCATGACTATGAATATTTTTCAATTTTATAAGTAGCTTATATATATCCAGTCAACCATAAACTGAACAAAGAGGATTAAAATATGATCCTAATGCAAGGAAACAACTGAGAGCATTTACTTACAGTCCCCATTGGTCTCTTCTTCATGCTGATGGGGCAAATTCTCTCTCCAGTGAACAGCCCAAGAAAATGGCCACTCTTCTGAGGGATTCTATCAGGATTATAGAATCCTCCACACAGCATTCCACCAGTCAGGTATTGACAGCAGAGTGTCTCCTCAAATGTTATTGCATCCTTAGGAGTGTAGCAGCCTCTACATTTGCCGTGCTTTTCACTGAAGGCCATGAACTGGTAGCTGGAGAGCGGTGTCAACCCAACCTTTTGTTGCCCGGCTACTGTGGCTCAGGAGATCATCTTGAAGCACAGCCCCATAGCACAGGCCTCCTGATACCTGCCTCCCTTGTGCAATGTTAGGACAGCAGAACAAGCCTTGGACAGAAAATGAAGAATGTATTCAGTTGGAACTGAGAGGTAAGAAGACCATAACTCAGGGGGTTACATACTTTTTTAGGTATCACAACACTAATAGGCTTGAAATTCTCTCACTTTTGTTCTTCTGATACCTACCAGGGGTACAGCAGATTCCATAACTGCTGAGGTCAAATGGACTCCTATCAATCCCTAGGTCTGTATTACTCAGTACTGGGAGGCCAGATGTTCTCTGTGGTGGGCTATGGCTCTGAATCCTGCTTACCCCACTGATCTGACTCAGCCTGTGGTTGGCACAATGCAAACCTCAATTCTTTGGGCTACCCCTCCTTCCTCTCTGCTTTTACCCAGATGGGATGAATGTGGGACTGGACTGCTGAGTCTCCAGGGTGGGAGTCTTCAGGTTGCGATTAGAGCAGCTTGATTTATACAGTATATGATCTGTAAATGTGGTACTTGGGCCTGAATGATGGACACATTTGGTCAAATAAAATAACATTCGCAGTATTTCTTCAAAGCATCACTAACAGTTGCTTGCTTATATTTTTTTCCTGGTTCTCTAATTTTTCACTTACTTACTCCCTCCCCCCAGAAAACAGCACCTCAATAAGTGACAGGGCTTTGAAAAACTCAATGATGTGTAGGGTGAGCTCCTATGATCCCCTACAGACATAGGGCCTCAGTTCTCCTCCCATACTCATTTTACAGTAACGAAACTTCACTGGCGTTCCCCTAGATTTTCTTTATAAGTGGGAAGGGAATTGGGCCTGTAATTCTCACTACACTGAGCATCTCTGTGATTGTAGTAGTATTGGCAGACCTTGTTGGCAATGGGGGGATTTGGCCATGGAGCTGTGCTCTATAATGGTCACACAGCAGAGCGGTGGTATTGCCCAGTGGACTGGTCTCTACAGTCCCAGGCCAGTGCTCTATTCCCCTCTATTCGACATTGGTGAGGCCTCATCGGGAGTACTGTGTCCAGTTTTGGGGCCCACACTACAAGAAGGATGTGGAAAAATTGGAAAGAGTCCTGAGAAAGGCAACAAAAATGATGAGGGGCCTGGAGCACATGACTTATGAGGAGAGGCTGAGAGACTGGGATTGTTTAGTCTACAGAAGAGAAGACTGACGGGAGATTTGATAGCTGCTTTCAACTACCTGAAAGGGGGTTCTAAAGAGGATGGATCTAGACTGTTCTCAGTGGTACCAGATGACAGCACAAGGAGTAATGGTCTCAAGTTGCAGTTGGGAAGGTTTAGATTGGATATTAGGAAAAACTTTTTCACTAGGAGGCTGGTGAAGCACTGGAACGGGTTACCTAGGGAGGTGGTAGAATCACCTTCCTTAGAGGTTTTTAAGGTCAAGCTTGACAAAGCCCTGGCTGAGATGATATAGTTGGGGATTGGTCCTGCTTTGAGCAGGGGGTTGGACTAGATGACCTCCTGAGGTCCCTTCCTGATATTCTATGATTCTGTGTTCTAGTCCTGATTTTGCCATTGAACTGCGCTGTTACCTTAAGGAAGGTCACATCTCCTTGCTGTGCTTCTGCTTCCCCTCTCGCATTGTGCCTGTCAGTCTCTTTAGTTTAATCACCTTGTGGCAGGGACTGTCTCTTACCATACTGTCTCTTACCATACTGTCTCTTACCATACTGTCTCTTACCATACTGTATTGGTTGGTATCTAGCTGATACATAATACAAATGCATAGTCCCAGTCAATTCGTTATTAAGCTAGTGTGTCTCTATCTAAGAGTTACGACATATCACTTAGGGACACCCGGTACACAGTGATAAAGGCCGATGCCATTTTTATGATGCCATTATGCTGCACATGCCACCTGGCAAAGTCATGATACTGAAAAAGGTAACTGGACACTTGATACGCCAACCGTGGCAAATCACAAAGGAACATGAAGAAATATTCACTCAGATCCTCAACCACAGGAACACACTAACCATCCTCGACGTTATATATCATCTTCCCCATAGTGATGATATGCCCCTGCCTAACACCTGTTACTGTCCATCAGTTGCAAAATGCAAATCCATAACACACATCCAGCTGCCTATAAATTGAGCTAACTTGATCCAGACTAACTCTTGCTGTATTCATGTCTGGTTGCGTCTCTGATAGAACACTAGTCCAATTTCTTCTCCAGCCACCCCATTTTTGGTAGCATTAGTTCCTCTCCACTGTCCATTTTTTAGCCAGAAAAAGCAAAGGGGTCCAATCCAGGTAATAGTGGAAGTCAGCATGTGCATTGAGAAGAGTGAGCAAGAACCTCTGAGTTTCCGGAAAGGCAGAGTGAGTAAGACAATTCAGAATGACTGTCTCATTGCTTTCATCTGGCTGGCAGGGAAGACTGCATTTGTCAGAAAGCTTCCATTAGTTGTGCATTCCAGTTCTAATCTCCAAGCCCTAGCGTGGTAGCATCTGTTTCAGAGCCAGTATTATATAACCACAATTGGCTTGCATAGAGCATGTTAAAACTGTGCTTAGGAGAGCCATTGATTTCACAGCACTAGCATCAGAACACTTTTTTATTTTGTTTGGTTGTTGTTGCTTGAATAAGAATTTGCCATGAAAGCTTAACTTCACCAGGAAGAGTTTCTATTGGGATTTTTTTAAAATCCACAGTTTACTATTAAAACTAGGTATTCATCAGTCACGTGAGAGTTCTTGCTCCAGAATCCCAATTCAGGAATGTGCAGGAAACTATTAAAATATTTGTAAAGAGATTTAACAAATGTTTAGAAATGGTAACAGTAGGATTAAGTGCTGGGAAACGCCAGTGTGTCAAATGTGAAGAGAGGCTAAAAATCTCTTTCTTTCTTTTTTTTAAATGACTAGGAAATAGTATTAACATGAGACAGTCTGAAGCAGATCGGGGGATTATGAAGCAGCTCACTTAGGATTGTGACATTCATTTCAGCGGCTCCTTTTTAAAACACTAAGTGACCCCTACACATCTGCTGGAAGTTGTGTTGGAAGGCACCGTGCTGAACCTTGGGAGGAACTTTGCATAATTGACCAAAAACCTCCGAGTGAAACTACACTAGAATTACATTCAAGGTTAATGGGGGCCTGAAACCAAAGTGTGCAAACCTAAATTCAAAGGTGTCTTGGACATCTTCTAGGAAAGGCTACGGCAACAGAAGTTTTAGATATAGGGAGCCTGGCTGCTGGAGATGACAAAATATCCTGCGCAACACCCTCTGCTGCTCGGGACCACTAATCTTTTGGCATCTGCTGGCCCTTTAAGAGGTTCTCTTTTCCTATCCTGCAACACAAAGAACCCTTCCACCCCCTTTCTGTTTCTGAAAATTCCCCATGTGTGATTCTGGGGCTGTGGGGGCAGAGAGAAACACCCAGCGATAAAGATCGCAACATCTGGTAGGAGCATAGAGCTGTTATATGGTTACTCTGTATGGAACCATCAATTTCAGTGGAAATTACTTGTATTTCAAGTCGAGAAAAAATTAATTCTCCATGGGAGTGCAGGGTGTCTCCCCTGCTGGGTTACAGCAACGCTGTGAATAAAATGGCTGCTCTCTTCAGGATTTAGAGGGCACAGAAGAAAAGGCATCACGCTTTCAAACTATTTAGGCCACCGAAAAAGAGCCTGAGAATGGAGAGGGCTAGAGAAACCCAGGGCTATGGGAGAGGAAAAAGGAAGGAGAGAGTAACAGAAAGGGGCTAGTTTCTCAGCTGCTGTGAATTGATGCAGTTCCGTTCACATAGGTGGAGCAATGCTGACTTATACCAGCTAAGGATCTGGTTCAGAACATGGAGGTTCCTTAGACATAACCAGGGGCTGGAATGAGACTACGGGGATGAGATATGGGATACCTGTAAAGGGTTTCTAGAGGGAGGAAAGAAAACAGAGGAGGGCAAAGAAATAAAGAAATTGGAGTGGGGAAGAAAAGCTACACACCCATTAAAGAACACTTTGGGCAGGGACTATCATTTCCCATACAGATGTGCAATGGGACCTTGACCTGTGTGCTCCCCATGGCGCTTCTGCAACACGAGCATGTCTGTTTTAGTATCTGCTGTGCTGGGAGTCTTTTTACTCTTAAAGGAATGAAAATATTACATTGTGCCAACCCCCTTGTGTTTGCTGTCAGGAAATGTCACTTAGCCCCTTAAGGCTGGCTTTGGCCCACACTTCTAAAATGGTTCGTTCTTCATCAGCCCCTTCACCCCAGGTAAGAAAATGGCCTTTCTAGTCCTTCCAGGGAGAACTTCCTTCAGAGCAGGCACTTGTGTAGGAGAGCCATAGGCTTCCCTGCACAGGCCCCCTTGCAAGCCTCCTATGGGGAGTGTGCCCAGAGCAGGAATGCCCTGTTGGCGGGGGGCAGAGAAGGGGAGTCGCCATAAGATACATAACTATGGAGATCTTGGGTGCACAGGAGCCCATAAGTATCTCAGAATGGGTGTGAGGGGAGGTGCCGGAACTTAGAGCAGCTCTTGACTGCTGGAAATTACACTGGAGAAACCCAGAATGAGGAGGGTGCAAAGGTAGCATGAAGGCACCTAAGTGCTCCATTCCCAGTGCGCTGCACCTGTCAGTTCTGTATTGCTGGAGGAGACGTACTGCAATGTTCTCTACCAGTTGGATTTTCCTAAGCACTGAAGCCGTTGTGATACATCCCATTGCTGTGGCTAGATACATGAGAAAGGTCTATGTAAATAGATATTTGCACTTGGGACTATGTAGCTTAGTTCCTGTCATACTAATAAAACTAATTGTGCCCTGAAAATGGCTTCCTCTGGGCCACTCTCTGCATCACCTCATCACAGGGATCCTGTAGGCTACAATTCTGTATCCCCTTTAACTGGATCCATTTTATTTCAGGACTACAAAGCAACAAGATTTCCAAGATGAGCTTAAGACTCTTTCCTCTGCTTCTCCAAGGCGTACCTGATAGAGCCTATATGCCTTCCAGAGAGGGCTACTGAACCTCTTGGATGATGCTATGCAAGAGCTTGGTGTGGGTAAAGAACTCTTTTTACCATCCCCAGTGGTCTAGGAGGCACCATCCCATTCTGGCAGATGAGGATATGACCTCAATTATTCATGCTTTTGTCACCTCTTGGCTGGACTACAGCAATGGGATGTATCACAACGGCTTCAGTGCTTAGGAAAATCCAACTGGTAGAGAACATTGCAGTACGTCTCCTCAGCAACATGAACTACTGAGATCACCTCAGACCTCTCCTCTGCTCCCTACACTGGCTTCCCAGGAATAGTGAATCAAGTTCAAGGTCATAGGCTTATCTTCAAAGTGCTGCATAGCCTGGGCCCAGGGTATGTAAAAGATTGACTAAAGCTGCGGGGTGAAGACTGGTCGACAGCTTTGCTCCTTTGGAACAATGGAACTCTCCACGATGCGGGTAAAATTTGTCTGTGTGGAGGACTGAAGTGGGATCAATCCAAGACTGAAATGAACTCCCCCGGAATTAAGGACCATCACAATCAAAATCACCTTCCACTCCAAGTGCCAGGCACATTTCTTTGACTTTACTCTTGCTAACACAACCACGTGTATGCGCAACATTTAAAAAAGTTCCAAAACAAAACACTTCGCTACACACCTTTCCCCTGGGGCGAGGATGAAAGAACAAGCAAGTGACAAATGTTAGTCATGTTGCTTAATGCACTGACCATTCTGTGGTGATGAGTGCAGTACCAAAACTTCTACACAATGGAGTGGGACTTCCGGTCTCTCCACTTTGTCCTAGCCTCATTCTAGGTTAAATATGACTCCATAGCTACAGGTTTCTGACTGTCTCAAACTTTTGGACTCCTAGATAAATATTTAAGTACTACTCTTCCAGGGGTAGATAAGGACCAGATTCAGAAGTCCTTCTTCAATCCTTCTGCACCATCAAGTTCCCCAATAGGTCTCAAAAAATCCCTTTAAAACCATTAAGAGTTCCATCTAAATAAAGACTGCAGGGCTTGGTCCTAAAACCCCAGTTCAGCATGGTCCTGAAGCTTTAGCTACTTTGAGCATGAGTAGTTCCATTTGACACTTCTGGGACTACGAATACTATTTAAAGCTAGGCATATACCGAAGTATCTTGCTGAATTATGGGGAGGGGATACTTATAGGGACATCCAACTTCCACAGATGATGACGATCATCAAGGTTTCTAGCAATCAGAGGAGTGAAGATCTGGAACAGCCTTCCAAGGGGAGAAGTAGGGGCTAAAAACTTAACTGGCTTCAAAACTGAGCTTGATAAGTTTATGGAGAGGATGGCTACAATGGTACGTAGCCAACCTGCAACTGCTAATAGCACATATTCCTAGTGGCCAGTGATGGGACATTAGATAGTCTGAGTTACTACAGAGAATTCTTTCCCAGGTGTCCAGCTGTAGGATCTTGCTGAAATTCTCAAAGTTCAACTCTCTGTCATATTTGGGGTCAGGAAGAAAATTTTCCCCTGGGTCAGATTAGCAGAGACCCTGAGGGGGTTTCACCTGCCTTTGCAGCATGGGGCACAGGTCACTTGCAGCTTTAAACTAGTGTAAATGGTGGAGCTCTGTAACTTGAAGTCTTTAAACCATGATTTGAGGACTTCAGTAAGTCAGCCAGAGGTGAGAGGTCTATTTCAGGAGTGGTTTGGTGAGGTTCTGTGGCCTGCAATGCGCAGGTCAGACTAGATGACGATGATGGTTCCTTCTGGCCTTAAAGTCTATGCATCCATGATTGTGTGAAATCTCTGAACCAGTAGCCAAAAGCCAGGACAAAGAAAACAACATTCTCATTTAATACCTGGCCAGACATTCATTTGTCTGACAATCTACAGAAAAAAGTCTTACATTTGATTTCAGTTTTCATTCCATGGGCCTGCCTAGGAGGAGAGGGAAAGATCCTAAAGAGAATTTTCCTGGCCATGTTCCTATGACTTAAGCTGTTCCACTGCACCAGTAATCCTTCTACTGTGGTACCCTTGACTTGTGCGCCAAATCCACTTGCGGGATGGGCTTTTCAGCAGTGCCTGTCTCCAACAATACCAGATGCTTCAGAGGAAGGTGAAAACCCCAGTAATGGATAAGGGTGGAATAAAGCATCTTCCTAGAACCAGGCACTCAGTGGTTGGCATATGCATTGTAACACTTTGTACTGGTTATAAAAATGTGTATCCTCTAACATAACTCTGGAAGTTTTCACTAGACATGTAATTTTTTTATCCTCTCAATAATTTCTTGGGCTCTATCTTGTGGCAATGAGTCCTGCAGATAGAGTAGGCATTGTCTCCCTGTTAATAAATTGTTTTTAAGCTTGCCTTTTTATGGCACTGATTGTACTCTTGTTTTTTGAGGAGAGATAATTTAGGAGCTCCCACCATATCATCTCTACATCGTTCATTTTCTTATACCTCCATCACATTAGTACGTATTAGTTTCCTCACTAACCTGCATATAATCCAATGTGATTAGTGATTTTTAGGTGCCTCGGTTTTTGGATGCCACCATAAGACATCTAAGAAGGGGCTAATATTCAGGTGGGTGTTCAGCACTTTCTGAAAACTGGGTCCCTTTAAGATCAGCATCCAGAAACTAGCCTTTGACTGACTGACTGCATAGTTGAGAAAGAAGGGGGATAAGGTAATATATTTTACTGGAGCACTTCTGTTGGTGAAAGAGACAAGTTTTCAGGCCTTTACTCAGATCTGGGAGTGTTACAGCTAAATACAAGATGGAACCGATTGTTTAGCATAAGGAGTTAACATGTTCTAAGAGACCATTCAAGGGGAAGTGGACACTTAACACTTCTGCAGTCATAGGACAAATGTGATTTAGTGGGTTATAAATTGTTGTAATGAGCCATAAATCCAGAGTCTTACTGAGCCCAACAAAGTTATGAATTTAAGCTCCCAGGCTCATCTTTTGAAGAGGTTGTGCAGTTTCCTTTGAGGATGAGAACTGAAAGGTTCAATGTAAAGTGATTGCTTTGTGAACAGAGTTTTCTCATAGGTGATATGGTGTTTTTGTCTTTTGTCATTTTCCTGTGTGAGTTCATTCAAAGCGTACTGACTATCTTGTTTCACCCACATCATTGTTAATACTTATATGCATAGTTGTTATTAGTTACCCATTTTTCAGAATGGAGAGAGGTAAATAGTTGTTGTCCCCTCCAAGGGACATGTACTGGGACCAGTGCTGTTCAACATATTCATAAATGATCTGGAAGGGGTAAACAGGGAGGTAGTAAAATGTATATGAGATACAAAATTACTCAAAATAGTTAAATCCAAAGCCAACTGTGAAGAGTTACAAAGGGATATCACAAAACTGGTGACTGGGCACGAAAATGGCAGCTGAAATTCAGTGTTGATAAATTCAAATCAATACACATTGGAAAACATAATCCCAATTATGCATACAAAATGATGGGCTCTAAATTAGCTGATATCACTCAAGAAAGCGATCTTGGAGTAATTGTGCATAGCTCTCTGAAAACATCCACTCAATTTGCAGTGACAGTCAAAAAAGTGAACAATATTGGGAATCATTCGGAAAAGGCTAAATAAAACCATAATGCCACTGTGTAAATCCATGGTATACCCACACCTTGAACACTGCATGCAGTTCTGGTTACCCCATCTCAAAAAAAGATATATTAGACTTGGTGAATGTACAGAAAAGGGCAACAAATATGACTAAAGGTATGGAACAGCTTCCATATGATGAGGAGAGATTAAAAAGACTGGGAAGTTCAGCTGGAAAAGAGACGACTAAGAGTGGATATGATGGAGGGTTATAAAATCATTAATTGTGTGGAGAAAGTGAATAAGGAAGTGTTATTTACTTCTCATAACACAAAAACCAAGGGTCACCCAATGAAATGAATAAGCAGCCATTTTAAAAGAAAGTACTTTTTCACACAACACAGAGACAACTCGTGGAACTCATTGCCAGGAGATGTTCATAGAATCATAGAATATTAGAGTTGGAAGGGACCTCTGGAAGTCATCTAGTCCAACCCCCTGCTTAAAGCAGGACCAGTCCCCAACTAAATCATCCCAGCCAGGGCTTTGTCAAGCTTTGTCAAGCCTGACCTTAAAAACCTGATTCTACCACTTCCCTAGGTAATCCGTTCCAATGCTTCACCACTCTCCTAGTGAAAAAGTTTTTCCTAATATCCAATCTAAACCTTCCCAACTGCAACTTGAGACCACTACTCCTTGTTCTGTCATCTGGTACCACTGAGAACAGTCTAGATCCATCCTCTTTAGAACCCCCTTTCAGGTAGTTGAAAGCAGCTATCAAATCTCCCCTCAATCTTCTCTTCTGTAGACTAAACAATCCCAGTTCTCTCAGCCTATCCTCATAAGTCATGAGCTCCAGGCTCATAATAATTTTTGTTGCCCTTCTCTGGACTCTTTCCAATTTTTCCACATCCTTGTAGTGTGGGCCCCAAAACTGGACACAGTACTCCAGATGAGGCCTCACCAATGTCGAATATAGGAGAATGATCATCACGTTCCTCGATCTGCTGGCAATGCCCTTACTTATACAGCCCAAAATGCCATTAGCCTTCTCGGCAACAAGGGCACACTGTTGACTCATATCCAGCTCCTCATCCACTGTAACCCCTAGGTCCTTTTCTGCAGATCTGCTGCCTAGCCATTCGGTCCCTAGTCTGTAGCAGTGCATGGGATTCTTCCGTCCTAAGTGCAGGACTCTGCACTTCTCCTTGTTGAACCTCATCACATTTCTTTTGGCCCAGTCCTCTAATTTGTCTAGGTCCCTCTGTATCCTATTCCTACCCTCCAGTGTATCTACCACTCCTCCCAGGTTAGTGTCATCTGCAAACTTGCTGAGGGTGCAGACCACACCATCCTCCAGATCATTGATAAATGAAGGTCAAAAGTATGACTGGCTTCAAAAAAGGATTAGATAAGTTTATGGAGGATAGATCCATCCATGGCTAGGCAAGATTCAGGGATGCAACCACAGGCTCTGGATTTCCCTCACCCCTGACTACCAGAAGCTGGGAGTAGACAACAGGGGGCGTGTGGATTACTTGATAATTGCCCTGATCTGTTCATTCCCTCTGAAACATCTGGCACTGGCTGTTGTAGAAAGACAGGATACTGGGCTAGACGGACCATTGGTCTGACCCAGTATGGCTGTTCTTATGTTTTTACATATAGTTGAGAAGATGCAAATCGAGGTACTCAGAATACTAATCACTCAGACTTATCTTTTAAGTTTCAAATTACTTTTTCATTTGTACCTGAACCTGTATCTCTACAATGTCATCTTTTAACCCATTATTCCCATTGAGACCACACCATTGGCTTGTAGAATGGCATAATTTCCGGATGAATAAAAGGTGGGATAACTGTACATAGCCATGCATGGAGCAGAGGCTTTCATTGAGCTGTTGAGGGTGATCCCTAGGTTTCCAGAACAGTTAATTTAGAACCAACAAAGCATGAGGAGTTCAAATTATTCCTTCCAATGTGAATTACATTGCAGCTGTCAGTGAGCTTCATCTGCCACTGTCCTGCCCATTCCCACAGTTATGTGGGGTCCTGGAGAAGGGAGCTCACTGTGCCAGGGGATGGGGGGCGGGGGGGGGAATAGGGTTTCACTGAGTTTTGTGTATTTTGAGGAAATGTTTCTATTTTCCAGTTGGGAAAATTTGAAGATATTGGAATCTACATTTTGATACGATGTTTTTCCTTCTACTTAAAACAAATCTGATTTCTTCTGACATATAAACTTTTGGATTTGGATTTCCCTCCTCTCCCCCCGCCCCTTTTTTCCCCACTCTTCCCCTTCACCCCTTGTGACAAAGGGGTTTCCACACTCATTATTTTCCAACTCTTTCCAGTGGTGAAGGGCAATGGCATCTACAAACTCCATATTGAACATAGAGGTGTGGAGGAGAGTCCTTCTTGTTTATAAGCCTTTTTATAAGTTTATAAGTTTATAAGATCACAATCCCATGCAGTTGCCAGCCATGAAGCCACGCACCCACAGCTGCAACCAGTAAAGGAAACAGGGCCTGCTATAAAGGGGGGAAAGCAGCAAAGGAAAGGGAGGCAGAAAGGCCTGGGACAGCAAGGTGGTGACAGCCCTGCACTAGGCTGCCTCCCAGAAAACAGCCGGGAGACTGAAAAAGATAACAAACCCAGGAAGTGAAGGGCTGACGGGCTAAATGAAGGTGAGGGGCTCCAAGAACTGACCAAAAGCAAACTAAGAAGGATCTGTCAGGAGAAGCTGAGAGGCCACCTCAAGAGGTGGTGACAACGAGTAAAAAAATAAACCCTACAGCCAAACTGGAAACCAAAACATATCTTCTAAAATCCAAAATGACTGACTCCACATCGGACTTTCATTCAGAGACTAAAATCTTCTTTGGAAACCACCATTTCTGACTGACTTCTTGAATGAGACTTTCTTTCTGAATCTTCCACACACAAAAATTGGGGGTTCCTGCCTGCTTTAGCCACCATTAGCTTCACAGAGAGTTTAAAAGATCAAAATGGCCCTCCTACCCCAACACCACTTCTCCCCAACACACCTGCAAAGCACTGGATGTACACTGTGTAGGCCAGTAGCCTCTTCTGGGCTCTGGGGAAGTGGAGCATATTGTTCCCTGTCTTTTGTGCCTCCCACATTCTCTCAAACTGGCTTCCTACACTTGCGTTACCAGAGGGTGTATCAAGGGCCATACCAATTAGAATTTACTCAGAAACATGGCTTGCCACCCTTAATCTGACGTGGTCCTTGAGATCGCCAATGAGCATGCACTCTCAGGACCTCTGTTTTGTCTCATCTAAAAAACAGCAGTACTGTGCCTCCTGTCACTATGCTAGAGTATTATTTCAGTGCTGACTCAGCAGGAAGGGGGTCAGCTGCCAAATCCCCAGCATCCCGAGGTAGGAGACCTCCCAAATATACCTGCTCCAATGCCATTGAGTCTGTCAGATCTGCCAGAATGGCAGTGCAAGGTGGCATGGATGTAAGCTATGCATGATGTTTTCTCAGAACCTGTTTTCCTGAATCTATTTTCCTCTGAGCTCTGGTGATTAAAGAGCAAGCGAAGAAAAAGAAATAAATATTTCCCTTTCAGCTGGAGAGAAAAGCACAAGAAATAGCTGCTAAATGTGAGTTGAGGGGCTAACTCCAGCTTCCTGTCCAGAGGAAAGAGTGATTTCCGACTTAAAAGCTGATTAATCCAAATGCTTTTCAATTTACAAGGCAGAGATCAATCAATAATTATCCCATTTAATCCCAACATAAATCCTTTAATTTTTTTTGTAATTAAAAGCAACCAAGTACCATCAGCTGGGATACACCAAACTGCATTAAAGCCTACCATCCTGGGAGACATTAACCTCAGCTGTAAATTGTTCATGTGATTTTGTTTTCTCCTCTGGTTCTGTCACTGCTGCTTTGTTTGCTACCCTTGAGAAGTTGGGGATAGATTTGAAAACTAGCAGGCAAACCTGAACTCTCCTTCAAGTGAGAGGGGACTTGGGGACTAGACAACAATGCCTCATTTGGCAATAGAATCAGAGACAGAATGGGGTAGACTCCACCAGATTTCTTCTTTCTAGCAGCAGATCCCCCAAGGAAGCCAACTTTCCCATCTGACACTGGGACTGGAGATAGAAACACCAACTCAAACGCTGGTTTGCTGGCCCCAGGTGAGCTTTTTGGCTTTGCTTGTGGTTGGCAGGCATGCCTGCAAATCACAAATCCAGTCCTGGAGGTGGAGAATTACAGGCAAACACAATCTTATTGTACTTCCTAGTACCTGCAGCTTGGATTGAGGTCTCTTTTCTTGACTAGAAATTAGTAGATTGTAATTATAGCTCTAATCAATTATTTAGTGTAAACAGCACAAACATGCCTGGAGCACTATCCAACTGCCATCCACTTGCAGAGCCACAAGAACAATACCAGCAATCGGTGTAGGACAGCCAGTGGGAAATATGGCTGAATTGTTTTCAGCTTTAATTTGGTGGTTGAATAGGCTGACCATATGTCCCGTTTTGAACGGGACAGTCCCGTTTTTTTCATGTTTTTGAACCGTCCCGTCTTTTTGACAAAAATATCAATTTTGTCCCGTTTTTGGGGCAGGTCCCAAGCTGCTTTCTAGGGGGAGGTTCTTTCTTTGCAGGACTCCCAAGAGCTCAGGTGAAGAATCTTGCTACCTAAGGAGAAGTATCAGATGTCAAAATCTCCGATGAGCAAACTGCGCTCATCAGAGATTTTGACATCTGATACTAGTCCTTAGGTAGCGAGAGGAGGCAGCGGACAGAGGGAGAGAGCAGGGGGGAAGGGAGGGATGGCGAAGGGGGATGGAGAGAAGGGAGGGATGGCGAAGGGGGATGGAGAGAAGGGAGGGATGGAGAAGGAGGATGGAGAGAAGGGAGGGATGGAGAAGGGGGATGGAGAGAAGGGAGGGATAGAGAAGGGGGATGGAGAGAAGGGAGGGATGGAGAGAAGGAGGGAAGGAGGAATAGAGAGGAGGAGGCGGCAGCGGGCGGCGGGCTGAAGCCGACAGCGGAGCGGAGCTGTCCGGAGCCGCAGCTGGGGGCTGAGCGCACCGGCGGGGGGGCTGCCGGCCGGGTTTTATGACTCATAATCACATAAATTCAGTTATGTGATTATGAGTCATAAAACGTCCGGCCGGCAGTGGGCGGCGGGCTGAAGCCGACTGCGGAGCGGAGCTGTCCGGAGCCGCAGCCGAGGGCCAAGCGCGCCGGCGGCAGCGGCGGGGGGGGGGGGGGAGGGCGGACGTTTTATGACTCATAATCACATAACTGAATCTATGTGATTATGTCTCATAAAACCCGGCCGGCAGCCGTCCGCCCTCCCCCCCCCCCGCTGCCGCCGGCGCGCTCGGCCCCCGGCTGCGGCTCCGGACAGCTCCGATCCACCGTCGGCTTCAGCCCGCTGCCGCCTCCTCCTCTCTATTCCTCCTTCCCTCCTTCTCTCCATCACTCCCTTCTCTCCACCCCCCTTCTCCATCCCTCCCTTCCTCCCTGCTCTCTCCCTCCGTCCACTGCCTCCTCTCGCTCCCTCCATCCCTTCTCTCTATCCCCTTCTCCATCCCTCCATTCATTCCTTCCTCCCTTCTCTCTATCCCTCCATCCCTCTCTTCCTTCTCTCCATCCCCCTTCTCCATCGCTCCCTTCCTCCCTTCTCTCTCTCCCTCCATCCACTACCTCCTCTTCCATCTCCCTTCTCTCCATCCCTCCTTCTCGCTGCCCCTTGCCTCCTCCATCCCCCCTGCTCCCTACCCCCATCTCTTCTCTCATCCATCCATCCTCTCCCTTCTCACCTTCATGCCTTCTCTCCCTCCGTCCCCTCCATCCTCTTCATCCCTCATCCCCCCTTCTCTCTCTCCCTCCATCCTCTTCATCCCCCATCCCTGTTCTGCTTATTCCTCCATCCATCCATCCCCCCCCGACCCCCCTCTGCCTCCCCCCACGCCCGGCGCTGGGGGGGTCCAGGTGGGGCCATGGCGCTGGTCACCTCGCCCACCGAGCTGGAGTGCCTGGCCAAGCCGCTGTTCTGCCGCAAGGGGGCGCTGCGCCAGAAGGTGATCCACGTGGTCAAGAGCCACAAAGTCACCGCACGCTTGTTCAAGCAGCCCACGTTCTGCAGCCACTGCACCGACCTCATCCGGTGAGCCCCCTGGGCCCTAGAGCCCCCCCAGACTGCCCAGAGTTCCCCTAGTGCCCCCCCAGAGCCCCCAACCACCACCCCCCAGCGCCCCTCAGCCCAGGTTCTGCAGCCACTGCACTGACTTCATCTGGTAAGACCCCCACCCCACCCCGTCCCATTTTTGCCATCCCAATGTCCCGTTTTTGTCTCAAAGAAATATGGTCAGCCTATGGTTGAATCAGGAGCCTTGTTTGCAACAGATTCTCAGCTAACTCGGAGTGACATTTCTATTAGTCCTAGCAATGAAGCTAAATCCACACATTGCTTTGGGGTGGCAAGCAGATCTCCATTAAATGGTCACTTTACCAATGAATCTGGTCCTGCTACAACTTGATAATACAGCTGACTTTAATTAAAAATGCCATTGATGAAACTCATTATGCTGTTGGACCGACAATTTTATACTTCACAGCTTTCCAGCCTGTAGTGGTTCTAGTGTGGAATTCAACAGATTAAAAGGGCCAGGTCTTCCAGTGCTGTGAGGTTTATCTCGGTACAGGTGTCACAAGGGTCTGGTCCCTTTCACTGGGTGTGAATACCCCCAAACTTTGAAATGTGCAGGGTTCAAAGCAGGTAGCTAAACTTCTTCCCATACAAGCTGATCGCTGTGGACTTTAAATGGAATTTGACTAGGAATACGTGTGGTGCTTTCAGTTAAGCACTGAAAGAGTTAACCGTCCTAGCAATGGCACATAGTGATTAGCCACCATCTTGGCTGATAGACTAGAGATTAAACCACAGGCCTCCTGAGCATGAGCTGCTACATCTTGAGATAAACTGCCAAGCAACTACAGCTGGTGGCTGGGACAACTGGTACCCTCTGTGGAATGGCAGAGACAGGGACCAATAATTTCTGCACGCACCAGTGGATTACATAGGGATGCTAAATCTATGGAATGGAAATAAGATGGGAGGGGGAAGGGTTCCATTTGTTTCTTGTAGGCTGGTGTCTCTTTATCAGGAATGACATCACAAACTGTGACCAATCGCATGCCACAGGTCAAAGACAGGGCTGGCAGATGCGAATATAACCAAATAATGAAACACTCACCATAGTTTTTAGAAAGGGTTTACAATGATGACGCTGCAATTTTTCTTTTACCCTAATATGACAGCCTTTTAAAGAGCTGTTGAGCTTTAAAAGGCTGTTTATAGTTGGGATTTTTTACAAAATCAAGTCTTTGCAATGCTGTCCTGCTACAGTAATGCCTTTTCTGGCAACCATGGCGGAGGCATCTTCCATTTAAATGGCTTATTATTGTTGTGCCTGCTGCTTTGTTTTGATATGATTTAACAGGCTCTAAGAGCAGGCCTCTCCCAGGACTTGTCTTTGCTGGCAATTGTTGCTCTTTAAAAGGCATTTGGGTAAAGCAGGGGTAATATATAGCAAAATAACTTAAAATCCCTTAGGAAGGCAACAACCCAGCACACGTCAGACTTGATGAACGAGAAATCCCCTACCATGTACTTCCCACTACATGGTAAATAAAGCCACCATCTACATTAAACTAAAACGTCTTGATCTCTTCCCCCAGAAAAGATGCCCTGGGTATACCTCAGCAGTCACGGAAAATTAGGGTATCCCTTGAATCAAGGGACACTTGCATAGAAGTATGTTAATAATATACTGTGCGATATAGGCACCCACAGGCTGTTGGATGTAGGGAGCAAGAATTTTGAAAGTGGCTAGTGACTTTTGGGTGCCCAGTTTGAAAAATCATCCCCCTTTAAAGGTTCTCAAAGTCCTGATCACACACTCCCTCTAAAGTGTCTCACATTGGCCATCAAAATCATTAGTCACTTCTGGAAAATATAGGCCAATTTGTCCGACATACTAAACAGGGTGTCCTTTATTCTAGGCTCCTCTGTAGTTCTTAGTGGGGGGGGCGGAGGGGGGAAGGTCTGTCATCCTGTTGACAAGCCTGAGAGCCAGGAATGAGTAGGGCTGGTAAAATTTTTGTGGCAAATAGTAAAATTCAGTGAAACACACTATCTAATGGCAACCAGAACTGTTTGCAAACTCAGGTCAAACTTGGCACATCGTTTCAGGCAGGTAAAAAAATGAGAAAAATTTTGAAGTCAAAACAGTTTGTTTTGAGAGGTTCAAGATGAACCATTATGATGTATCATTTTGAATCAAACCATTTCTTTTCTGAGATGGAGGTTTGAATTGCCCCCAAATGAAAAATGTTCATTTTGGCAAGGAACCCCTCCTACCCCACCCCCATACATCAGTCTTGGTTATAAACAAAGCAAATTTGGAGGGGGGGGGATTTTTCTGTCTGGCCATCAAACAAAAAAAATCAATTATTTGTTTAGTTCTAGCAGTGAGCCCAGATAATATTATAGGTCCATTTGAGCTGATCCTATCAACATTTGGACTCAGTGGTATTTTATTTCAACAAATTATTGTCTCCTTACAAATGAAGATTAATTCCCTAGATTTAATGCGTTGTTTTTCCCATTCAGGGTCTCAGCTATCTCTCAAACATGCATGGCTGCTTAACTTAGCAAATCAGCTAGTGTGCTGGATTCTTGATGTTTCTTGACATGATCCTTGTTAGAGAGCACTCTGATTAGCGTCTCTGCTATCTGACTTTTAAATATGTATCATCTTCCTGAAAAATAACCCACTTGTGAGGTCTGGGGCTTTCATGTGCACAACTTTAGCGTAAGTAATTGGTGAAATGGTGGTGAATAGCAATGTTATTATTGTAAGTGACTTTGAAATTGTAGTTAATGATGAAAGTGCCTCTGTGGGGGATGTCCATAAGACCTACGACAAAGCAATGTCTGGTTTCACCCATCATAGACAGCTTGACTTCATTTTTGGTATTGCCCTGGGTAGTGGGGTGGCTGCCCCACTCCAGCAAAAAGGGGCTTAAAACAGCCCTGAAAAGGGTTGTGGCTGGGAGCAAGCAAGCTCCAGCCTGATTGGGCTGAGCAGCCACAGCTGTGGCTGGGTCAATTAGGGCCCGGCTGGTCCTGATAAAAAGGCCCAGAGAGACCGGGAGAGAAAGTCTCCTTTGTCTGTAGAGGCAGACAGGCTTGGCTGCTGAGAGCGTGGTGCAGGGCTGGGGCTAGGCAAGAGGAGCTAGGGAAGCTCTGGCCTGGAAACCCCCAGGCTTCAGGGTCTAGGGGAAGGCCCAACAAAGGGGTACTGGGGTTGCAGGGGGGCAGCCCATGGTTCTAGAGGCAGCAGGCCAAACCCTCCTTGTCAGTGATGAGTGGCAATTATACTGCAGTCTGCCCCAGTGAATGGGGGCAAGTGGTGATTGGCAGTTGCCTAGACTGAGGCAAGGTGGGGATAGAGGGTGGGGGTTCCACAGGGAGGGGAGACCCTAAGATGTGAGGGGGTACTGCAGGGGTGCAGCACCCAAGGGAAGAGGGCACTGGGGTCCAGAGAGGGACTTTGGGCCAGCAGGAAGCAGGATGTTGGCCTGCAGAGGGCACTCCAGATGCTGGAGAGCTAATTCCCGGACAGACCAGCAGGCGGTGCCGCAGGGGTGAGTCGCCGCCCTGCTATACCCTGTCTTAAAATTCAGCTAGCAGAATTTGGAAGGGTCCTAATGTCTTATCTCCATCCAGGAGAGAGACAGAGGACTAACTGCAGGTCTGGATGAGGCTCCTGCAACACCCATTGACTAAGTGGAGGTGAGCTAGTTTATGCTGGAGCTGAAATGGATCAACCCTTCCATAAGGCCAAAACTTCACTCCTCTGAATGAACATGGCTGGGTTGCTCCTGACTTCTCAAAGTCCTGCGGTCATTGTGGAGATACATGTAAAGGCAGTAGCTTGTCATTCTGTGACAACGTCCTGAGTCACTTTGACTGTGGCACTGGTGGCGAGGGTACCCCATGCACCTGACTCCAATAAAAGTGAGCAACTAATTCCGTCACCTACGCTTTCCCTGGAATATTTTTTCTTTTGTTGCAAATCATTCAAAGTACAGCTTGTAGCTTGCATGTTTGGAGAGTCTGTATTTAGATCAAGCCAATCAGGACCTCTGGAAACATTTTTTTAAATTGGAAAATCCTCTCTCAAATCTGACTTAAAATTGATCTATTCAATCAGAACATAACACTATATTGTATAGGGCTGTCAGGTATCCTTCTGGGCTTCCTCCATGAGGGTCAAAAGGGAGCATTCAGGACTCCTCTATCTCAATCTGATTTGTTGAGGTGGCGATGAGAGATCTCCTATAATTTCACTCATGCCTGTTTCTCCCCGTGGTTTCCTCCTCCGATCACTAATGCTCTGGGATTAGTGTTTTTGCCGACTCACTGCATGGCTCTGGAATGTCACTGGGACTTGCTGCAGCTGCTGCTAGTGTACAGAAGATATGCTGTAAACTCATTAGCTGTTATCACAACAGTGGTTGTTAGCACACAAGCAAAGGACAACCACCTAGGAAACACAGGCATTGCAATTTCTCACACAGCTTTCGGCCATGTACTGCGGAGGGTTGGCGCTAAGGGAATCCTAAAGGTGGGAGCGTCCCACTGCAATGAGGCTATTTTAATATAGGGAGCAATCAGAAGAAAAAGCAGGCTTCCACTTAGTATTTTATACAGGTTCTTATCCACGCACATCACCGAAGTAGCTGAGTGCTTTCCAGTAATACATTAAGCCATGTGACTAACATCTGTCATGTTTGTTCCCGTCCCCTCCCCAGAGTGTGTGTAGTGGAGTGCCTGTGCCTATATACATGCGGTGCTGTGCAGAAAGCAAGGCCAAAGAAACGTGTCTTGTGCTTGGAGCAGAAGGTGGTGAAGTTTGTGATGGTCCTTAGTACCTGGGGGAGTTCATTCCCCAGTCTTGACCCGGCCGCCGAGAAAGATCTGTGTCTTGCACAGACGAGCTTGACCCTTCTTGTAGAAAGTTCTGTTGTGCCAGAGCAGTGAGGCTGTCAATTATAATTTCCATCCTGGAACGTTAGGCAAGTTTTTAAGATATCTGGGTACCACTGAGCACCCTGAAGTTAAGGACCAAGACGTTGAATCTGGTTCAAAATTCTCTTGGAAGCCAGCATAGGGGAGGTTTGCTGGGCCCACAGTAGCCTGTGTTGCTGAGACATGTTGCAGCATTCTGTTTCTGCGGAACGGAAGGCTTCATGCATAGACATATTTGTGACATTACCCTGGGTAAAATCTGAATTGCTGAGTAGCTGTGTCCCCTCAATTTTCCAACTGAGGTGCCTTTTATGCTGCTTCACTGTGAGAACAATGACTCCTGGTCTGTGCACACACAGCTTCCATCATATAAAATTCCGGGGGGAAGGGCCCAACCCACCCCACCCCACCCCACCCCACCCCTGCTATACGCTATGAGTGCTACAGCCAGCCAGCCATGAATTATATTACAGAGCAACAGCAGCAAATTCCCAATCCCAAACTTGTCCCCAGAAATGTACATCTTGTACTGCCCAGAACCCTTTTTGGACAATATAAGCTCATAGAAAGTTTGTTGTTTCAATAATAGAAAATGATATGCACAAATCTTGTTATCCCAAATGAGGTTCCCAAACACTTCAATCCAAACACACTGGTTGAGATAAAAAAAAATAAAACAAGTTTATTAACGATGGCAAGAAAGATGTTAAGTGATTACTAATAACCAGGCATACAAGTCAGAATTGGTTACAAAGACATAAAAGGTAAAACACAAACTAATCCCTAATTTAACAAGCTATGTGAACTTAAAGCAAAAGGGTCTCTCTCACCACACTTTATAGCAGTCTTACTGGCCAAATCTTTCAGCCAGGATCCCTTCCCAGGCCAGTGATGCTTTCTTTGTCTTTCAAGTGTTGTTGATGCCATGAGTCGAGATGAAGGGAGAGAGATTCTGAGGAGTTTGTTTTCCTTTATTTTAGCAATTCTTTTCTTTGAGAATTATCTCCAGCTGGAGTTCAGGTGGGTGAAAGTATGTGGGATGGGAACTTCAAGCTGTTTTTTGCCAACATGGAAATTTCTTGCTCATACCTTTTTTCCTGCCAAAGAATGGCCACTTAAGCACGTGATAGTCATTTGGTTTTGTTGAGACCTGGCTGAGGCATCAGCTTGCCTTTTGTCTCTGAGGAACTGGTTTGTGCCGGCATTTCTAAATTTGGAGCATATCTCAGCAATGTCAGACAGTATCATTTTATAACTTTACACATAATGTTGCCAGACATATTTTACCGGGATGATAATGATCAGGACATTCCACGTTTTCACGTGATACCTCACAAGGCTTACATTGTACAAAAATTATCATAGGTTTACGGAAGCGGTGAACATATTGCTACAATATTGCACTGCTATAGTCCAGTCAAGAGATGATGAAGGTCAATTCTGATCCACTGGCAAAATTCCCATGGACTACAGTGGGACCAGGCTTTGGTCCTTCTTATTTATAATTTGAGCAGTGGAGTTATAGTCTGGGGAAAGTCTTAGCTCCTTAGATGACGGTTGGAAGAATGGCTTGGAACAAATCAGCCTTGGAAACAAATGGGCCACATCTTCAGCTGGTGTAGATCAGTATTGCTCTGAAGTCAATGCAGCTATACCAGTTTACACCAGGAAAGATGAAAAAAATCGCAACAGCAAGTGAGCAGTAACTACTGCCAAAACCATTCTCTCAGGATCCTCTGACTCTAGTTCAGTGAGACCTGCATGAAGAACATGCTAACTGCTCCCCTGTTACTACTGTTTTGCTGGGGTCTGTCAGAGGAACACCTACTGAATAAGAGCTTATTATCCGTGCTGGCAGACAGCCTGAGACGACTAGACTGGGTTATACTACGGAACACCACCTCTGACAGCTCCACGCTGCCCCTCCCAGTGGGAAGAGCCACTGTTAGCACACAGTTCAGATATTAGCCTTACGGTCATGATACCACAAGCATATTCCCATTAATTGGAGACTCTCCAGATAAAATCCAGTAGGAGATGCTGGTGCCCGGCTTTTTCTTCCTATCACTCAAAAACCCCAGGAAATTCCTTACAAAAAGCTATGCAAAAAGAACATTAAAGCTGCCCACTTAAGCACTTAGTAGTCAGGAAATTAAGGTTGCATGTGTAACGATAGCTGAATCTGACTTGAAAATGATTCTTAGCTGCATGATTGTTTTTTCCCTTTGAAATAATACAACTTTTTTGACATCCTTATAAGGTGCATGTGATTGGAGCTTCCATAGGGATCCTTACCCCCATTCTTTTGTGTATAAACAATTTTTGTTGCCTCCGTTTATCGGGCAGTACAAAACAGCCTGTTACAGGTGTACACAGTTGTAGGGGGGAAATTGTATAGTGTATTTTTATAATAATCACATTAGTGGACATGTACTATATATCTAGGCTTATTCACAGGAGACAAAGTTGCACAGGTAATATTAACTTTGGCTTAATTTAATTGCTTGAACTGAGTGCTTTAACACTTACCATTTGTATTATTCTTTTAATTTTTCCAATACACTACACCTCCTACCCAGCAATTATCTTGGTATCATAAACTGTTGGTGAATAATGGTATAAAGGATCTATTTTCACTTATTTGTATTCAGTATTTGTAGAAATGTTCATTCCAAGCACTTGAGAATAATGAGAAGGAGCCCAATTTGTATTTAGACCCCCAAGGTGTTTCATAAACTTTAGAAATAGATTCTGGGCCCATAGAAAATCACTTTCTCATCACTGCAAGTGCAGTGTCCTCCGGGGTGGTGTTTGGCAACTGGCAACAATAAATAGCAACACTCCACAACAGTTGAGGACAGGAACCGATGTATCATATTAGCTTATTCTTTTGTGGACCTGTTGTCTTATTTCCCCCCCTCTTTCTATAGAACAGATAACAAGGTGTAGGTCACAGTTCAGGACTAAACTGTATTACCAGATCTGTGTGAAGAAACTTGCATCAAGCTTCTCTTCATGATGCTTGGTGCTAATCAGTAGTAACAACAACGAGGAGTCTTTGTGGTGCCTTAGAGACTTACAAATTTATTTGGGCATAAGCTTTCGTGGGCTAAAACCTACTTTGTCAGATGCATGGAGTGGAAAATACAGTAGGCAGATTTAAATACATAGCATATGAAAAGATGGGAATTGCCTTACCAAGCAGGGGGTCGGTGCCCAAATAAATTTGTTAGTCTCGAAGGTGCCACAAGGACTCCTTGTTGTTTTTGCTGATACAGAGTAACACAGCAACCATTCTGAAATCTAATCAGTAATGTTAGGGCTGGTCTTCACTACCCGCCGGATCGGTGGGTAGCGATCGATCTTTTGGTGATCAATTTCTCACCTCTTGTGAAGACGCGATAAATCGATCGTCCGCGGCTCCCCCATTCACTCCAGAACTCCAGCTTACCGGGAGGCGCAAGCTGGAGTCGATCAGGGAGTGCGCCGCCAACTGCCGCCGCAGTGAGGACGGCAGGTAAGTTGGCTGCAGATATGCAAACTTCAGCTACGTGATTCACGTAGCTGAAGTTGCGTATCTGCTGTCGAATCCCCCTGGTAGTGAGGACCAGCCCTCAGTCTCATTTTAAAAAAAAACAACCTCCAAATCATCCCTATTTTTTCAAGATAAAGTAATTTTTTTAATGGCACAGGGTCAGACTCTGCTCTCAATTCCATCACTGTAAATCCAGAGGAACTCTGCTGCAGCTGGCTTTTTGCTGCAGTAACTGAGAGTAGAATCTATGCCCGTCTTTTGCTCCTAGGGGCAGCTCCATTGCAATTAAAGGTCTGCTGCTGTGCGAATGCTTCAGGTTGCCTACTTAACCTGACACACTGCAACAGCGCTGCCGAAGTAGCTATGATGTCTCATACCTGGCTGTAGGCTGTGGATATCAGACCAATCCTTGATATGATATATTGCAAGGTTTCTTGTATCAATCCATAGAGGAGCATTAGGCGGATGTTAACTGTACAAGTCTAATTCAGGATCCATTAGAGAGAAGGTTATGAAAATGTTCTGATGATATATTACTGAGCCGGGATGACTTGCCATTTCTAAACAGGAGGAGCTTGGCTGTCCTGACCCATCAGTAGAGGCTTCCCTGCTGAGAAGCTAGGATTTTATTTCTGTAAGAGCTTTTTGGGAGATGAACAGATTTCCCCCTGGATGAGAAGAAAACGTATTACCCTTATCCCTAGGGTAGGTTCAATCCTGGAAGGCTGGGGGGGGCGGGAGGGGGCAGCTTCCCCTGTCAGTCCCTCTTTATGCAACACTGAAATGCCTGTGCTTTTTCGTTACATGTGTCAGGCTGGTGCAAATAAAAACAAATAAGGTGTCAGCCCTTCAGAACCAGACCTCACTTTGAACTCTAGTGCTGCAAGCAAAGGGCTGGCTTGCCCCTGCCTCTCGCACCGATGGGCAGGAGAAAGGGGGTGGGCAGGAGCTCCCTTTGTACATTCCTAGGCATTAAGCAGCCTGACCGGTGCGGAGAAGCAGGGCCGGCGACAGAAATTTTGAGGCCCCCTACTCTGATCGTTGGGGGCCCCCCCAGCCTAACCTCCTCCCCTCCCCACCCCCATTGGTTCCCCGCCGGCCGGGCTGCACGTACCCGGCTCTCCCCAGCCCCACTCGCTGGCCCCCGCGGAGCGGCGCGCCTGGCCAGTCCTCTGCAGCCGCCGGGGCGGGGGAGGCGATGGAGCTGGCATCCTGTGGTGCCGGGGGGCTCCCCCCCCCGCCAAGGGCTGGCCCGGCTCTTGCTGCAGGTGGGCGGGGGAAGCGCTGCAGCCGGGGGTGCCTCGGGGTGGCTCCTGGGGCGCGGGACGAGCCGCTGGCTGAAGGGCTCGGGAAGCAGCCGGGCACAGACACCCGGACACAGCCCGGGAAAGAGCGGCCAGGAAGATGCAGTGCCCAGGTGGGACGACTACAGGTACAGCTGTGGACCGGTCCCCAGACTTAAGGGGGCCCCCCTTAAGTCCAGGGCCCGGTACAGCTCTACCCGTAGTACCCCCCTGTCGCCGGCCCTGTGGAGAAGAGGTAGGGCCAAGGCTGTGACCTGCCTATAAAGCAGGCCAGGAGCAACAATGGGAAATAGCTGTGTCACCCTAAAGTCACAGTCTCTCCCTGGAGCTCCCAAAGGGAGCTCCCACACGCCCCTCTACTTACAGCAGTGTCTAACTGGCCTGAGTGCAAGAAACTTTTAATCTGAACTCTTGGTATCATTTAATGTACAGAGCATTAGGGCTGGTCAATTTTACACCAATTTAACTCAATTAGTAGAACTCCAATTTAGCTACATCAGTGCGACATCCCCTCCCCCCCCCCCCCCCCCGGGAGGGTGCAGTTATGTGATATCAAAGGGTTCACTGAGCACAGCCTGTTTCCAGAACAGGCCACACTGGTAACACCTGGATAGCAACATGGGGCTGAGCCCGCCCAGCAATTCCCAAGGACCTTCTTGCCCAGTTCCCAGCCTCTGGTAGTGGCCACTGCTGGGTGTTGCAGAGGAAGGGGTGAGAATCCTGCTGTAGGCTTTAAGTGCACAGCTCTGGACCCAGGAAATAAAACCTCTACAGCTCCACTGGGGTCACCGGGGAGCCCTGCATCATGTCAGCCCTGCCAAGGGGTGGGGGAGAAAACCCCTTTGATTGGCAACCCTCCCCACTTGTCAGCCAATCAGAGCTCTCTGCTTCTCCCCTCAGAAGGGTAAAGAGTCTCCCTCTCCATTTCCTGTGAGCATAAGGATGCTTGTATCCTCTCCTGCCCCCCTCCCAACCCTCAGGCCTTGAGGCACCTGGCCTGGGGAGGGACAAAGAGGGATGATGAATCCCTGCAGCTGCCCCTTCCCCCAGGCGTCTGAGAGGGTGTGAAGAGCCCCAGGAGGCTGAGAGATTAGGAGGATTTGGGGGAGGAGGACATGAGGCCAGAACAGATGTGGGGTACAGAACTGGAGGGGGGATAGGCAGGCAGATGTGTTCACAACAATGCTTCAGTGTCACTGTGAAAATATGATGCTGATTGGGGCTGGCTGAAAACTTTTCACCAAAACTGTTTTTCAACAGAAAATGGGGTTTGCCATTAAACAATCTTTTGTGGAACATTCCTGCAACTGCAGAAAATTTCAGTTAAGATCCGAAAACCAAACCTTGTTGAAAACCCCGGATTTTCAACCAAAAAGCTCAATTTGCTGCAGAAAAATTTGACTTTTTTTTTTTAATTTGTCAATTTTTCAGGGGCAGGGAACCCACTTTCTGAGCCACTCCAGTGCTGCTCCCGCTGCAATTAAAGGGAGTTTTGCCGATGGCTTTCATGGGAGCAAAAATGGAAACCTAGTAGACAAGACTATGAATCCCAAATGTTCCAAAATCAGGGTCAAGTTCCCCCTGGCCTCTTCTGCCTACCCAGAAAAGGAACTTAAAAAACATGACCCTTTAAAAAAAAATACAAAGTTGGATTTTTTATTTGCTTTCTGGTTTTTCAGTCTTCAGGGTTCATGTTTTCAGGCTAGAACAAGGGCTAGAAATTTGCTCTTTTTTTTTTAATTTTAATTAAAAAACTGAGTGTCTCGTGATCACAGGACTAGGGAAGCTGGGAACTTTAAGGAGAACACCAGCTATTGTAAGATGTGAGTACATCACAAGAGAAGGCTGACCCGGGTAGTTCACATCTAAGTGTTAGGTTACACTTACAGGATTATAGCGCTTTTGGTTATAGCAGTACCCATATACCGCAATAGCTATAGCGCTATAACATGGGATGGCGTGGCCACATTTGCAGCATTGCCGCAGCACAGGGAGTGGTGCATTATGGGCAGCTATCCCAGCATTCAACTGGGTGCAACGTGCTTTCCAAAGGAGGGGGGTTAGGGGGAAGTGTTGTGTGTATGCGGAGGGAGAGAACTTCATGCTGTCAGTGATTTTTCTCTAGAGAAAAGTAGCAGGCTCTGAATTTCACTCTCACAGCTCCATTGGTAAGCATTTTCACTGCTTAATTGCTGAGTTAAGAGCGGAGTTCTGAAAAGGAACTTCCGCATTCCTTCTTCCCTTTGCAAAACAACACAAAGGCGTCAATTGCCTTAAATGGCTCGTCAATTGCCTTAAACGGCTCGGAGGCGTGCCAGAGATCCCTTATAGCGTAATGATTGATTACACTTGCCATAACACGCTACAGGGAATACACAAAAGCTTTTATTCCTCTCGAAAAGGTGGTTTACAAGTAGCACGATAAGCTCCAACTTTTAGCGCAATATGTGCCTTGCCAGTATGTTCAGGGACAGAGTTATAGTGCTCCTGGAGGCTATATAACACTAGAAAGTGCCAGTGTAACCAAGCCCTTACAGTCAGAGCTATACATTTTCTTCTATTGCTGGTGATTAGATTAACCACCAGCTTCCATTTAATCTGCAGAAACCAGTCAGCCCCCTTTATCTGGTGACTGAAACCATTACTTTGTTTAGTAGGCAACTGTATTACCACAACTGTAGGCATGCCCCACCCTTGGGCTGCCAGCATTTTCAAAGGATGCATAGGGAATTTTTCCCATTTTTAACACTTGATCCCATGTTCACAGTTTGACTACAAACATCTTAGATGCTGGTGCCAGCATAGATAGCTGCTTTGTATTTGGTAACCTTTGTGATTCTGTGGCTCCTGAGAATACATTTCCCACCTTGTAAACTGCTGACAATTAATGGTCAATAATACACAGATATTACTCCATGGAGCAACAATCTGATATTTAGAGTCAGGAGTTCAAAGAGGACTGGCTATGAACAACATGCATTGCTTGTGGATGTGAAGCAGCAACAGCTGCTCTTACGTTTCATGCCCTGAAATAATTTAAGCACCCGTGAGGGGTGGCTGTGGTGTTTCTTAAGCTACAAAAGCAGTTGACCTATATTTATTGAACTGACCAGAAGCAGAGGTCACAGAATTAGGAAAGGTAATCTAACGGAGCAGATGCAAATACATTTTTAGGTACTTTGAATGCAAGGGTGTATGTCATGTTATCAATGCACACAAGAGAAAAATCTGGGCTTTTTTGTGGATCTGGAAACGTACCGTTCTTTCTATACAATGTACAAGAGTTTAATGCATTCACATCACTGCTAAAAATAAAACAATCCAGTGAGCTCAGGGATAACATATAGACACAAGATTTAAATGGTGCTGTGGCTATAGGATGATAATGTAGGAAAGATACACTGTGAAATAAAGGGATGACTGATTCATGGAGACAACTTACATGCTTAGCTTGCCGCTAGAATTGAGACAGGATGTAACTTCCAGAGAGAGGTCCAGAGTCTTCCCCTCTGTGTTTGTATGTGAAGGGGACTGTCTATGGCAGGGATCTGTCCTTCCTGGGCCACCTTAGGTACTCTATGCCAGGACTGTATCTAAGAGGTGTTTTGCCAAATTTTGGACAAGGGCACGAGAAGGTAGCATCTCCCTCAGCAGAGCCCACAGTGGGCTGAGTGGATATCTTGGCACAAATCAGTGACTGAGCATGATTACCCCTCACCCCCTCCATGGGGCCCTTTTGCTACTGGCCATGGAATCAAGACTAAGGTGGCATCACACCTGCTGAAGCAATTCTGCCAGGAAGGGGGACGTCCCAAAGGAACAGCTGCTCATGTGGACAGCTTCTGTCTCTGCAGAGCCTTTCTCTGGGACCCAGCGGGTTGGGAGCCCGCTCCTCCAAACTGAGGGGGTCTAATGGAGGTGGCCCTGGCCTGGGAGTTGGGTGATCTATTGCCAACTCTGCAGCTGACCTGCTGTATGGGGTCAGACTAGATGATCAGAATGGTTCTCTCTGGCCTTAAATCATAAACACGGGTCCTGGTTAGGGACAACGTTAAGTTCAACCTTGCAGAGGTGGTTGGTTGTTTTTTCCATGTAGTTCCTCCCAGAGGCTTGCTCATGGGCAGGTGATCTGGCCCAGAGTTGGTCCCTTTCTTAAGGAAACCAGAATTCTGCTCCCTTTCAAAGAGAATAAGCTGCTTTACAATGTTCATTGCATAAGGATAAAGTGATCCCCAAAATTACTGCAGCAAGTGTCTTTATTTGTGTTAGTGGTACCTTGAGAGTCCCATTGTGCTAGGTGCAATACATTCCTATGGTAAGACTCATTTTCTGACTCAAAGAGCTTACAGTCTAAACAGAAGAGATTAACAGAGGAAGTATCTCCTCATTTTATAGATCTAAGGCACAGAAAGATCAAGTGACTTGCCAAGGTCACACAGGCATCTGTGACAGAGCTGGAATGGAATCCATCTCTCTGGAGGCTCACTTCGCTGCCTTAGCCCTCAGCCCAGCCTTCCTCTCAGGATGCTAGTACTTTATATTAAAAACAAGCACCACTATTACAGACTCTGAACAGGGTCCAGTTACAGGAAAGACACATGCTTAAATGTTAATGGCAGTCCAGGAAGGAAGGTGATGCCAACATTCTCAGAGGATGCTTCATAGCATCCTGTATACAGCGCTGTGAGCAAGAAATCATCAGCTAATAATGGCTTAGGAACTGTCAAAAAAAACTGAGAGGGGAAAATCCCACCATCTGGAGGTCCTATATTCAGTAACTGAGTGTTAGAGTGAGATGTCTTCATAAACTTGTCACACTTAGGATCGCTATCTATTGGGAGTTGGAAGAAAACTTTCCCTTGGGACACGCTATCTTCTAATGACCTATTGCAAGGTTTCTTGCATCTGCTATTTGGCTATTTTGAGGGCTTGTCTTCGCTACTGGGGAAGTCGACCTGTTATGCTACTCTAGTTTTGTGAATAACAGATGTGCCAAACCCACAGAAAAAATCCAGAAGGAATCACCCAGCTACCTCAGAACCTCCTTGCAGTTGATGGACATCCATGAGCAGTTTAATCGGAAGGGAATGAGATGAGAGGGAAAGAAGGATTAAAAATAAATTTTAATTAGACTGATTTATATAAGATGACAATATAGGCTAGGGGTGAGACACATATAGATAGAGCATTGAAAGAATAGGAAAGAGTAAGGGTGAGGGGAAGAGAGTGATGTTGCATCCTTTTCTTCCTTTATTTTTCCTTGAATTATCTACTGTGGACCGATTTTGGGAGAATCTGACCTTTGAGCAAATCTTTGCCTTAAGGAGTTTACAATTCACTTATGACAGTAAAGAACCTAGAACATCTAGAGTGCTATATAATAATTAATAAAGCAAAACATTCAAGAAGCGAGCAGTACCTAAACTCAGCCTTATGCCAGCTGGTGGTTGGGCAGGGGGGGGGGGGATGTACTCTGCATTTCCCAGACATGTCTTTTAATATCCTCAGGAACTGTATAATATCTTTACTTTGCAAAGACTGAAACCTATTTTCCCCCCTTCATTGAAAGTGGGATTCTGCTGTTGTTTCCACCTCTGCCCTTTTGAGCCACAACTTCAAAATAAATAACCTGGACAATTGGCTTAAAATAGCAGCTTTGAATTCTAATGAAATTTCTGAGACTTCAACTATTCTTCTGTTATTCAACAGCTATCCCCAGCTGTCCTGGCACAGTTACGGATCAGATGTATGCCTTAAGATGAGCTGGGCAAATAACGCAAACAGGCATCCATCGCTGCAATAAATATTTATTATCAGTGCTTACAGACGCTTCCTGTGCTAAGCATTGTACAAAGGCACAGGAAGATGCTGTTCATGCCTTAAAGTTTATGATGCAAGAAAATAAGTGAGTTAATGGGGAAGCTGGGTTTTAATGGGGATGCTGCAGATGCCTGCCCGTGGAGAGCAGAGAAACAGAGAGTTCTGTGTCCAGGAGGAAGACAGGGAACTGGTGCTTGCATATTTGAGTGCCTATTGTGCATGTGTTTAGGTTGGATTTTCAACCTGTACTTGACCTGCACACCATGGGGGTGAGCAGGAGTTCAGACAAAAAAAAATTAATTCTTCATTAAATAGTGCAGGCCAGCTGTGGGCTATTTGAAGGATGAGGGGGCTGACTCATGAGTTTTGAACTCTAGGGGTGGCTCGTGATGTGGGCTACACAACCACACATGACAGCAGAGGGAACTAAGAATCCCCCTCGTTATCCCCCTTGACCTTAGCAGTGTAACAGCTCAGAGGAGTCTTCCTCACCAGGCTCCATTTAAGGTATTTGGTTTTGTGTGACTAGAAAGTTGGTAACCCTATTGCAATCTGATTACTTAGGAAGAGTTTCTCATACTACCAGGCAGTACTCTTTCTGCACGGTGTGTGTTGCATGGCTGCGCAGTGACCAAAAACATCTCTAATTCCCCCACTGTTGGCCTAACCCTCTTCTGAGTCTCCCTTGAGTGCAGCTGAATGGTCAATCCCCATTTTCTCCATCCATACTCTGACATACATGGAAACTCCAAAGACCTCAAAGGGACATGTTGCCAGTAGGCTTTCTGTCAGTCATTGCATAGATGGCCCTAACTGGCACTCTAACTGCCAACCTCAAGGATGGTTCCGAGCCCCTTCCCCCGCCACCAAAAACCAGCAAGTTAAAAAAAAAAACAGACATCGGCATGATCCACATAGTTCAATTAAGTGCTCCAGCTATCAGGGGTGGCCCATCCATATAGGTGAACTAGGAGGTCGCCAAGGGAGCCAAGTTTTTCCCCCATCAAATTTGAGGGGGAAAAAAGCAAATAAAAAAAATGAAAAAGATGAAAAAAATCCAAATACAATAACGATGTCATTATGTCAATTTCAGTGCACGTACTGAGGGAATATTAATTATAATTCATTTCTCTATATTTCTGAGAATTTATTAATATGTCCAATCTTTTATTTACTGCAAATATATATAATATTTTAGCGGGGTTTTTTCCAATTTGCGACGTAAGGTCACGATGATCCACTCCACAATTTTGATCAGCAGTAACTCAGCCACAATGAAACACATCTGCCAGTGGCAAGACCTGAAATGCTAGTGACACCTAACTCAAATGTACATTAAGGTTGCACAGCGGAAATTCATGTAGAGCAGAGATATCGCAAGTTGATACATGTTAAATGGTCATTTTAACACACGTTGCAGGTAGATGGTTAAGAATGAGTGAATACTGTGGAAAATTGTGTTTCTTGGTGCCAAAGAATAAAGAATAACATTTTTCAGCATTATAAATCCAAAATGTGAGTATCTTTAAGTGTTATTAAATCTTAGTGTTATTATCAGGCTGTATAATTATGAACTTTTCTTTGTTATAACTGGTTCACATGTAATAAATAAGTCCATAAAAGAAAAGTAAGTGTTAATGCTTAATGCTACAAAATTGATGACATCACACTCCAACCGGGTAATCATGAGGAAGGGAATTACTTTCCAAACAACCAGTGTTGGGTTATAACACTGAAAAAGATCATTTTGTTTCCGTGCAAACACTGTGACTAGATGTTTTAATAGCTAAGTGAATGTATGTTACTAATAATTGAACCTTTAAGAGTGAAAAGGTGTGTTGGGATGACTGCAGTGTGTGGTTTAAAATCGTCACCATGTGGTGTGTCAGCCATCCTTAACGCTATAATGCTGCAGTCGGGAGCACCGTATATAATAATATTCATATGCCCCATGGCAGAAAGAGGAAAAAGAAAACCCTCGGGAGCTGAGTATTGTAAATGAAAGGCTCAGAAGGAAAAGGACCAAGCAGAACAGCAGGGATCCTTCCTGAAATATCTTCTCTTTAATCCAAATAAAGACGGATGCAGTTCACAGCATCCAGATGAAGGTATTTTATCTGGAGAGGAGGTTAGCTCATACCCACAAAAAAGCAGCTTGGAAACTCAAGATGATGGAAACTTAATTCTAAATGCAGGAAGCTCACAGCATCAGACTGATATGGAAGTGAAGAAAATTTATTCATCTTCAGACACACATGCAGAAATTGAAGTAAATGGAGTAGAAGGAAGAAAGGGGGAAGTTACAAACAAGTTACAGTATTGGGGCCCAGATGTGATGAGAGTGTGCGGCAAATACTCATGGAACAAGGACCCAAACAAGTTCATGAATTTCTCTTCCTTGAGGATGGAAATAAAAAAAATTTCTCTGTTCAGCATTACAAAAGGAAACTCATTAATGGGGAAGAAATTCATCGAAACTGGTTACAATATTCAGTGTCAAATGTGTTTTTTGCTTTTGCTGCAAATTGTTTAGAAATCAAGCAATTGGTACATCACTTACTGAAAATGGTTCAAAGGACTGGAAAAAATATCTTCAATTCTCTCTTCACACGAAAGAAGTACAGAACATTTGGAATGTTTTCAAAATCGGAAAGAACTTGAATTACAATTGAAAAAAGGAAAAACTGTCGATGAAGAAAATGTACATGTGATCAAGGAAAAAGAAGAATACTGCCAACAAATATTGGAGCATCTGATTGCTTGAGTGAGCGTTCTCGGTGGGCAAAATTTAGCATTCCGCAGCTGTAGTGGGAATGAAAAATTATACCAGGTAATGGAAACTTTTAAAAATTTGTTGAATACCTAGCTTTGTTTGATCCAGTCATGAAGGCGCATCTACGTAAAATAACTGATCATGAAACGCAGGTGCATTACTTAGGAAAAAATATGCAGAATGAACTGATTCAAATCCTAGCAAATGCCAATAAAAAGAAAATTGTAGAAGCTGCCCATTCTGCAAAATACTTTTCAATAATACTTGACTGTACACCAGATGTGAGTCGTGTTGAACAAACGACACTGATCATTTGTTTTGGGAATATGGAAAAGTTGAAGTGCTCATAAAGGAACATTTTTGGGGTTTCGTACCACTGAAGGAGATGACTTGAACATTTATGACTGAAACGATTCTACAAGAGCTTGAAACAACGTCATTATCTGTTGAAAACTTATGTGGCCAAGGCTATGATAATGGGAGTAATATGAAGGGTAAAGATAATGGTGTGCAAAGGAGAATCATGGAAATCAATCCTAGGGCCTTTTTCATTCTTTGCAGTGCACATTCTCTGAATTTGGTTGTCAGTGATGCTGACAGATGCTGTTTGGAGGCAAGCAGTTTCTTTGACCTGGTGCAACGGGTTTGTTTGTTTTTCTCAGGCTCAACACACTGTTGGGAGACTCTTCCTCGCCATGTGAATTCTCTAACTATGAAACCATTTAGTCAGACAAGATGGGAGAGTCGCACTGATGCTTCGAAGCCTCTTCGCTATGAATTTGGAAATATTTATGATGCCCTAATTGAAATTTCTGATAATACTACCTTTATTGGATCATCTGGCAATGCGGAATGTTCAGATGCAAAAGCTCTTGCAAATGGTCTTTCCAAGTTCCAATTTGTGACTTCACTAATTTTCTGGTATAATATCCTTTTCGAGATTAACCTCACTAGTAAGCAGCTTCAGGAAAAGAACTTGAATATACATTCTGCTATTCAAAAACTGCAGCAAACTAAAAATATTCTGGAGGAATTCTGAAGTGATGAAGGGTTCGAAAGAACACTGGTAGATTCTCTCAAGCTTGCTGAAGAAATAGACTTTCCGACATTATTTGAACCAGAGCCAGTTCGCATTCGGCAAAAGAAACAGCAGCTTTCATATGAAGGGTGAGACACTCCCATTCAGAACCCAAAACAAAGGTTCAAAGTGAATTTTTACTTCGCAGTCCTTAATACTGCTATTCACTTGGTTGATGAAAGATTTCAACAGATGCAACAGCTAGAGTCAGTATTTGGCTTTCTATATGATATCCACAGCTTGAAAAAGAAAACAGCAAACCAGATAAAACAATTTTGTATAAAACTGGAGTCAGCGTTGACTCATGAAAATTCAAAAGACATTGATGCTACAGATTTGTGCAGTGAGCTTCGGGCTTTGTCAAGACGACTTAATAAACATTCCACAGATTGTTTGTGAAAATAAACTTAGACAGTTTTCCAAACATTTTTATAGATCTGCGCGTTCTTTTAACTTTGCCAGTTTCCATAGCTAGTGGGGAATGTAGCTTCTCAAAGTTAAAATTGATTTAAAAAAACATATCTGTGTTCCACAATGGTGCAAGAGAGACTTGTTGGACTTGCCACATTGTCAACAGAGCAGGAAATAGCTGGAAAACTGGATCTAAAAGAACTAGAGACTGAATTTTCAAAACTGAAAGCAAGAAAAGCCATGTTTTAAGAGCACAGAGTGTTTTTTATTCGGAGTGTTTTGTAAATACAGGCTAAAGTTTATTGAAGAGTTTTCTTATTTCTTTCTATATTGGATGTGGTGGTAATGACAGTTAAAGCAGGATAGTGTAATGGATGATTTTGGATTTGTAATAATAAAAATTATAATTAATATTTTAATGCATTTTTATTTGAAATCAGACTGAAATATCATCTAGCTGTCATGTACAAATCTATTCTGAAATTTCATGTCTATTTTATCTGATCTCAGAAACATTGGCTGGAGAGATGGATGGACAGACAACCCAAATAATTAAGCCTCTGTTTTAAAAAGAATGCTTAAAAAATATTAAAAGGAAAAAAGGGGAAAATTTTTTCCCAGTTTACCAAAAACCTCAGCCTAGATTGGCCCTTGGGGTTTGGGGGCGCAGATTGCAGGGTTCACGTAGGGCACCGGTTGCTGGCAGCTAGTCTAGGGCCGCCCCTGCCAGCTGTCTGGCCTGAAGTGTGTATACAGAATGCATCCTAAGTGCTGCTGATAAGATTGGGGTTCCAGAATGTGTAATACTGAGAATGCTTGCTGCTGCTTATCAGTGAGCTGAAAAACTTTCCAAAGTTTCCAGGCCATCAGCTCTGACACCCTGATTCAGACCAGATGACAGGCAGATGTGATACCGAACAGCTTTCATGCCTGTGAGTGATACCAAAGTGGCCGAGAAACCAAAAAGCTTAGAACAAGCTGTTGAGTTGGGTTTGCTGACATCATGGCTGTTGAAATATTCCACTGACTGGCGGCTGCAGCTGTTCTTGGGCTGACATGTTACTTCTCATAAAAAAAACAGCAACAGTGGGCTCGTTCCCAAGCTGGACTTGGCACCCCTGATTAATCAAAGGTAGCTGTAAATCATCATTACGCCGACACTGGGCCAGAACAAAGCGGCCCCACGCTCATATTAGGGCAACTTCAGGGTTGCTTGTACGCTGGATAGACCTTGTAATAGAAAGAGAGCCTGAGATGTAAGCCCTTGTATCAGAGGCCTAGTATAAAGTATGACTTGCTGACAGAATTTGGCAACACCATGTTGCAGAAATACACATCCCTAAGAAATGCTAGTCACAGAGCACTCACGCAAACCCATCCCAATATTTAGGATGGTACAAAAACATTCCTGAAGGCTAACAGGAACACACTGACCCCACCTAAACGATAAGATCAGGATGACAGAACATAATAGAAATGTTTTGATTGAACCAACACGTACAAGGTGATGGCTAATAACGAGCCACGTCAGGGAGCAGTAACTATGTCAGAGGGGCAGCGTTAATTCTAGAGCTTTCCATGATCCCCATCAGATTATCTAAACCACTCAAACATGAATAAATCTCCCTGCAAGGTAGGGAAGATATACTCTCCATTTTAGAGGGGAAACTGAGACACTGAGACTAAGTGGTTTGTTAAGGTCACACAAGAAGGCTGGGTCAGAGGTAGGAATTGAACAAGTCCATCCACTCACCCTGATCCATTATTTTGAGCTCATGTTAAAATCCATTGTCATCTTTAGTTGTTGATGGCAGTAGACTGGAAACTTCCTAACATACTACTTTATTCTGTCCCTGAAATTAGTAGCAAAAGTTTCATTGACTTCAATCAGAACAGGGCGGGGGCCCTTAATTAGGATGAATGTTCAGAGACCCATAACTGAACGAAAACGAATCTTAAGTAACTATGGACTTTCGAGAACATCAGTGCAAAGATTATGCAGCCTCTGCTCTTGGCCACTTCCATGTCAATCTGGAGCAATATCATTGGCTTTGTTCCAGCTCTACACTCCAGCAGAAGCCAGAATAAAGATCCAATTCATGCCAGATTTGGAGCCAAATCCAAACTTTTCCCACACTCTGTGTTGGTTTTGATTTGACCCATAAGAGACAAGTGTGGGTATGATGGTCTGATCCAAATCAGCCTTCTAGTTCAGGGGCTCCGAAAGTGGGGCTCGGGACCACTCTGGGGGTCGCGAGGTTATTACTTGGGAGGGTCATGAGTGGTCAGCCTCCGTCCCAAACCCTGCTTTGCCTTCAGCATTTATAATGGTGTTCAATATATAAACAAGTGGTTTTTTAATTTATATGGGGGGGGGTCACACTCAAGAAGCTTGCAACATGAAAGGGGTCACCAGTACAAAAGTTTGAGAACCACTGTTATAGTTAATGGGATTTGGCCTGAACTAGTGTTCTGGTGTGGGGTTACCTCTAGCATAAAGTCTGAGGATTCAGACACCAGTAATTCTAGATAATTAAGCGCGCCTTACCCATCCACCTGGACAGTCTTTCTTAGAACTATATGATTCAATACAATCATCAGAATGTACATTGTAACACCTCAGGGGATTGTGATCATACAGGCAATCAGCCTGTGAAATTTATGCATTCTGACTGATACTGTGAAGCTGATCTGATGAAACTTGCTGTATAATGGAATGCTTCAAAACTTTATAGTTAGTCTTTAAGGTGCCACAGGACTTTGTTACCTCTATGGTGATGTGTATTGTCACTGCTGACAAGCATGTCTCTCCCAGACTATGTACAATGGAGAGTAGTTAACCTTAATGACTGTATGTTGACGGGACAACAGGTCTGCTAAGGAGGTTGGCTGGAACTGGGAAAAGCTACTTCCTCCAGTTTATTGATAGAGAGCTGGGGCTTGGAGAATGGAAATTTACTAGTCGCAGAGCAAAGGAACCAGTTGTCTGGTGTGTCACATAAAAACTGTAGGGACTCATACAGCCACATAGGGCTGGAGTGAAGAGATCGGCCTGCTTTTGTAGCAGGTGGGGCTGGTTTAGCTGTGGGAGCAACAAAGGTCAGAGAAAGCAAGCTGAGGGGAAGAGCAGCTCTCTGGTTCTGAAGTCAAGCCAGGAGCTGCAGCAGAAGATCCTGAACAGCCCCGAAGACCTAACTACTACCCCAAGGAATGCTCCAGAGTGATGAGGAAACTGCGGCAGGGAAATGTGTGTAGGGTGTATTGTTTTAAGAGATGAGATGTGTGTATTTCTCATGTGCGTATGGAAAGAGCAATGGTGGTTTAGAATGCTGTGCAAAGTGTATTTGTTTTATGTGTTACATCTGTCTCATGCCCCTGAAGGGTTAACCTGCACACCCAGAATGCTCACCTGGCTGGCACTCAGAGAGGGTGTGTTCAAACTATGGGAGAGCCTGAAGGTTCAGCACTGGTACCAGGGGGCGTTTGACCAGAAGCTCTCAACAGGGGATGCTAAACCGACTATCTGCACCCAGAAAGTGTTCCTAGAGACCTCAAATCAGGGTCAGTGCCTGGATTTGATTCAGATTCTGGAAGCTTAAAATACATAGGACCCACTGAGGTGGATCCCCTCACAATAGTTTCCTGAGTGGCCAAGAGGGAGACACTTGACTAGATCTGTGACAGTGACGTATTGCTTAGGCCTTCTGTGCTGTGGCTCAACAGACAGTTAATTATAGGTTTTCATTCCCAGGGTTACACTTCCACCTACAGTATCTGCTCTCTTCTTTCTAGACCCTATTTTCACGCTTCTTTCATAATACAGACTTCCATCACTACAGCATCAAAATGTTGCTTCTAATATTGCGATGGGTCCTGTAGATATTTAAATGTGTAAAGAGCCTCTCAACTGAAAAGAATGACGTGTATATTGCTGACTTAGTACTTTGTTAATGAAAGCCATTATTGGCTTCTGTATGTTTTATTGCTAACATTTTGTACAATTTTATTCCTTAATGTCAGGATTACCCCTCTTTCAGATTTAAGGACACTTTAGAGCTCAATCCAATTTTAGAAACATTTGGAGACAGACTGTGGAATTTCAGCCCATATATTGGCAGATATTTTGTCCCTCAAACACCTTGTCACTTAATTATTCCATGCAGGAACTTTCTCATAACTTATCTCCTCTTCTGACTTGTTCACACTTAAAGGTCACAATCTTGTGTCTCTGATATCGCAAACTCGCCCAAACTGCAAACTACAGTATGAATTCTAAGAGGAGACAAAACCGAATGAGGGAGTCTCTTACAAGAGCATCTTTTGCAAAGAACATTTAACTAAAACTAGAGTCCGTGAGCATAGCACAGAGCAGAGCATATGGAATTGCAGGGGAACAATAGAGAGGGGAAGAGCAGGAGAGCCAACAGGTTGGGAAAATTGGGAAACAGGTGCTTTTTACTAGAGCTGGGTGGGAAATAGTTTTCCAGTCCTGCCAAAAAAAAATGGGGATTTTGAAAATTATTCTCATTTCTGTGGCAGACCGCTCTCTCACCCCTCTCAGGAACACAGGCAGGAAACCCTTCTCTGCTCCAAACAGTGCTCTTTATTCACAGTGCAGGCCCCACCACCAATATATACAGCTTTGTACAGTTCCCAGCTCTACAGACTCTATATAGTCCAGCTTACAACTCCAAACACTCAGCTCTGAATAGCTCAAACCACCACCTCACTCTATACCATCCCCACCACACTGGGCTTGCTTCCTGGCAGGCCTTTTATCCCCCTGAGGAGGCTGCCAGGTGCCACTCCTCAAGGCTAATTGCCCTGCAAGCCAGGTGGCTAATTAGCCTTTCTGCAAGGGAGGTTTGCAGGCTTCTGCTCCCTCTTAAAGGGCCGGCAGGGCTGGCTCAGGCACTCCTGGCCAGCACCCTGCCACATTTCACATAGTCACAAAACAGAGACATTTAGAAGTTGGTCAGAGGCATGTTCCAGATTAGCCACTAACCCACTGGTTAGGGCAATCTGCTACACCATAGGAGCACCTAGTTTGAATCCCTGTTCTACCTGCTTCAGAACTAGGACTTGAACGTGGGTCTTCCAGCTCTAAGGTAAGTGTGTTAACCACCAAACTAATGCTTTCTCTGGAGCAATCTTCTCTCAGCAGAGGTTCATCTGGAAAAACCCTTCCCAACAAAAGCTTTTTTGATACCAACCCTTGCCCTGTGAATAGGAACCGTTCTGATGAAAATTTCCTTAACAATTTTTCTGGTTAAAACATCCAATTCATTTAAAATATACATAGGAGGCTCCACTAATAATAAGTTATAAAATAATCTAGGTAAAATATAAGTTCTTAAAATTAATAATTTTGGGGCCGGCTTCAATGGTGCTCTTTCTAAATTATTACTCCATTCAATCAGCTTTTCTTTCACTCTCAAACCTCCCACTCCAATCCAAGGATCAACCCTTGCTCCAAGATATTTCTCGAAGCTTCCTGGCTCAATATATTCCAATTCTTCCTGGCCCACACACCAATTTTCTCTTGGGTTAACCACATAAGTCTTCTCCTTTGGTAAAATATGAAATCCCTTCGTTTTCTTTGCATTAATTTTCAAATTTGTTGTTTTACAAAACTCTTGGAGAATACTTAGATTTTCCTGCATCCCATTGTAGGAGCTACTCACAATTGCCACATCGTCAGCAAAAGCTAACGATGTGATGCTCCTACCTTGGATATAAAAACCTTTTCCTTCTATTTCCAATTTCATTAAAAGAGGGTCAATTGCAATATTAAATAAAATCGGTGATAAGGGGTCCCCTTGCTTAACCCCACTCCTAATTAAAATCGACTCAGTTTTTTCTTCACCCACCCATACCCTAGTGCAACAGTCAGTATACAAATCTCGGATGATACTAATAAAATGCTCACTAACCCCAAATCTCCTTAATCCAGCTATGATGTGGCCATGACCTATCGAGTCAAATGCCTTGACAAGATCTACAAAGACAATAGCGATCTCATCTTTATTTCTTTTAGCCCCTTTTATTAAATTATTTAAAATTGCTATATTCTCCTCGCAACCCGGGGCAGATATAAAACCTTTTTGTCTATTGCAGATACTAATAGCTGCAGATAATCTTTTGGCCAGTATTTTAGTATATAATCTGACCCACATTGAACCAATTGTCAATGGCCTCCACGAAGTTAGTTTTCTAAGTTCTTCTTCATCACTCACTTTTGGTATTAAAATTGTTCTATTTTCTTTAAAATCATCGGGGATTTGTTTAGTTAAAAACCATATATTAAAAATTCTAGTGATAATTCGAGAGTCTATATTAAAAATATCCCATAAATCTTTAACGGCTACTTTATCGGGGCCAGGGGCACTATCCTTTTTTATCTCCCTTAATGCCTCCCTCATCTCATCCACACTGATCAAACTCATTAGTATATCATTATTTGATTTCTGTGCTGGCGGAGGCCATCCTACTGCATTCCCATGTCCCTCTTTTGTTAAAATATCCCTATAATGCTCTTCTATATCTCCAATAGCTATTTCACATTTAGCTTTATCCGGTTCACCCATTACCAACCGGGCCAATCTTTTCCTATCCTTTTGAAATAACTGTTGATAAAACCTATACTTAGCCTTTTTCGTGGCATATTTCCTTATTGAGTTGGATTGTTCCAGTGAAAAACATTTAGTCCAAAAATTCCCAACCATTTCTACTCTTGACTAATCTGATTATGATGCATGTTTCTAGGAGTCTGAAGTGAATGAAGCAGCACTGATTCTCTAGCCACTTCATCACAAAGTGAATTTACATTGTAGGAGGAGCCATGGCAGCATGGACCATAGCCTGTCATACTGCCCAGCATTGGATGGATACCAGAAAGCTGTGGGTATTGAAGGTGGGTGTTCTCTGTGTCATAAGTGTAAAATGCTGGACAGAGTTGAAGTTATCTGAGAACAAGTGACGTAAGAGCTCCCTGCCATGAGGGAGGGAGGGGTTTGAGAGTCAGTTTCGTTTTGCTGGCCATGCGGCAGGGGCCAGGGTCCGAGAGCATCTCTAGCTGTGGAGATGGCTCAACTTTCCTTCTTATATTTCTACTTAGCTGCTTCCCAGCCAAATTAAGTCCCTACACCCCAAGAAACCCCCCTTTTACCAGTGGGGTTCTTGGGGAACCACAGCTGCCACCATCCAGGTGTACTTCCAAAACCTTGGAGGGGCCCTCGGACTTCCCCACCCTCCGTCTCTCTACCTGAGAGCCGGACCCTTAGAGGCTGTTCCCTTCCCCCTTCACCCTTCTCGGCTAAAGGCAGAGACAGGCTCCACTCCCCAGCTCCTACCCTGAGCTGTTACCTCCCCCCTCTCCTCCCAGCCGGGAAGCAAAGGAAACCTGAAGGGAAGCAAATCAAACGTATTTAACAAAAAGCTTTAATAAAGAAAGAGCGTAGAACATAGATACAGTACACTTTACAATCTGGGGTTCCCTAACTCCCCTCTAAAAAGGACCGAGACACCCCAAATAGGCACAGGCTTATAATATTAAAAGATCACTTACAATCAGCTAAGTAGAAATATAAGAAGGAAAGTTGAGCCATCCCACAGCTAGAGATGCTCTCGGACCCTGGCCCCTGCCGCATGGCCAGCAAAACGAAACTGACTCTCAAACCCCTCCCTCCCTCATGGCAGGGAGCTCTTACCTCACTTGTTCTCAGATAACTTTAACTCTCTCCAGCACTTTACACTTATGACATCTGGACTTGAGGTCTGCAAGGTCACTGCGGTCTATTCCCACAGCTCTCTGGCCAGTGTGCAGTTTGGAAGCCACAGGGTTGCTCCCTCCATGGATTTTCAGGCCTCTTTTTGTAGGCCTCTTCAGCTGGGCCTACAAAAATATATGCCCACAGACTTCAGTTTGCACTAAAAATTGATGTATTTGCTAAAAATAGCCCCCTTGGGTGCTAAATATTGTACTTGACACTGTAAGAGGCTAATGTACAAAACTGCTGAGTATTTGTGTGAATTCTGTAATTAAATTTCTCTACCTCACTGCACCAGTTTGAAATCACTGGCTACATGGGCTGCAGTGCACATCTGCTGCACTATGGGAGTACTTATTGCCCTAACCAGTGGGTTAGTGGCTAATCTGGAATATGCTTCTGACCAACTTCTAAATGTCTCTGTTTTGTGACTATGTGGAATGAGAATAATTTTCAAAATCCCAAGTTTTCTACAAAACGAATATACTCAGACTGGTTGACCCCAGGGCTCTCATCTAGTTTATATTTCTATGGACCTAATCCTACAATGAGGTTTGTCAAGCAAACTCCTGCTCCCGTTGGGAGTCCACATGGATTCGATGACCGGATCAGGGCCTATGATTATGAGCATATCGCTAACACAAATGTCCTGTCTAGTGAGGAGAACTTATTTTGCCAGATATGGAACAAACTCAAATCACGGGGGTTCGAGTCTAAATCTCAAGCCAGTCACTTGAGGTTCAAGATCCATTGGGGTGTTGATAAAACATGAGGTCTGAGCTTTTGTCTACTTTTATTGTTGTCAGTCCCCTAGCAGTACCAGGAGAAGGGTACAAATTACTGTACACAGTTTACACAGTACAGGTTTCCATTTGGTTGGAAATGTTATAACTGAGTTTCCCTTGGAAAAAGCAGAGGCTTAAGTGAAGGGACCCACATTGTTGTGAAACACTTGAAAGTAATAAAGGTGTTTTAGAGGCTTTGAGAAAACCCAAATCACCATCAGGTTCTTTCAAACTTAATCATATGCCAACTTGAAATATATAGTGAAGCAGACAGGTAGAAAATGATAGAAGAACTTAGAAAGAGATGGAAGGGCATTTAGAGATAAATAGGGATTTGTAAATATTAAATGCAACTCTTAATGGATTGTGTTCTCTGCCAATACATTTACAAGGAAGGAGGATTAGCAAGCATGCAGTTTGAAAGCAACAAAGATATCCAGCTACAGAGCAGATGTTCTGCAATTAGGAGAACCTGTTCATTGAGGGAAACATGTATTTGGCTAATCTGAAAAACATTTTTTGAAATCTACCTCACACATGCTGCCTTGCAAAATATTTACTTTGTTTCTTTCCAGGATGAGTTGATATACAGCTGCTCAGAACAGATTCTACCTCTGTGAGACCGAGCACTATTACTGAAAAGGATTATGACAGTGCTAGGTTTTATTATATCTGATTGCAACAGTTTACATGTTTTCTTTGTGTGTTTTTAAAGCCAAATTCTGCTGTTACACCAGTGCAAATCAAGAGGAATTCCACTGGAGCAATGTCTCTCTGTTTTGGGGATTGAAAGCATAATGCACAATGAAGTTGAACTCATGTCACATCTGATTTACATTAGTGTAAAATAGCTAAATTTGCCCCATGGATTCTGAATATTCCTGTTGAATAGCATTTGGTAAAGTCAGCATAGATTTCCAACACCTGAAATAATTTAGCAGCATCAAGACCATGGAGTAACCATGTCAGGTTACTGTAGCAACATCATTAAATGTCGTGGCTAAATCACGCTGATTAGATCCCAAGACAGCAACCAACTCAGTCTGTGCTCCCCAAGGCATTGGCATAACTGGCCTCCAAACAAATAATTATTTTTCAACATCAGTACAAGTCAAGTCTGCTGAGCATGAAACTCTCAAAGTTTAAATTCACCACTTCATCAAAAATCCTTGTAAATTAAGGAAAATCTGACACATACTGAATTGCATTTTGCCTTCCCGGACTGACTGTTTAATCAGCATTATAAAATCAAATATTTAACAGCTTTATGCTAGAGTAAATACCTTGGGGTGAGATTTGGCTTTTTAGCAATTAACAACTGATAGAACGGCTTGGGGTTCTCTCTTCTTTAACACTTATAGAAGATTTAGTAGCCAGAACACACTGGGTCTCAGACTAGTAGCTGGCAGCTAGACAATGAATTGAAAATAGCTTTACCGTTCAAACCTTTATTGAAGTGAAACCTGTACAAGAGACCACATTTATTAGACACCACCTGCTTTAAAAGACCGCCTCAAATTATCCCCCAAATGTACAAAGTACAGTTCGACTCCATTTTTATTTGAAGGCCATCTCTGTTAAAGGATTGACTTTTGGGGGGTAGGAGCCATCCTTTGAGTGGTTGCTTAAAACAGGTTAACTGTAGTTTGGGTTATTTAACATATAAGTGAATTGTAGTGTATTTTGCTGAGTTCCCAACTGGCTATTACGGAAAACCAGGTATTTCTGATGTCTGTCAGCAGAAGATGAAGTCACCAAATAAAGTGTAGATTCTACTCTTGGTTTAAAAAAAAAATAGGGAGTTAAGTTGTCTGTAAGAAATACTATTGTGCATCTTCAAATAGGTAACTGAATAAGCATCAGATAGGTAATTGTGCATGCAATGGGGTTTAACGTGAGGATACTGGGTAGTGTTGGTAGTCAGACTGGATGATCTGATGGTCCTTTCTGGCCTTAGACTCTAAGATTCGATTTGTACTTAAGTAGTTGTTTGCTCATGTAAGTGCATATTTATTTTGGACCTATTTATCTAATTTATGTCCATGCACATTTTATGGTTACAAATTTTATATAAAATCTTGCTAGCTGGATGGTGGCAAGTATTGGATAAGTGGTTCTCAAACTCTGAAGACCTTGCGTGGCACATCTGAACTTTAGTGGCGCATCATACACTATCATAGTGATTTTAATCAATGTAATTGCAATCATAACTGTCTTACTAAACATGTGGAGATGCCTGTGTGTCTGTCCGTTCTGCCTGGTAGTGCGCGTGTGGACTTAGTGCCAATTGTAAAGACAACGGTCTCTGTGCTGGTTTCAAATCTCATCACCTGACTGCCTGCCCAATTTTCACAGTTTTGAGAGCTGCTGGGGTAAGGTACAGAATAGATTTTAAAAGGTATATTTTAGATTTTGGCCCCAAACACACCAGCTAGCCTTGTTATGAATTGGTGTAGTGCACACTGGATTTAAATGAATCGCATAACTATGAGGACTTAACTAATTAACAGCAGAATTAGAATTTCCTTTAAAGCCCTAACAAAAAGGTGATCCCACCATAATGGGGGTTGGACTCTGGCACGAAAACCATTTAAACTGTAGTTTTGAAATTTTTTCAAGATTTCTCCCATTTGGGGGGCACATGTGGAGACAGTTTCTTGACTTGCCCCATCCCCTTCCACCTTTGCCTAAAGGGACTAACCCAGAGACCAATCCATTCCACGTCTTCAGATCAATTAGATGAGACAAGTCAGAAAAATATTTAAAGCCTGTGATTTTTAAAGTTCCAGAATAGCTCAGAGCTCTAATCTTGTGAAGCGCGATGTATTTGTTGCAATATAATTAGCAAGCAAATGTATATATTGTAAAAAAAAAACAGTACTAGGATATGTTTGCGGTGCGTACATATGCCCAGAGCTGGGCACTGTTAAAAGGAATTTGTGCTTAACAGCACGTCATGCTGAAAATATCCCCTCGACTCTTTTCCAAAACATGCTGCTCAGTATGCACAAGGCATCAACACAAATAACACTCATTGCCAAAACTACCAACTATTAAAACTGTTTCCATCTCCCAGAAAGCTCTGGGGCTTGCCCCTTACCTTAAACCTCTTCTTGGGAGGGTAGGGGAAGTTGGGAGGGTGTAGGAAAGGGAATCCAGGAGAGGGGGATTTTCCCCTTTGGAAGCTTGAATTCATTGAACTCCAACCTTTTGGCCACCATGGAAGCAAATCAGCTTCTCCAGGCCCTGTGAACCAAACTCCAAGGTTCAGTGTAGGAACCTTGTGCCGAGGCAAACACCGCAGGGTTTGCAAAGCTCTGTTTATTCATGGTTTTCAACTGCACTGAGTTTATAATGAAGATCAAGTATATGTAGGTCAAATGTAGCAACCGTAGCCTCCTCTTGGAATTTAAAACAACTATGCTAAGCTAAGTGTGGTCGACTGAAATGTAACATACTTTACAAGTTGTGTATTTTAAAGGTCAATGTGGCCTTCATTCCAAAATTAGTTTTTAAATGATACTTCCAGAGGATATGGTTAAAAGACAACATCTATAGTAACAATTCATACAAATAAACAAAACATGAAAGTATGCATCGACAGCATGACACTGTTTTTGTGTAGGACCTACATTAAGTGGTATGTTTGCATCATTTATGTTGTGCAGGGACCGGTTTTTCCTCTTTTTGAAAGATACAGAGTAATTTTTTTTCTAAAGTGAGGGCGGGAATCCATTCAGCCGTGAAATGTATGGCCGATTTAGCTGAATAAGTCTCCATCACACAAGTTGGCTATTACCCAGGACCTGGATTCTCGCCTGCACTGAGATGTGCTGAGCATGAGGAGCTGAGGAAGGACTGTTAGGAAGCCAAAGTCCCTGACCCTGATGCACATTTTGACATCTGGCTGTTGTGCCTAAAGGACCATGTGCCAGCTGTGCATGGGAGCCATCCCTTCGCAACATGCCCCTGTCCTGGAATGAGGGGAAGAGTGTGCTCAGAGGCCCATTCTGCCAGGGATATGCCAACTCACCACCCTTCCTACTCACATTCTTAAGGAAATTCTCATCTGGCCAGATTATAGCCTCTTCGTGCCACTCATTGGTGCCAAGGAACTGGGCAGGAAGTTTGGCCTTAAATCTCTGGAGTATCAGGGGGAGAAGTCACTTTGTTCAATCTTTTCTCTAATGGGGACGACACTGTCCTTTAAGACTTCAGAGTTATCGTGTAAAAGCTTCAACTGAAAAAAGGAATGAAACCATCATTGTAAAATCTATTTTCCAACGATTATAGCTCCCAAAGCAGATATAACTATTAGCAAGAAAAGCCATCTCTTAGCGAGGGAGAGAATTCACGGAGAGAAAGGGATTTTCAGTCATTGCTGAGATGCCTAATAATAAGTTAATGATAAAAACAATCCATGGACAAAAGCAACGTGCTAATCCCCATTAAGACAGTGGTCTGTCTTTTTTAAATATATAAATGATATATTATACAATTTTACTCCCATAAAAAGCTCTTACATCCATCTTTTGTACATTTGCCAAATGGCATGGAAAGCCAGAAGGCAATTAAAACACATATGGGTTGAAATTATAGGCCTGTTCCCACAAGGCCATGTGATAAGAAACTGGATTAAGATGTGCAATAATGCAGAGTACATACTGTATAGGAGCCAAAACCTCAGCTGCTGCGAATCAGCTTGGTTCCTTAACTGAATACAGCTACACAAATTTACACCAGAGAAACACCACAGGAGTAGTAGGCCTCCTATTCCACAGTCTTACACCCTGGGTAGTCATCCATCTCCATGTAAAAGGGGAGGTGTAGAGTGCTACTGTCAGTGTGCATAGGAACAGAATTCTGATTTAGTTGCAGATACAGTTGGAGGCCCCAATTGACCATCCTCCTGCTCCTTGGAGTCATTTGCAATTCCTTTTGGACTATGTAATGCGGTGGCACCCACCTCTTGGGAGAGCCTCCTGCTGGGGTGTGTGTATACCTGCCATTTTCTTAATTTCCACCGCTCACGGTGCCCTCTGTCAGCTGGGTCCTCAGTGAGTCAGCCCGCTGGCCAAATCACACACAGTCCATGTGCGAAACAAACCCCTTCCGGGGTATAGTGTCCAACTATCTCAAAGCCCTCAGTAATGTCCTGCAGGGCTTCCTTCCTGGAGGATCATTGTCTGCCCTTCAGTCAGCTCTCCAGCTGGGTTATTCTCAGTTCTGCTCTCTTCCAGGGGGTAACAGTTCCACATACAGTCCCTTCCCTGGACCTGCCTAAACACCCTTCTCTCAGGACAGAGTCACTTCCCCAGTGGGTAGGGGGACCCAGGCCTGCCCACTACTCCAGGCCCCAACCTAAGGACCTTCTAAGTAGCAACTACATGACATGTCCCATTAACTGTGTTTCCCTGGGCCACTCCTCCATGGCCCTTATCTTTGTTGAGTCCCAGCAGCCCTCCAGGAGCACCTTCCTTACCACCACCACCCCCCTCAGTCCCTGCCAGCAGACTGCACCAACTCTTGCCCTGCAGCTCCTTTTATATGAGTCCGATGGGCCCTGATTGACTGCTATATGCAGCCTCTCTAGGCAGGCTGGAGGACCCTCTCAGCTGCCTTTTTCTGGGGTGCGGTGTGGCAAGGCCATGAGGCCTCCAGCAGCAGGCCTGATAACATTTAGCCCAGAGATTAAAGTACTTATTTGGGATGTAGGAGACCCCAGTTCAAGTCCATTGCCTTCACCTGAGCTACTCACATGAGTAAAGTTAAGTACCTAAGTGTTTGCAAGATTTGTGCCTAAATCTGTTAAGTGCAAACCATCTTATCACATTCACCTCATATATTGAGACCAGAAGCTCTTATTTCAGTAATGGTATTTCCCAGACTCTTTATCTACACCCTAGTAGTGGACAACCTTAAACACCCAATATTTTCTGTTGAAGTATAATTTAAAGCTTTAGCAAACCACCAGAAAAACCCACACAAGTGCAACAAACATAAGCTGCTGCTTTTCTCCACCTCTTTATTTTTCTAGTAGATGAATTCCTCATGCAGACAAGTAAGACACAATTGAGTTTGTGAGTCTAATGCATATCAGTTCATGCACTCTAGACTGGCTTCCAAAACTGCAAAATATACCATATGCCATGCATAGATGAATGATTACATTTGCTTCGGTATGCAAAAGAAAATTGTTAGCCTGCAAAAGGATGTGTTACCTGAGAAAATGCAATGAGTGTCTAGGGGATTAAAATTCAGCGATGTGCTAGTCTCTAATTTCATTCTTCTCAAACCATCCTGTGTGAAGTTGGGCCACATCGTTTTAAAGATATTTCATACTCCTCAGTCTCCCACAATTTTCAAACACTATTTACATACTATTTTTGCCTAGAGCATCTTCGCTCCTCACCCCCCCAATGGCATTTCGATTTTATCCCCTAACTTCACCTCAACTTCGTCATTGACAATATAGAAACATACAGGCCTCATGCCCCAGTTTCTTGATCCATATATTAGAAATTGCTATATTGCTGTGGGCTTCCTTCTGGAGATACAGCTGGATCCTAGACTGCCCCTAATAAGATAGAAGGAACAGACTGTGTGCGATTCCAAACATTTCACAGGCTGTAGCATGTATGTATTAATGAAGTACCACATGATGCTACCTTTACTCACCTTAAGAATCACTTTATTCCTCAAGTAGTCTCACTAATTTCAGATTATGGCACTAAAACTGCTAGTGAGCAGCTCCTCAGAGACTCTCATTGAATGGAACTACTCCGATGAGCAGTGTCTTCCATCTGAGAATCAGGGATGATTGAACTTCCTAGCCTACTTTCAGTGTACCGCATCTTCTACGTGGGTGAGATTCTCTGACCTGTGTTACACAGAAGGTCAGACTGGGGGATCATAATGCTTCCTTCTGGCCTTACGATTTCTTTTATCTCTGTATACCAGAAGATGGCTCACAATAAATGCACCAATTGAACGCGATTGAGAGCTTGCTTGTACTAGATATGTGACTGTTTCGATCTATAACTTTAAACTTTGCCATACTTTTTGTACCTACAAGATACACACACTCGCTCAGTGATTGTGTCAAATGACTTGAAGTGTTGTTTCTACTAAAAATCTGAATTACTAGTTGTATCAAGAAGAGGTAATTAAATGTGAAAGGCTGCAAGCACTTGGATTATGATAAATACAAAGTAAAAAATCTCTTCCCCAGGGAATCCTGCTGATCAGTATGGAAGAGTGCTGAACTGCTACACATCTGCCGCTATCAGACTGGGGCAAGTCCATCCTGATTATGTGAGTTCTGATTTTGGGGATAAGGCAGGAATTTGCTGCATAATTAAAACCAGCAGGGGGAGGCATGTTGCTGAACACACAGGGAAGAAGCAGAATTCCCTCATCGGATTGGTTTCCCTTTCACGGGTGATTTCAGCTTTCAGACATACACAAGCAGTTTTAATAAAATCCTGACCAGCGTTTTAACTCATGCCTTTTAGTTGCCTGAGGATCTTTTGAATCCAGTTCCCCGTGGCCTTTCCTGTACAGCAAAAGCTAAAGTGTCAAATCGGAGGCTCAGTTATGCCTGTTCAGCATGCATGCTCTAGCATGTACCACTGCCCTCTACAGGATGGAATGTCAGACCTGTTTTAATGCCTATGAGGGGTAGGTGTCTTAGTTACCCTGTATGGGTGTCTACAATCAGAGAGGTAGCCATGTTAATCTGGAATTGCAGAAGTAACAAAGAGTCCTGTGACACCTTAAAGACTAACTTTAGTTCAATACTTTAGTTAGGGTATGTCTTCACTACAGGACTAGGTCGATTTCCCTTAATTCGATTTTCTAAACTCGACTTTAGAAAATCGAATCACTGTGTCCCCACCAGGACAGCAGGTCGACAGTGGTCGACACTGTCTGTCCGTAAACTTTTGCAGGGGTCGACATAACCCGCATTGCACTGTGGGTAGTTAGCCCACAGTGCCGGGAGTGCCGGACTCCCCCCCCCCCGCCTGCCCAAGCAGCCCCGCGGACCCCCGCGCCCACCCAAGCAGCCCCGCGAACCCCCGTGCCCGCCGGAGCAGCCCTGTGCCGGACCTCCCCGCCCGCCCAAGCAGCCCCGCGCCGGACCCCCCCACACACCCGCCCAAGCAGCCCCGCGCCGGACCTCCCCGCCTGCCCAAGCAGCCCCGCAAACCCCCCCGCTCGCCCGAGCAGCCCCGCGAACCCCCGTGCCCACCAGAGCAGCCCCGCGCCGGACCTCCCCACTCGCCCAAGCAGCCCCGCGCCGGACCCGCCCGCCCGAGGGGGGGGGGAGCCGGCGCCAGGCTGCTTGGGCGGGCAGGGGGGTTCGCGGAGCTGTTTGGGCAGGCGGTGGGGTCCGGCGCGGGGCTGCTTGGGCGGGCGGGGGGGTCCGCGGGGCTGCTCGGAGGTCGGAGGCTTAAAGCCAGATGCCTCTTCACTAGATGAAAATCGACCTAGAGAGGTCAATTTTAGCGTTACTTCTCTCGTCAAGCAGGAGTTACAAAGTCGATTTTGAGGGCCCTTTAAATCGACTTTAAGGGCATGCAGGTGAAGACAGGTACACGTTTAGTTCGACTTAACGTCGTTAAAGTCGACGTTAAGTCCTAGTGAAGACATGCCCTTAGTCTTTAAGGTGCCACAGGACTCTTTGTCACTCCTGTATGGATGGCAGCCCACAGAGACAATAAGCTAACACTCTAGCATAGTTCAAGTGGTACTAGGGTGACAGTCCTGTTTTTTTAGGCTATTTCTTATATAGGCTCCTATTAACCCCCACCCCCGTCCCGATTTTTCACATTTGCTGTCTGGTCACCCACAGGTATGTTTGGAGAAAAAAATCCTGGCTTCTCTCCTCCATGCTGCTCATGTGTGTGATTTTTCAGATTGCCCTAATGCTTGTAGGAAGATTAGAATGAAGCATGCAGAAAAGGTACTTGTGGACATTTGTACATCCTGGTGTGTTGTATTCAATGATATCTGTGTATATGTGTAATGAACTATGGCCAAGTACCCATACAGACAATAAGTGATTGAACCTGGGAACCTTCAGCACCAAAAAAATCAGGCCTCTACCACTTGAGCTAAAGGAGAAATTCTTTAGCTGTGCGACAGTAATAGCTGGCCCAGCAGCTGACAGACTGCTAGCAGGAGACATGATCATGTGCACTAAGCCAGTGTATTATACCTACACATCCATATTTTACAGGCACTATTTACAGTACGTGACTTGAAAATATAGCCCTGGGACTGCTTCAGTGGCAATACACAATCAGTGCTACTGTGATCCCATACACGTATGAGAGGTAGTTATTAGTTCTTTTCAACCATGTGATGACTGAGATTTTCTTTTATTGAGCAATCACTTTCCATCACCATTTCATTCTAGATCTTCGACTTCTGAAAGCAAGTCTCTAAAAGCAAGATAGCCTCAGCCCTCCAGCATGGCACACACATCTAAGTCCTCTAGTGTTTACACTTCAGACCGAATGAATGATCAGAATCACCTCTGTGTTTTTAGGTGGCGGCACAAATAGTCCTTAACTCTAAAGGATTCGTCATTACAACTTTGTGGAAGTCTTTAGAGAACACTGTTGGTATCAGGTGCTGGATTAGGAATCCCAGCTATGAAAGCAAAGGCAGTCTTCAAGCGAAGCATCTTTATTTGGGAGAGTGTTGCCTTCTGTCAAGGAAATGCATGAAAGCAGATGTTCTGGTTACCTCATGTTCCTAAATTTCCCCCTCAAGTATCCAAGCTGCTGTAAATTGATATAGCTCCCCTCATTTCAATTGTGCTTCCACAGATCTGGGGATCCCCACCCTGGGGATCTAGCCCAGAAATTGAATTCAAAATGTCAGTCATTCCTCTGGGCTACATACTGTGTACTCTGTGCCTGTAAACTCTGCAGAACGGACTGTCTTATGCTGTACCTTGTACAGAGCGGAGCATGTTATCAGTGCTTAATAAAAACATTTCTGTTTAGATGCTTTGTAGCTGAGTGAGTCACAAACAGTCATATATTTATTCTGACAGCACCTGATATTTGAGGAAAATACTCCCACCTGTACAAAAGGGCAGATAAGGCAAAAAGTCAGTGATTTGTCCACAGTCAACAAAGGACATCTGAGGCAATGCCAGGAACCAAACACAGATTTCCTAAATCCTAGTCCACTGCCTTAACCATATGGTCACCCTTCATAGTCATACACTGCTTCACTTCCTAAATTTGGAAGGAGAATGAGGTATCACTACCACTATGAGAGGCTCTTCCCACCGCATTTCGGCCCTGACTGGCACTAGAGATGAGGGGTGAAGTGCTACGGAGGATGTCAGACTAGATCGAGAGTGTCAGGCATGTGGCTCACAGAATGGATTTGTGACATTCAGATCCTTCAGAATCTAAGCTTCCTTTTTAAAATGAAAGTCTCTAGCCCTCCTAGCCACGGAGAATCCTCCCATTTTGAACTGATACAGAGTCTGTCAGAATCTGGAGCCAGTCTGCAATAAGCAATCAGGCGTGTAAACTCCCCTATCGAACAGATTGGAGTATCAACCATAAGCCCAATGACGATACTTTGGGGTCAATAGTAACCATTTATTCACTGCTCATGTTAATGGATGCAGTAAGATAAAGGGAGGGAGAGAAGTCTATTGGGTTGGAACCTGGGCGTTGCTGAAGGGAAGGAAATACAGAGAAAAGAATAAAAGAGACTTGCAAAGAAAGGGATCAGGGAGAGAAACAGAGAAGGGGTGAGGAAAAGGGAACAAAATCACGTTATTCAAAAGGGAAGCAGATTTGTTCACTGACTGATGAATCCAACACTAAGGCACGGAACACATAGAAGCCATATTCTTCTGCTGATGCAGACTTCCTTCTGACAGCAGTGCACTTTGGGGAATATGTAGTCCTGAATTTATAGCCTGGCCCACAGACATAATTAAACACCATTCGACCCTTTCCTCCAAATGAGTTTGACACTCCTGCAGTAGATGATCATAATGATCTTTTCTGCCCTTAAATTATGAGTATCGCAGTCTGTTTGCATGACATTTCCAGCCCAATTTCAGAAGAGCACAGAAATTTACGTATGCTTCTGCAAACTAAAACTCTGAACCTGATTTAGATTTGCCCAGCACTAGTTACTATCTAAAGTGATTGCAGATTGGAACCTTTTCGCCTCTTGGTATGGACATATAACTCCCATGCGAGTTCTGTAGGCACACTGATGGGAGACCAGACCTCTATTAGAAAGGTGGCAGCAAAGAACAACGCAGTGATTAAATGCAAAATTGAAATTATAATGAAAATTGGGGCACTGAAAAGAAATTTAATTAAGTAAGCAACTGCAAATCAAATAGAAATGTATTCATTATTTAATCAAATAGTGAGTGCAAAAATCTCTCCTAATCAGGATAGTCTTGGGGAGCAGACAGAGAAACAAATCAAGGAACCAATTTAAAAGCAACAAGAAAATAGCACACGTCCACACTATAAAAGCACATTTGTCTGAGAAACACAGACTTCGTTTTGACAAACATTATGTCTCTTATCACCCCAGGCCTATTTGTATAAAAATGTATAGGCTGAACTTTCTGATCCTATGTCAGACATTTGATTATTAACTCATAGGATAAAAATATACCAAAAGTGATTTTTTCTTTCCCTATTTCTATCCTTTCATTCCCATTCCACAGTCCTTGTAATGGGAATCAATGCTGCTATTGTAGCTTTTATCAGCTGTTTCCCTAAACCAAAACCAAAATCTATATTCCCCATCTGAAATGACTTCTTGGTTATAATAACTTAATGGCAACAGAAAGAACAAAAGTAAGGTTATCAGGAGAGAGCACATTGTGTGCCTCCTGTGTAACAGGCCACAGCCACTCTGAGAACAACATGGCTGCTGAACACTGCATACCACATTGATTTAAACTGGGCTACTTGCAGCATGGAGTATTATTTAATATAAGTAAGAACAGAAGAATCCAGCTCTAACATGTTAAGCCTACATGTGGGGTTTCATCCTGTCTGATGCATGTTTGTAGTGTGTTGGTGACATGCACCAGACACAAAGTAAGGAGTAGCAGAGGGATGGCAGAGGGATCTGACCCATTAATAATGAGAGCACTGCTGCGAGGCCACCTAATTTCTCCTGCCTAAAGTTGGGAGGAGAGTGGTGACTTAAGCACTTCGTTTGCATGATGAGGATCTCACTTAAGCCTGGCCTCCTAAAACATGTTCATTCTCTGCCCTAGCCCTACCTCTTTTTTACCCTACACACATGTAAATAACACAGTATATGTCCAAATAGCCCCCTGGCTTCAAGGGAACTACTTGCCATCTAAGATTACTATGCCATAATAGAATCTGGCGCATGGTGACTCCTTTTAAAATTCTGCTATTTCAAGGCAGCCAAATGAATCATAAGCAGCAAACAAATTACTTTCCCGTCCTTCCTAATCTATGAATTTGTAGTTATGCATAAAACCACAAACTCCAAAGAGAGCCATGCTCCTTACCTCGCAAGTGTAGGCTTGCTTCAGTTCAGTCAGTCGGATATGGGCAGAATGAAAAGTTAAGGGACGATACAAGCAAGTAATTTAATGACACAGCCTGAGTACAGCATGTCTAGAGCTTAATAAAAATCACATATTCAATTAGTGGCTTAATTTAGCATTGGGTGAATAGTGGACTCACTGTATCAAGCAAGAGGAGATAGGAAGCTAGATCTGCCGCACACAAACACTCTTTGGATCGAAAGAGGTGTTTAGGCAAATAACAGAGATCACCAGCACAAATCTGCTGGTGTTTTTAAAATGGAGCTATAGGGAAGTGTCTGTTCTAGTATAGATGACCTTAATTGCAGCTCTGCAATTAAAAGAGGCAGGAGTCTGCATGGCTAAAGCAGGGAACTCAGAATCAGGATTCCAGGGTTCCATTTCCAGCTCCGCTACTGATCTGTTGGGACACCTTAAGCAAATCACTTCTCCTTTCTGTACCTATCTAAAGTATGTTTATCCAAGGATACAGCTATACTACCTGCCGGATCGGCGCGTAGTGATTGATCTATCGGAGATCGATTTATCACGATAAATCGATCCCTGAGCGCTCTCCCCCTCGACTCTGGAACTCCACCTACACAAGAGGCGGAAGCGGAGTCAACGGGGGAGCAGCAGCGGTTGACTCACCACCATGTGGACAGCCAGGTAAGTTGATCTAAGATACGCCGACGTCAGCTATGCTATTCATGTAGCTAAAGTTGCATATCTTGGGTTACCCGCCTCCCCTCCAGTGTAGATCAGGCCTAAGGTACTTTTAATGGCTCCCCATGGCCATTGTACCAGAGTGCCTACACGCTTTAAAGTAGTTATCCTCATAACACCTGTTTTACAGCTAGTCCCACTGTGTACCTTAGTTTCCTAAGTGATTTTCCCAAGGCAGCTTTTCGCTGGGTTTCCAGTATCCTGGCCAGTACCCTAACCACTTTGTACCTTCCAGTTCATTCATCAATGTAAGGTTTAATTTGAGATCCTTAAATTAAAGGAACCATATGCATGCAAAGTATTATGATACCCAGAAAATGCCTTTGCTTCTGCTAGTTCCCATATAGCACTATCCTCCGGATAGCACTGACACACAGATCTGCCCTTTTAATGCTTTCAGCCAATTCTACCAACAGTTTGGTGTCCAACATCAAAGAACGGGAAAATTGTGTGCTGATTTACTCTCTCTGCAGCTCCATTGACGTCGGGATATGCATAAGAAGAAAGACTGCAGTGTAGGAAAGCTCTTAAGCATTTGCTTAACTTTAAGCATGTGAGCAGTCCCACTGAAGTCAAGTTAAAAGTTAAAGCATGAGCTTTGCTGGATCAGGGGAAATGGTGTCCGGCTTCTCGGTTACTCAAGCATGAAGCTAAATATGTTGGGACTAGGGCTGTCAAGTGATTTTAAAAAATCACGATTAATCATGCAATTAAAAAATTAACCGCAATGAATCCCGTGATTAATTGTGCTGTTAAATAATAATAGAATATCATTTATTTAAATATTTTGGATGTTTTTTACATTTTCAAATATATGCATGTCAATTGCAACACAGAATACAAAGTGTATAGTGCTCACTTTATATTTATTTTTGATTACAAATATTTGCACTGTAAAAAGCAAAAGAAAATATTTTTCAATTCATTTAATACAAGTACTGTAGTGCAATCTCTTTATCATGAAAGTTGAACTTACAAATGTAGAATTATGTACAAAAAGTAACTGCATTCAAAAATAAAACAAAGTAAAACTTTAGAGCCTAAAAGTCCACTCAGTCCTACTTCAGCCAATCGCTCAGACAAACAATGTGGTTACAATTTGCAGGAGATCATGCTGCCCGCTTCTTGTCTACAATGTCACCTGAAAGTGAGAACAGCCGTTCACATGGCACTGTTCTAGCCGGTGTCACAAGATATTTACATGCCAGATGCGCTAATGATTCATATGTCCCTTCATGCTTCAACCACCATTCCAGAGGACATGCTTCCATGCTAATGATGGTTCTGCTTGATAACAAGCCAAAGCAAAGCAGACCAACGCATGTTCATTTTCATCATCTGAGTCTGATGCCACCAGCAGAAGGTTGATTTTCTTTTTTTGGTGGTTTGGGTTCTGTAGTTTCTGCATCGGAGTGTTGTTCTTTTAAGACTTCTAAAAGCATGCTCCACACCTCGTCCCTCTCAGATTTTGGAAGGCACTTCAGATTCTTAAACCTTGGATTGAGTGCGGTAGCTATTTTTAGAATTCTCACATTTGTACCTTCTTTGAGTTTTGTCAAATCTGCAGTGTAAGTGTTCTGAAAATGAACATGTGCTGGGTCATCATCCAAGACTGCTATAACATGAACTATATGGCAGAATGCAGGTAAAACAGAGCAGGAGACATTCAATTCTCTCTCCCCCGGTGCCCCCACCCCACCCCGGAGTTCAGTCACAAATTTAATTAACACATTTTTTTTAATGAGTATCATCAGCATGGAAGCATGTCCTCTGGAATGGTGGCCAAAGCATGAAGAGGCATATGAATGTTTAGCATCTCTAGCACATAACTACTTTGAAATGCTGGCTACAAAAGTGCCATGCAAATGCCTGTTCTCACTTTCTGGTGACACTGTAAATAAGAAGGCAGCAGCAGCAGTATCTCCCGTAAATGTAAACAGATTTGTTTGTCTTCCCAATTGGCTGAACAAGAAGTAGGACTGAGTGGACTGGTAGGCGCTGAAGTTTTACATGGTTTTGCTTTTGTGTGCAGTTATGTAACAAAAAAGCTACATTTGTAAGTTACACTTTCATGATAAAGAGATTGCACCCCAGAACTTGTATGAGGTGAACTGAAAAGCAGTTTCTTTCATTACAGTGCAAATATTTATAATAAAAATAATAATATAAAGATTAATTTAATTGTGATTAATTTTTTTGAGTTAATCGTGCGAGTTAACTGTGATTAATCAGCAGCCCTAGTCAGGACACATTGTGCACTAACCATAGCAGCTCGAACCAGTGAACCAGTGAACCTGTACTCTACACACCACCATAAGGAGTGTGTGGTGTACACACACTACATGTGCGGCCGTCACATAGACCACAAGACCATTCTACATCAAAGCATAGTGCTTCCTGTGCCCTGGCACAAAGTGGCTGTGGATTCCCCATCATGCCGTTGTTCTGCAGCATAAAAAGAATTGATGCCTTCTTGAGATCTTCACCCGTGCTCTGGTGACAACATCCAGTGTGTCATCTGCTGAAGTCCCTAAGCATCTCTTCTCCTCCTCCTCCTCCTCCTCCTTCAGATAACGTTAGTAGGAGGCAATTCTCCTGATCAGAATGAAAGGAAGCAGTATCTGCACAAACACACATTCAAAACCACTGCAGGGTTTGCTTCTAGAAGACCATTGTTTATTAATAAGCCGAGATTAAAACCCACCCTGTTACAGTTCTGGCCTTCACAACAAAGCCAGAAAATATGAACATTAACTGTCACACGGGCCTTTGCCAAGATACTTCTTTAGAGTGGAAGATGAAAGGAGGAGAGGGAGGGACAGGTAGGAAGAGTGGGAGGCTTCCAAAGAGCACTCTTCTCAACATCTTGTGGTTTTAGAACAGACTTCTTTCTAAGGGTGAGATTTTGTTCTTCGCTACACAGGTGTAAATCAGGGTTGAAACTATTGACCTCAGTGAAATTACTCCATATTTACTTCACTGTAACTGAACAGAATTGGCTCTTTATAACCATATGCCTCGTTAGGGGCCACTTATTCTATAACTGAATTATAGGATGTCTTGTTCTGGGCAATTGCTGCATAACTTTAGGTCACCTCAGCGCCAACTGGAGCACTGACAAGATACCTCATAAAGCAATTGTAAGTGCCTATTGGGAGCTATATTATCATGGTGTATTATTTATGTAGCATCAGTGCACTCTAAGCACATAAGACTAGGTGCCAAATGCTGCTCTCATTTACACCAGAGAGACTGAGGAATAGCTACACTGATTTCCATAAAGTTGCTCCAGCTTCAATCTGCTTTCACATAGTGGATTTGTGTGGCATGGGTTGTCTCCAGTCTGCTCATACGCACGTGGAAGACAGGCATTTCATGTCATCCCATTTCCTCCCTGGACACAGACTGACACTGGGCCTAGTTCAAGGATGATTTGAGCTCTGCCCCTGAAGATGCCACCTTATATAGGGCCTTGTGATATCAGCTGCGTAATAGCATTTCCAGAACTCACTCGTTACAAAGTTGGAGCTCTCAGAAACCCATCTCCTGAACACGTAACCCTGCTGCCAGGTGTTCTTAAGTGAAGCAAGGGCTGGGTTCAAATAGATGGGGTCCCTCTTAAAACAAACTCCACCAGCTTAATCCCCCCCACCCACATACACACAATCTCTGAGATCACTAAACTACCTTCCCTGGGTGCCCTTAGTAGGCAATACTTCTTACTTGGGAGCACTGAGTCTGTGTATAAAAACAAGCAAAACTTCAGGGGGGAAAGGGACCACAGCATCAACGTAGGAAAACACAGCAACAAGTGAATAAGTAAAACGCTCCCCCCACAAGTATTCCATTAACCAGGTCCCTACCCATCAGTGTGATTGTCCAGGAGGCAAATGTCCCTTTAGCGTGTCACTTCCCGTCTGCTAAACCAAACTCAGGGTTTGGTGTCAGACCTTTGACACGGTGCAGTCAAATCCTTGGATGAGCAGGAAGTGTCATTGTGTGGTGCCAGAGTCCTGTCTCCAGTCCCTTGGGAAGTGCTGCCTGGGCCTATCCTGAAGCTCCCCCCCCCCCCCAGCCCAGTGTCACAACCCGCCCCATCCTAGAAAGACACTTTGGTCCCGACTGGTGCACTAGTGCAGCCCGTAACCCCACAAGTGACATTCAACTGGCAAAGCCATAGAGCTGAGCCTACGCTTCTCTTACATAGGCTGCTCACCAGTAGATGAAGTTACTCACCAGTAGATGGGGGGTAATAGGAGCCTATCTATAGTAGATGGGGGCAGATAACTCGTTCCCTTCTGGAGCTTCTTTCAAGTGCAGTTCTGGGTAAATCACTTATGCCAATGAAGCAGTTCTGTGGCCATTCTTTCCACCAGTTCACCAATATTTGGGAGCAGAAGGCAACCTTACCTTAGAGGGAGAGCAGAGCGCACCTCACATCTGTAATCTCCCAAAAATATAATATCTGGAGCCATGGAGTAGCTTGAAAAACATATTTAGAATGGACACGTTGACAGCCCTATGCTTGTCACATATTTTCAGGAAAAGAACCATATCCAACTTCCATTAAAAGCCAAAGGGAAGATTCCCACTGACATAAGTGGGAACTGGACAGGGCTCTAGGGTGACCAGACAGCAAATGTGAAAAATTGGGATAGGGTGAGGGGTAATGGGAGCCTATATAAGAAAAAGACCCAAAAATCAGGACATCTGAGCCTATAGGGTGCCAAGGATGGAACAGGATTATACTGTGATACACAGGGAGAATTCAGACTGAATATCAGAAAAAACATTCCTGACTGTGACGTGTATTTAACTGGGAAACAGTCTCTGGAGGGAAATGGCAGAAGAGCCGTCATCCTGGACCTCTACACATAGACTGGGCAAAACACTAAGGAATGCACTGAGCATAGTCCTTCATTGGCAGGGAGGTTGCTGGGATGATGGTCAAATGGATTTAGCTGCTCATCCAGCTCTCATTAAGTCAGTGGGATTAGAACAGCTGAGGGAGTTGAGGCTCAAAATGGAAGGGCACGGGCAGAACTGTGCAGGGGTCTGGTCTAGCTGGAGCATTGCAACTCGTGAGCAAATCGCGTTGGCTGAGCAATGTGGGGACCTCAAAACTGGAACGGCGAAGGATGTTTTAGAAGTGCCTGGTGCATAGGGTGAGATTATGTGACGCTTCATAGTTCAGAATTGAGGTTCATTGGCTGAGCAGTGTCAGGAAGCTTGCAGTGCAACTTCCTGCCCTATCTAGACTACTATACCATGCTCATCACTGCAATGTCATGCTAGGGGTTTGGTGCAACCTTGCTGAAGCTGATGGCCACAATAGACACCCTTCGTTAAGGATAAATTTAAGAAGCAGTTAAGTGCCTTTTGGCATAAGATAGTTGAAACAGTGGGAGTCAGTCTCCAAAATGCAGGCACGTGTACGGTTGGTCAGGAGCTGAACTAGCAGGTGGACAGGGTTGACTGGGGACTGAATGCAAACACAGAAAACTGGGTATTGTTTTTGGTAGAGCAGCAGCCAGAGCCAGCAAACATTACAGAAGCAGACAGACGGGGCAGCAAAAAAGCCAAGGGCAGCCAGAGAATCCCTTGTAGCATAACTCTGAGAGAAAGCTTAGCAAGAGCTTTTGGGGCAGAGTGCTGGTGGAAAACGAGGTTTGGGCTGTAAAGCCAGGACACTGTTCCCTCGTTTGTGTTCAGGGAGATAGGACTTTCTGTACGTAAACAGGATTGCACCAAAAAAATACCTGGCTCCACCAACCATTTCTTCTTCCAAGGGAAACAGCCCACAAGACCCTGAATACTGGCTAACTGCTCAGGTCAAAAGGGGTAACAGCAACACCCTCACCCCGTGCCTGGCTCAGAAAACTCTGGATTAGCCCCTTGGCTTTCATGGACATGGTATCAGTTCTGAAATGTAATAAAACACATTTCTAAAGATAAAGTTCCACATCTGTTATAATAGTTCTAGCTATTTGTTAATATAGTTCTCTCTGGCTGTTCAGTGTATATGTTTCAGTGTTGGATGTTACATTCAACTGCCTTACACGGTAACAGTTTGGTTAAAATGACAGTTTCCTTTTGAATTACTGTTTGAATTTATAGCTCGCCTGTATTTTCATTGAAGAAACTCATAAAACTTCACAAGACAAATGAATCCCAATAAGCTTAATGGAGCTCCACTAGGCATGAGTTTAATCACAGGATGGTTTATATCAAAGGGCAGTAGAATGTCTGTGCCGCCTGCATATTTTTACCATGACATGACTACGGCTCTTTTCATATAGCGAGAGTGTCCACTTGCAGTGGATGTATCAGTACACATCAAGAGGGCTACAATGGAAAGTTTTATGTACTAGCAGCAATTTTGAACCCAAACTACCTTGTGCTCTGTAATGCTCCAGGTCAACCATCAACTAGGAGATTATCAACTATTTTGGTAGGGGTAGGACTTTAGATTTGCAATACTTTCCATGTTGGTATTTACAGGGAAAGTGTGCTAATTATTTATGTCGGCAATTAATTTCAATTTCTAAATAATGAGTTTCCAAACTATTGCTAGAAGACCACGGTTATATTGTTGACCTGTTCCTCTTCAGAGCTGGGGAAGGCAGGGTTTTTTCCAGTTTGGCCATTGCACCGAGAAAGCTTTCTCTCACCTGAAGGAGAGGCTCTGTATTGCTTCAGCATTTCGGGTGGATTAGCCAGCAACGCACCAGGGACCAGGCAAAGAGCAAGAAAGTCGCAGGAAGCAGCACTGCTGATAAACTGGTGGGGTTCAGCAAGCATATTGATTTCAGACATACAGCTTACTGGAGAAGGAATGACTCAAAGGCTGTAAGTGCACTGTTACATGCTATTAGCTGGTGCTATTCTATTTCCCAGAATTCAGACTCACTTGTATGCAGTAGTTTCCTCTTACCAATCCACAAGGAATATTACAAAGGTCTGGCTTTGTTGGGAGGGGGGAAAGGAAAGAGCGAAAGGGCAAATCAGTGCCTCCTAGATCCATGTATGGACCCTGCGTGTGCAGATTTTCCCTTCCTATCCCTACCTGCGGAAGAAGGTGGGAGTCAGCTGCTATGACAACACAGTCACCCCCTTCTCAGGGGCCCCCCAAAGGGGGAGCCATGGGGAAGAGCAGGGATTGAAGAACACATTGTTCTCCCACCAGCCGCATGAAGATTACCTGGGGAATATAAACTAGCCAGGGGATGTAATACCTCTCCCTGGTGGGGAATCCCCTTTAAGGGGCCCCCTTTATGGATATCCCTACCCTGTGGGGCAGTCCAGTAAAGCAGACGTATAGGTGCTCGAGGACTAATGTGGAGGGAGGGAACATCTGTGCAGTTGGCTTATGCCTCCCGTGGATCAACTGAGTTTGAGAACTGGCCCCTTGGCTGGTTTGGGGTGGGGCAACTCCCCCCATGGGGCAATTGTGGGGGGAAACTCTACAAGGGGCTCCCCTCCCAGAGGGGTTCATTTCAGGAGGGAGCCATTCAGCCCAATCTGTTCAGTTTTGAAATGCCCAGCTGCATGGATGTGAAATTCTATTTGTTCTACCACTAAAGAAGTCTACAGAAAATCAGGAGCCGGTCAATGCGGCACAGATCAATGGTTCTCCCCAAAGATTCCTGTCTCCCACGCCAAAAAGTGACAATGATGGTGCTCTGTGAATCCAAGAGCAGCTGACTAAACACATCTTTGGATAAATTCATTTGCTTGTGCCTCTCTGCCTGGCACACATTACTGAAACACACGGAGCCAAATGCACCCCTGGTGTAACCGCAAAGCAGTCCGTTGAAGGGGTGAACCTGACCCCGCTATCTTTTGTAAGCACCATGTGTGTGTAAACAGTGCCCTCTGCCTTTTAGAGGAAGCAGCTTTGTTTTTTATTTCACTTTCCAGGTGCATCATTGTAGAAGGCTCGGCCTGAAATATTTTGTTCTGCTTTCATTTGTTTTGGGGGTGTTTTGCCAAAAAGAAGTCAAAATTTTCTAGGGAGAGAGGGGGGTGGAGAAAATTTCAGAGCAGCTCTAGTAACAACCCAGGTCGTTCTCATTATTTCCCAGCACACAGTACACGCAGGCTACAGTTTTGAAAGAACCTCACCCGATTTCAAGCTCCCACACCAAATCAGCTAACACAACGGTCAGTTTCAGCTTAGCTTTGAGGGGTGCTCAGTTTTGAAACCCTAAATGCAAAGTGTGTCGGCCCAAGAAACCAGGGTAAAAGTCTATAAATCCCCTGCAAACTGGTACCGCTGAGCTCCAATCAAACTGCCCTAGTTATTTGTATTGTACCGCAGCGGCCGGATTCATACATGACATCTTATCTCCAAATAGGGTGACCAGACAGCAAATGTGAAAAATCGGGATGGGATGGTAGGGGGAAGTGGGGGGTAATAGGAGCTTATATAAGAAAAAGACCCCAAAATGAGGACTGTTCCTATAAAATCGGGATATCTGGACACCCTATCTCCAAAGTTTCACAGCCTGTAACCTACAGTAATAATCAAGTGCTGTTGCTCATCCGGGACAAGATTTCTTAGGGCTCTCCACGGCATGGGGCAAAGATGCATGTGGATTAGAGATCTATCTACAAGGCCATCCAGTGACAACCGCAGAGGTCCATGGGCAATGGAGAAAGATACCAGTCAGCAAACATTCCTGTGGTGTCCCTGATGGCCATTTCACAAGGCAGGGTTGGTGTCAGCTTTTCCGCTCTCACAACAGGCAGTAAAGTACTTCAGAAGGGCCTGGTGAAGTAGCGTTACAGCGGTCACCAAACAGGGCGCTAAGAGTTATCTTTAGCGAGGAGATAAAACATCAAAGTGATTGATTCCTGGCTCTCTCTGTCATAGCAACAGAATATGAATCCCCCTGCCTGCCTTTCAGCCCCGTGTGAGTGAGAGAGCGTGGGGGTGGACTGTCAAATCCTCAATGCCCTTTTTTAGTCAGATTGATCGCCTCACCCTTTGCAACAAGCCTTTTGGAGAATCCAGTGAGGCTTAAAAAAAAGAACACCTTTAAACTACAATAAAAAAACCTTCCCAGAGAAATGTGTAGGTGCCCCTGACAGCTAGATGTACAATGGCAAATGGTGACCACCCCGCAGCTAAAAGTAATGTACATTTAATGAATTATCTCAGCCTGCCAATGAACCAAAACAGTAAAATGGCCCATTAGAGCATCCCCAGGAAGATACTGTACCCCTGGCCCCAACCTCCCCCCTCCCTCCGTCCTTAGAAAATACATAGCTTGTACAAAACCATTGTTTTACTAGATGTTGTTTTCCAGGCAGTGTGGGTGAAATTGTGGACAAGAAGGGAGGGAGAACAACTCTGCCCTGATTTAGTTTGAACTAGCTAGCAGATTAGTGCTGATTGTCTACTCGAGAAGCTGTTGCCAAACTATTTCCCCCTCCCGGTCCTCTTTCCCCATCACCTAATACATATCATGTCATATGCTGCTCAACGGGACTGTGAGGAACAGCATGTCACATTGTGAACCCGGAGAAAAGAAGAACAGCGCTTATCTGAGTCCCGCCTACTGTGGAGAAGGTGCTAGCTGACAGGAGATAGGAGCAGGCTCGCCTGAGAGACCTCTGACAGACCCTTACTGACGATGGCGGCTTCCTGAGTCGAGTACTAGTTCAATATATCACTGTTGAAGAACACAGGGCTGGCGACAGAAATTTGGGGGCCCCCTACTCCGATAGTTTTGGGGGGCCCCCAGCCCAGCCGCCCCCCCCCCAGCCCAGCCGACAGCGGATGTGGGGCCCCCCAGCCCAGCCGCCCCCCCAGCCCAGCCGACAGCGGATGTGGGGCCCCCCAGCCCAGCCGCCCCCCCCCAGCCCAGCCGACAGCGGATGTGGCCCCCCCCAGCCCAGCCGGGCCCCCCCCAGCCCAGCCGACAGCAGATGGGCCCCCCCCAGCCCAACCGCCCAGCCAACAGCGGATGGGGGGCCCCCCAGCCCAGCCGGCGCTCCCCCCTCCCCCCCCTTTCTCCGCGAGCCGCCCTTTCTCCCTCCTCCCCCCCCCCAGCGCTGCTGCCGCCGGCCGGGCTCTCTGCTCCTGCCGGGGCCAGGCGCGCTTGTCCGGGGGAGAGCCGCGCCGCCTCCCCGCCCCTTCCCCGTTCTCCAGGTCCCGCGACAAGGGGGGACACAACGGGTACAGCGGTGTACCGGGGCCCCCCTAAAGTCAGGGGGCCGGGTACAGCTGTACCCGTAGTACCCCCCTGTCGCCGGCCCTGGAAGAACATGTGGTAATTTACTAAAACTTCATTGCTTCCTACGGCCCCCATTAACTGTATTCTGGGCCAGAGCCCCAGCTGATGTAAATTAGCCTCCCTTCATTTATGTCAGTGGTAGGGTGAGCAGATGTCCCAATTTTATAGGGACAGTCCAAATTTTGGGGTCTTTTTCTTAATTAGCCTCCTATTACCCCCCACCCCCATCCCAATTTTTCACATTTTTCTGTCTGGTCCTCTAGTCAGTGGAGCCATGCCCTCTAATGATCTGGCCTCTGTGCTGAGGCGGCACGCTGAGAAAATCTTTCTGATTGTGTCAGTCACATGAAGGCTTAAAGCCAGAGTTTTAAAAATGGCCTCTCATTTTGGACGGCTCCGTTTCTGGTTACCTGACCATAGACACCTAGAAGGCAACACAAGTTAAAAGCCATTTTGTACCTCTGCTCTAGAGTGAATTGCAGCAGGTAACGTTAAAAGGAAGGCAACACTACACAAATCTACTTTCTTGATTTGATCGGTGGAGGCAGCATTACTAACTGAGGGGTGGACTGCTTCCTGCCTGATCCTGGGGCAAGGTGGATGTGCTTTGCAACGCTCACAGATCAATTCTCCGTACGAGACTGTAGCAGAAAACACATCACCGCTACACTGCGCCACCCAAAAGAGGGAGATAAATTATTGAGCGTATAATGGACTGACACAAAAAAAGGGAAACGTTAAGGTCAATTTTGCAATGGGATTATTTTCAAAGGAAGGTTAAGGCAACAACATTAGAGACATTGCAAAGTAGCCGAGATGAAACGCTGATGGACTGAGGGTAGAGGACTGCCTTCCATTAGTGAAGGGGACTGGCTTAGCCCGACCCAAGAGGTCACATCCACCTAGACCAACTGCTATCACTCCACAACAAACAACTAAAAACTGTGATGCGAGTTGATATTTGAATGTGAATAAGGGAAAGCTGTCAACTAAGTGAGGAGAAAAAAGGGATGTGATAATGTTTAGCAGTGTCTGCCTGTTTCAACTGACGTCATAATGCTGAAGGCCGGATGGCGAGGGGGGCAGAAACCGGTAGGGGGACTTTCACCTGTTTATCACTGGTGTGACAGCTATTGAATAGCCCATTTGAACTGAGTTGGGAGTCTCAATACAATTATTAGTAGGCAAATATCCGCATCATAACAATATCACAATAACTGGCTGACAGGTCAGAGACAGGCCCCTCTTCCATTCAGGCTCCTCAGCCACAAACCCCCTGCTGGAGTTGGGCACCTAAAGCAGGCCAGCTGCTTAGGGAGTCAGAAGTGTCTGTCTCCTGCTGCCACTCACCCTACGGTTCCCTGCCCCCAGCGCTCTGCCTGCAGGTACTACGCCGTCGCCACACCCTACATTAATCGGCACCCATCCCTTCTGCTGCAGCTGCTGACAGATCTCAGAGCACGCCTACTGATCAGGCCCTGTTGGTAAGACCGGCATTCCCCTGCCTTGTTTGGGAATTCTGCTTTAAGGCTTCTGAGGCTAGTGTTCCCAGCAGCTCCTTAGCTGCGGCGTGAGGGCAGGATTAGGTGGTTTTGCAGATGCTGACTGGTAGAAACTTCAGGCAGCAGTTGATTGGCAGTGGCACCTATATGGAGAACGTAAGCTCCTGTGGGAGGTGGTGAGAAGTAATGGAGAGAGGACTTGACTGGGATTCAAGAAACCAGGGCTTTGCCTCTGCTTTGCTGGGTGACCTTAGGGTAGTGAGTTCCAGCTCTGTACCTCAGTTTCCCCTTCTGTAAAATGGAGTTAGTGATGTCACCCTTCTTTGTAAAACACCTTGAGATTTCCACTATACAATAGCTAGGCATTAGTATTATTATAAAAAGGCATATAGGTGCCTAAATTCCTTTGAGGATGTGGCCCTTAGCTTCTCTGGCCCAGATCATAGAATATCAGGGTTGGAAGGGACCTCAGGAGGTCACCTAGTCCAACCCCTTGCTCAAAGCAGGACCAATCCCCAACTAAATCATCCCAGCCAGGGCTTTGTCAAGCCTGACCTTAAAAACCCCTAAGGAAGGAGATTCCACCACTTCCCTAGGTAACCCATTCCAGTGCTTCACCACCTTCCTAGTGAAAAAGTTCTTCCTTAGGCAGATCTACAAAGGGACTTAGGCATTGCAATGGTGACCATCATGCCGCTTAATTTTTAGATGCCTAGATAATCACAGGAACACCATTATAATCCACACAGCCTGAGTTCAGCACCTGGGCGTCTCTATAATGAATGGGGAGAGATAAGCACCTGAGAATGCAATCCACAAAAACCAGCAAGCAAGGTGGGGAGACACCTAAACCAGCCACTGGGAGATGCTAGCCACAGGGGAGGGTGGTTGCTAAACCCCACCACCTCTTAGAGATGGGTGCCTAAATCTGGGCTGCAGGGAGGTGCCTATCTCAGACTAGTGAGCCACAAACAGCGACCCTCTGCCCGTCCGGCATCTTGTGGGAATGAGGGAGGTGCCTGCCTTGCTCCACACAAAGCAGCCAGCGGCGAAGAGAAAGGAGGAAGTAGAAACACCCACCTTGTAACTTTTAGTTCAGTGGCTACAGCGCTTGTCTGGGATTCAGGGAGAGAGGTACAATTCGCTCCTCTGCTTGACAAGGAGAAAGGATTTCCTCACAGGAGAGTGTGCTAACCACTGGGGAAAAGTATAAATTGGGCACCACCACCGTCTCCTCTGGACAGATTTTGACTGGCACCCAATCTGGTACGTGGTCCAACCTGTGGGATAGGTGAGGGAGTGCCTGTATTTGTCAATGGCTCTGGGGCTTAGGTAGGAGATAGGTTTCTGGATGCCTAGAGGGAGGCAGCAATGTGCAGGCCAAGAAGCTGAAACATAGATGTCTAGTTCAAGATGTCTAGGGAGCTTTACTCTGAAAATTTAGGCACCGTTATTTTAGGCGCCTATAGGGTTCGGCAGCAGTTCTTTGATTTGCAGTGGAACCTAAACTGGGATTTAGCTTTGTGGACTCCACCCTCTGTGCCTTAGTTCCCACATCTGTAAAATGGGGCCAGTAGTACTTTATCTCCTGGGGAGTGGCAAGGATAAATGCACAAACGATTGTGAGGCAGTGGGATACTCTGGTGATGGGCACCATAAGTACCTTAGGCAGATAGATTTTCTGGTGAAGGGGCTAGACTGCATTACAGGAGTGATGTTATTCTCATGGCACAACACAGATACTAAACCCACCTTTAAACAAGCCTGTTCTCTACTCCCAAGGAGGCTGGATGACTGTGGGGTGATCTGGTACAGGTGTGGGGCGAGGAGGTTTGTATAAAATGTGAAGTCTGTGTTTGAAGTAGCCCCATCACTTCTGTTTGAGAGGAGCCTATTATGACACTTGCACAATTGCTACATCTACGGTACATCTTATAGCTCCAATAAATGGCAACCAGCAGCCCAGTTAATTTCATTTACAATAAATTATTGTAGGTGTTTATTTCCCAGGGATTTTTGCCCTTTATTTTCACTTGCCATAAAGTGGTCAGAAAAGTCTCTTGTTGCTCAGTAACCAGGGGATTAGAGTGACATAGTTCACCCTCCGACTCAGGAAAACAGGCTTAAATTTTAGAAAATGTAAATTGCCAGCAGTTTTTTTAAGGTCATCTTGTGCAAATTACTTACTGAGTTCCTAGATAGATCATCTTCTCCTCTCTCCTGGAAGTGGATTATAATAATCACGTTTGTGGGTCTGTTGTTTTCAGACTTAAAATACAGTAAAATCTGTTTTATCCGGCATGTTGGGGGTGCCAATGAGTGAAAAATGCCAGTTAACTAAGAGTGAGGGAGTTTGGGTGCAGGGATGGGGCGTGGGAGGGCGCTCGGCTGATGGATCCACGGGGCACACACCTCGGGTGGATCCCTGCATGCAGTGACCATCCTGGCTGTGCCTAGGTGGAGGTGCGGCAGGAAGCTCTGCGTGTTCTCCCCATCCCACCCCACCCCACCCTGCGCACCGGCTCTGCAGTTCCCATTGGCTGGGAACTGTGGCCAATGGGAGCTGTTGGGGTGGCACTTGCGGGCGAAGGCAGAGCACCGAGCCGCCTGCCATGCCTCCACCTAGGAGCAGCTGGGACAGGACGCCGCTTGCGGGGAGCTACCCAAGGTGAGCTCCCCTGAATCCAGCACCCAGGACCCCCTCCCATACCCCAAACCCCCTCCTGCATCCCAACCTCCTGTCAGCCCCACACCAACCAGACTATAAACCAGATTTTCAATGAAGATCAGAAATGCCAGTTTTTTGGTTGGTGAAGTGCTGGATAAAACAGCTTTTACTGTATTTGGATACGTTGAATAAACTGGGCCTCGTTTTTTAAAAACAGTCTTTTTGAGCCATAGATTTCCCCCCGGCAAATAATTGCACTTGAAACATAGGCACATGTTAACATTTAATCATCCCACTACTAGGTTACATCAGTGTTCAGCCAGTTAGACTTGCATGGAACAATATATATATATACACATATACACACACACACAATTTGGGTGCAGATATTATGTGAATTGCATAGAGATGGCATATTTGACTGCTTAGTGAACATTTAAAGTCAGATTTTCAAGAGACCTCATCAGTCACAATGGGGGGGGGGGCAGTTTTCCAAAAGAGCTCCCATTAGGCATGAAAATAAGTGTCCAGATTTTCAGAAGAGCTCAGCATCCTGGTTATTAAGCTCTCGAAAATCTGGGCCCTACTGTAGGTGCCGGGCAATTGCCTGGGGAGAGGACACAACTGCTTGGATTTCTGGGATCATCTAGTTCACATTAGGCACATTCAGGGGTCCAATGCAAACTTCATCATAGTCAGTCCCACAATAGTAACTTCTGATACCTACCCTTACTGTTTACAAAGGACAAGTTTCTGCTTAGCTGGGGGGGGGGGGGGGGGGAAATGGGCTTTTAACTGAATTGCCCTTGATAAACCATGGTGTCAAGAAATTTAGGAGAAATTTATACATGGAACTCCCCAAAAATGTTTCCTAAAATTGTAAAATGCTGTTGTAGATGTTTTGTGAAACCAAGAACCAAGCTTTGGTCCACCCCCCTTCAGTGTAAAGCATGCTAACATTTCTTAAAAATAAAAATTGTATCCATTTTAATTAAAAAGCAACCATCAGTACATAGCCACAACCAGAAGTCATCGGCATGATGCAGGAATTGCTGGGTGAGGTTCTATCTATGGCGTCTGTTAGACAGATGATCAGTCTATCCATCTTTTGGTGAGATTACAAGATTTGTTGATGAAGTTAAGTAAGTTACATCAACACTATTATTGCATCTGACGAAGTGGTATTAGCCCACAAAAGCTTATGCTTCAATACTTTAGTTAGTCTTCAAGGTGCCACAAGACTCTTTGTCACATCAACACTATAACATCAACTTCTGTAAGGTGTTTGACTTGATACCACACAGCATTTTTATTTTAAAAACTAGCAGGCTATAAAATTAACACGGCACATGATAAGCGGATTAAAAACTGGCAAAGGGTAAATATAAAAGTTGTAAAAATCATCACTGAGTGCGTGAGTTTCTAATGGGATCCCTCAGGGATTGGCTCCTGTCCTTATGCTATTTAACAACTTTATTAATGACCCGAACAAAAAAATAAAATCATCCCTGACAATATTTGCAGATGACCAGAAATTGGGGGAGTGGCAAATAATGAAGAGGGCAGATCACTTGATCCAAAATAGTCATGATCATTTGTTTGCTTGTATCCAGCTCACCAATGTGTGTTTTAATATGGCTAGTTATAAATGTATACATCTTGGAAAAAAGAATATAGGCCATACTCACAAAATGGAGGACCCTATCCTCGGAAGCAATGACTCCAAAAAAGATGTGGCAGATAATCAGCTGAACATGATCTCCCAGTGTGATGCTGTGGTCAAAAGGGCTAATACAATCCTTGGATGCATAAAGGGTGGAATCTTGAGTAAAAATGAGAAGTTATTTTACCTCTGTATTCCGCAATGGTGTGACTGCTGCTGGAATACTGTATCCACAATTCAAGAAGAATATTGATAAACTGGAGAGGGTTAAAGGATTAGAAAATTTTTTTACCTTATAGTCAAGAATCAGAGAGGTGTTAGTCTGGAATAGCAGAGGTAACAGAGAGTCTTGTGGCACCTTAAAGACTAACTAAAGTATTGAAGCATAAGCTTTCGTGGGCTAATACCCACTTCGTCGGAGTGTTATTGGGTATTAACACGTGGGTATTAGCCCACGAAAGCTTATGCTTCAATACTTTAGTTAGTCTTTAAGGTGCCACAGGACTCTTTGTTACCTTTACCTTATAGTGATAGACTCAAGGAGCTCAACCTTGTTATCTTAACAGAGAGATGGTTAAGGGGTGACAATTACAGTTCATAAGTAGCTACATGGGGAACAAATATTTAGTAATAGGCTCTTCAGTCAAGCAGAGAAAGGTCTAACACAATCCAATGGCAGGAAGATGAAAGCTAGAAAATTCAGACTGGAAATAAGGCATTATTTTTTAACGGGGAGGGTAATTAACCATTGAAACGGTTTCCCAGTGGTCATGGTGGATTCTCCATCATGGGCAATTTTAAAATCCAGATTGGATGTTTTTTCTAAAAGATATTCTCTAGGAATTTTCTCAGAGAAGTCATATGGCCTGCGTTATACAGGAGGTAAGACAAAATGATCACAAGAGTCCCTTCTGGTCTTGGAGTCTGTGAATCTAGGATCATAATGATCCCTTGTAGCCTTAAAATCTATGAAGAGAAGCAGTAGTCAAGTCCCCGTATTTCTCATGTTTTGCAGATTCACTTAGAGGAGGTTCAAGAGTCTCCACCATAAACTGCTAGACACTTCACCAATGAAGACCACCATTCCAGTCAGTGGCAGATTAACAACAGGGCCCTAATCCTGCAATTAGATCCTTATCTTTATTGTTACAACTGTCCTGATAGACCTGACTCCCTCTCTGGGCACATTCCAGAATAAAAGTGCCTTCTTCCAGTTTAGTTTATATCACTTCCAAAACGACATAATTCCTGGCTATACTTGGATTACCTCTCAATTGTGTTAACAGCAAGGCAAATGTGTACTGGGGGACCTGCTCACTGAGTGGTGTGGGTGGGAGACACAATGAAAGGTCATTTTCTTCCTTCTATGGGTAAAGTACATTTTTTTTTAGAAAAAGACGTTATCCCTTTAAGATTTGCTCCAAGATGAGTCAAGGATAAGTTCTTGCACCTTTAAAGCCGTTGACAAGTCAGGTAAGGCTTTGCATTGCCAGCATCATGAGCAAACGGCTTAAGGCTATTCCCAGTGCAGCTTTCAAAGGTATTCAAGACAGCGCAGCGTAGATACAGCCTCCAGCAGACAGATCCCAATTTCAACCTAAACAAACAAGCAACATTTTTTATACTCAGCCATTTGGCTAAAAACCTCCTTTCTTGCCTCTGTGAGTACAACAACAATTAAAACCCGATGGCTCTAATTATGCCAGCATGGGCTGTTATTTTCCAATCAGTGTTAAAATGTGTTGATGTTAACAGCAGCAAGCCATTTTTTCCCCTTCCAATAACCTCTGTTACTCACCATCTGATGAAAGGAATATGAAGACTGGGACTTGACTTTAGGGTGAGCTTTTCTGAGAGCAGATATTAGTTGCTTTTCCACAGAGCAGAACAAAGCCACTATTCTACCTTCCCTTCTGGTTTACTTGTCTAATTTGCTACACATAATAACCTTGCCAAGTTCCCAATCTTTTTTAAAGAGCGTATACACTTTAGCAGGCCATTTATTCAGCCCTCCGGAGTATAGGGCCATTAGGAAGAACACGATTTCCTTTAACTTTAACATGACTCTCTAATGCGTGGAGAGCCTCTGTTCACAATTCACAGTAGCAGAGGGGAGGTTTTCTGGCCTGAACAAAAGCACCAGAACCACAGGTGATGCAATTTGATTAGAAGCTGCTGAGGCTTAAATTAAACAGAATTATTTATCAAATCTCTGTGCCATTAGCCAACTCTCTTAAAAACAGAGCCACATCATCCACTTCACCTTCACACACACGCTTCTCTTTCCTCATTGGATGTTCTAAAGTCTCAGCCCAATCCGATAAAATTAAATATTTTAAACTTAGAAACCGAACGAACAGCAGTTATAAAATAACCAATATTTTCTACTTCTGCAGTGTGTTGCTATGCAACTGAGGTTTTGTTGTATCCCCAGAGGAAAAGCGGGCCTGCCCACCAACCAGGATCCACGTGGGGGTTGTAAGCACGGAGGAGATATTTGCTTCTGTACACCTTTCCGTTGCTCACAGCGGCCTGTGCAGTTTTGTGCAAGCCAGCTAAGCCTTGATCTGAATAAATGGATAAGAGTCCCAGGGGACAAGTCTACCACTGGTCCTGCAGTCAGATAAATTCAGGATGATCTATACTGTACTTACCATATCCATACGTGCTCATTCGCTCCCTTCCCACTCCACTTGGAGCCCAATCCTGTAAGCAGCTGATAGCTTCCTGCAAAGTGAAGTCAATGAGAGTTGAGGGCACTCATCTCCCAGGCCTGAGGTCCCAGTAAACTGGCTTCTGTCGGGCATATTGACAATCATGGGAAGCAATTTCAGGCCACTTTCTGTTCTTTTGCTGAAGTGACATGACTAGGGAAACCACCCCCCCTCACCCCACCCCCACTGCCCTCTTCATTTTCGATGAGACACACATTTAGACTTTGTCCATATGGGCCCAAGCCTCAGCATTCAAATCCCAGATCCAAATTTTCAGAAAGGCCAGGAGCATTTGGATCATAAGGGTTGTGGTCTGAGCAGGTGAGACACACACAGGGGTCCTGGAAAGAGACTGACGTGGCTCGATCACATCAGCTGGGCTAGGGTGGCAAAAGATGGTTCTCAGGCATATGGCAGCAGGTGTCAGTAGACACAGATTCTGGGGGCTGGGCCCTTCTCTAGTTCAGTATTGTGAACTCCAAATGCTCAAAAAAGCCTAAACTGCGGCTTCAAAAATCATCAGATTTTTAAAAAAAATAAAATTTAGGATCTTTTCCTTTGTCTTCTGGGATTTTTTACACTCAAAACATATGTTCAGGCTTCTCAGTAACTACAAGGGCTGGAAACTTCTTTCCTACTGAAGGCTGAGATTCTCAGGCAATCACTTGCCTCCAGGAGCTGGAATTTCAGAAAACAATCACCACATAAGAACGTAAGAATGGCTGTACTGGGTCAGACCAAAGGTCCATCCAGCCCAGTATCCTGTCTACCGACAGTGGCCAATGCCAGGTGCCACAGAGGGAGTGAACCTAACAGGTAATGATCAAGTGATCTCTCTCCTGCCGTCCATCACCCCCCTCTGACAAACAGAGGCTAGGGACACCATTCCTTACCCATCCTGGCTAATAGCCATTAATGGACTTAACTTCCATGAATTTATCTTGTTCTCTTTTAAACCCTGTTATATTCCTAGCCTTCACAACCTCCTCAGGCAAGGAGTTCCATGGGTTGACTGTGTGCTGTGTGATGAATTTCCTTTTATTTGTTTTAAACCTGCTGCCCATTAATTTGATTTGATGGCCCCACATGTTGTAAGATTCATGATAAAATCCAGAAGAGCTGGCAACACTAGTAATTGGAATGACAGAAAAGAGAAGTCATCATATGATTCAGTTCAGCTTCAATGCTTATCTATTCTTTTGATGTATTTTGAAGTAACCTATGGGATCTGGAACATTTTACTTGCACATAGAGCTGACTAGTATGGAAGCTTAGCTCACATTAAGGGCACTTCTTGCTTTTCTGCCCTGTTTTCATGTTAGTGCCAATCACTTGGGCTCCAAGTCTGCTATTCTTACATGGAATAGAAACAAGGAAGTACTTACATTGAGCACCACTTAGTCTACAGGGATTTCCATTGATCTCAGTGATTCTACATACAAAGTTGTATGCTATTCAAAAAGTGGCAGAATTGGTCCTTTGATGTGTTATATTTGCCACAGTGTTGGGTGAACATAAAAGGGTTCAGTTCCATTTTGATGCTTATTGGCAGGTTAGCCAAAAATCTTTGCCCTGGAAACCTGAGTCCAGTGTCACTCATGGGACTTGCGGGGTATCCTTCTTTCACCCAGGCCAGAAATACTACGACGATGCCTTTTCTCAGGGTAGATCCTTGCTTCTGCTTGTAGATGAAAAACAGAAAGTGCAGAGGCGTCAGCTCCTTTTCAGGAGTGATATATGATCATTTTGAAACCTTGAAAAAGGCACAAATCAGTTTCAGGATAAAAGCCTGGCTCCGTTCTGATTGGTCTTGAATGGGTTTGTTAGTCCCCAATTTGAAAACAACAAGGGAGCTCCGGGCACTTGATTACTGCGGGGAGCCCATTCAGATTTAGAAATATGAGAATCTGCAGTGCTTTCATGAAAGCTCTAGAACAGAGCTAGCCCCTTTTAGAAACCTGCCGTTTTGTGGAACAGTTTGGGCTTCATTAAATGTTTTCTCCTGAGTGTAACCCATTAAAGTTAATCTTGTAAAAATGTACGTCGTACTAATCTGAAGCCTGAGATGATACCTAACAACCAATGAATGATCTTGGCAGTGCACCAAACACTGCTGTATCGAGATGTAATATACAAGGTTAAGATATGCATAGCAGTTGCCTAACTAGATGTGAACAATAAAGAACCTTGTTTAAAAGTACTTTTTGCCTTGTTTCTAGGGCTGTCAGGAAACTCGAATAAAAAATAAAAAACAGCTAAAATGTAGCTGCCCAGAACTCTCCCTTTGCCAAAGGCCAAACAGAACTTGGACTACAAAGGTTTGGAGGTCACAGCTAACGACAGAACTCATGATTTTCTAGTGGATTCTAAGATTGGAAAAACAAGTTCTCCTATTTCTGCATTAAGCCATAATCTGAAAATAAAGGGCATTTCAAATGTCACTTGCTGTATCTGTCTGACATTCTATTTTTTAAGGATCCTCTCTGGTTCTCGCGCGCTCTCGAGTTTTGCACAGGGCTCAGCATACTTTTGACACATTTCTAATAGGGAGGGTTGGAAACCTTGCCTACTATAAAGCTGCACGACACTTCCCATTATAAGAGCCCTGTTTTCAGTTGTGTATAACTTTGCCAGACAACCCTTTGGGCTGACATTTTCTGTGCTAGGTGTTTGTCCCAGGATTTCATTTACGTTTTAGACAAAAGGGTTTGGTTGTTTTCAAAAAGAAAGCAATGGGGGAAATACAGCCGGGGAGCTCGGAGGACACTAGAACTGGGATGAGAAGCCTGAGGCGTGAGGACTGCAATAGTGTACACAAGGAGAATGAGACTGGGACCAGGAGTGGGGAAGAGAAAGGACTGAGACAGGAATATGGTAAAGGGGAAAGGGCAGAAGGACTCAAGTTTGAGTCCGACAGAACAGTTCATGTGCACTAGGGTATGTCCATACTACCTCAACATACCCTGCTTCTCAGAGTAGAAGCTGGGACAGAACAGTGGTGGCAGATGACAGAACAAGGAGCAATGGTCTCAAGTTGCAGTGGGGAGGGTTAGGTTGGATATTAGGAAACATTATTTCACTAGGAGGGTGGTGAAGCACTGGAATGGGTTACCTAGGGAGGTGGTGGAATCTCCTTCCTTAGAGGTTTTTAAGATCCAGCTTGACAAAGCCCTGGCTGGGATGATTTAGTTGGGGTTGGTCTTGCTTTGAGCAGGGGGTTGGACTAGATGACCTTCTGAGGTCTCTTCCAACCTTGATCTTCTATGACTCTAAGACCATACATAGGAATCTCAAGGGAGAAGTGGAGGGAGATTTTCAAAGGCACAAAGAGTAAGGTGGCTTTGAATGAGAGCTCAGTGCCTAACTGCCCTCTGTGCTTTTGAAAATCTCCCTCACAATCAGATATTCATGGCCTGGATTTTTAAACGTGCTGAGGATTCACGTCTCCCTGTGAAGATAATGACAACTGCAAGTGCTCAGCTCCTTTGCAAATCTGGCCACAAGACCCAGTCTAGCATCTCTGCCGCTGATGACAAAATTCCCATTGACTTCAAAGGCAAAGGACCAGGCTTTCAATCAGCAGAGCAACCTTACTGGGGGAGAAAGTGATGAAGGAAGAAAATCAGGGCATGGCTACACCGCTAGTCTACACTGTCGGGTAGATGCTTCCTACGTGGAGGGAAAACAATTTTCCATCCATGTCGTTAATTCACCTCGCCTAGAGGTGGTCGTTAGATTGATAGAAGACTCCTTCTGTCAGCTTAGCCTCGTCTATACCAAGGGTTAGGTTGGCCTGACTAGAGAGCTCAGGACAGAACATTTTTCACAGCCTGTGTGACATAGCAAGGTCCACCTGAGTTTTAGGCATAGACTAGGCCCCATTTGTTCAAGAGGTTCCCCACCCCTCAAGACAAGTTCTGTGGGTTTGTCTGTGAAAGGGAGACGGCTCAGTTTTTCCCTTCGGGAGAATCCCCTCCAAGCCAGAGTGCAGTTGACTAGCAGCACAAGATGCATTCGCACATGTTCGGCCTGGTTGGAATTTTCATTGTATTTTTCATGTCAAATTAACATTTGCATCCATTTAACTTCCACATGAGTCATCATTAAATGATTCAATCTCTAGCAGAACAGCATTCAAATAGCACTGACCTTTCTTTTAAAGCTTGGGCTCAGATAGGGTTTTTAGCTGCGAAGAGGGAGAACTATTCAAATGCAGACGCCAGGGTGGAACAGCTTAGGTTTTCAGCGTGTCACTCACAAAGGACGGGGATTGCCGTTGCTTAGCGAGCACTTGACATTCACGTCCTCTACATGGTTTCATGTCTTCTTGAATTCATTTCAAAAAGTGCAACGTACACAGAACTATGGCAGGGAGGCAGAAAAAGAACATGTGTACGAAATGTATCCCTGGACAGAGGGCCAACGCCAGGCCTATGGGCTTAGCTGAAACTCAAATGGTGCATAAGCCTTTTGCTGTCCCGCTGCACAGGGATGAGTTCTCCCTAACTAAGTGAGGAACCCATGATGGTTAATAACATCAGACAGGTATATGGGGGAGTTTGTTTGGATCTCCCTCATTTTTATCCAGACATGAAGGTGCAGAAGACCTTTGGGCAGGCGGGGGGGGGGGGGGGAGGACATATTTTCAAGCTAGTGTCAGGGGAAAATTAATGGCACATCTCTCTCCCTTACACTAGCCTCTAAAGTTGCACAGATCAGTGTTTTCTACTGAGAAGCTTCATTTGCACAAGCAAGCGGGCATGTGTGCGGGCAAGTGATGCAATTGAGGCCAGCGGTTTTGAAGCTTAGGCATCGGCAGCCATATTTTGGTTGCATAAATGGGTGGTGTGATTTTTTGTAAGGGTTCCGAGCATGTGCAGCTCCAGATGACTTCACTGGGTGAGCTTCACCTCTGAAATTGAAGCTACTTGGGTGCCAAATGCAGAGTTCAGTCCATCACTTCAGGCCCTCGTTATGAAAATTTTGGCCGAGGTGTGCAATTACTAGAGTTGCTAGCACTGCTAGACACTCCAGTGGTCATACTGACATAGACTAACAGCTCATTAACACGTTTCCATATTACTTTTAATAGTGCATCCTGCACTGAAGCACGACTAATAACTTTGGAAGGACGTTCATATTTACTGAGGCCACCTTAACTAGTCAAGAAATTTCATATTTGTTCTAGCCCCTTGGTTTTCGTGAGGAATTGTTATTCGGGGAGAATAAGTCAGCCAAAAACATTTCAGCTGAACATTTTCTGCCCAGCTCTAGTCCCCAGATGAGCAGAATTTGCAATGGATGCAGACTGAAAAGACAAGACATAAATGTGCACTTTGATTCTCTCTCTTTATTAGGTGCCAGGCAACACATGCATTAACTAACTACTGCCTTGCTCAGACCTTACTGCTGCTTTATTTCCACTGGGCCTGTGAAATCAGTGTAATCGCTCTTCAGTGTTTTATTAATATGGGGATTTGGCAATCCCCTCCCTAGCTAAAAATGCCTGATCAATTACCTGAGTCACGCTCGATAGCCAACCTAATAGCATCTTTGTTTTAAAAAAATAAAGTTGTGTTACTAAGCCCTATAATGCACTATTTACAAATCATCCAGTTGTTCTGAAAAGGTGTTAATGGTGCTAGGTTTTTGAAACAAGACAGCTCTTAAAATCCCACCTGGGAGAAAAACCCTAATGTTTGGTGATGAAAGGAAATTGGCGTATTTCCTTTGCTAAGCCTCAGTGTTTATGTTCTAATTGTTTAATGCACTAAAGTGGACAAGTATTTGTCGATTTTCTCTTCACTTTAAAGAACTGAAGCAGTGGTGCCAAAGAAGACCCGGGGGGGGGGGGGGGCATATTCTCTCCGGGCATGAATCAGCACAGCTTGCTCAGGTCAATGGAATTTCTTCAGCTTACCCCAACAGAGAATCTGGCTCTGTAACCGTGAAACTTCCAAAGAGGTAATTGTATGTGTCTATCAGGAGCCGCCTCTCAGTGAAACATGATTATTCACACTCTTAAGTAAAAGCACATCAGTGAAAAGGTTAAATCAGTGGGCATGGCTGAATGCTGCAATTATCAGTGGTTCTCTTGTCCAAGAACTCCAGAGGTGTGCTAGGATTATACCTAAAATAGAAAGCCTTTGCCTCTCATTCACAGAACACACAATACGACTGGGATTGCTATTTTCCAGATTTGGCTCTTCGTTTTCTTTAGCCACACCCTCTGCACTGCTTAATAACCCCATATTGAATTAAACAGAAATCATATGCCAGATGCCCAGACATGCTACTAGTCATATTTCCTCCACTCTCCAGTAATCTCATTATGGCTGGGTAATTAAAGATTGCCCCTTACTAGCATGTTGAGCCTCATCTTTTGTAACTTTGGCAATCTGCTCTTCTCCACATATTGATTAACCCCCCCCCCCCTCAGTTTTGTACAGGTCCCCAAGATGCCATTAGGAATGCAATCCAAAATGCTCCAAAATGAAGGCGAAAGAAATGAAACAAGGAGCCAAAAGAAGAGAGAGAGAAACGGAAGAAGGGAGGGTGAAGAAAAGGGGATTAAAAAAACCCTAGAGAACGAGAGGATGAAGAATGCAACTGTAACAAATGACTTACACATGACCTACGAACTAAGAGCATCATTGTCCATTGCCGTACCCCTTGGGTCATGATAGCAGCACGGTACATGCAGGTGTTAATGGCAACCCAAAGGGCAAGTAGCTAAGGGTCGGGATCAAAGACAAATTTTCAGAAACAATTCTGAATGTTAATGTTGAATAATAATATGCTAGTGACAATAAATCTGCTCATGGACAAGTTGGGAGTGAATAACAGAATAGACTTTTCTTCTGAATTATGGCCTTAGAATCCGTCATCCTGGTTTCCAAGAAAGAACTGCCGTGCTTTCTAAAAAGCCCTGTTTTACCAGCCAAATGGCTAGGCTTATAAAGCGAAGCATGAACTAGTACCAGTAATGAACCTCTCTCTCTCTCTCTGCTCTCCTTTCTGGGCTCTTTCTTCTTTTCACATTTGTCCTTGTTTACGTGGTTCTCCTTCTCCTCCTCTATGGTTTTCTTTTAAAAATCAGACCAAGATTTTCAGATCTTCTTTGCTTAAAAGTAGCATCCGAATACCCTAGGTAAGCACCTAAATAGGTGGCCTCATTTTTCAAAAATGCTGAGCACACGGCGCTCTTAATGAAGTCAGTGGTGGCTGAAGAGCTGTTTTGAAAATCAGACCAGGTGCAGGTGCAACTCAACATGTTCAGGTGCAACTCAACATGTTATTTAACTTTAAGCCCAAGTAGTGCGTTGACTTCAGTGGAACTACTCCCACACTGAAAGTTAGACAACTGCTTAAGAACCTTATTGGATTAGGGTCTTGGGTGCCTAAATACAGACTTAGGAGAGTAATTTGCCATAGGTCATAATATATTCATGTTTATGTTGCTATATATCTGTCCTAAAATCTGAAGGCTGTGCATTATAGCTGACAATGTTTTCATTTCCTGACGTCTGAAGGCTGAAGTGCCAAATGCCTCTTGTCTGTCTTATTCATATGACCAGCCCCATTGACGTCCTTGGAATTACTCATGTGAGCATGAGTTTGCAAGATCATATCCTAAGACTCTAAGTCCCTTGAGCAGAGACTTTTTTCTTTCTACATATGTAGAAAGTGGTATGGACACCCCTGATATAATAATAAGACAGACCTATATTCTGCCATCCTGACTCACATTGGTAATACCTTGCTCCTAGAATAGTCCCTTTAAAATGAATGAGTCCACTTATCAGGTAAGATACCATTTAATGTGAATAAGGTTATGAGAATTTAGGGCCAAATCAGAATCAATGGGACTATGTGTAAAAGGGTCAGACATTTAGACAGCTAATACTTAGACTCAATCCCCTACTTCACCACAGGCATCTTGTGTGACTTTTGGCATGTCACTTAGCCTCTCTGTGCCTCAGTTTCTTATCTGTAAAATGGGTCTAACAGCACTTCCTTATGTCCTAAGACTATTGTGAGGATAAAGCCATTTAAGATTGTGAGGCATTCAAATACCATACTAATCGGTCTAAGATAGATAGCTACTCAGTTAAGGCAACCTAACATGGTAGCAGGAGGGACTGAGCTGCAGGGAGAAGGAGAAATGGATTTTTCATTAACATTGCTATTTATTATTTTTTTAATGATTTATTATTAACCATCTGTAGTATGGGGGTACCCAGGAACGAACCGAGACCTGAGTCCCACTGTGTGAAGCACGGTAAAACAACTCCCAGGAGCTCACAGGCTAAATGCACAGGACAGTCACAGGGCAGGGGGGACGGTAGCCAACACACAAGCAGGGTGAACAATGTGGTGGCAAAGAGAAAGACAGGAGCAGAGCAGGTGAGGGGAAGAGGGCAGGTGCAGAGTGAGACTAAGGTGAAGGGCGGGGGAGGAAGGGAGGCCAGAGGGATGGCATTTCTTCCACCTTCCCGTGAAGCAAATCCTGCTCCGCAGAACGTAATAGCACCCCGAACAATAACAAGGTTGGTTATAAACCAGCAATGCTTGTGTGGTAATTTCCCCTACAATAATAAAGATGGTCTCACGTGGCTGTGACACCATCTCCTCCCCAGTCTATTCTCCAGGCCACCCCACAAGCAGTTCCTGGGACTCTGGGCTGAAGACATACCATCTGTCCCCTGACGTGTCCCCCTTGTTCTGGCTCCTCCAGGCCCTCTGCCCTTGGCCAAGTAACAGCCCTGTCTGGTCTCAAAAACCCACATGACTGTGGGCTTTGTGCTTGGGGTGGTGCTGGGCACTGCTCAACTCCTCATAGTAGTGGCAGGCAGGCAATGTGTTGCCAGAATTGCCTTGTAAAAAGCGTTTGATTATTTCCCTGCACTGAATTGCCGTCTGGTTAATCCTCCCACTCCCTGCCCGTCAGACTCTTGGAGATGTGCGGCTGATTTTGGGGGTACAACTCCCCAGCTGCAGATTTTACTGAACCTCCGGCAGTACGTTGGCACGAGGAGTTCCCAGATGGAATCTCTGTAATCTGTACTGAATGCTATAGAGAAATGGAGCTAGCCACGTGGTCTGTGCGGTGGAAATGTTGCACCTTGCATATATATATAAACTGGAAGGTGATATCCAGGGCAGAAGAAGGAAATAGGTAGGAGGATGGGGGGGGGGGAAGGCTCTGGGGAACTGTGGGAAGGCATTAATGGACTATCAGCACGCGAGTTAAAGAACCAAGTTACAGCTGCATCCACACACAAAGTAGGCAGAGTATTCTGAAGCAGCACATAAGCTCCAGCCTATAGGTTTGACTCTGCAGATAACCTGCGTTCACAGCACCACCAAACTCAGGTCAAAAGTTTTTGTGTGTGGGAGCGGGAGTTAGGTTAAAACTGAGGTAAGAGCCTGGTTAACTCTCCCATGAAGACACCCTATGAAGGGAATGGAGGGAGGGGGCTGGCTTGTCTTTCATCCCATTGGTCTGATCAGTGACTCACTCTCATTGTCCTGGGCTGATTCCATCTATTGCTTTTTTACAATCCTCTCTCCTGGTCATGCACAGGAGGGAAAATGGGACGTCCTGTGCAGAGCTTTGCAGGACAAAGCCAGGCAGAAAAAGTGAGTTTCCAGGACACCGGTAACATATAGTTTTGTATTTAAACTCAAAATCAACCCAAAACACAAAGAGAAAATTGTACAGCTGCCTCCAAGTACAAAGCAACAAGAAAATGTGCACACTGTGCAAATAAGGAATGGGGCTTTGTCATAATGCGTATCACAGAGGACTGTGTATCTGAGCTTCTGTTTACTTTTTCACCAGTGGTACAGGTGCTTCACCACAGGGTTTCTCTGTATGAGAAATCGGCATTGTGGGAAATCGTGGACAACAGAAAGGTGTTTTTAAAGTAAGTAAATACATTTCATAGATTGGTTGAGTGTAGGGCTGGAAAAGACCCATTAGGTTCACTCACTCCATCTCCCTGTCATTGCAGGATTGTTCCTGAGTGGAGATATATTAGTGCTTTACTCTGCCTAGTTTTTAATGTCACATTTCATTTCCTGCCACAATTATAAGGCGCTTTTATCTGCGTGCTGGGGGAGGGGAAAGGGAGGTTTCATTCTTGTATGTGAATGTATTTTTAGATACTGTCCAAAATACTGGACAAATATTTGCTGTTGAAAAGAAGAAATGCTAATATTTCAAAGACTAAGTATTTGCTCAGATTCCTCACTATGATATGCAAAAAACCAGCCTTGCACAGCTCCACGTGTAGTATAAAAACTAAGGCCAGTCTTGTGTGTTTAAGGTATTGGGGTGGGACTCAGGAGCTCTGGGTTTAATTCCCTCTTTGCAAGTCACTTAAGGTTAGGTTCACAGAGGGACTTAGACACCTAAAAGCTTCTTTCAGGGGCTAAGTCCAACATTCAGGTACCACGTTCATTCACAAAGCCCCTACTCAGTTGCTGTCCAGTGCTCTAGGTGCCTAAATTCCTGCCCATGGGCACATGCAAAACCGCCTAAGTCCGAGCAGCTCAGTGCTCTAGCTCACCCCTAACCCTCAGTGGGATTCTCAAGAGAGGCTTTGCCCACCTCCTGCAGGGCCCAATCCTGTAGGCATGTGCAAAAGACAGCAGGGTACGTGGGTGTGTGCGTGGGTGTTCATTATACCCACCAGCACTCACCTGGAATGTGGGAGACCTTGGTTCAAGTACCTCTTCTAAATCGGGCAGTGCAGGGACTCAGACCTCGGCTCTCACCCCTCCATAGCTGTGCTCCAATCACCAGGCTGTTCGGGGTTCTAGGGCGGGGCTCTCTCAATCTCTCGCTGACAGGAGCAATACCTGGGTGCCTTGGAGGAGCTGAGCACCAAGGGCTGGATCGACAGACGTGGGCATTGCAATGCCTAACTCTGAAATGCCCTACCACTTGAGGGGCACCTCAGCGCCAACTTAGACACCCGGGTGGGTTCTCCAAGCATTGTAAGGGGAGAGTTAGGCACCCAAGAAAGGGGTGCACAGAAGCCAGCATGCCGAGCGGGGCGCTGCCGAAGCGCCAATAGGAAATACTGGGGAGAAGGACTTAGGGGCTTACGTGGCTGGGAGGCCAGAGACAGGCCACTTCCCTCTGCTTGGGATCCTCAGCCACAAACCCTCTCCTGGAATTAGACACCTAACCCAGGACAGCTGCTTAGACAGCTCATGCCCTAGCAGCTGAAACGCTTTCTCTGCATCCTGCCCATGCTCACCCATTTCCCCGTGTCCCTGTCTGTCTTTTGTGCGGGTGCCGTACTCTGCTCCCCTCCCCCCCCCCAACCTGAACCCAGCCCTCCTACTGCAGGGTCGGGCAGGTATCAGGCATATGCCAACCATCGGGAATTTAGTTGCTTACTAGGCCCGGCAGCAACTGAGTGGCAGTTTTGAAAAGGTTAGTGGAGCCTAAATGGGCGCCCTCGGTCCCTAAAGAGGCACATGGGTAGCTAAATTCCTTTGAGCATCTGGGCCTTGGTCTCTTTCTGCTTTAATATCCCATCTGTAAAATGGGCCTCATAGCACTTGCTCATCACAAGAGTGCTCTGAGCATGAACTCGTTAAGGTGCTCAGTTGCTGTAACGATGGGAAGCATTTAGATGTGAATGAGTCTGACCCAGGTTATGGCTGCAGTCATTAACTTCTATATAAATTGAATACGAAGGGCCTGATTTTCCACTGCCATCCCCCTTACTTAGTCATCCTCGGCCCACTGAGGCCAATGGAAAGACTCTTATGGACTTCAAAGGGCTTTGGCTCGGCCCATTCTGTTTGGGCAGCATTTTACACCCACACTGTCCTCCCTTCACACCCAGGTGTCTAGCTCCACAAAGGGCAGGGCAGTGGAGAATCAGGCCCGATGATACCATTATAGCAATACAGAGACTGTACAATTATTTCCTTTGCCCCATCTTCAAAGAAAAGAGCTGACCTGGCTCCCCAATTACCCCGCATCCTTCCTCCAGTACTGTTTGGGCTCTGGGGCATTCCTGCAGGTGTTTCCTGCCAGCTTTACCTTTTAAAAATATCCCCCCTAATCCCTCCTTTGTGAATGGCTCCAGCACTCCGGCTCAACTATTGTGCCTGTGAAAGTGGCCCTGCGAGAGCCGTGGAATGCAGTGTTTTCAGATGTGATTAGGGAAGGAAATTTGTCAGCTTCCTCCTTTCTAGCTCTGCTTTATTGCCATTTAACAGAAAAGCCATCTCTCCAGATAACCACTTAGTACATTTATTTCCTTAATACAGCATAATAGGTATTTGTTTTAGAGCTTAGTCTGAACACAGAGCTAGAGCCAGAAAAAGCAGCCGAGTGGGGCTTCGGCTAATTTGAGGTCTTAAGCACAGTGGTTGGGGGTGGGGGGCTATTTTCATTAACAAGTCCTAGGGAAAGAACACTTCTACTTCAGTTTAGGTTTTACACCCAAAGAGCTTGCCTTGAGCTGTTGTCAATTGTCGCTACCAGTTGTTTTACGCAGAGGCTGGGGTGTGGAGCACAGCTGTGCTCCTCTGGTTCTTATGTGGCAGCTTTAATTTGGGGCCAGGAGTGGTGTAGATCCACCCACCTAAGCAGGAAGCCAGGACCCTGACAGCCCCTGTGACTGACTGACACATGCCCTCTCCTGTGCTGTGCAGATCTTGGTGCAGGAGAGAATTGTCCCCATTGTTTTAAATTTGCAAGGCTGATGGATGGAACAAATGGGGTGAACTGTTTAAAACACATGGAACTAACCTTTAACAAAATGCATACCCACCCTAACTCAGAGATTCGGGTGCATCCTCTGTGCTTCTTCCCCTCCTTCTTATATCAGCCACATGATCCTTTAATGGAACAAATTAGCAAGGGATGTGGTGGATTCGCCCTCGCTTGGTCTCATTAAATCCAGATTGGATACCTTCCCAGAACATATATAGTATTTCAACCCAAGTTGTTGGGCATGCTGCAGGAACACTGGGTGACATTCGATGGCTCGTTTTATGCAGGTCAGTCTAGAATAGATGATGGCTTTGTACACCACCTAGTATAACTGCGTCATGGTCTGCTAGTGAGACTACTAGGCACTACTGTAATACAAATGAAAAATAATAAATAGGCCCTTCTGAAATCTATCAAACACAGATGGAAGAGACTCATTTGTACTGTCAATGATTCTGTCTCTCTCTAACCAAAAAGTTAGTAACTATGTTAACAAAGGTAACAAAGTCCTGTGGCACCTTAACTTTAGGGTGCCACAGGACTTTGTTACCTCTGCTATTCCAGACTAACACAGCTACCTCTCTGATATGTTAACAAAGTCACTCCAAATATCTTGATGTTTTCTTCTTCACCTGGAGCAACTGATTTAAGATACAATCCACATGCCAAGATACAGAAGGCTACTAGTCTAAACTGAGGGCTGGCCAACCAGTGTTATGAGAATAGACTCCAGAGACTATCCATAAGAACACAAGAATGGCCCTACTGGGTCAGACCAAAGGTCCATCTAGCCTAGTATCCTGTCTACCGACAGTGGCCAATGCCAGATGCCCCAGAGGGAATGAACGGAACAGGTAATCATCAAGTGGTCCGTCCACTGTCGCTCATTCCCAGCTTCTGGCAAACAGAGGCTAGGGAGACCATTCCTGCCCAGCCTGGTTAATAGCCATCGATGGATCTATCCTCCATGAATTTATCTAGTTCTTTTTTGAAATTCTGGTCTTGGACTTCACAACATCCTCTGGCAAGGAGTTCCACAGACTGATTGTGTTGTGTGAAGAAATACTTCCTTTTATTTGTTTTAAAGCTGCTGCCTATTAACTTAATTTGGTGACCCCTAGTTCTTGCATTATGAGAAGTAAACAACATTTCCTTATCTTTCTCTAAACCAGTCATGATTTTATAGACCTCAATCATATCTCCCCTTAATCATCTCTTTTCCAAGCTGAAATTTTAATTTCTCCTCATACGGATGCCGTTCCATACCCCTAATCATTTTTTATGCCGTTTTCTGAACCTTTTCCAATTCCAATGTATCTTTTTTGAGCTGAGGCGACCACATCTGCACACAGTATTCAAGATGTGGATGTACCATGGATTTATACAGAGGCAACATGATATTTTCTCTCCTATTTTCTATCCCCTTCTTAATGATTCCCAACATTCTGTTCCCTTTTTTGACTGCCGCTGCACATTGAGTGGATGCTTTTAGAGTATTATCCACAATGGCTCCAAGATCTCAGTCTTGAGTGGTAATAGGTAATTTAGACCCCCTCATTTTATATGTATATATAGGATTATGCTTTCCAATGGGCATTACTTTGTATTTATCAACATTCAATTTCATCTTCCATTTTGTTGCTTGTCACCCAGTTTTGAGAGATCCTTTCGTAGCTCTTCGCTATCTGCCTGGGTCTTAACTATCATTAGTAATTTTGTATGAGCTCCAAATTTTGTCACCTCACTGTTTACCCCCTTTTCCAGATCATTTACGAATATGTTGAACAGCACTGGTCCCAGTACAGACCCCTGGGTGACTCCACTATCTACCTCTCTCCATTCTGAAAACTGACCATTTATATCTAGCCTTTGTTTCCTATCTTTTAACCAGTTACCAATCCATGAGAGAACCTTCCCTCTTATCCCATGGAAGCTTACTTTGCTTAAGAGCCTTTGGTGAGGGACCTTGTCTAAAGCCTTCTGAAAATCTAAGTACACTATACCCACTGGATCCCCTTGGTTAGGGTGACCCGATGTCCCATTTTTAAAAAGAGAGTCCCATTTTGGGGGACTGTTTCTTATATAGGCACCTATTACCCTCCACCCCCATCCCATTTTTTCACAGCAGCTATCTGGCCATCCTACCCTGGGTCCACTTGCTTGTTGACCCCCTCAAAGAATTCTAGTAGATGAGTGAGGCATGATTTCCCCTCACTAAAACCACGTTGACTCTTCCTCAACAAATTATGTTCACCTCTATGTCTGATAATATTGTTCTTTATTATAATTTCAACCAGTTTGGACATTGATGAATTTGTCTTTTCACTCATGTTTGATAGCCTAAACTGTGCCCACTCTACTGAATTTGTCCTGCAGTTACTCAAACAAGGCTGCTGATCCATTGGAGCCTGTGCCACCCATTTCCGAGGCCTGATCACTGACAGCTTGGAAAGAAGTGGTACAGAAATACCCTTTCTACCTTGGCCTCAATGGTGAGATTAAAGGTGAACTGGCCCCTACTGTATTCCAGCCACGAAAGTCCCTTTTATGTCAGTTATGACTTCCACTCCTGATTCCATCCATCTGTACCACAGATCTTCTGTGTCCCCGTGGCCTCTGATCACTGCCACCACATACAAAAGGAATTAAAAATCACAGAAACTCAGCCAAGGAGGACTACAAGGGATACACCAACCTCTATTGACAAGACCCTCCTCCCGTGCCAGTTGGAGACAAGCTATGGCTCTTGACTCAACACTTGGTTACCTCCTGATCCTCAAGGAAACTAGACCACTGTTACCTTGGCCCATTATGGATCATCCAACAGATCAAGCTCCAGTTACCCTGTGGCCTTCAAACTTTTTTAGAAGTACTATGGAATACACGTTTCCTTGTTAAAGAAACTCCATTCCTGGATGTTCACAACTACTTCCACCCCTAATTGTGGTTCAGGGGCAGGAAGAATATTTGGTGAGACAGAGCCTGGATATCAAGCTTCTCTGAGGACCACTCTTGTACCTTGTGGACTGGTAAGGGTATGGCCTACCGAACCATTCACGAGAACTGGCCAGTAACATACATGCACCTGACCTCCTCCAGGGGAACGTCATTGATCACATCCCCACCGGCCGGGCCCAAGGACACTGGGGAAGCATCCTCAAGTTTGATATAACGTGATGAGTTATCCCTGAATAGAGCCTGATTAAGCCACGTGTGGGGATGAGTCATTCCTGTGCCAGTCCAGCCAATCCACAAGCCAGGAGCTGGTCTCATGTCTCTCAGCACAGGTATCTCAACCCCACACTATGTACAGATGTGGTCTCCTATCTCAAAAAGGATATATTGGCATTAGAAAAGGTTCAGAGAAGGGCAACTAAAATGATTAGGGGTTTGGAATGGGTCCCATAGGAGGAGAGATTAAAGAGGCTAGGACTTTTTAGCTTGGAAAAGAGGAGACTAAGGGGGGATATGATAGAGGTATATAAAATTATGAGTGGTGTGGAGGAAGTGAATAAGGAAAAGTTATTTACTTGTTCCCATAATATAAGAACTAGGGGCCACCCAATGAAATTAGTGGGCAGCAGGTTTAAAACAAATAAAAGGAAGTTCTTCTTCACACAGCGCACAGTCAACCTGTGGAACTCCTTGCCTGAGGAGGCTGTGAAGGCTGGGACTATGGGCTGGTCCCCACTACGGGGGGGAATCGACTGCAGATACTCAACTTCAGCTACGTGAATCACGTAGCTGAAGTTTGCGTATCTGCTGCCGACTTACCGTCCGTCCTCACGGTGGCGTTCGTCGGTGGCGCGCTCCCCCGTCGACTCCAGCTTGCGCCTCCCGGAAAGCTGGAGTTCCAGAGTCAACGGGAGCGCCACAGGCGATCGATTTCTCAAGAAATCGATTGCCAGAAGATCGATCACTACCCAATTCAGCAGGTAGTGAAGACAGGGGTTAAAAGAGAACTGGATAAATTCCTGGAGGTTAAATCCATTAATGGCTATTAGCCGGGATGGGTAAGGAATGGTGTCCCTAGCCTCTGTTTGCCAGAGGGGGGTGATGGACGGCAGGAGAGAGATCACTTGATCATTACCTGTTAGGTTCACTCACTCCGGGGCACCTGGCATTGGCCACTGTCGGTAGACAGGATACTGGGCTAGATGGACCGTTGGTCTGACCCAGTATGGCCTTTCTTATGTTCTTATGTTCACACGAGAAACAGCCGCTCGGTCTGCCCAGTGGCACTTCAGGGCTCAGAACTCTCCCGTCTGGTAGTGCTGACAGACCCTGCAGGCCTTGTCCTGTTCCAGACCTGCTTAGACTTCAGCCTTGTTCCCGGTCCTGCTACAGCACTGCTCTTCCGCCAGCTTAGCTCCCAGCCCTATTCTTGGTTTGTTGCAACCACACACTTCACTCCTGACTCTGGCTCCTACTCCTGGATTTGGTTCCTGGCCCGGTTGTCACTGCAGCAACCACTAGGCCTGGCCCTTCCCGTCTCGGTCTCTGACAGAACTCCCACTGGAGGCAAGGGGTGCACTCTCTGCTGTTTGCCTGAGGCGGAGTTACATGAGTACATCAGCGTGCATGTGGAGGTCTTTCTGCTGCGTCCTGTGTAAAAGTAATGCTCTCTGAGCTCCATGGCCTTTATGCCCCTCAGTGCAAACAGGTAATGTGCTTCAGGAACTTTGTGACCATCCTGCAGCGTCTTCTCACCCTACTGATGACAAGAAGCTGTCCTGCCCTGCCCTCTTCTTCCCACTGTCAGGCCGATGTTTATCTGGCATTAGATTTCCATTTAAGATTTCATAACGTCCAGCTGTATTTGAGGTAAAAATGTGTTGTCTAAAAAAAGTAATTCACTGAGAGGCGCTGGCTGGAAATCATTTTCTGAACCGCCGCACAATTTTAATCAGAGGACCATGCTGTATCCAATCAAGGGAGGATTTAGGAAAGAGGGAGGGAGGAGGGGTTCTAGTGGGGCATTCCCAAGGGAGCTGTAAATCCAAGCTCTGCTTCAGGAAGACAGGATATCACGGGCTTCACATTCTACACAAACCTAATTTGCACTAGAATTACATGGGCATTACTAATGTATACAGTAACTCAAATTGATTAGCTTGCTATTAGTAAGAGCAATGTGCTCACTTGGTAGCTGCGGTTTCCTTTAGCACAGGAGTATAGCAGGCTCAGATCTAATATAGTAGGGAGTGGTGCCTCTTAAAATATGCATGTTGTAATAAAGAGGCCACGTTCTGAGAGATGAAGGGTCACACAATGGGGGTGGCCAGCATCCTACTATTTTAGCACGTTAGCCTGAACTGCGTGCGCTCCCTCCAGTGCAAAAAACTGATCCGAATGACCCAGTCCTGCTCGTGTTGAAGTTTTGCTACCGACTGCAGTGGCAGCGAAATCAGGCCCAAAGTCTGTGTTTATTAATGACTATTATTACTGGAAGAACCCCCTGAGCACCCAGCCGTTTGCTATTACGAGCTTGTGCATCATGGGCACTCGGAGCTACATTAGACCATGGAGAACATTTTCAAAAGTGCCTAATTGACTTAGGAGCTCAAGTCCCATTTTTGGAAATGACTTTGGCAATTTGAAAGGCGATGGAAGAGAGGCTCCTAAGGCTCAGATCCCCAAAGGTATTTAGTGCTTGACTCCCACTGATTTCAATGTGAACTGCATGCCCAAATACCTTGCAGCTCTGGGCCTAAGTCACTTTGGGCAATGGAACATAGGGTATGTCTACACTACAAGTGGTACAGTGATGCAGCTCTAGCTTCAGAGTGTAGATGCTTCCATTGTTGTAATAATGCCACCTCCATGAAAGGCAGCAGCGAGTGTGACAGAAGAATTCTTCCATTCACCTAGCGGTGTGTAAATCGGGGTGTAGGTCAGTTTAACTGTCTCTATAGGGTGTAAACTATTCACACACACCCCCAAGCGATGTAACTAGGTCAACTTAAGTTTTAAGTGTAAACCAGACTTCAGGCTCCTAAGTCAATTAGATGCTTTGGAAAACATCATCTCTTGGGAATTGGCCCTAATTCCAGCACTTGTGGCCAGCCACCATGGCACTGCGCCCATGCAACCTGCCAGTATAGACAAGCAAAGCTGCCAGTCCCAACAGATCTGATAACTGCTTGGAACCAGGGTAAGCCCAGCGTTAAGGCAGAGATTTTGTCACCAATATCTTTAGTAAAAGTCAGGGACAGCTCATGGGCAATACAGAAAAATTCATGGAAGCTGTGATCTGTCCCTGACTTTTGCTAAAAATATCCCATGACAAAATGGGAAGCTGCTGGGCAGCGGCCGGGGCCAGCTGGGAGCTCCAGGGACCCCCAGGGCCTGTGGGGGCTTGGACGTCCAGGATCCCCCTCCATTCATGGCTCAGAGCTGCAAGGTCTCCTACCGCCCATTGTGGCAGGGAGCTGCAGGGGCCCAGCTAGGAGTGGCAGGGACCCTCCTCTGCCCCCCGCAGTGGCTCAGAGCCCCTACCACTCATGGTGGTTGAGAGCTCTGGGGTACCTCCTGCCCCCCACAGCACTGGGGAGCTGCGGGGTGCCCCCTGCTAGCTGCAGCAGCTGGGAGCTGCGCTGTCCCTCTGATCCGTGGCATCCAGGAACTGAGGGGTTCCCCACTGCCCTCAGCAACTCAGAACTTGGGTGGCCCCCACTCTTGGTATCCTGCAGCTCCCAGCTGCCGCAGGTTGAAGTCACGGAGGTCTTCGGAAGTCACGGATTCCCATATCAGGGAGCTCCACCTATAATACAAAGCCCATGCGTGGGTCATCAGCAGAGATTACACCTGGGAGCTGTGGATCTTTAAGTATGTTGCTCTGCTGACTGAACTAGAAACCTAGCTCTGTCAGCCAAACACTTTTGCAGATTTAAGCCTCTAGGTCCGGGATTCTCAAAGTGGGGGGGCCCTGGCCCCTGAACTTCACACGTTGAGCTGATCTTGAGTTAGATGTAAAGTTGTGTCCCAAACACACTAACACAAGGATGTTACTGACAAATGCGCTTTGCTAGGAACTGGACAGGTTAAGATTTCCTCTCTCAAAATGTGACATTCTATGCCCACAGACCTTACGCAAGGAGATGGGCCAGGGAACAACATCAACGCCCTCAGCCCTCAATCTTCTACATGGAGCCAAGAGCCGGGACTATGTGGACCTCTGCTCTGATCCATAAGGCAATTTTTATAGTCGCTGCCCATCTATAATCTGTCCCTTCATGCTGACATTTGGGGCAGGTGCAGAGGCCCCAGTGGTACACAGGGAATGAAGAGACACCTCCCACCTACCGGACTACTCTGCTCACTGACTGCCATCGGCCCCCTGAGAGAGATCTAAGTGTTGCAGAAGGCTCTGAAGTAGGTCGAGTTTTAGCTTAAGAGACCAGCTGATGGCTGAGGGACACAGTTTGGCTGCCTGTACTCTAGCACTGCCACGGGCGAGGTCAGATTTTTGCCTAGCTTTCACTACTTCACATTTCATGTTTTTAGCTTGGTTTGCATTTTGCAATTTTCTTGTATAATCAAAATCGAGTTTAAACCTATTTATATAACCAACGCGTTCCGTTTCAGCTTGGGTTGCATTTCATTACACTTGAATTTTACCGGTATAAATCTGGAAATGGATTTGCAGCCATTTTTATGATATGATCATATCTAACTCTTCTATAGCTGTGGTCTTCAAAGTGGGATGCATGAGACCCCTCCACGGGGGCCCACAGTGTCCCAGTGCCACCGCAGGATCGGCCCCAGGAGACCACCGAAAGCGGAAGGATTCTATTTTTGTCCCGCCGAAATGCTGCTGAAACCGGAAGCTGGCAGCAGGGGCTCGCGACCCCCACAGAACTGGCTTGCGACCCCCACTTTGAGAACCAATGCTCTAGCAGGTTGACTGGCTTGTTTGATTTTTCTCCCAGCTCTCTAGCTACAATCAAGCCCAAGTTTGCTGCACATTACAACTTGCTGAGAGAAGCATGAGCAGGAGTTTGTAATGGCCTTTGCTCCCTTCAACTTTGGAAAGGACTTGCACAGTAGTTCCTCTCTGTGTCTGGGTAACAATCCATGTCCCGTTTCTTAAATTACATTAGAGATGCATCATTCAAGAGCTTTTTGCTGCGTTGCTCTTTGCCTGTGGAACGCACGGTCAGTTGTGCCTCTCCGACTAGCATGTACAAAGTAGTTTCATTCAGCTTTTTGACGTGATTATTCTGGGACTATTATGTGGCCATAGGTACTGATTTTACACTCAGTGGGTGGGAAAACGCCCTCACAAGGCTGCGTGAAGGGCATAATGGAATGCGTGCTTGAGTTGCTGCCCTATTTCACTGCATGGGAGAGCAGGATTTTACTTATATATATAGTGAACACTAACACTACATACTTAACCCAGAGCATCGAAATACACACTTCAGATATTTTTAGGTACGTACTCTGAGCCACTGTTCAGTGTTTGAATCCGACTTATGGCAACGGCAGATATGCCATTAATTGCACAGGCCATTAGCGCACAGACGAACCCCAGCTCCTCCAGAACTGTGTAGGTGGGGCTGAAGCACAGAAATGCACATTTCCTACATCCCTGCTGATTACTGATCTGCGTGGCTGTGTGATTGCAGGAGAAGACCATTCAAAAATAACAGCAAAATTGCTCCTCGCTTCCCCACTGAGTCAGGTCACCTGCAGAACACTTTGGGGTTTATATATAATTCCCATACAGCTCCACTGCCAGGCAACAAACACCGGGGCAGACAGACATAACCGACACTTCTGGTTTTTTAAATACATAGGCTTAAACGGGGCAAATCCCTTCGCTTTTCAGTTCTTTTGGTTCCTCTTCCAGCCTTTGTCTGCCTTATCTGTTCGAGTGTAAAACTCAGGCCAGGGACAGTCTCTTACCATGTATCTGTATAGCACCTAGCACAGTGGGACTGATCTCAATTGGGGGCCTCTAGTCACTATTGTAATACAAATCACAACTTGGATATGGACTAACATCACATTCAGCTAATGCCTAGAAAAATAAAAAGCTGTTTAAAACATATCCCCTAGTACATTGCACAGACAGGTACAAATTAACAGCATTACAAAGTATTCACATAGTATATAAGGTGTTAACATACTCATCTGCAATTACACTCAGAAAGAAGCAGAATCTGGATTTGGCTTAGACATACAAAATGAAGACATCAGCACCACTGGTAAATCTAGTACAGGTATGTTATTTCCACAACCCTTTTCACCTGGGAAGGTCATGGGTTTGCACCGTGCACAGCTGTCTAGTGTAATAAATGAAATCCCAATTCTTTAAAAAGGGGTTATAGTAGCATTACAAGCAGGAAAGGCAGTTGTTAGCATAGAGGGAAACAAAGCCCAGGTGTCTGTTATTTACAGCTATTTCAGTTGTATCCTCCATAAAACATTCAGCCCCAAGTTTATATGCACTTGGAACAGACAGTAGCCAAATGTTATAGATTTCAACTGCCCCCTAAAGGCCAAATATCAGAACTGCATTTACATTTCCTACCTCTGACAAAATGAACACACAATGAAAATGAAATGAGGGTGGATTGCACTTCATGCCAGTAAGGAGCACTGAATCCAAACGTAGAAAGTAACCGCTGAGAGGACCTTGAGATCAACAGTTTCTCTTATTAGTCTCTGCATATTAGCAAGCGAAAACACATTATTTATCAACTCGCGCACTCTGAATCAAGGTCTGTGAGAATGCTGGCAAGGAGCAGGTCAAGAAAATATCAGGAAATGATTGTATCACATTGCAAATGGTATAGATGTCACCACCCTACAGCTCTCTTATTTTAGCCATAGATGTCAAAACACGGGGACAACCAAAGCTAGGCTGACCATACGTCCCGTTTTGAACGGGACAGTCCCGTTTTTTTAATGTTTTTTAACCGTCCCGTCTTTTTGACCAAAATATCAATTTTGTCCCGTTTTTGGGGCAGGACTCAGAAAAAACATGGAATCATAAAATGTCCCCCCCCCGCCGCCGCCGCCGCCGGCTCGCTCGGGCCCCCGGCTGCGGCTCCTGACAGCTCTGATCTGCCGCCTCCTCCAGCCCGCCGCCAGCTGCAGCCTCCTCCTCTCTATTCCTCCTTCCCTCCCTTCTCTCCATCCCCCCCTTCCTCCCTGCTCTCTCCCTCTGTCCACTGCCTCCTCTCACTCCCTCCGTCCCTGCTCTCTCCCTCTGTCCACTGCCTCCTCTCACTCCCTCCGTCCCTGCTCTCTTCAGAAAACCTGGCCGGCAGCCCCCCCCCCCCCCCCCGCCGGCTCGCTCCGCTCCCAGCTGCGGCTCCTGACAGCTCTGATCTGCCGCCTCCTCCAGCCCGTCGCCCGCTGCAGCCTCTTCCTCTCTATTCCTCCTTCTCTCCATCCCCCCCTTCCTCCCTGCTCTCTCCCTCTGTCCACTGCCTCCTCTCACTTCCTCCATCCCTTCTCTCTATCCCCTTCTCCATCCCTCCATCCCTTCCTTCCTCCCTTCTCTCTATCCCTCCATCCCTCTCTTCCTTCTCTCTATCCCCCTTCTCCATCCCTCCCTTCTCTCTCTCCCTCCGTCCACTGCCTCCTCTTCCATCTCCCTTCTCTCCATCCCTCCTTCTCGCTGTCCCTTGCCTCCTCCATCCACCCTGCTCCCTACCCCCATCTTCTCTCATCCATCCATCCTCTCCCTTTCTCACCTTCGTGCCTTCTCTCCCTCCGTCCCCTCCATCATCTTCATCCCTCATCCCCCCTTCTCTCTCTCTCCCTCCATCCTCTTCATCCCCCATCCCTGTTCTGCTTATTCCTCCATCCATCCCCCCCAACCCCCCTCTGCCTCCCCCCCGCCCGGTGCTGGGGGGCCCAGGTGGGGCCATGCCCCCCCCCACACCCTGTCCCATTTTTGCCCTCCCAATGTCCCGTTTTTGTCTAAAGGAAATATGGTCAGCCTACACAAAGCAAACCAACACTAGCACTCTTCACTGCTGGTTTCTATCACAATTAGGCATTTTATAACTGCTCCAATGAAAACTGGGCATTTTGGTAGACTTGGATAATGGCTAGGGATGGAAAATTAATGTGGATTGTACAGAAACTCTAGTTAAGGCATTCGCAGTTGACAGTCTGATCATGAGGAATTTTGACACAACTACTGATAGCCACTAACTCTGCTATACATGGCTCAGAGCATATCAGGTAGTAATTTATGTTTAGAAATAAACAAGTCAAGAGGCGTCATTACTGGTGCTGTATTTTATGTTTCACTTGGAAATTCCCATGACAGAAAGGAACTATAAATAAGCTTTGTTACAGTGGCCAACCTTATTACCTCAATTTGTGAAACGAGCAAAGTAAATGCATAGGATTTTGTATTCTTTGGTTTGTACTAGAAAGGGATGTGTTTTTGCCAGGCTAGAATGAGCTATTTACCCTGGGCCTTGGGGTCCCTCCTCTTGCATGCTTCAGAGGGGAATCCAAGAGTAGTGACTGCACTCAGATGGAACTGCAAATCCTAGGAGGAGATTCCACATGGTAAACCCTTTGACATGAAAATCATGCTAAGTGGGCCCTGCAGGAATTCAAGGGGATATGTAAAACCTGGAGTAGGTACTGAAACAGAGCAGATGCTCTGTGCACCTTGCTCCCATAAGGAAGTATGTGCTACAGCTATGCTACTGTTGCTGGTATAATTTCAAACTGGCAACAGAGTCCCAATTTACAGGGTTCTCTGCCCAGTGTGGTTTTAGGTGGAATGGCAGCCGGAGAAGCTGAAGGGGATATATCTGCTGCCTTTGAACTTGCTGCTCATGAGGCTGACCCAGCATAGACTTTACTAGACCAGAGAGGGTGGTGTATGGATTTTATAGGCCTCTTTGTTAGGAATGAAATTAAACCACAATCTGTCCCTGAATTCCTACTTCCACTTCACACACCTGCCAGGCAGGGATGAATAATAACTTAACAGGAGCCTGGATCCACCAAAATAGCAGACCCCTCCCTCTATTGGTATGTGCTTCCCTATTACCCATTAGATAGGGTAAGTGCAGATTTACTTTTACGCTGAAACAAAAATGAGAGAGTGGCCTATTCTGATGGGCGGAGCAAACTGCTTCCTCCAAAAAGAACCCTCCTTTACACACAGCTGGCAGGCTTCTGCCCTTCCTATGGCCATGTTTTGATGGGAAGACCCGTGATGACCGCAGTTCACTTCAGTCTGTCTGCCCCACCCCCTTGCCAATGGAATCACGGGGATAGACTGATCCTGCTGAGCTGTGTGTTTGCCAAGTCCTCTAAGGGGATTCCAGCCCTTGCACTCGGCTGGCTCTTGGACCTGGAGCGATGAGGTGAGGTAGCTTGTTGTGATGTACGGTGCATTTTGTTCTACTTAATAAAATGAATGGGAGAAATTCTGGCCTCACTGAAGTCAAGGAGAGATTTTCCACGGACTGGACAGTGGTTTATGAATGTTACTGGATTTTTTAAAAAAAACACCGAGTAAAAGAAAAAATTTGTTAGCATTTTTTAATTAAAAAAAACAAAACACAACACCTCATAGTAACACCATTAATTCTACAGCTTGGTATTAAAATACATCTGTAGGGTCAGTTCCTTTTAGACCGGTTCCATTCTTATAATCTTCCTAGAAGGGATTCCACACAAACCCCAATTCTGACATCTGGTTTAGAAAATAGGACAAAACCTTTTTCAGAGGCCCCATAATCCAGTCATGCCAGGAAAGGGTCATTTTCATTTTTCACACGGTCCTGTAGCAAATCATACATACATCATGTTACAAGAGAATGAACACAACCCTGAACTCAAACTTCTCATTGTTTCCACATTTTTTTTTTAAAATGGCCAAATCATGAAATCCAAATTGAGTGTGGTGCACGTGTCTCGTTTTGGAGAGTATAACATTCCAAACTCAACCGGCTCTCCCTTCTCTAGCTTCCATTTGCTTTTGCTGCACTAGTTCCTCCTCCTTCTTCTTGCAAAGCTTCACTAGATATTCGTCAGGCTCAATCCCCGTCTCCCTTAACTCTGACATGACCTTTTCCAGCCTGTGCAGTGTTCTAGCACTGTGAACTTTCCGGGAGGTGATGTACAACGTAAACTCTTCAAACCCCATCAGTTTACAGGTGTCTACATCACAGATATTTTTAACATCTTTGGTTTTGTCCACCCGTGGGAAGAAAACCAATCCTGACATTTTCTCCAGGTCTTCGATATGCACTTGGAATTCCGGTAGTTGGTGACTGAAGCCTATAGGATCGTTGGGTACCACAAAGGCCCCCAGCACCAGGGGCTCTGAGGACATTCTGCTTCGCCTGGCAAGGATCACCTTGTAGAGATGTGATGGCACAGCCACATCGCCCTTGCCGATTACCTAGCAACAAAACAGTTACATTAGAGATATGCATCCGAACCGGAAATTTGCCTAATCCTACGTCATCTGGAAATGAGCTACCATCAGCATACAATACATAACTAAGCATCAAGGAGATCATGAAAACTATACTGGACTACCGTATGCGCCCTCTGTATCAATTGCTTTGTAACTTTCAACACAACCCCTATTCTCATTGGTGAGCAGAGACATAGACACATGGCAGAGAACACACTGGAGGAGGCTGCACGGATGTTTGGGGGTGGTTTGAAGATTTTTTCCAGAACATTGTATTGGTCCCTCTCATCCTGACATCCTAATGCAACCCCTATACAACTGACTTTCCATTAAACTTAAAAACAAAGAGGATTCTAACTTGCTGTATGACTGCAAAGCCAACAAACATCTACAGGAGCAGATGATCCGTATTCCCAACTGTGCAGATTATTTCCTTTGTACCATCAACCATGCTGAGTGGATTATTTTTAAAGTGAGGATCTTGTATAACATATATGAAACATCAAAAATCTAGGATACAGCATTAGTAAGCACCCCATTTATACAACAATAGGATTCAACAACTGTAACATAAGCCAGCAAAGCAAAAGGAGAAAGGATCAGATCAAGACTTAGATTTCTGCTCCCCAGAACTATCTGGTATGCCTGGCATAGTTTTTTTGCTTTCATGCAGCACTGCTCCTGATCTCTGTGCCTCTTTGCCAACATTCCCCATATGATCTGCTCCTAGATGTCGATGTTTCTATCGCTGTTCCTTAGGGGCACTTGCACAACCTCTTTTCCCCATAGGCCCAGGAGATCCAATACTTCTTGCCCGCTCCAGGTGTGATCTGAGATGGCATTTCAAAAAACAGTGCTGTGGTGAACTTCTGCTGTCTGTGACCTTAGGGTCCTGAATTCATTTGAAGCCTGTGACATGCTCACACACATCCATACACAGGAAGCTACCCTTACAGCTGAGAGCCCTTCCTGTGCCGCGTATCCATCTGGCACAAGACACCATTCAATGAGGAACTGAATGTTCCCATTGCCGGGAAAATGAACTATTCAAATAAATTACGTTCAGGTGGGCATTTTACTAGGACCCTTTTATTTGCTATGTTGTTTATCTGGCATGTGGACAGAACACACAGTTAGCCAACAAAGTACAGTGAGGCTTATGTCTAGAAGATCTGAATTCTCTTTAACCCTTTTTATATAATTATATTTAAAAAACACAATTAAAATTGGCAAATAAAAAAATGAAGTAGATTATTTAACATGAACTATGAGGATGTCTGGTTGAATGCACAAAATCCAGAAGTGAAACACTGTATTCTTGGTTTATAACATATGCAAAGACAAAGACACTGGCAGCACATTTTCATTTTTTTACATCTTTCTGGCATGGCTGCTTTCTTTGGAGTCATATTTTATCTATTTCACTGCTGTGATTGATCCAATTAATTACAAGCATTTTTAAGTCCAGGTAATGGCTGAAATGTACTTTGGCTCTGCGGATATTCAGTATAATTCAGTTATAGAATAATCATCATCTCAAAATATTTTAGTGGGATCGTATGGAGCACTTTTGCACAAGATAATGCATTTTTAAAGCCCAACCTTGCCACTGGCTACTGAAGTATTCAAAGTTCAGTTCAGTCTGTTCCAATATTTAAGTTTCTGCAAGCACTGTGGTTGCTTTAGTGTTTGAAATAGTTCTTCACATCCTGTTGCAATAATTAAAAGCCTTAAAGCCCAATCAGTTTCAAAAGAAACTACCCTCTCCTTAGGAGAAAGGAAATGGAGTTTTCATTTTTGGCACAGTTACTTGGCAGCAATTCCACTGCTGCTCTCTCCATACAGATCATGATCTCAATTTTCTTTAGTTTACATTATCAACATCATCATAACAGCAAGCATTCTTCAGCAGGTGAAGACATACTGCTGTCTACAAGTGATCTTCCCTTTACGCCCAACCCTTTCCCAAATAAAACTCTCCCTGTGCATATAAGTCATGAAGACAGCACCAGGAAACACAATCCCTCAAATACCTTACGCTGAATTCCCTTTCAGTGAGGATAGATGTCTTGATCCTAGAGAGCTGGAGCTCTTAAGCTTCAAATCATTTTGCATTTAGCATTTAGAGTCCGTGAAGCCAGACTGACAGCTCCCAGGCATGAAGAGCTTAATCAAAAGTGATTAATGTGCAGGTAATTTTAAAACTGATATTAAAAATATTAAAAAATCAAAGCCCCAGTGCATTATCTGACGGATTCCAATTGAATTGTACAATGAACAGTGTTGCTCATTCTAGGTGAAATTCAATCCTCCGCAGGAAGTGACTAGCAGGAGGCCCATGCTCTGCTTTGTGGGTTCCTGGGGTCTTGAAGTGGTACAAAGGCTCTGTGCTAGCCCTGTACATAGGTGTGAATTTCACCCAGCGTGAATAAAACCATTCCAATGAATTTTGTCCTGTGACAGGTTTCAGCATAGTCCAAAACAGTCCTCTTACGCTACCCAGAACAGGTGTAAAACTTCTACCCCAGTCCCTTCCAGCAGCTTGTAAACACCCCTTTTCAGGGAAAGTTGGGGATGTATGTCCTTGTAAATATGTTTCTTTATAAGAAAAGTCTTCTGGAGTATAAAGCCTGCAGGTACAATTGGCAGCAAAAGTGACCCAACATCGACAGTTACAATGACAGAGTGTGGCTCTTAGAGCAAGCCATAATGGCAATGTTAATACACTGGGATTTAATTCAATATGCACACAATACACGACTTTGCATGATGGCTGATACTAGTGGGATTTGCTCGTAAAATGCTGCACGTGTATACTGCATTGTATAATTAAAATGATCTGTTGAAAAACGTAGCAACAAGAATCTTACCTGCCTCCATCATTACCCCCTTCTGCACAAGTACCTACACTGTCATACACACTTATTACTTGCCTGTATTTGAAAGAGGCTGTAAAAGAATCCTATGTATGGTTCTATAGGCTGTTCAATACACATATGTATAGCTGAATAGTCATTGAGGTGACCAGACAGCAGGTGTGAAAAATCGGGATGGGGGGAGGAGGGGTAACAGGAACCTATAAGAAATGACAAAGAGTCCTGTGGCACCTTAAAGACTAACTAAAGTATTGAAGCATAAGCTTTCGTGGGCCAATACCCACTTCGTCGGAGTGGGTATTAGCCAACGAAAGCTTATGCTTGAATACTTTAGTTAGTCTTTAAGGTGCCACAGGACTCTTTGTCACTTCTGCTATTCCAGACTAACACGGCTACCTCTCTGATTCTTGACTATATAAGAAAAAGGCCCCAAATTGGGACCGTCCCTATAACATTGGGACATCTGGTCACTCCAAATCATCAAGTGTGGTAAAGTATGGTTCTGCAGAGAGTGCAAAGTTTGAACAGAAATAATAGACGAGCACTTGAGCAATTCATTTTCTAGTGCCACCTTGTGGAGTTTCTTGTGTAACTGCAAACAGTCAGAAGGCATGTCTACACTACAAACTTAAGTCGACTTAATGTAAGTTGACATCAAGTCTCCACATTAACTCAATCGTGTGTCCACACCATCCTCACTGTCTCAGTGGAGTACATCCTCACTAATAGCGCTTGCATCAATGTACAGAGCAGTGCACTATGGGTAGCAATCCCACGGTGCAAACAGCCGCATGGGGTTTTGGGAAGGGCTTGCAAAGCATCGTGGAAGCAAAACATTGTTGGGGGGTGGGGGGAATGACAACATGGCTTCAGCCTCCCATGATGCAGTTTTGTCCCTCACCTGATACCAATGGCAAACAACCCATGTTTTTTGGCACCTTTTTTCTAAGGTTTAAGCAGTGCATACGCAATAGCCCAAGAAGCATGGACCCTGCTCAGCTGTGCTCTCTTGGTCTTTATGCTGCTATGCTGTGTACCACAACGATGCCAGCAATGACACCACTGGAGTGGTGGGGGAAAGCGTCTTACTGTGGTGGAAGAAATAAGGCAGCCTCCTTCCCAGAACCCTTCTGCAAAGTTTCCTAGAGATCTCGATGGAGGATCCCGGGGCCATCCCTGTGCATGTAAACAGGCTTTTCTGGGGAGCACCCTCTGCATAGCTGGAGTGGTCACCGGGAAGCAGATAGCCACTGCACAACAAAATATAATAGCATGTAACCCCTACACTTGGATTGGAAATGTATACTCACCAGAGGTGCCTTCCCAGCATCACACTCAGCCACCACTCTCTCCTGTGACTGGCTGGGCTCGGGGTTAAAAACATCTCCTGGCTGTTGGGGAGAATGGATCCACCACTCGCCTGTCTCCCATTCTCCTCCTCTTCCAGAATGTCCTCCTCATTGTTGCCTGAGGTGGCCCAATACTCAGACTCCTGGGAAGCGTCCATATAGTGGTGGGGCTGCTGTTCAGAATCGCATGTAGTTTATTGTAAAAGTGGCATGTCTGGTGGGCAGGACCAGAACTGTTTGTCTCTTTCGTCTTCTGCCGTGCTTGCCAAAGTTGTGTATGCCTGGCGCACTGCTGTGTGTGCCTGGTGTAACCCTTCGCATAGATGTCCGCATTTCTTTTGCTGTATCAGAGCTGTGCCTGCACAGACTCTTCTCCCCACACAGCAATAAGATCAACCACCTCCAGTGTACTCCAGACTGGAGTATGGTTGGGGCACTGAGTTTCCATGATCAGCTATTCTGGAGAGCTCGCCACACTCATCAAACAGGAAATGGGGATTCAAAAGTTCCGGGGGCTTTACCAGGGGAGGGGCTGTTTCCTGTGTAGCTGGCTGCTGTACAGCGGAGTTGAAAACAATCTCCAGAGCAGTCACAGCAAATCATTGTGGGACACCTCCTGGAGGCCAATTAAGTTGAATTACACAATATTGTGTCTACACTACCTCTCTGTTGATCCATCAAGATTGAATCAAGTGCTACACCTTTCATGGAGGTTGAGTACAGAAGTCGACGTTACAGGCAACTTAGGTCTGTGGCAGGGACCTGGTAGTATAGACTCTCTCTTATTAACTCGACTTAAAGTGTCTTCCATTGACCTAAGTTTGTAGTGTAGACCAGGCCACAGTGATCTACAGTACTTTAACTTGTCACATTCCTCTCCTTGTATCCCTGAGTCAGATAGCGTATTCCCCTACTGTAACTCAACAGAAAACAGGTTAAGATTATCCATGTGTACATGTCTTCTTTGATTTATTCTAGTCTATCCACAGGCAGAGGATGATCTTTTAACAATCACCATTTTCAACAGCAATCTGTCCTGGCTGGAAAACAGCAGTGGCTCTTTTATGGCATTTGTGACTAATAATAATTCTGAACTAATACAAATCAGGAAACACAGCGGTGTTTTTAGTTTCTGCTTCCACACCTTATGGGGTCCTGTTAAGATTAGAGAACTGAACAGCACACGAGATCGCCTCAGCTTTGGATGCTTCCAGATCTCAGCTTCTATAAAATTTGATCCAAGAAGCTTGTGTTTTTTTTTATTAACTCTCTCATGACCAAATATGATTTTGTATATATCCAACTAAAATTCTCTTTTTTTTTTAACCTTAACAATATTCACATCTCCCTCATTGTTGGGAATAGCAATCTCGAATTTCTCATATAATTTCTCTTTGTTGCTCTATTAGTTTTGCTACCAACACTGACTAATAAAAATATTCACTGACCCATGAGTTTCCTATCACATTCACTTTTGCCCTGGATTTTCGATATTCTTGCTATTTCACCAGGAAGAGATTAGTTGTGTGATTGAGATTGCACTGTCCCACACTGATGCATTATTAGGCCTGTTTTCAACACAAAGATTTATTGTTTTCACAAGACTTTGAAATTCCTATAAATAAGTTAAAGTATCTATCTTCGGTACCTGATACTGAGGGCTAAGAAAAATAATTCTGCGCTTTTATGAGGATAAGGGGAGTGGAATAGATGTAGCAATAAGTATCCAAGAGGTTATTAAGACAAATATTTCAGAGGCTTGATTCTGCTAACTGGTACAAAGCACGTCCATGACAATCAGAGTTTTTGCTGCGTTTCTGCTGAGATTTCCCTGACTTGTCACATGATTACAATGGTACCTTGGTGACTTTCACCTTCACTTACTATGACAAATCTGCAGCCTGAGACAAACAAATGAGTTTAAAAATGTTTTAAAGTGTTTTAAAATGTTACCAGATCAGAGTAAGAACAGGAGGCAAGAAAAGGGATTCACTCCAAAGATATAAGCTGCCCCTTTCTTTCTTAAGGATGCTCAAAGAGGTTTGTCCATTTTGCTCTCTCCTCAACGCAGAGGGTTTGTATTACTTACTTCTTTTATTTATTTCAGGAGAACTGGGATGCAGCTGAACCTTAAATGTCCAACTACTCCACAGAACATAAGTATTTCAACATGCAGGTACACCAGCAAGCACTTACTGCATTTCAATTCTGAGTTGAAATTTCTCTCAACCATTACAGATTGCTTTATTGCTACAAGGTCTAGGGAGGATGGTGATTTATGAGCCTCTCCACAAGTCCAAAATGACATGAGCTGAAAAGCAACAAAAATATCCAGTATGGTTCTTTAATGTCACACTGGCTTGGGCTTTGTCTACACTACAAAGATAAGTCGACCTATGCTAGGTTGACTTACAGCCGCCGCATACATTACTGCAGTGGCTGATGTATTACTCTTCTTCTGTCAGTGGTGGGTGTCCTCACCAGGAGCACTTCCACTGACTGAAGAGGGGAGATGAGAGCCCTGACTTTGAGTTCCCCACATCTCCACACAGCTCCCTACCAGGAGCTCAGCTGTTTCCTGGGGCTTCTTGTCTCCCCCCTTCCAGCCAGGATGGGGGAGGGAAGCCACCTGGGACTCCTCACCCCTGCACTTTCAGCCAGGAGTGGGGAGGCAGTCACATGTAGCTTCTTGCCTTTGCACTTCCTGCTGGGAGCGGGAAAGCCACCCAGGGCTTCTCGTGTCCAGCAGGGAGATCCGAACCCAGAGTCCAGTCAGCTGCTGTGCTCCCAGCGGGGCATGGGGAGCTAGGACACCAGGGCTCCCAGTAGGGAGCCTGGGCAGCAGTCCAAGCCAAGAGCCTGGGTGACAGCAGCACGGCTCCGGAGCTGACTTTCTTGTCAATTTCATGGCTGATGTAAGGAACTCAGTGTCTACACACAGACACTGCTTCACCCTAACTACACTGACATAAGCCCTATGCCTCTCACTGAGGTGGTTTTATGTCGGCATCGCAGGGGAGTTATATCAACGGGAGGAGCATTTCAATGTGTACACCTCCACTGATTTGTTGACAAAAGGGAGTAATGTAGGCAAAGCCTTGGTCTTCTGTTTTCACAGTGCTGTTAAGTCTTTCAACATGCCACTATCACCTGGTGTGTACACCCAGGGCTGGCGCTACCCATTAGGCAACCTAGGCAGTCGCCTGGGGCGGTGGAATTTGGAGGGCAGCCTTTGGCCCCCCTCGGCGGCAATTCGGCGACAGCTCAATGGCTTGTTCGCCGGGCATGGCAAGCTGGCGCCAAATTGCCGCAAAACCTTTGGTGGCAGCTCAACAACTCAGTGGACACTAGGATGCCCCATTGCCGGTGCCCCCTCCTGTGCTTGCCACCTAGGGTGGCAAAATACCTGGTGCCAGCCCTGTGTACCCCTGTTTCTGTCTCGAACACAGCTCAAAAGACCTTATTTGGCCACACTCCTATAAATGGACGCCTCTGTTCTCAGAAGTACAGTATGTTTGCAATTTGCACAACAGAACCTAGCCTGCTTAATTGTATCCAATTTGAAAATTAATTCCAGTTCCTCAGTTTCTCGTTGGAGTCTGTTTTGGAAGTTTTTCTGTTTCAAAATTGAAACCGTCAAATCTTTAATGGAATGGCCAGGAAGATTGAAGTGTTCTCCTACTGGTTATGATTCCTGATGTCAGATTTGTGTCCATTTATTCTTTTGCGTAGAGACTGGCCGGTTTGGCCAATGTACATAGCAGAGGGGCATTGCTGGCACATGACAGCATACAATTAACCGGGGGCTAAATAGGACTTGCGAATGGTTCTCTCATTACACTAATTGATTGCATTTCCTGAGTTAATTTACCTGACGCAGAAATCCATTTCAAAAGGCATTTTTTTCTCCTGCTGATAATGGCCCATCTACATTTAACAGCCCTCTTAAAATTGGTATGCTAATGTACAATTTTTTTTCTTTCTTTCTGTGTGTATAAATGCATCTTACTTCTGTTCCATTCTATGCATCCGACGAAGTGAGCTATAGCCCACGAAAGCTTATGCTGAAATAAATTAAGTTAGTCTCTAACGTGCTACAAGTATTCCTCGCTTTCTTTATGGATACAGACTAAAATAACATGGCTGCTATTCTTGAACCTCCAACAAGGTAGTAATACGTTTGCACGGAAAGCAATTATGATGTCTAAAAAGTTGCACTGTGCCATCTAGTGATGAGAAAATGCAAAACGACTGTAAACAAAATTAGCGACAGGCACTGGGCTTTCATTACAGGGAGCTTCAGCTCTGAGCTGGCAATTACCTGAGATTTCTGCAGGACACAGTCAATAGAAATCAGATTCCATCAGGACTTAGCTGCCAGTACACATTAACCAGTCCTGCACACTTTCCCCGCATCAGGCAATCTTGTCAAATACATTAAAACAATAACTACAGAAATTTCCTCTGCACTACAGTAACCTCGTCCTCCCAGTGCGCGTTTTGAAGCTCTCTCTATGCAACAACTATGGGGAAGCAGGAAATCCGTAATCCAGTATCTCTTGGAAACAAACACAGAGTCAACTCTCCTGCAATTTAAATCTATGCTGTCATCAAGGTCCAAGAATAGCAAAATTAAGGGGTCAGTTAAATCTCCAGGTCATCTGCAATGCCGTCCCCTGAATCTTCAGACACATTCTCCCTCTTGCTCTAGATTCAGCCTATGGCCTCCTCTGGTCCAGTGTCTCAGAGAAGACACTTGATTTGCCTTACCGATAACTTCAGGGACAACGCTGATCAGGTCCATTAGATGTCTTGCTTTAGATAACATCATTCCTATTGATATCACCCCAGGATTAACTCAGTACAGCTTTATTATAATTTGATCCAGAGTTCCTTATAGAAACAGGCTTTCTGGAATCTTCCTTGCTGTTAGTGTGTTTTTTCCTGGCCTTGATTGTCCTGAACATTGTCTATGCTCTCCGTTCCAGTCCCATTGTCCTCTCACATTCATGTTGCTATTGGCCCTTTTAGAGCATTAATTCTGTTCTTATAGCCCAAGTTTCCCTGGTTGATCGGGCTCTGTCACATGACATTATGAGGGAGTGAGGAGTTTGAATGCAGTGCTGTTCCAAGGGCTCTCTATCTTATTTGTAAAGCTTTTTCCTGAGGTTGTGAACAGTAATACAGAAAAAATATCACATGCAGAAGAACTATGCTAAGAAGATGTTAAAATTGAGGGAGAGAGAAACCGACCTCAGAACAGCCAATAGCTGGGTCTTCCACATCCCAGATGTGCCACCGGAATATAGAGTTGGTCTCTTTCTCAATCTCTCCAGTCGGAGTGGTTTCACTTGGTATAAACAATTAAATACGCTGTGGGTCAGAGGGGGGGACTAACACTATAGCTCGGTTTTGACTAATCATTTTCAAATGAAAAAAACGTTTTGTTTAAAATTTCTGAATGAGGTCTACGTAATTCAGCCTCCTTGTACATGTATAGTATAATACATTCTTTAACAAATGATCACACACTATTTTTTCCACAAAAATTGTGCCTCATTTGGCGTTAGGCAATCTAACTATAGCAGTCACTACAACTTCCCCTATAACAACTTTAATACATTAAAAAAACAAACCCACAGACTGCCTTCCAGATGTGTGCATTGCTAAATGAAAGCAACCACATGAGCCTCTTTTTACCTCCCCGGTATTTAAATTATTTTCATTTGTACATCATGTCCAAATTTCACAGCTGAGGGAGCTATGCACATTTACACCAGCCAAGATCCTGGCCCTTAGATCATATGCCTTTTGGGGTAGAAACTGTGTCTGCTACTTGTCTCTATAGTACTAAGCATATCTGGAGTGCTAATAATGGTACCAAAGTTCGCTTCCTTCTGTGTTGCAGGTTCTTTTCCCTTGTAATATCTAGATTAAAAGATTAATAAAAACCTTTGAGAGGTTCTTGATCATTGTTACATCACCACCACACACTTGAGAAGGTGCTGTTGGGGATGACAGCTGTGCACCCATCTTATATTGTTGATTTCTGTCTTGTGTTAGGAAAATGTATTGAGTCCATTAAATCAGCACCTTTAAACATTAAACAAAAGACAAATACTTCCAGTAATTATTAAATACTTTGTTTTAAAAAGCATCAAGCAGAAGGTCTTCTTTGAAATAAACCAGATCTCAATTGTGCTTTCTTTGGACAACAATTCCTGAAAACGTTTGTTATGATTTCATTGTGAGCAAAGGGTGGAGAGAGGAGTGTGATGCAATAAAATTACTGTTTAAGTCGTATTTAAAACCAACAATCTGCCAGCAGAGGAAAATCACTAAACTGACATTCACTGGAGAATAGTAATATATAAAACAAGACAATGTCATTTTGATTTGCTCTGGACAAAGATGAAAAACCTGCATCTGCCTCTCCAGTGACACAGAACAGATTCTTCCTGTTGGCATTCTATTTTACATTTTTATATATATATATATCTCAAATACCAAGCACAACCATCAATCTATCCTTTGCAATAAAAGCCTCCACTGGAAGTAGATGACTTGTCAGAATTTATCTTGGCATGCAGCGACTTCAGCCAATAGATAGAACAACGTCGGCATATAAGGAGTTTGAGATTAATTCCCTTTCTTGAATAAAACAACAAATGGTACAGCAGTCCAAGCAGGAACTGGGAACAATGCCATGGCTGCTGCTCTGACTTCCCTCTATAGCTTTGTTTACCTGGAACACCTGCAGAAACTGCCGCGGCCGCTTACAGCTCTCAGTGGCCATGGTTCACAGTTACCAGCCAATGGGAGCTACGGGAAGCGGTGGCCCAGCCCGTGCCGCTTCCCACAAGCTCCCATTGGCCGGGAACGGCAAACCATGGCCACTGGAAGCTGAAAGTGGCCATACCTGCAGATGCTTAGGTATATAAAGTTTCTCATGGCCCACCAGGAGCTTATCCTAAACAAGCCGCAAACCAAGTTTGGGAACCACTGCTCTATAGTGATCTAAAAATAACTTTGGGGGGATAACCATGATGAGGAAATCACTAGCCTTGCCACCAGAGGGTCTACATTTCACCATTTGAATAGCCAAGAACAAGAAAACACAGACTGACCGGTGGATCAGTAAACAGATTAATCCATACATGCACATTTTAGTACTTAGACATCTTTTGTTTTACAAAAGAAAACACTGGAGGCGCATAAAGATAAGAGTAGACCAGCCATTGCATTTACACTGTTAGATCCTTGGCATGTAATTTCGGTGCTTGAGTCTACATTACTACTTCAAACGAGTGATACTTTCCCACGTTATCTGCATCAAACAAACAGTGAGATTAGAGGCTGTTTGTGGATTCTGGAAACTTCCATTTCTAGGTCACTGGTTTGAACACAACGTAGGTCACTACCAAAAGATGGCTAAAAGGGAACCCACCAGTTCTTTCTCAGTAGCAAAGTCTTTGGGTTGCTGGTTGTAGGAGTGAAATCCTGGCCTATGAAGTCAATGGCAAAACTCCCATTGACTTCACAGGGGCCAGATTTCACTCCAGATATTTATTATTAATGAAATTTTTTGAGTGACTTGGTGAATTACACCCCTTTTTAGGAGCGAGAATTAGTTTTTACTGGTGAATAAAAAATTCCTACACTTCAAAGTCTTGCTCCCCAAGAGACAAACTCCTAGTGAGAACAGAAGAGTCTCTACTGCAAACAATATTCAAAATGACAAAAACTGAGGAATTTTAGATATTTTCAGTGTAAGTTTTATTTACAGTAACGGAATGAACCCTTAACACAAGTGGCTTTGTCCATATGCTACAAAGCACATTTGCAAATAGAATCAGAGAGGTAGCCGTGTTAGTCTGGAATAGCAGAGGTAACAAAGAGTCCTGTGGCACGTGGGCTAATACCCACCTCGTCGGATGCAAGCAGTGGAAGTCTTCCACTGCTTGCATCCGACGAAGTGGGTATTAGCCCACGAAAGCTTATGCTTCAATACTTTATAGTTAGTCTTTAAGGTGCCACAGGACTCTTTGTTACATTTGCAAATAGCAAATTCTTTCTATTAAAAGTCTATGAGTATCAGGCACCAGCAAGCACCTACCATCTCATGCTACTGCAAATAACTAAACAAATACACAGCTGAACGGTTGCAAGTTGAAAAGACTACATGTTCCTTTAGAAGCAGCAGAACTACAGCCAAATTATAACCACATTAGGTTGAAATGTAGCTTGTTTTCTGTTGTATTCTACCCCCTTTCCTTTTCATGACATTTAATAGTGATTCTTTCTAAAATTCACAAACACATCTAAAACACCAGCTAAAATAAATAATCATACATATATATATATATAACTAGCAAAAATACCCGGCATTGCTCGGGTCTGTCGGAGGGGGGGATGGGGGAGAGAGCTGAGCGAGTGCGGGGTCCGGGGGGAGGGGGGAGAGAGCTGGGCGAGTCGGGGGGCCATTGGAGTGGGAGGTGAGATTTAAAAATTTTTCGATTCTTACCTGAGGGGGGAGAGGGCTGAGCGAGTGGGGGGTCCATTGGAGTGGGGGAGGGGCAGAGCTGAGCGAGTGGGGGGGCCGGTGGAGTGGGGGGGAGGGTGAGAGAGCTGAGCAAGTGCGGGGTCCATTGGAGGGGGTGAGGGGAGAGAGAGCTGAGCGAGTGGGGGGGCGTTGGAGGGGGAGAGAGCTGAGCGAGTGCAGGGGCCGTTGGAGGGGGGGAGGGGGAAGAGAGCTGAGCGAGTGCGGGGTCCGTTGGAGGGGGGTATTATTACATCATAACTATGTCACAGAGAACAGCAGCTGCCCAGCTGATGTTAATGGGCTTTAAAAAATTTCACCCCTAGGGGGCATCAGAGGTGAGATTTGAAAAATTTTCTATTCTTACCCTGATTAGGACCCTAAAGCCTATAACTGTACCAAATTTCAAGTCTCTAGCTCAAACGGTGTGGAAGGAGTAAGGGAACATACATACATGCACGCACACATACACCATTTGACTTTTATATATTGTGACAGAATCAGACCAGAAGGGTATAGGAGAGTGCTGGAAGGGAAGTACATCAGCCTCAGGATGAGCAGGTCCCTGTTCCCTGGCTAGCCAAACAGAGAAGGTTCTAGAAAGCAGCAGAAACAGCTAGCCTGATTGGGACACCTGGCTGAAACCACTTAAAAACCCTCCCATTTAGTCAGGTGGGTGTGGGTGTCAGGAGTTTGGGAGGCGTTGGAGCAGAGAGCAGTTTGGAGGTGTTGGAGCGGAGGGAGTTTGGAAGGAGGCCCTGAGAGAGACAAGGGCTATGTGGATGGTCACAGTGAGTCTCTGAGGCTAGTGAAATCCGCCAGGAAACGCAGGACCCGCAAGTATAGACTTGGAGCTTTGTCACAATATATAGATTAAAGATTTCAAGTTGAAATAATTCAAATAGTAAAACTAATTAAATTACTCCCACCCTCGAACTAAATATATGCTAGTTTGGGAATATAGTACAAAAATTAATGACAAAAGTGTTAAGTTGCAAAGGGATCTATCCACTGTATCTCATTCTGGGAAAAGGTAATTTACTAAAGAGGGTTTATAAATGTGACCATCCCTTTGACATTTCCTATCCCAGACTCATATAAGATTGAATTTCACTTCATAGCTTGTATTAAGACCAAAACTGATACAACATTCATGAAAGATGTGAGTTGTCATCATACCCCAGGATGATGAAGGTGTCTTGGCATCAGACTAGAACAAAATGATATAGTAATCAAAGCTGCAGGGACACACTGTGCTACAGTATTATTCAATCAGAGTATATTGGTATCAAGTTACTTGGAATAAAGGCAGTAAGATACAGAGACTGGTCTTATTTTTACCTGTGGAGTACTAAAATTAACATTTCAAAACTGATAGCCAGAGTTGGAGTGTTCTTTTATTTAAATATACCCCGTCCTTTTCTAAGTACTGGGAGGAGACATTGTTCTGCCAAAGACACAATTTAGAAAATGTGGACTAAAATTCAACATAGTGGAAACAACTGCTAGATGCTGAACAGTTCTACAGTTGGCTGGAAAATCATTGTCATTTTTAAAATATTCTCAGGGTCCATCCTCTGGATCCCAGTAAAGCTGGAGTTGACGGGGGAGCACGCAGCCGACTGCTGCCGCCATGAGGACGGCAGGTAAGTCGACTGTACATCCATATTAACGTAGCTGAAGTTGCGGATCTACAGCTGATCCCTCCCTCTCGTGAAGACCAGCCCTAAGAGCAGTTGGTCAAGCAAAGAGGTGGGGGAGGGGAATTACCAGTCAACTCAATAGCATTTCGGTCTCTTGGTTGTAATGCAATAACTTCTGAACACCTTGTCCAAAATTACAATGAACATTTAACGCAGGGGTCAGCAGCCTTTCAGAAGTGGTGTGCTGAGTCTGTCTTTATTCACTCTAATTTAAGGTTTCGCATGCCAGTAATACATTTTAGATGGTGTTCGTAGATGGTGTCTTTCTACAAGTCTATAATATATAACTAAACTATTGATGTATGTAAAGTAAATGAGGTTTTTAAAATGTTTAAGAAGCTTCATTTAAAATTAAATTAAAATGCAGAGCCCCCCAGACCGGTGACTAGGACCCAGGCAGTGTGAGTGCCACTGAAAATCAGCTCGCGTGCCGCCTTCGGCACCCGTGCCATAGGTTGCCTACCCCTGATTTAACGCATCAATGGGTGTCATAAAAAATAAGAGGCGACAGGGAGGGAGGACAAAGATTACAATGATAAAGCTCCATCAAAATTCCACTGAACTCAACAGTTGTTTTTTTTTGTTTTTTTTGTTTTTTTTTTTGGGTGGGCCTAAGCCCACCTGTTACTGAAGTTCCTCCCCCAGCCTGGCGGGAGGGACACTAGACCCGGGGCCAATTGATTACGGGGGACAACTAATGAAAAAAGGACAAGGGAGTGAGTGAGGGTTACAGGTTCAAAACGAGGGTACAGGATGGGGACACCGAGCAGAGAACCCCGCTCAGCGCCCACTGCTCCATGAAAACGCAGAGGGAGGCTGTGGACGCCGCCCAGTGGAACTCTGCTCGGATGCGTGACTGAACGAGTGACCGGATGACCTGAAAGAGACCCCACAGTCGCACCGGACCCCCCCGTCTAGCATCCTCCTCCTGGTTTAGCGCCAGGAGGAGGTTGACGAGGAGGTCTCGCAACTTTGTGGGGCCATGGATGGGGTGTCCAAAATAAAAAGGTGTGGGGAGAAGTGCAGCCAGCACCTCAATAGGAGGTTCTGGAGGAGCCGGAATAGGGGCTGCGGCCTGACGCACTCAAGGTGGGCGTGCGCCAGGTCCTCCTGCCCCTTCCATGGCACGAAGGTGTCGGGCACGGGAAGGAACCGCGCCAAGTACACGCCCGTGCTCTCGGCTCATTAAAGGAGCCGCCAACTAATATCCCCGGCGGGCCGTGGAATTAGTGTGGAACGGAAGGTGGCCCACCGGGGCCACTCACCCTCGTTCGGTGGTAGGTAGTCCCGCCACTTGGTATCGGGGCGGGACGCGAGGGTGAGCTCAACAGTTGATTTCACTGATTTTTAGATTAAGCTTTAGGGCTGAGACTTTCAACGATGGCAAAGGGATTTGCCCACCTAATTGCTATTAAAATTAATGGGAACAGGGCACCCAAAACCCTTCTGCGGCTTTGAAAGCCCCACACTGGGTTAGTGTTGTGATGGTTCAGAGATGTGTAATTTTTAAAATGTATAAATAAATGATTAAATAGATACATATACATCAGCAAACCCCACTGGCCCTCTAACTAGTTATCGTGCATTATAGAAGCACTAAGTACAGTTTTAATACAGCTTTATAAAGAAGCATTTAAAATAAAGGATTTTATAACAGAATTTACTGCAGCACAATTTCAGAGCGTAGGCAAGCTACACTAGTGCTAATGTCTATTCCAACATTTTGCAAGTACTACAAAGGAGTTAACTTTGTTTTAACCAAACTGCAAGACAATGTTTATTTGCTTCTGTTTTATGTAAAGATACTGTTAACCGTGACATTCAATTTAGTGTATAACAGCAGCACAGATACCTACCTGATAGGTAACTCTTTTCTTTCCATCATCCCCGGCCTGAGGCAAGGTCAAAGGTCCAGAAACTATCCAAACATCTTCAAATCGCTCTGTCAGCTCCCGACAATACATTTCCATTCTGCAAAGATATTCTTCACGTCAGTGGGTGAACTTTAATTTTTTAAAAAAAAAATCATGCCTAGGTCATAGAGGGCAAGACAAACTACTCTCAAACAGTTTGGGGAGTTCATTTTCAAAAATATGTGCCTAAGCTGCATGCCAAAAATGGGTAAATGCAGCTATAAGGTGAAGTAGTTGTTGTCCCATCTCCTTCATGTTCACCCCCATTGGTTAATTTACAATTGGTCATGCATTTTCTGCACACACTTGAGCCCTCAGATCGGCAGTTTCATCACATTCCCTCAAAACTCAAATTCCCCAATCATTTCCTCTACTGAGCTCTTGATCACTTTCAGTAAATAAGAATTTTGGGGGGCTGCATCCTATCTCATTTCAAAAAAATATTTATATTATTTTTTGTTTGCTCCTCCAGAGAGGAATTGCAGTCCTTCATCATACTTGCAAATACTTTTGTAAAATATATAAGTAGAGAATTTTGTAAGTGGCATTTTTTAGTATCTTAAATGTCAAATTACAAGTGTTCAGACATACTCTCACATGCACTGATGCCATTTCCAGTCTCCAAGAAACTTATTGCTCTTCTGTGTGAAACTGATTTGGACCAATGCGACACTGACCAGCACAAACACTGCCTTTGGGAAAGGTATCAAACCAAACTCCATACTTCTGGGGTTCAGAAAAATACTTAGGGAATTTAGTTTGCAGCATGGAAATTTTGCCCAGGTGAACAGCTTGCCAAGTCATGCCTAGTTTTCATAAAATGGAACTAATTATAGCCACTCTTCATATGGTTCCTACAGCTCACAGCAGCTGCTTACATCAAAATCATCACTGTGGGGACCTCTATAGATGAGGAGAGGGGAGGTGTGTCACCTTTGGTTTGCAAGTCTCCCTTTGGTCACCTCTGAAATAGTCAAACGTACAAACAGTTATTTCATATACTTGGGCCAGGTAGGAGAGAGAGAGGAAGAAACCAATGGGATAAATTAGAAAAGCATGGTGTTGAGAGAGATTTTTTGGTGGGGAGAAGTAAGGCGATAGAGAAAATATAGATGTGGCAGATACAATGTGTGTGTGAGAGACAGAGAGAGAGAAGGGTACTGAGGGGAGAAAATGAAAAAAGAATACAGACACTAAAAGACAACACTAGAAATAATCATTTATAGGAAAGAGAAGTGAAGCCAGGAAGGGGTAGAAGAAAACAAAAGTGAGACAAAAGGTAGAGACGTAGTAAAAATTGTGTCATGCGATATAGAAAGCTGATTGGCAATATGAACTGAATAAATAACACAGAGTGGTTTTATTCCTTTAATCTGCAGGGGACATGGCACTGGGAGAGGAAGGGAGCAGCAACAGTGATATTTAATTCTGCTTAGTAGGCTAAGACCTGGGGGCTGTAGGTGCCGGATGCAATTTTCAGGCTCTTCCCATGTTCTCCTGATTAGCCGGAGTTCTCGGCCAACAGAGGTAACGGAGGCTTCCGATCCTAAACTGGCATATGCCTAGCTTTAGCAGCAGTGAAAACTTGTGCTCAAATTCCTGAGGCATTAAAACAATAGAATATCTTTTAAAATGTTATAGTGCATTATTTATCCATAACATCATGTAACCTTACCTAATGCCTCATATGCTTTTACATATAGTCCTGTAAAAGTAGAGAGCAGCGTTTGCAAGAATAATGAATCATTTCCTATGCTAGATTTTTAAATGTAACATTTTACAGTATTTTACTATCCTCTCTTTGACTGAGCCTTGTAAAATTCATCACTCCCTCTGATTTCTGAGCCTTAAAAGATGAGCCACACAAGTACAGAATCAATATTTGTTTTAGTTCCTAATTAGTTTTCACTGCAAAAGAACAAAGGAAAACAGCCAGGATGAACAGCTAGTACACATCATCCAGTTCCATCATCTCGATGCTGACAGTCTTCACAAGTGAAGATCTCGGCTGGTCGTTACTTGGATGCATGTACTCCTGTCTGGCCTTGTAGGTCTCAAGCCTGTAGCCGTGGGAGTGCTGTGGGGAGTCATACTCCAGTCTTCCACCTGGCAGCTTTCAGACAGCAGCTGGGACCATGGCTAAAGAAGCCCCACTGGACTATGCTCTGACTGGGAGAACTCCAAATCTTCTGATTGGGCCATAGCGCATATTTAAGCCAGATGAGATCAAAGAAAATTGTCCCTACTGTAGTAGGAAGCGGGCCTGAAACACAAGCCCTTGTATTAGAAGCCTGGTATGAGGCCTAAACTAAAGTAGTGGTCAGGGCTTTGCTACTATAAAGCAAAGTTAAGTTATGAGTAAAAGGCAGGGCCTGCTTGCAGAATCTGGCAAGAGCAGGGCTAATATTGCAGAAACACGCATTCTGAAGAAGAGCTAGGCACAGGCCACGCATGCAAACACGTTCCAGGAGGGTGGTACCAGAACAGCCCGATACCAGCACATTCCCCAAAGATAACGGGAACATGCTGGCCCTTCTTAAAGCTAAGGTCAGGATAACAACACGATGGATAGAGATGTTTTGATTAAAACAACAGGTAGAAGGTGATGGGTAGTAACCGGCTACATCAGAAGGTGTCAGCTAACTATGTCAGAGGGACAATACGTAACTTGTTTGTACTGACGTAATACAATGGAGTCTCAGGGGGAGCTTCTTTGGCCAGCCTAGAGGGCAGTGAAAAGTCCTGCCACTGATTGAGCTGTGTTCATTGTAACGGGCATTCATGTGCTAGTGTAACTACAGACATTGATCCAGGGAGCTTGGACCATTCTTCATTCGCAATAAACCTGGCTGGGTACCGTCATACCTTAATGTATCTTGTGGTCACTGGGCGGTTCGTTCGAGGTCTGATGTGCCAAATGTCTACGCAGAGCTGGGACAGCACACAGGGAGAGAACACGAACAGCCCCCCCCTCCCCCCCCCCCCAAAAAAACCCAACCATCTACCACCACCTACAACTGGGCTTCACCCTGACACAGACTGTTGGTCTGGCATTTACCTGTTCCTGACCTCCTGGTATCCTGATTCAGCCTGAATCTTGACAACTGCCTCCTGGTTCCTTCCCTCTGGTTTGACTCTGAATTCTAATCTCCTGGATTCCAACCTAGCCTAATTGCTGGTAATTTGCTCCTGGTCCCTTGGCCCGTGCCTGACTTTAATCTCTAGGCCAGGGCACCCAGACCCCGGGCTTGACAGCTTGTACAGCCCTCTGTAACTCACAGGAGTGGGTCCCCTGTGAGAGGTATGGACCCAGCAGCCCAGAATCACTGGATTCACCCCAATGGGCCACCAGCCTTCAGGTGGCTAACCAAGCTCTGCAAGATTAGGTTGCACAACTGACCTGACTCTTGATCCCAGCCCTCCAGTTTGTCTCTCAGTTCTGATCTCTTGGCATTCCAACCTGGCTCGACTCCTGGTAATTGGTTCCTAATGTTAACCCATAGGATAAGTAATTATATTCACCAACCTAAATCCCTCTATGGTATGTAGTGTGCAGTATTCTTGCATGTGGCTTGCAAAGTGCTTAGGGATCCTTTGCTATATATATATAGCAAAGGATCCCTAAGCACTTTGCAAGCCACATGCAAGAATACTGCACACTACATACCGCACACTACAATACTGCATACTACATATATATGTATATGTAAGATGTTATTCATGTTTTATCAATGACTTACATTTAGTCTTCATCTTACACTTAGTCCATCCAAAAGTAACATCTCACCTGTTCCAGAATCCAGCATTATTCTTGTAATTCTGGGGCACAATGTTGGACAGGTAAAATGTTTCAGCCATAGCTTGCTATATAAAGAAAGAAAATGGTGCCATGTTACAGAAATGCTATTGAGATGGGCTGAAAACAAAGCCCAATTCTAGGAGGGTTTGGAATCAGAGCCCGTATCTAGATCCAAACTTCACAGCTGGACGTTATTTACATAATGGGTAAAATCAAAATCCTACTGTTTCCCCGAAAATAAGACATCCCCCGAAAATAAGACCTACTTCCAGTTTTGCCTCTCGCTGTAATATAAGGCATCCCCCGAAAATAAGACCTCCCCTTTTTAGTTCAACAATAAATGTGTACCGTATTCTTCTTCATGGAAAAATAAGACATCCCCTGAAAATAAGACCTAGCGCATCTTTGGGAGCAAAAATTAATATAAGACACTGTCTTATTTTTGGGGAAACATGGTAGATCAGAGCACCGCCGAAGTACTGGTGCAGAAATAGAGATGGAAAATTGCACTTCAGGCCCATCTATCGTTCTATAGAAATATTCACAAATGTGTCCATTTATGGAGCCAGCCAACAAACAAAATAACATGTAAGCGTAACATTGAATGACAGTATGGAATTAAAGGGGCATTAGTTTGTAATTAGTTTGGGAGTAGCTGGCTGCCTTTTCTGGAGGAGAGGGAAATTTGCACTTACGGTTCTTATTTCCCAGATTGGTTCAATATGCTTTGTCTTTACTCGGCAGGAAAGGTTTTACATGACCAACATTTTACAATTTAAAAAATATATCGGGTGCAGATGGTGGAATGGTCATCAAGACCCTGATCCTGCAAAGGTTTATGCACCTGTTTAACTTTACAAATTGTGAGTAGAGTTAAGTAGATGCCTAAACATTTCAGGATTGAGGCCCAAGTAATTCCAGAGAAGTAGTAATCTTGGCCTTCTTCTGGTCCTATACATTTACAAATATGTGAAAAAGCATGAAAGTAAAATCTCAGGCGCTTATCCTGCATCTTATTATTTTATTTAATTGTTAAGTGCCTTTTCAGATTCTCCTTATTCACAGAAGTTAAGGATCTGGCAGCAATACAGTATTTAGGAAAATGCTTAGTACAGGTAGTGGTAGTGCAAATTGTGAAATATTCCAGTTAGCATATCCAACCCGATTCTAGTGCTGGGCTTCATTGTACAAGCTGCTAAACACGCTGAAATAGTTGGAATAACAGACAAAATCCATCAGTGAGGCTTCCACTATAAGTAAAATGACTAGTTCATTAATATACTACATAACACAGTGCTGCCATCACCCTGCTCCACAGCATATTACATTTGAGGACAGGAATGCACTTTCAGCCTGCCGCTTTACTAGAAAATCATTTCTATTATGGAACAAAATCAAACTAGGACCCGATAGAATCAAGACTGCTTTGTTAGTCAGTGAAGGGATTAAGGGACCAATATTTTGATACGCTTATTGTACAACTTCATAGATCAGGTAAGAAAAGACACTGTAGACTTTTAGAGGACATCTAAGGCAAATGGTAAGGCAGTCCCTTACTACACTGATTTTCAAACTTTTTTTCTGGGGACGCAGTTGAATCAAATTGTTGATGCCTGTGACCCAACGGAGCTGGGGATGAGAGATTTGGGCTGTGGAAGGGGCTCAGGGCTTGGCAGAGGGTTGAGGTGCAGAAGTGAGGGCTGCAGTGTGGGGCCGGGAATGACTGGTTCGGAGTGTGGGTGGAGGCTCTGGGGTGGGGCAGTGTGCAGGAGTGGGTCAGGGCTTGGGGTACAGGCTCTGGGCTGGGACCAGGGGTTTGGGGTGAAGGAGGAGCTTCGGGTTTGTGGAGGAGGGCTCAGAGCCGGGGCAGGGGGTTGGGGTGTGGAAGGGAGTCAGGGCTCTGGTCTGGGGGTGCAGGCTCTGGGCTGGGACCAGGGATGAGGGGTTTGGGGGTGAAGGAGGAGCTTTGGGTTTGGAGGGTCTAAGGGCTGGGGCAGGGGATTGGGGTGTGGGGTTGGGGCATGGATTTCTCTCTGACGGCTCCCAGTCAGCGGTTCAGCCTGGGTGCAGAGGCAGGTTTCCCACCTGTCCCGGCACTGCAGACCATGCCCCAGAAGTGGCCAGCAACAGGTCCGGCTCTTAGGCAGAGGCGCACAAGCAGCTTTGTGTGACTCTCGTCTGCAAGCACCGCCCCCGCCCAGTTCCCATTGGCTGGTTCCTGATTCCTCTGCCCATTGGCAGAGCCAGTACTTGGGATGGGGGCAGCACACGGAGCCCCATGGCCCCCCTGCCTAGAAGCCAGACCCTCTGCTAGCTGCTTCCGGGGTGCAGCGCGGTGTTGGAATAGGGAAGCAGCTAGCAGAGGGTCTGGCTTCTAGGCAGGGGGGCCATGGGGCTCCGTGTGCTGCCCCCATCCCAAGTACTGGAATAGGGAAGCCTGACTTAGCCGGGGAGCATCGCCGACGGGACTTTTAAGGTCCCGGTCAGTGGGGCTGACCGGAATGACCAGTGCCTGTCATGCCACGACCCAGCACTGAGTCGCGACCTGAACTCTGAGAAACACTGCCTCACTTCACTTCATACACAGAATTAGAAAGGGACCAGACCTTTAAACCATCTAAATTATTCCCGCCAGTGCAGGGCAGCTTTTTACAGTATTTTGCTAGTGCTTTGGCCATCAAAGTTTAAATAACTCAGTACCTGTTGGCTAAAAGGACAGTGCTGCTTTCCGCCACTCACTTATTAACTGAGCATCAGAAGAGACCTTTCAGGTGTGATAGGCAAATCATCCCCATGTTACAGAGATGCCAGGGCATAGAAAGTTGTGAGTTGCTCAGTTTCACACGGGAAGTCTACAGCACAAACAGGATGAAAACCCAGTACCCCTGATTCCATATCTTGTCCCTCAACAAGTAGCCCGTGCTTCCTCTCCAAAAACCCCATTATAAATACATTTTAGATCACCCTCCCACTCACAGACATAAGTTAAGAAGGATTCTCACTGTTGAAAATTTGTTATCTCCTGCTGGTGCCATATGTCCTCGCGACCACCCGCTCCCAATGTAGTCTTCATTGACAGCACTAAACATGAGAGGGATACTAGGATCTGGTCTGAATTTGCAGTGCCTTCGATCTGCGCTGCCTGAGGAACAACATACTAAATAGTTAGGTTATTAGAGAACCATCAGCGTTACAGAATAAAAAGAGCTGTTTCCCAATGTGCTCCTTCCCCTTCACATTCATAAAGTCACGGGACAAGAAGTGTGTGTGGGGGGGAATTAGATGGGTCGGGAGTTCTGAGGGGGGCAGTCAGGGGGCAGGGCCAGGCTGTTTGGGGAGGCAAAGCCTTCCCTACCTGGCCCTCCATACAACTGTGAACCCAGATGTGGCCCTCAGGCCAAAAAGTTTGCCCACCCCTGAACTAAGGAAAATGAGACTCAGAACAGTTACAGGACTAGGGTCATCAACCCAGCACTTCCATGTAGCCTTACTGACTTTGGTGAGACTGAGTGGGCACAGGGATTCCCCTCCACAGAGCTCATTGCAGGACTGGGTCACAGACTGAAAGATCTTCAGAACAAGACCTAGCCTCTTTCTCTATTATCTGTGACCTGCCTCTCCCACTTGTGGGTGCCATCAAAATAAACACACACATACATACCCAGCGCCTTGTGTTTTGAAATATGTTCAATCACCCATCTAGGCACCCGTTTTGCCTGATCATAAGACAATGCATGATTTGTGTAACATCTGGTCTCTGTTCCAGCTACAGGGAATCCATACTGTTCCAGCAGAGAGACTTCCACTGGTTCTAAGGGGGAAAACAAACAAAAAGTGACACTCAGATGAAACAGAGTGTAGAAACAAAAGAATGTGTCTCAGGGTTCTATACATAGTATTGAATAACGCTCTGAGTTTAACTGGAAACATATCTAAGACCAAAAAAAGACACTTAAAAAAAATAACTCATGTCCCACAGAGACAGATCCATGCTTGACACCAAACTTGCATTAAATATTTAGAGTGCAAACCTGTAAGGAGAACTCCCCACATTCTAACCCCTTCCCGGTTTGACAAAGCACCTAAATATGAACTTTGCCAGTGCAACCCATGTTGACATTCATACATCGACCTCTGTGGTCCACCAGGGCCTGCATAACAATGGAGTAGACCCCGTTGCGGTTTATGTACTCATATTTCACCAAGCAGGAATCTATGTTCATGGACGGGCTGCAACACTATTCCCACCCAATCACAGTGTTATAAATGGCGTTACTGGCCCCACGGCTATTCTGGAGGACTCTGCATGCCCCCTTTTCCCTTAGCTTATGAAACTAACCTGATTGCAGAGGCCCAGGCAGAAAGTTTGGTTACACTGTTAGCCGGTGCAGAATAGCTGGCGAATGCTTTTGGCAGACTGACATCCCATTGGAGAGATCTACAGACCAGTTTGGATGCCAGCATCATCAATGCTGTCCGCATCACTGGGGCTTGCTGTGCTCATCACAATCTTTGTGAACCCAAAGGTCATCCATTTCCCCCTAGTGGATCTATGACAGCGAGGGGCCACGGAATCGGTACCCTCAGCTAGAAAGGACACCGCCCACTGCTGGAGCTGGATGTAGCCAGGCCACAGAAGTCAGGGATACTTTGTGCTCCAACAGAATGGACTGGCATGAGCCAACGGAAGAGGGAGAAGAGTGTCTTTATGAATGTGAAGGGGAAGGATTTTCGGGGGAGTTCAGTGCTGGGGAGGGGTGGGGGTTGGTTGCCATGCAATGTATTTATGAATGACATGACAACTTATCAAATGAGGGGTTGAATTAAATACAGTGAAACCTCGATATAACGGACTACCGTGTTTCCCCGAAAATAAGACAGTGTCTTATATTAATTTTTGCTCCCAAAATTACATTACATTATATTACAGCAAGAGGCAAAATTGGAAGTACGTCTTATTTTCGGGGGATGTCTTACTTTCGGGGAAACAGGGTAATTCGGGCGAGGGGGTGTCCGTTAAAGCTGAAAGTCCGTTATTTAATAATTTTTTTAAATTATTAAATAACGGACTTTCGGCTGACAATGGACACCCCCTCGCCCGAATTAGTCCATTATATCGAGGTTTTACGGCCGGGAGCCGTCAACCCACCTGCCCGGGTCCCGGCTGTTGGGACCCGGGAGCCGGCAGCCCGCCCGCCCGCAGGAGGTCTATGGGGCAGGGCAGTGAGGAGGGTGTTGGGGGTGTGATGGAGAGGGGAGGGAGGTCTATGGGGCAGGGCAGTGAGGAGGGTGTTGGGGGTGTGATGGGGAGGGGAGGGAGGTCTATGGGGAGGGGAGGGAGGTCTATGGGGCAGGGCAGTAAGGAGGGTGTTGGGGGTGTGATGGGGAGTGGAGGGAGGTCTATGCGGCAGGGCAGTGAGGAGGGTGATGGGGGTGTGATGGGGAGGGGAGGGAGGTCTATGGGGCAGGGCAGTGAGGAGGGTTATGGGGAGGGTGTTGGGGGTGTGATGGGGGAGGGAGGGAGGTCTATGGGCAGGGCAGTGAGGAGGGTGATGGGGGGAGGTCTATGGGGCAGGGCAATGAGGAGGGTGATGGGGGAGGGGGAGGTCTATGGGGCAGGGCAGTGAGGAGGGCGATGGGGGAGGTCTATGGGGCAGGGCAGTGAGGAGGGAGTTGGGGGTGTGATGGGGGAGGGAGGGAGGGAGGTCTATGGGGGAGGGAGGGAGGGAGGTCTAGGGGGCAGGGCAGTGAGGAGGGCGATGGGGGGAGGTCTAGGGGGCAGGGCAGTGAGGAGGGCGATGGGGGGAGGTCTAGGGGGCAGGGCAGTGAGGAGGGCGATGGGGGGAGGTCTAGGGGGCAGGGCAGTGAGGAGGGCGATGGGGGGAGGTCTATGGGGCAGGGCAGTGAGGAGGGCGATGGGGGGAGGTCTATGGGGCAGGGCAGTGAGGAGGGCGATGGGGGGAGGTCTATGGGGCAGGGCACTGGGGCCGGGGACTCCCAGGGCAGAGCGTGGCGGGCTCTGTCCCCCTCCCCATTCGTTACCTGGCGGCCGGTCGCGGGGGGTCGCGGGCGCGGGCTGGGTGCGGAGGAGCCGCAGCGCGGCCAGGCAGGAGGCGGCGGCGCCCAGCGCGGCCCCGCAGACGAAGCCGCCCAGGAAGCGGCGCTTGGCGAAGCGGGCGCTCGCAGCCTCCGCCATGGCCCGACCTGGGGAGGCGGTTCCGGCTCGGCGCTGTCCCCGCAGCGCCCCCTGCAGGCCGGCCGGGGAGACAGGCGGAGCAGCCGGCCGCAGATCAAGTCCCCGAGGCGGGAAAACTCGGAACGTGTCCCGGCCACACGGTCACCCGGGGGGGACGAGCCCGCCGCGCGGCCGGGGGAGGGTCCAGCCCCAGCGCGGGTGAAATGAAGACTCGGTTATTTCGCCCCTAGAAGATCTGCGCTGGGATCCAGTCCAGGGGGGGCTCGAACCCGGGAGGCAGAGGCGAGGAGCCCCAGGGTTGCTTCTAGGCTTGGTCTCCTGTTCTGATCTGCACCATCAGCCTTGCTCCCCCCCAGGGCAGAGCCAGTTCCTGGGCAGTAAAACAGGCTGCAGCTGGTAACTTTAGTCTGCAAATCTTAGAGGCAGCTCTGTGCTCCCAAGAAATGATGTTGGGGAGGGGGGACTCCAGCTGTAAACCTCCTCAGGCTCCACTTCTCAACACAGACCCTGTGCCAGGAGCAAAACTGATCTTGTCAAGTCACACGTCTCGCTGCGTATGCCAGGCTACTGCCCGAATGACAGCGAACAGCTGAAGTACTGCAGTATGTACAAGAATACGGTGTCACCCTAACTACACTGGCATAAGTGCTACACCTTACATAGAAGTGGAGTTATATCCCTGAAACGAGCCACTTACTTTGGCAGAAGCAGCATTCTAGTGTAGACACTGCCGTAATTAGATTAACAAACTGCCTTAGGTCCTCCTAATTCTATAATGTAGACAAAGCCTCAGGCACGCACGAGCTTGTGCCTTCGGGGAGATCTGTCCCTTGTTTCTGAGAAACAGAGCTGCCGCTAAAGGGATACCCAGTCCCTAAGTGCCCTGGTCCTTCAACTGAGGGCCTTGAAAATAAGGACGGAGAATAAGATTTTTCAAAAATGAATGCTCTGAAATGCATATTTAGGTATTTAAAAACTAGCCTGATTTTCAAAAATGCTGAAAGTACACAAGCTCTCATAGACTCCATATAGACCTGCCAAGTGGGGGGAAAAAAAGAGTTAACTTTCGTAACTGGTGTTCTTCGAGATGTGTTGCTCATAACTATTCCACAGTAGGTGCGCGTGCTCGCCCCATGCACCTGTGCCTGAAGTTTTTCCCCTAGCCGTACCACTGCACCTGCTGCGGCACCGAAGGCCCAGGCTGCTCCACCTGGCCAGCCTGGCTGACGGAGGGATGGCTCCTAGCTGAGGTTGGGCTGACAAATGAGTCACCACTGTGTTGAGATTGGGAGGAGTGGCGGCACCAGGAACAACATCGTCCACGGGACTGTCACCTGGACACGGAGGACTGTCACCTGGACACGGAGGACTGGTACCGGTGGTAGCATCTGCTCCTGGAGCGACTCCAACGGGCAGACCCGCGATGGCGTGGTGCCAGCGTTCGACCTCCAGGACTAAGGAAGCGGTACCATGGAGGAGACTCTGAGCAGGACTCTGCCTGCGGTACCCCCTTCTGGATGGGGACCTTGAGTGACATCCCCCTCGGTGCATGCTCCCCGACGCGAAGTGCCTAGAGTTCTGGGCCAATAGTACCCAGCCAGAGAGCCTGGCGGGCATTGAGGGCGATCCACGTGGACTCTGCCCCGGACTGCCACTGGACGAAGAACGGCGTCAGGAACGTCCCCTCGACCGGTACCACTCACACACACAGGCCATGAGATTTTCAGAAGCCTTTAGATAGTATTTAAGGGCACATCCCATATCTGAATAGATTCAACTGGAACTTCATTTTCAGAGTTTCACTTCCCTTCAACAGAAATAATTTTCAGGTGATGAGGTGGAATGAGGCATGCTCCAATTCTGTGCCAATTTTTCTAGATGGCAAGGAGGCCATAAACAATGAAGATGCTCTGCAATGTATTTTGAAAGCAAATAATCAGGCAGATGTAAAGAAGAAGAAAAGCCCTTTAGAAGTTGCATCAACAAAAGAAGAGCTTAATATTTGTAATTTATTGTTTATTTTCATATACAAAAAGATAAACTTGAAATAGTTCTTTCTATTTTTCCCCTCCTATTTGTTGGGGTGTAGCTGCTTCACACAGGGCAAACACTACATTCATACTGGTTTATTCAGGCACCCAGTGCAAAGCTGAAGCAGCAAAACCCCAACTTGGCAGATCTAATTTCAATCTTGAGACTCATTTCTAAAATACCACAGTAAAAAGGAACAAAGATCCACTGCAAATGTATGAACTATGATACAATGTTCTTTCCCAAACGTCTTCATTTCATAACTGCAATACAATGGATGTTTGCTTTAGGCCATTTTATATATATGTGTGTGTGTGTGTGTATATATACACACACATATATATACACACATATTAATATATATATAATATACACATACACACACACACACAGATATTATATATATATCAGCACACTTCAATCCAAAAGGGGTTACAGCAACGAGCTTAACTCCATATACTTTTTTTTTTCTTTAACAGGATACTTCAGTATAACTTTTGTTAACTCAGTAGTACAATCTAGTTCTGTTCTACATTTTTAATAGCTACAAGAGTGAAATATAACCTACAACATTTACATTTCACATATCCCGGTATACAAAGAGTATTTATTGAATTTGAGCCAAGGACCAAATGAATCTTTACAAATTATTTCACCATCTGATAGAGCTTTCTGTGATTTACACTCAGTTTACTTCTGCAGTCTTCTAAATCATTTACTTAATTTCATTGTCAGAGTTTATTAAATCATTCAAACTGGAAATCCTGGAGAAACAGGTTACTGCAAACTCTTATGTATATTCTATATATACAAGTTAAGTAACACAGCGTAATAAGACTTAACTATCCATCCTAAAACTGATATACACATATTTCACTAAGCTAGACAAGTCTTAGGATTCTTTAATTTTTCTTTTAATAAAGCACAAATTTAGAAGTAGCTGGTAAAACTGATAATATGACAGTTTAAAATGACAAATAGTTAGGGTGAAATTTCTTTCTGCTGGTGCCAAAACATTTTCAGTTTTGTACTATGCTGTGTTGTTTAACTGTATGTCTAATGTTACATGCAGAAAGCTCTTTCCACAAGAATTGACATCAAACTGTACGTAAGTCAACTTTACAGTATAAAAATTAGTCAAATTTCACAGAAATGTGAAAAATATTAACAGGTGAAAGATTAAGCCTTCAACTCTATCATGAGAATCATGCAGAATTCATAAGCAGTATTTTGAACAGATTGACAATGGCATTGTGCGGACTTATGGCATAGATGTAAGATCAAGAAGCACGTTAGCGCTTGTACAACTAGCACTTCAGTATAACTTAAGTTGCTGAGGGGTGTGGAAGTCTCTCCTCTTCCCCTCAAGCAATGTAAGTTACACTGACCGAAGTGCTAGTATGGACAGCGCTATGTTGCTGGGAGAAACTCTCCCACCGACCTACCTACTACTGCTGCTGCTCAGGGAGATGGAGTAATAGGGCGTATGCACTAGCAGTGCTACAGCGGCACAACTACATTGGTACAGGTGCACCATGGTAGCAATTCTAGTATAGACTAATCCTTAGTCTGCAGTAACCACCTTAAATTCTGATGGACCAAACAGCTGTTTTTGCACCATTACATAATTGCATGGAAAGGCCATGTGTTCAAAAAAAGTATCTTCTGGGAGATTTTAATACTTTGTAAGAGGTGTACCAAAGATTCCCTGTAACCATCAATAGCCACACAAACATTTAACACTTACACTAAGATTGATGCTTTTTTTTTTTTAAGGTGACCAATCACCTTCCTCCCTTTAAATTACTTAATGTTTGGATATGAATGTTACTATTTCATATAGGTAAATTGCAAACTGTATTGGTGTATCAGGTGTCTGGCTAAAATTAAAACAAATTTTAATCCACATTTCCCAAAAACATGACCAGTGAGAACACTACAGATTTTTCCTTTGGGAAAAACTGGTAGGCCTGAAATTCCCTTCAACCAGATACTGTTATGGTATACTCTGTTAGTGTTGAAGCTGATTGTGTTAAAAAACCATAAGGGAATAAAAAGGTATAAAGTCCATTGACGTTACAGGGCTCTATCAAGACACGCTCTATTATCCAGAGACCGTTGTTCCGGCTATTACACTCCATGGACATCCTAAACCCTTACCACCTAGCCATCTTTTTATAAGTTAGAGGATAAATTTGCAGCCTAGAAAGGTCACTACTACTCAGTTAGGATTTCAAAATGACTCTGTGATGGTCACTGGTTAAGCTTTAGTTCACTGGAATAGTAGAGAAAGTTGAACAAGATACAGCCACTGCCTTCCTTTTTACAGAAACAAAATCTACAGAAGGCTTCCCAGAATGCACTGTGGTAAACTATAGTTTTACAACACTAGTCTTATCGGAATGTTCTACACTGGAGATTTTAACAACTGGAAATGTCACTGAGCCCTCTGCTTCAGAGAAGGCCAAAACAAATGCAGGACCAGCATTTTAGTCACATCATCTGTCCCAATGAAATACTGAAAATCGTAGAAATTAGAAGATTAATAAAGGAAGCACTTTTCAGATAACACCCTCTTGATATAGATCCAGCACAATGCCATTAGAGAGCTTTGCAGAAGCCCTTTTGGTTACAATGTTGGAAAATGAAAAAGTTTGCTTTTCTTCAGTCCTTGGGGATCTTTTTCATTTATATATAATTACACATATAAAAGCACCAATATGTAGCATGGTTCCTGTGTGTGTATGTTACAATATTGTAGTATCAAGGAGAATCCAGATAGCAACACTGTATGAGGTTTGAGGTAATTGGTTCTTGAAATACCTGGATCACAGACTGCATCCAGAAATAACAGCTGGGCAATGAAAAGTGGGTTCTTTTCCAGACAGAAAAAAAGCAAGTTAAAAATTACAGCAGTTGCTTTTACATGTTAAAAAACAAAGGCACAACAGAATAGTGTTACATTTCAGAACAACTGAATGGACATAACAGAAGTATGATCTTTCAGTGGAATTGTCCCAACAGAGAGGATTACTACTTACTTCATGGATTACTTCTCTATGTTATCGGAGCATAATTTTAACCTAAAATCCAAAGTTTTAGGGAACAAGAAGTTCCATGTATTATTGACCAGGCACTTTTAAAAAGTGCTCCAGGAACACATTTATCTACATTGGCTCAACTGAAGTCAACAAGAACAAGATTTTAATCAGGGAACATCTACACTGCAGCAGCTGTGCCACTTGTGCGCCTTAGTGCAGATGCTGCATATACCGATGGAAGCAGTTTTCCATCGTCTACTTAATCCGTCTCACTGAGAGCCGGTAGGTAGGGTGATGAAAGAATTCTTCTGTCAAGGTAGCTATATCTACACCAGGGATTAGTCAACCTAACTACAGTGTTCAGAGAGCAAAGACATTCACAGCCCTGAGTGACATACTTAGGTTAATCTAATTTTTAAGCGTAAACCAGGGCTCAGAAGACTAATACGGAAGTAGGATCCGCAATTACAAAAGACAGGAACTGCTCAAAGTCTTCAGTAGTTGATTTTAAAGAGGACGCTGTCAGGTTGGCTAGGCCCCATAGAATTGTTGTAGTTTCAGTGAAAACAATTGGTTTGGATTAAAGATATTTACTGCAATGTTTGCAACGTGGACATTGTGGCATCAGAGTAGTGCATGAGACCCAGAAAGCAAAACGGTTTGTAAAGCAATATTGTCTGTTTATACCATCCAAGCTAAATTAAATATAAAAAGTGAACAGCCAACATAAGTGGTGAAAAGTAAATTTTAGACGTTTAAAAAAAAATTCAACATCTTTGATTAGTAACAGAGATTAGAAAATTGATAGGATTTTTAACCTAGCAGTGTTCCACTAGTGCTTTTTAAAAGAACTTGTGAAAAAGCATCCCTTTACATTTTCAGAAGTTGGATTTCACTGGCAAACAGAGCACTTGTCTCAATACCCTGGGAAAGCCTGATCTGTTTATGACATCTATACACTTCGAAGGGAAGGGATTTCTAGGAATGTGTTTTATTAGGTTTCTGCTGGCAACAGTTCCTTAGAGATCATATGATCAATGCATCAGAAGCAGCTGCTATAAATGGACGTGTCAATTAGTAAAATCAACCCAAGTATTTGGTCTTTGAAAATTCTTAACACTCAGATTTCACAACCCACTGCAGCACCAAAGCACATGCCTGACAGCACACTGATCACACATGGATCTTTGCATGGATATGTGAAAACAGCCTTATTGGTTAAATCTAAGATGACCATACAAAAGCAACAAGCCTCTTTTGCAGAAGGGATGAAACATGCAAGATAACCAACTGGAAATGTACAGTGCAGTCCCCAAAACATGTCCACGTACTTTCAACCTGCTTGTTAAATTGGTTTCAGATTAAACTGTTCCTCCTCTATACTTTGATGTAGTGCAGAGTTAGATTAAAAATTATATACATTTTGCTATGGTTACACAAAACTTTTCTCCCTTTTCCCTGCAGAAACATATTAGACTTTACAAAAATAATTTGTGGTATAAAAGAATAGTCACACAATGTAGAATTTTTGCTTGTATATGTAACTAAAAAATATATATTTTTTCAAAAGTAAAAAAGTTAAAATGTTTTTATTTCCCTCTCTTATTATATAGTCTACTTTTTATTTACAATGTTATCAAACAATATTCTGTATGCAAAAGTGATATAGCCGGGGGATGCTTCCTACTTAGTAACTTCTTAACCAAAGTTCTACTTGGACAGGACTGCAACAACTTCATGCTCACAATGATATCAAGCAGTAACTTCTGCAATTTAAGTTTCCCACTTTCATAACAAGAGAAAGTTCTTTCTCCCGGAAAGCTGGGTAAACCTCCGACAGTGTCTAGAAGGTAGTGCAACTGGAATTAAATATGTTTTTTTCAGATTAGATGTTGTTGTAAGAGGAGAAATCACTACTCCTGGTAAGAAGGGCCTTAATCCTACAAGGTCTGCGCATGGAAATTCCCACCAGGAATTCTGCATCCAGTGAACTTCCATGATTAGTCAGTGACTTCAATGGGAACAGGACAGAGCTCAGTACCAGGTGAAATGTAACTTGCTAATCAGAGAAATGGGAAGGGACATTTGCTGCATCTTGCCCCTGAAACAGAGAGAGATCGAGCATGCACACTTGGCATTTCCACATGTGTAATTCTTATCTAATACTTCTTTGGGGGGCACGGGGGGGGGGGGGGGAAGAGGAGCAGGGAGAGGAGCAGAATTTCACCTTAGAAGTATGAGAGAAGTCTAAGACACTGCATCTCGTACCTTAATAAAATGACTATGGAGACACAAAGGTCCAAACCTGTATGGCTTTAAAACCAACCAACCAACCAAAAAAAACCCAACAAACCCCTTTCCAATTTTGGTCTGTATCCTCCTTCACTTATCTCAACACCATGACTTGGGGCTTGTGGAAAATTCTGAATGCAAGTGGGTTTGCATGTGTTGATAGACCTAAGAAAATTAAAGCATCTTTGATTGACTAATGATTCCAGGAACTCAAAATGTGGAGAGATGCTCTTGACTATTAAAAATTCTTATTCATAGACATACCACTTATAGTAAGGGCCACTCTTACACTCTCACTGACCTCTGTGGGAGTTTTGCCTCACTATAGAGAGCAGGATTGGGTGGCAAAATTACTACTGTGATTTAATATAGGGAGTTGTTTAGTACTTCTATAGTAAGAATTGGGCTTACTTAAGGTTTGTGTGGTAGCATGTTTATATTTTTTAAACAAACTGTTCAAGAGCATAACAGAACTGCAGGAGGAATTAGTAGACGACTTTCACCCAGGATGGGTTTAATTAAAAAAACCATTTACATTAAAAAGTAGTATTTCATTTTATTCATACTTAGCTAACAATTTGTGGTATCAGTAACATGACAACCAACTCTATGTTTTAGATGGTAATCACAGAAGGTTCTATAAAATTTTAGGAATTGATGGATTCATTGAATTTTAAGCCTTTCTATAAGTACACAGGTGCTAGGACCACAGCATGCATCTTAAAATTCTTGACTGTGATGCCCTCGCTCACATTGAGTAGTACCTTTAGATCTCACTGACTGCAATATGAAGAAAGGATCCTCAAACCAACTCCAATTAATTTTATAAAATCTTGATCTAATTTGTGGGTGGCTGCTTAGTTCTATGGCAACTGTAGCCCCAAATTTATATTCTTTCTTTTTTAGTATAATAGGAAATTTTCTCACTGGCACCTGCTAGGAAGTTAAAACTATTTTAAAATCACTTTCTATAATATACTATTCTGACCCTCAGATAAGAGACTTGTAAGGGATGACAGCACAAGTTAGCTGTGTTGGTGGCAACAAACTGAATAGTTTGGTAGGTTGCTAGAGATTACTTGGTGATGAGGGCAATATATAATCTGTACTCATCTTGAATACATTAAATGCTGCTTATCAAGGACTAATTCACAGCCTTCCTTATAAAATGCACATATATTTAAACATTCATGCAATGCACTAATTTCCAGCCCTAGGTACACTGATATTATCGTTTTAGCAAGTAGAAAATCTATCCTGTATCAACAATTTTGGCTACTGTAGAATTTCCCAGTGTAAAATGTGAACTCATACTTTTGCCAGCCAGATAACTAAGTCAATGTGACAAATTCATAACCTGAGTTAAGATAAATGCAGTTGAAATCCTGGCTCCTCTGAAGCCAAGGGAACTTTGCCATTGCCAATTGCCACCCATGGTGTTTAAAATTAACATTCAACTATGAATTACAAATTGAGTGGCGATGCACAACCCATAAGATGCTGCAATGAAAATTTTAAAAAGTATATTTTAAATAGACTTGTCTCAGATTGCAAATGCAGTGATCACTAGCACTTCAAAAATGAGAATACATGGTCAATCATATTGAAGGAGGAGTTGAGGGGAAATGGGTGCAATTGCTTATAGCTGCTACACCTGTAGAGGTGCCTTATTGCTATCTTCTTTACAATATACTAAACAAAATTCCAATGGATGCTATAAAATGACAGTTCAAATGCTGGATTAGCAGCAATGAAACTACTCGTTTAGTATTTAGAGCCTGTGCACTTACTTGATGAAAACAATCATCAACATGAAAAACTTGCAAGTTTAACTTAAATTTGTACACCTTTGTTCAAACTGGTACAAATTTTTATGTAGACAAGATCTCACAACTTCCTCCTCTGACATACTAACATGCATGTGCAAACACACACATTCATCCCACAATCACATTTAAATTTGTAACTGAACATACATAACCTGCAGAAATTCCCTCTTACCAGTTACTAAATTATGTTCACAAAATGATCTATAAGGAACTGTAAAGCCTGTGAGATATTAGTATCTCACAATCAGTGTTTGGTCAAAGTTGGTATGTCCTTACAGTTTTCTGAAGTAAAATAAGCTACACATTAAGCGTTTTTGATTATTCTTACTCAAAAGAGACTGTTGAGAAGAATGTCTAATAGGCTATTGAAAATCATATGGCACTTTCAATAAATACTTTAAAGCTTCTTAAATAAATCAGGTTTTTGTTTTTTTGTTTTTTAAAAAAGCAACTGCTGTAACAAGCCTGTTTTATCCATAACACAGAATTCTGAAGGAAAAAATCCAGAACAGCACAAAGATCATAATAGTTAAAAGACAGTACAGCTTTTACTTTCCATAACAATCTGGACTGGCTCCCATTTCAGGAAAAAACCCTAAAAAAAACTACAGTTTATTCAATCTTAAATCTCATCTAGAATCCCACCACCAAGGTTTGTCCCTCCTTTTCAAAACACTAAATCACATGTATAGAAATCTCAGTGCAGAAATGTATTCACAGAGCAAAAGAAAGGCCCCAATCCTGCAAACACTTATGCACATGTTTACGGTTAAGTATGTGAATATTGCCACTGACTTCAACAGAACTACTTGCATGGGTCACTTTAAGCATTGGGGCGTTTGTAGCATTGGGGCCAAATATGTTAACCATCAACTGGGCCATGAACTCTGCCAGAATTTTATTATTTTGCCTGTGGTTTTGTCAAGGTTTTCTGAACAGGGTCACATTAAAAATCAGAAACATCCACATACACAAATACACTTACATATGTGCACATATTAATATGCAAATATACATTCAATAACTTGAAAAGTATTTAATATTTTATTTAGACAGACAAGATAAGGCAACTACCTTACTGTCTCTCCAATATCAAGGACTTTATCAAGGTTTTTAAAGCCATGCTTTTGAGAAAAATAATTTTAATCTATTTTTTCCAGTTGGTAATTTTGTTTGCTTAATAATTTACACCTAGACCAAGATTCCCTGTTGACATTTTGTCAGTGACAAAAAAAATCCCAATTTGTTTATATAATATATATTTTTACATCATAAAAAGGTAATTTGTTTAGGGCTATATTTTGGTATTAAAGCAAATAAAAGTTTAACAGTTCTGGCAATTAAAGGAGGAAAGATAACTTTCAGCCTAACAAGACACTGATTTTTGTATTGATGCTATATTCTGAGAAAAAGTAAAATTATTTAATAAAAAGATGTACTGTCCTTTCACTGAAACAGACCAAACACAAAATGGAAATAGCCTTCACAAACAAAGAGTGAATAATGCCCAGATACCTTATTATGTAGGCAGTTATTCTACAACTGTATACAGTTATTTACAATGGTGCTTTATAAAACAAAAAATGGTAGCACTTCCTAAAAGATTTTGGAACTTTTTTTCTTTTTTTTCTTTTTTTAAAACTCCCTTGTCATAAAAGCCAACTTACATTAAAATAGACTTACTACAAGACAACACAACTAACAAAATATATAATAAAACTCATACAAGTAGAAAATTCTGAGGTATTTCTGGTTTGAGGTGGTCTGTGGTCATGAAGTTTTTTAATTTTTTTTTTTTTTCAGTTTAAACCTCGGAAACCACGTAACGTGTTGTGTGTGTGTGTGCGAGTGTGTGTTTTAAACATTGCATGTTTTGCAAATTAAAAAAATATTTAAATGTTGAATCAGCAGCATTAGGAACATTCACTGACTAGAGCAAGTTTATGGCATACTAGAGTAACGGTATTTTAGAATTTCACCACTTTAAGACAAAAGAGTTTAGTCACAGATAAAGAGAAAGCTGAGTCAAAGAAATTGTTTAACAGATTCTATGGTTAACTCTAATGTTTCTCTGTGACCTCCCTATATTCTGCAATTGTACAATTCAAATGCTTCTTGGGTGCAACTGTCTGTCATTGGCCCAGGTCATTTTTTTTTTACCTCCAGTTAAAAAAAAAAAAAAAAAAGGCCTTTCTACAGAGCCAGAAATCATACTTTTCTTCTTTTTAACCACCTGCACTGGTAGCTTGGGCTAAGCAGTTATCCAGCCCTGAGGCCTTATTCCCTGAACTGCTACTGTATTTAAAGCAAGATATAAATGCTTTCAAATCTTCCAGTACTTTACAGAGTGCTTCTGAGAATACACTGTTACCTCTCTGAATTACATGGCTTAAGCATCTTTTTCCAATTCTTACCTGGAGTTTTAAAATAAAATATATATATACACACACACCTATGGTTTGGTTTTGTTCCTTTAACACCCAAGCCTGAAATACTGGGGGAAATTAGAACTGGTACCTTTGCTTATCCCATTGGCTCTTTGACCCAACTTTATCCATATGCTGCAGTGATAAATACTCTGCCTCAAAAAAGATCTTCCCTTCATTAACTGGTTACCTGAGAAGTAGCTCAATAGCAAATGATGTTTCTCCAAATGCTGCAAAGTCCAACGTCACTCTCCCCTTCCCCTATACTAAACAAGCCCCTTTAATTTTACCATCCAAGAGTTAACATTCTCTTCCCAGATTCTTGTGTTTTTTTCCTGTTACAATGACACCCGTTAGATCCGTAAAAGACACATCTGCTGTTTCTTTTTGAAGCTTTCTGTCTAAAAAAAGAAAATAGGGGAAAATAATCCTTTTGAGGAAGGTGTAATCTTATGTAACAGTCTTAAGTTAAGTTTCCTCCAAAGTTTGCAGCATTGCGCTTTCTAAGATGGTACGTGGTTTTCCTTTATGTCAGAGATGCTCTGTGTTGAAGACAGACCGATAAAGAGAAACCCAGAAAACTGAATTTAAAAATAACACAATTGAAGTGAGTTTGTTGAGGTTCTGAGGTACCTGCACCTTTTCTGCATTCATTAGTCGGCACCTGAATGCTTGCTGAGATGTCTTTTTTTTTTTTTTAATACAGTAGAGCAATGTGCTGGTAAAATTGATCCAATCCAAAAAAAACAACAATAATAATAATAATAATAATAATAAAAAGTCAAGATAAAATAGCAGCTGCATTCATGTGTTTGTTGGGTTTTTAAACTTTTTTTAAATCCACTGAGTCTGGAAAGACAAAAGTGAACCAGGACTTAGATACTCGACTCTTTGGGTGGCAAGTCCACGTTGGTGACAGACGTCACGATGGATACGAGGCAGTCCGAGGTAGTGCCGTTTACTGATTTACGGATCTGAGAAATGCGCTCCTCGACACAGCCTGCCGAAAGCCGAGCCTCTGCATCGTGGTCCCAGCATTCTTCAATTGTAACACACAGCTGTGCCAAACCCTGTAGAGTCAAGAGGAAACATTTACCAAATGGATTCTCGCTGAAATCTTGTTTTTAGGGGGAAGAGAGAGGGGTGGCATGTTGAGCAGCACACAGAGCCTGGCAGCAGATGTAGGAGAATCTGGGTACATCCTTAACAGAAGATACTATGGGCTTGTCTACAAGAACAGTTTGTTCGTGGCAGGACAGGGAGTAAATTTACCCCTTCCTAGACTGCTGTGGACCCTGCTGCTGCACACTAAAAGTTTCTTAGTGTGTTTTGAGCTACTCTGCTTTAAAACAGGAGCAGATGAAAGTGTGCTAGGAAACTCTTCATGCACAACAGCAGGGTCCACACAGACAATTCGGGGATGTCTACGTTACCGCTGGATCGGTAAGTAGCGACTGATCATCCATGGTTGATTTATCATGTCTAGTCTAGATGCGATAAATCGATCCCCAAGCATTCTCCCATTGACTCTGGTACTTCACCGCCACGAGAGGCGCAGGCGGAGTCGAGGGGGGAGCAGCAGCAGTCGACTCACTGCCATGAAGACACTGTGGTAAGTGGATCTAAATATGTCGGCTTCCACAACATTATTCTCATCGCTGAAGTTGCGTAATTTAGATCGACCACCTCCCACACTGTAGACTAGACCAGCGTTCTTCAAAGCTTTTCTTTGGCGGCCCCTTTTTGCTGTCCCGCCTCCATTCGCGGCCCCTGGGATATGTCCACCGAAATGCTGCTGAATAGAAAGCTTCCGCTTTCTTCGGCATTTCGGAGGGACAAAAATAGCCCGCTTGTGAGTTCGGTGGTCTCCTGGGCGGGATTGGCGTCGTCGTCGTCTCGCGCACCTCTCTTTGAAGACCACTGGACTAGGCCTTAAGAGCACAGCAGACTAGTGTGAGGTAGATTTACTCCAAATCTTTCTATTGTCCCTATGTCAGTATTCCCAACCCTAGGTTCCCAAAAATCCAGAGTTAGGCCTCAAAATATTATAAGTAAGACGAGGAAGACTTTGTAGCACCTTAGAGACTAACCATTTTATTTTACCATAAGCTTTCGTGGGCTATAGCTTATGCTGAAATAAACTGATTAGTCGCTAAGGTGCTACAAAGTCTTCCTCATCTTATTTACGGATACAGACTAACACGGCTGCTAATCTTAAAAATATTATAAGATTACTTTACAAAAAGCTGTGTGTTTTTAAAAACAATACACTTAAGTTCTTTGTCTTATGTGTTCTGAGCCTTTAGGGTGCACTCAGAGCAAGCTTTTTCCACAAACATGAGGGCTAGAATTTATTTATTTTTAATCAAAGCAGAGATTCTCAACTAAACACTTGATTCTGGGAATAGGAATTTTAAGAAAAAGAGAACAAACACCAAACGTTGCAAGACTTGCGAAAATAGCATAAGAGTTGGCAACTTTGTTACAAGTACCATAAAACTCATCTTCCTAAAGAAATACTGCTTCATTTGTAGGGGAAAACTTATGTTATGTATTCTAACTCAATACTGTGTTATTTTTCAGAGGGGTAGCCGTGTTAGTCTGGAATATCAGAGGTAACAGAGTCCTGTGGCACCTTAAAGACTAACTATAAAGTATTGAAGTATTAGCCCACGAAAGCTTATGCTTCAATACTTTATAGTTAGTCTTTAAGGTGCCACAGGACTCTGTTACCTGTGTTATTTTTATACATTGTGCTTAGTCATCCTATAAAATTACTGGATTCAACACCCCACTTTCCGTACAACTAAATGCAGGTTACTGATAATCTGAATTTTATCCAATTTGAATAATCAGGATTCACCCATATATAACAACAACAAATGGTCTCTGATTTGGGGGGAATAGAAAGAATTTAAACCACCCAAAACAATGGCAACTATGTGGCCAAAAACAGAGGTATTTATCTTCTTAACTTGTGCACAGGGACTGATCAACTCAGCCTTTTACCTTTAGGCCCATCATTTTTAATTCAGCACAGGTAAGTCATCTGATGGCTCAGGTGCAATGACTCTGAGGTCTCAGCTGGTGCCCAAAGCACAAAAGACTTATCACTGCAATTAGCACCTTTGCTGGCATTTCTTCAGAGAGAATGAGGAATGAATGGGCCTGGAGACTGATCCACTCTCCTGAACAGGCTTGAGACCTCATGGCTTGCAGAATGAGGGGGAAGCTTGAACTGCCACTGCATGTGTGTGAGCCTGTTCTATAAACAGGGCTTGGTTTTCTGATGTCAATCTGGCCCATTTCACAAGCACTAAGCCTCAAAAAAGCTAATGCCAGGGGGCTGGGAATCCTTTTCACTAAATTAATGCGCAAAAAGTTATAAAACATTCGATCTCTGCTTATGCTGGTGAAAGCTTAAAAAAAATACTAAATGGGTTGATTAAAACCACTGTGGAAGAAAGGACAAACTATCTAACAGACTGGGGACTGCATAAATGTCACATGACTTGGGTTCAATTCCCAATGCTTACCCACTGGCCTTCTGGCTGACCTTAGACAAATCACTCCGTTTATCCATTGGTAAAATGGGGGTATGATACCTGACCTCCTTTGTAAAGTTCTTTGAGCTCTGCTAGTGAAAAATCGTATACAAGAGCTGCATACTATTATTTTTAGCTATGGATTTTTCTTCTTACAGTGATATTCTACATCATACCAGTGAAGGGGTGGGGAGGAAGAAGTCTGGGAGAGAGATGGTGATAGGGCCTGTTTTTAGAGGTGCTCGGAACATGTAGTTCCCATGGAGTTGTGGATGCTCCTTTGAAAAATAGGCCCAGGAGTCTCTAGAGAAATAAAGTTCATATGTAGTTTAGTTTATGCCTCAAGACAGTACCATTCTGCCAAACTGTTAAAAGATTATTTTCCTGATGTAACTGGCTTGAAGTTAACATCTAATGCTCAACTACATTGCTAATTCCACTCATCGGGGAAAACATTTTAAGCTGTTAATGAGATGGGACATACAGGGTGTTTCAGCCAGTGATCCTTGAAAGCAGGCCGCATCTTTTTGTGAACCACCACTTCCTGCAGGTCCTCAAGGGATGGATGCTGACCTATCTCCTCTTCAAAGGGAAGCATAAACTCATCCACTGGACCTGAGATACATGGAGAGAACTATGTTAATACAGAGAAGGACTCTATTAAGTAAACATATCTCTTTACTTAGTCTGAACTGCAATTTCATAGCAATAGAAAAACCCAAAGCAAAGCATCGCGCACTATGCACGTCACGTCATTTTATACCAAGGTGATTTATATTTCCCCTTCACAAAACCACTCTGCCATCACTGCTAGCTGTCAATTTATGAATTTGATACTGATGTCTGCTATTAACCCCAAATTTGGCCTTTTTCCTAGTGGAAAATTAGTGCAGCATTTTGTAAAAAAAAAAACACTAAACAAGTTAACACCAAAACCCAGTTGATTATGTTTAATTTATGACTCCAAATACACACAATGTCCTGGCAGCAGATATTAATATGCCAGTTGCTACATTTTAGTCACTGACTTGCTAGGTCAAACACTGATGAAATATTTCTCATTTGTTCTTTCATGACCTAGTCTGATCACAGACTTATGGCAATAAAGCAACAACACAGACATTTGTTTTTAGTTACTACACTGCAGTGGTGTTCCTGAGAACTGACACTTTCCTTAAGAAGCCAGCACTGATTAAGTGACAGACAGCCTGAAAGGCATCATCAATTTAGACTGTGTTGACTGTGTTGTCCATGTAACAATGTACAGATTGAGAATGCAACTCTTTGGTGTTTCAATGGACTCTATACCCAAAGCAAGAATGTAGTAAGGCTAAATATGGCTAGGATCAACCCATAATGTAGGGCCTCAAACATTTTAATGTATTCAGGGATATGATGAACTCAATTTTTGAGCTAATTTAGGATCTGGAGAAATTTGATCTAGGTCAATTCTGCTTTGAAAAGTGGTCACCTATAACAGGACAGCAACTTTCAGAAATCTGATTCAGGGTTAGAGAGCTTTAAAATTTTTATTAAAGCTAATGTTGAACATGAAAACATACACAGATTGAGAGGTAAGGTACTGGACATCTGGAGTCAGGCTGGGGTTAGGGGCGATTGTAGGTAGTAAGTACAGGGTTTTCAAGGCACATGCATATCACATATCCAGCATAGATCCAGATTGGGGTGTGGGAGTTTTTTAAAAGCGTCAGTCTATAGGTGTGTTCGGGTGTGCCACCCATGGGGTATGTAGTGAAAGTCCGAGTCAGTGGTGGTGCAGGCAATAAGTACATGGGTGGGGTATGACCCTCTGTTTGTCAGGGAAGTGGGGGTGGGTTGTTTCCCTGGTCGGTGGTCTCGGCTATTCGACCTGGTACTGGCGATGTCCCGTGACGTGTTCCGTGTATATGTCTCTGGAAACTACACTGTAGAAGAGTACAGAAGCTTTCATTTTGACCCTTCTCCCTGCAGTTAAGTCTTAATCCACACTGGGGGCTGGATCATGCCAAGCTCAAATGCATTCTGAAACCATGTCGTTTTGTGAGAAAAGGGCTTGAAAACTGCAACGAAAATAGTTTTACAACAGGAAATTCTCCAGGGAGAATTTTTGTTTAAATTGTGCTATAGACTATCTCCAGCTAGCCACACAGAATGATTTCTGAACACTTCAGCTATTATGAGCATGGATGTAAATTGCTCTGGACCACAACAGCATGTGTCAATTTTTCTAAACAGCAGGGTGGATTCTCAATTGTGGCAACATGTTTGGTTTATTGAAACATCATTTGGCATTTCATAATGCTTTTAACAAATAGCAGGCCGACCGAAATGAGGATTTTTCTTTTAGGGTTCTCATGCATTACTGCATGGTCTCTTTGGAGCACGTGGTGACCTCTTTCAAACCTGTCAGTATTTCACATGGGTTCCTTCAAACTCAAGGGCCAAAAAAAAAAAAAAAAAAAAAAGGCCGATAATTTTATATCCTCATGAACTGTAAAACAATATTTAAATATGTGGCTATTACTCTGAAAAGTGACTAAAAGACCACTCAATTTTTCCCGTTGACGTTGTGACAATCAGTAAAACAAATTAAATATTTAGCCTCCAAATAAGCCATCCCCATTTATAGGACATTGCTAATGACCTTCTCACACATATCCCGACCCCATCAAAGTATCAGGACTGTTCCAATAAGCCTCTAGGGCAGAAATTCTCAAACTTTGCAGAACCGCGACCCTTTTTTAGTAAGTTGCTTTCTGACGCGACCCCTGTGTGTCCACCGAAAAGCCACTGAATTGATTACTTCCGCATTTGGCGATTTTCGGCGGACATGCCGAGCACCGTCCGCCGAAGTGATTATTTCCGGTCCTAGAAGCACTTTTGGCGGCTTCTCAGCAGCACCAGGAGCTCACAACCCCCCGGGAAGCACCAGTGACCCCCATTTTGAGAACCGCTGCTCTAGGGAAAGCCTGAATGAACATCTGCAACATGCTGTGCACATCAATAAACTCTGGCTTCATGGGGGCAGAAACAGAATAAAAGGGGCCTTAGCTGGAGCTACCTACTGGTAGCCACCTAATACACAAAGCTTGAACTCTTGGCACAAGCATCTGGCTGATCTCAAAATGACAAGAAGGAAAAGGAGGAGAGAGGTGGTCTCAAAGAACCCAGGAGCCAAACCATAGGTGAAAACAGCCCCCTGAAACTGAACTGGGAACTAGCATAGTCTATGGAGCACAGGTATAAGCAGAAGCACTGGTGAACCCACAAAATTTGCAGGCAACTTAGGGTATGTCTACATTGCAATTAAACTTGGGGCTTGGGCAGTAAAACTGTAGTATAGACATTCAGGCTTGGATTGAAGCTTGGGCTCCCAGATCCTGCCATCTCATGAGGTCCAAGAGCTTGGGCACCAGCCTGAGCCCAAATGTCTATACCACAATTTTACAGCCCCACAGACAGAGCCCCTCTAGCCCAAGTCGGCTGACACATGCCAGCTGCGGGTCTTTAACTGCAGTGTAGACATGCCCAGTATGAAGGGAAGGTATTTTTGAAGTTTCAAAGGACTCTTCAGGGACAGCAGAGGTCTTTGCAGTAAGCCTGGAGACATTATGGGTTCGTTGTTTATTAGGCTCCAATTATTTCCAAATCAAATATGCTCATTTTTACAAGTAATAACATGTTCCTCACCGACACACTAACTGCCCTCCTTACAAACTCAACTGGACTCGTGAGTTGAGCTGGATTCTTTTTGGTGCACGCACCTCCAACAGTAGAAGGTTCTGCAGGCCAAATGTAGCCTTAGTTGTGCATACTCAATGTCTTGCAACTGACATTTAGTCTGAAGCAACTGCTGAAGTGCGAGTCACAGGGCCATTCAGCTCCATTTCCCTGCACTGTATGGGCTCTGCATGACCAACAAGACTAAACAATCGGCACTGAAGCTACCAGACATGGCTCTGAATAATTGCATGGAGCAGATCCATGGAGATACCTGTAGCAGACAGGTGTGACCTCCCTCAGAAACTGAAAGCGAGGGAGGGCCAGACACCTTCTGGTGGACAGGAACAGAAAGTATAAAAGGCAGGCCCTGTAGCTCAGTTGAGGGGAAGCTACTGAGGGAGGCAGATGCTTCCACCCTGCTGCTGGAGCTGGAGCCTGCTGAGGACTTCTGCTGCCCCAAGGACTCATCCTAACTGCCTGAACTACCAGACATGCCCGATGCGGGGGAGTGGCTGGGTTTACAGTTTGCAGTGTACCTAGGGGAGACAGAGGACAACCCAGAGATCCAGATACACCCCAAGAGAAGGGTAGTCTGCCTGAGTCTGGTTCAGTGGGTTGCAGCTGGATCCCCGCTGACCCAATGGCAGATAGCTCTGCCACTATTAGGGCTCTGGGCTGGGATGCAGTGGAGTCAGGTGGGCCTGCATCCCCCTGCCACCCTTGGGGTGGCAGCCACTCCATCTTCAGCCAGGAGACTTGTTGGAGTCTACGTCTGCCTGAGCCCCCTAGACTGTGTTGGGTGCTCACCCTTGCCTGAAAGCTGGAGCCCTAGAGAGGAGAGGTCCCCGGATTATTCCCTGCTCTGTCCTGCCTGAGGCCCTGTGCTTGGTACCCTGCCCTGTCTGAGGGCCTGAGTTCCCAACCTATATCTGGCTCTACCCTACCTGAGAGTTGGGTCTTCAGGCTGTTGGTGTCCTGCCCTGTCTCAGGGTGTGGGCCTCTGGACCACTCACTGCTCAGGCCTCTGGACCACTCACTGCACGACCCCGCTGAAGGGACTGAGTTCCCAGATTGTTAACTTCCCCCTTGTCTAAAATGGTTATTCCAGGGGTGTGACAGCTAAGAGGCGTGGCCTCCCTCAGAGATTGGCAGTGAGGAAGGGCCACAAGAGCTTACATATTTACTGTGCCATTTACACATGCACAGACAGTAGAACTGAATTTTGGGTTCAATCGAACTCCAACTGAAGTCAAAGGAAGTCCTTCCATTGACTTTAATGGGAACTGCATCAGGGCCTTTTGAAGATGGGGGAGATCCAAACAGATGTTCTGAACCAGACTGAACCATAGGAGATGTGTTATATTCCCAGCTCTTTCTCAGAACTGCTGCGTGGTTTGGGTAAGTTGCTTTATCTCTGGGTCACTGTCTCCCCTTCTTCCCCTTCAATGTCATGTCTAGTTAAGATAATAAGATCTCTGGGGAAGAGACTAGTCCTGTATGTGTATGTACAGGGGTCCCAATTTGATTTGTGTCTCTAAATCTCTATATATAAAAGTCAAACGGTGTATGCGTGTATGTACGTTCCCTTACTCCTTCCACACCGATTGAGCTAGAGACTTGAAATTTGGTACAGTTATAGGCCTTAGGGTCCTAATCAGGGTAAGAGTCGAAAATTTTTCAAATCTCACCTCTGACGCCCCCCAGGGGTGAAATTATTTAAAGGCCAATCACATCAGCTGGGCTGTTCTCTGTGACATAGTTATGATGTCATAATATCCCCCTCCAACAGACCCTGCACTCGCTCAGCTCTCTCCCCCCTCCAACAGACCCCTCACTCGCTCAGCTCTCTGCCCCCTCCTCCCTCCAACGGACCCCGCACTCGCTCAGCTCTCTGCCCCCTCCTCACCTCCGACGGACCCGAGTTGGGTTTGGTCGGAGGGTAAGTGAGGTAGGGGTGTCGGGTTTGGTCGGGGGGTAAGTGAGCCAGGGGTGTCGGGGTGGGAAGGTGTCGGGGTGGGTGGGGGGTGAGGTGTGGGTGTTGGGGTTGGTCAGGGGGTGTTGGGTTTGGTTGGGGGGGTTGAGGAGGGGGGTCGGGGTTGGTCAAGGGGTAAGTGAGGTGTGGGTGTTGGGTTTGTTTGTGGTGGTAGGTAGGGGTGTCGGGTTTGGTTGGGGGGGGGAAGTGAGGTGGGTGTGTCAGGTTTGGTCTACGGGGGGTGAGGTGTGGGTGTTGGTCAGGGGATGTTGGGACTGTTGGGTTTGGGTGGGGGGGGGTGAAAATGTGAGTCGGGGTTGGTCAAGGGGTAAGTGAGGTGGGGGGTGTCGGGTTTGGTTGGGGGGGTGAGGTGGGGGTGTCAGGTTTGCTCTCTGCCCCCTCCCCCCTCCAACGGACCCTGCACTCGCTCAGCTTTCTGCCCCCTCCCCACCTCCGACGGAACCGAGCAACGCCGGGTATTTTTGCTAGTGTTACTATAATGCAAACAAACCATATTTGAAATCCAAGGGAATGAAATCCAAGGGACTGGATGTCAGTTCCATAACCTGATTCCATACAAAAAGTGAAGGGTTTGAACGGGTAGTTGACAGAAATGAAATGACTATTTTTGCCTCCCCTCAGTCCTAACATCAGCAGGCAATCTTCTGCACATGACAAGCCAGTCACCGAGGAGCAGATGCACTATTTCCACGTGACACTTCTTGCTGACAGACTAGAGGTTGGCCCATTTTTCAAGCACTGTTTTGATGAAGGAACACTGAGAAAGGTAGGCGATGTGGGGAAAGCAAACTCTTGTGGCTAAAGCTTTGATTGGCTTAACTCAAGTGCTTAGGTTTTTGTTCTTACAGTGTAGATGGCACTCTTCCCTATACTACGCCTCAGAGAAGGGAAGAAAGAATGGATGTATTAGCCTTTCACTTAGGTTCAAAACTTGTTTGGGAACAATTGAAAACAAACAGCTATGATGACAAACGAGACCCCCCCTTCATTCACATGTGCACAGGGTGCATTTAATACTTTAAAGTAGGCCCACGGTCAACTGTGGAACTATTTTCTCTCTCACCTCCCCAAAATTTGTATTGGGTTTCCAGCCATTAAGCAATATAATCTGCACACTGTTAAAAGCACTTCGAACCTTAACTCTATGAAGTCCAGTGTTTGGAGAGAATGACAGTTTATTGGAAAATCTAGATTAGCATTTTAATGAGAAGAACATGCCATTGATTTTATGAAGGCAACACCATTCTCTGGATCATATACCCTTGCTGAAGCTGAGCTGGGGATCTTTACACTTACCGTCAGCTGCTGTGCACCTGGAGATTAACTCCCACAACACTAGTCCCATTGCATACATGTCTATTCTCAGGAAGGCATCTCGCTGGAAGTTGATTGCCCCCTCTAACACCTCAGGAGCCATGTACCTCCTTGTTCCCACCTACACACCGAAAGAAAAAAATGCAACTTATGTTACAAGAGATAGTTGGGTGTGTAGGAACTACAGCAGTTCCATCAACCTCAAAGTTACTTCTCTAATAAGCTGGCTGCGTACTGGCTCCAGACAAAATGGGTCCACTCTTTCTGGCATCACTCCTCATTAAAACCATTTCAAGCTCCATGAAACAGTTGTAAAAAGGATCCAAGTGTGTGGCTACGTATATGTTGCTCATTCAGTGGACACTTGGGGTTTGAATTAAATGCAATGAGGTAAGATGACTATGTCTGAAATTATGTCATCCATCCACCCCACTGCCTCTAGCTATTGCAGCACATACTGTAGGTAAAAACATGTTAATCTCTGGTGACACTCCAAACACCGTAAGTTCAAGTCAGCTAGTTGATGGCTTAATGCTCCCTTTATAAATTTAAAAAGGAATGTTGAGCTGGTGAAAGATTTGCCAAATAGAGTTTTGACAGCCTTGGATACAAGTCTCATTTATCCAGGTGTAACGTGGACACTGGAAGCTACACCACACTGTTCTGCCAATCTGCCTCAACCATGCTCACTTTGTTCCCTGATTCAGGATCTGGGATGTAAGTAATTTGCAAAAGTAGAAGAACAGGCTGTGTGTACAATATAAAATATATAAAAGGTAAATCTGAGTCATCCCATAACCTGCTCTTTGAGCAAAAACCACTATTAAAGCCAATTTACAATCAGCAATTAGAAAGGCATTTTGTATCTATTGCCCCTGCAAATTATCCAAGCTGAGCAAAACAATGCCCTTCTGCAATTTCCTGTCCCCCAGTAACCATCCCCAGCAGATGTGGTAAGCCCCACATTTATTTCTAAAAGGTAATTGTTACCTGTCCATGGGTGTCCCCTGGAGGTTTTCCAGGCTCGAACCGTACAGCCAGTCCAAAGTCAGCTAGAACTGCTGTCAAGTCATTCTTCAACAACACATTTTTACTCTTGAAGTCTCTGCAGACAGGCAGGAAGCAAGTTTGAGAAGGATTCAGTATGGCACAAATCTCATCACTTTTAAATAAACATGTCAAAACTTGACTGGTTTAATTGCCAAGCTTGGGATGAGCTCAGTGACCCTGTGAGAATCCAGCATGCTGAAGATACATCTGAGAGCACACCTGAATCTATGAAAGCAGTAAACAAACTAGAGCCCACACTGCTCCTGACCATATTTAACAGATTTCCTTCTCCATATATTTCTGTGGGAGCATTTTTACAAAATACACCAGTTCAAAGATATGAAGAATCTAAGGGAGAGTCAGACTGACACACTGCTTTGAGAGTGGCATTGCCTGCAAACACCCATGCCGGGCCGATGCTCACACATGCTACAGAGTGGTGTGGAGGCAGATTCCAGCCTGTGCACTGAAGTGAGGATACTGCTCACATTTTGTTGATGATCTAGCAGTTGTGTGCCTTTAGTAGCCCACTGTCTGACTGTCAGCCTCTCTTCCCCCAACCTGAGGGAGAGGATTATAGTGATGGTGCCATAGAGAAGGGAGGGTTCCTGTGGTACCCAACCAGGGTGTAGGAGGCATGGCTGTTAGACAATATATTGGAACTAGTGTAAGATAACAGAAGAGCAGAGAAGCAACAGCAGAAGCAAAAGGAAGCACGGGGGGTGAGGGTGGGGGGTAATTTCATAAAAGAATCAAAGCAGGGTAAGGAAAACAAGGAGAAAGCAGGAATACAGGGGAAATTAATGTCAAAAGAAAGCCAAGGATTGAACTAAAGGGATCATAATATATTATTTATAGATATACACATACCCACATAGATAAAAAATGAGACATGAAGGCAGCTCCCATGTTTAAAATTTATACCATTCATGCACTATACAAAAGTCAACATTTCATACTAATGGGCAGACCCCCCCCCTCCACCTGGCATTCTCAGCAATGGTCCCTCAAAGAGGTGTTTGAGGAGTGGGGGAGAGCACCCTCAGATATATTACAAGTTGGTTTTGCCAGGACTACTTATAGACTGTTCCCTTGTACATACTATATATACTTTTAAAGCCCAGTGTATACAAAATGCAAGTGTGGAAAACTAATTTCTTACTCTATTCAAAGTCAACAGTTCCTATAAGTCTGACTGCAATTTTTAATTAGAAGAGAGCTTAAATCAAGTTTCTTGTTAGTTCATTATTACAAACAATGCAACATCACTGACAAACATATTAGACCATTTTAATAGTCAGTGTATTCATTATGCCTATTTATGAAGCAAATGTTATATTCATATATTTATAATCTTTTGCCATCTTAAAGAAGTAGCTCTTTACAAAACAAGGCCTCCTTAGAAACAAGCTGATGTGAGCTGAACACAGCTCACTCTTTCTACAGGCTTCAATCATTTTGTGGGACAGAGATCTATTACACTGAAATTTCAAACTCCTAGACCAGCACTAATCTAGAGATATTGGCTGTACTAGGTGTTGTACCACTAGCCATTGATAGAGTCCAAATTCCCTTTGTAGTGGTTTATTATGGAGTTTCTATGAGTGGAGTTTCATCTACAAGCCCTTCAAAGCCATGTCCTTACCTTAGTCTCATAGTTAGAAGATGAGGAAAAGACCTAATGAGAAAAACCTTACTCTCTGGCCATTCCACATTTTCATCAGAAAAGAGCTGTTTGTGAACATGATTAAGTTACAGACCTTAGACAGCAGATGGCAATGCCCTGTATGCATCACATTATAATTTTCCTATATTCTTTCAGTTCACTCAGTGACCTTGCTGAATGCAGGACACTGCTGGCTTGCACAACATAATTAATGAGATCAGATACAATTGTATCTCAAAATTTATTCTCAAAATACTTTGGGAAGAGAGGAATCACTGGACCAGACAGAGAGGCCTACTGCATTTCTGGGTGTTAGAAGGCCACATCAAAAGGCTGGCTGAGCTGCTCAACCCCCAAGTCTCAGCCCTCTGAGGAAGGAAATAACTCCTCACTGCAGCCACACACCAAGCTTCATGTTCTAGTTTGGGAGTTTCTGGCTAGGTGATTACAGTGGGGGAAGGGATTTAGCCCACTGTACAATAAAGTAGTTATTGGAGACATTTCTGCAGCATAGGATCGGTTGTTATAGATATTTATTGCATATTTGCAACAAAATTTAAAGACTGCTTAATTGTTTAAGCAAAGATGTGCTCTCATAGTTCTCCCTCACTGAGCTACAACTCCATTTGGCAGAGGAGTTAATTTATGACGAAGTCACTAAACCACAGTAATACACTTCTCCACCATCCTGAAAAGTAAAAATGAATGATTAGATGCATACATACATAAATCCACATACTTACGCACACACTCTCTTTGGGGTATATTGTGCATCTATCATATACAAAGAGGTAAAACACACTTTAAAAACGTACATCCAAACCGACCAATTGGCCAAAAATGTCAAAGAATGATTGCCCTGCCCACAAAAAGGAAAATAATCCTCCACAGAAAGAGCTGCAGGCTTTCGGCTGTCCAAGAGTAGGACTAGGAGATCTATATTGATGCGCTTAAATAAAAATGGTCCGATTTTCTGAACGACTGAACAGCTGGTGACTCCCACTCAGATCTAAGAAATAGGATTTTAAGGCACAACCAATCACTGGCTTGGCAACATGACCCAAAGGTCAGCAAGCTGTTCAGTCAGGCCACAGAATTGGGGGGGGGAGGGGTGTTATTAAGCTCTAGAGACAGGGATCTCCACTAAAATCCCTTCCTACTAGCCTCCTCTCATTTAGGTGTGGGCGCAGTCCATTTGAGCGACCTAGCTGGTAGGCAACAGAAATGCAGTGAGAGAAAAATACTTCTTCCATAGTGCCATTCACATCCATATCTATCCCAGAAGCCACTGGCAACAATGAATAAAGATTATTTTATTATCTACTTCTATCAAATCAAATGTGAGTTTTAGATAAGTCAGCACCCTACCCTGTGAATTCACCCAGCCAGGGTAAAATGAGGCATTTGTGAGCCAAATGCCCTCACCCCACCTTTATAGACCTCCCCAACACAGCCCGTGCTCCAGCTGGAATTGTGGGGCTGGGGCTGAGGAGTTTGGCATGTGGGAGGGGGCAGGAGTGCGGGGGATGGGAGGGCTCCAGCTGGGGGTGCAGCCTCTGGGGTGGGGTTGGGGATGAGGGTTTGGGGTGTAGGAGAGTGCTCTGGGCTGGGACAGAGTGGAGGCAGCCTCCTCCAGCCTCCTGCACAGCTCTTTGCCTGCTGGCTAACTGCCACAGAGCCTCACCCACTTGGGGCTGCTCTTGCTGTCTCCCTCCCTCAGCACGCATGCAGGCAGGGACTTGAGCTGGGGGGCTTCCTGATTTCACCAGGCAGCTGGGCCACGGTACTGACCTGGGGTGCTGGCTGCTCCCCATTAGCCATGGTCTAGAGCCCTCTGATGATTGGACAGAGGGCCTGTCAGTCCAGGATCCCATCTCCTCCTCGGCTCCTCCCTTCTCTGCTGGTATGGGGAAAAGGCACCAGAAAACACAAACCAACAAAAAAAAAACCCACAAAATTTTAGTAAGGGGCCAACAGTGCCCTTACATGTGGGGAGGAGGACACCTGTTAGTGCAGAGTGCAGCAGTCCCAGAAGACAGTGCCCAGAGACTGGGGTCTGAGTGCCAAAAGGCATTTGGTACCCACAAGAAGGGCGGACTCCGGTTCATCTGATACCAAAAGGTCCTGAGAGTACTGGAATATTTGCACTACCAAGAAGGGGTCCAACAGGTAGCTCAGGCAACAGCTGCTGAAGTAGAGAATACTGACAATCGCACCACAATGGAAGATGGGTGTTGTTTGTTCAATGCAGACGGTGCTGGACAGACTGCATCAGTACCAACATTTGGGTTAAGGGGCACAGCGGTGAGCTGGTTTCACGTACTGGTATGTGCTATGTACGCTGGGCCAGATGCATCTGTACCAACAGCTGGACCAAACTCACCCTATGCTTGTTCTCTGTGCTGGTAGAAGGTACCAGGGCCTATGGGAGCCAGGTCTCTTTTCCTTGGCGCTCCAAGGCTTCACAGCCCTGCCAGTACTAGTGGAGGAGTCCTTGGCTACAGCAATACCTATGGCGACTGTAGGCCTGGCTGCGCACCAGATCCTCCTTTTAGAGCTGGTTCCTTGACGTGAGAATCCGCATTCCTCTTTTTAGGAGTCTTCCCAGAAGCCTCTAAATTCTTCCCTTTAATTTTCGGGAAGCAAGTGGCGCTGGCTCTGTCCAGGGACAGATATGGTGGGGTGGGGCGAGAGAGGTGGTGTCTCCTGACCTGGTTCTGGATGCAGAGAACGTTCTATCCTGAACAGTCCCAGCCTGAGCTCCTTATCCTTCCCTTCCCTGGAGTTGAGAGCCAAGCAGAAGTTACACTTCTGGGAGACATGGGACACTCCCAAGCAATGGACACACTTAAGAGTGGCCATCGCTTACACAGGAATAGCCTCTCAGCAGGAGAGGCAGCGTTTCAAGCATGGCAGGCCAAGAATGTCCTGCTAGGAAAACAAGTCTGCCTGGGGAAAAAAGGAGAGTGGAACAAAACAATCTACCCACTACATGTACAAAACAACTCACTAACTACACGAACAACTACTAGACTAAGCATCTAAACACTAAGGAATAAAAGAGAAAGGCTGAGGCATGCTCAAGGCAGACACTATCTGGATAAGGCAGAGGCTCTCAACCCCCTCCCTTTTTTTTTTAGTCCCCTCCCCCACATGCTAGAAAAATTCCAGGGCCCAGCTGTGCCACAACAACTGTTTTTCTACATATAAAAGGCAGGACCCGAGTTAAGGGGAAGCAAGAAGGGCCACAGGGGGCCCTGTAAAGCTATGTAACTCAGACTTTGGCCTCAGCCCCAGGTGGCAGGACTCAGGGCCTCAGGCTTCAGCACTGCACAGCACAACTTTGCCTTTCTGCCCTGGACTGCTTGGTAAACCCCCAAAACCTGATCGTGTTTCTCCAGGGGACCCCAGAGCCCTGGCTGAGAACAACTGCTCTAAAGGCTGGTCTTCACTGGGGGGGGGGGGGGGGAATAGACGGCAGATACGCAACTTCAGCTACGTGAATCACGTAGCTGAAGTTTGCGCATCTGCCGCCGACTTACCTTTCGTCCCCACGGCGGCAGCAGTCGGCGGCGCGCTCCCCCGTCGACTCCCGCTTGCGCCTCCCGGCGAGCTGGAGTTCCGGAGTCAACGGGGGAGCTCCGGGTGATCGATTTATCGCGTCTTAACAAGACGCGATAAATCGATCGCCGGAAGATCGATCCCGCGCCGCGCGAGTGAAGACCAGCCCTAAGATTCAGTCTCAAGATGAAGTGGTTGAGAAGGAGCGGATGCGGTTCACCTACACCCCCCTATATATCTTTGGTGTGCGACATTAGGAGGCTTAGAGTGCATTCGTGGGCTGAACAGACACTGCTAGGTGAGAATCTCCACTCATGGGCTCAAGAGGCACATGTGTACCTAAAGCAGTGCACCCAGAGGGACACTACTGAAAGAAGAAATTATATTTTGCAGTATTAGACTCCACTGATTTATACACCAATGCTCTCACTATAAATTTCCACTAGAGGGCACTATAGCACTGACAAGCAAGGACTGTGATAATTAGGACATTAATCCTCCTTTTGTGCCAGAAGCCAATGGTGTTAAGGAGTTAGCTGAATTTTATGGCAGTAACTCACTCAGACTTAGACCTCAGAATTCAAGCATTTTAACAGTACATTGTCCTGTGCTATTCAAAAATATCACCCAACTTGAAACATTTATTCAGCTTTCTTAAAAAAAAAAAAAAGATGGGAAAGACAGAAAAATACACCTGGCCTGAAACTACATGCTTCTTAGATGGTAAAGTTTACACATGGGGAATGATTGTTTCTCCCTTCCCCTCCCCTCCCCTGAATCATTTGCTAAATCTATTGAGACACTAATTACCATGATCCACAGCTTCAAGTCTTTTGCATGGCTTTTTTCCTGCCCCACCCGCAGGAATTTCACATATAAATCACAACATTTATTTCACAGGGGCAAGTGTCAAGGAGTCAGAGCTCCCCCCCAAGCAACTGAACTGCAGCTGCAGACTCTTGCAGAAGATCATGTTTCTCAGAATTCTGAGTTTTGGGGGGCAGGCACACAAAGTCACTGAACACTTTTTATAACAGAGATTTCTTTTCCGATGTAAAGATCATTCTCGCCAAGTCAAATACAGACTGCTGCAATTGAACTTCATGTTTCGGAGCAAGCTAAAATGCAGGGCAGTGGGTAGAGGAGTATGTCTTGGGACTGCCATGTAGATAGCCTTTCACCTGACTTAAATCCTTCTGGAAAACTCACCTCCCACCATGCCTAGACTTTTATTTTAGAACACGCCATCCAGAACCATCAGGACATACCGGCGTATAAACTGAGTATCCATCTGATTTTTGCCATAACTCGCATCATTCTACACTCCAGCAATTTGCCATACCACCCTAACCTGTACCCTGTTTAAAATGTGCTGTAAACTCTTTGGGGCAGGAGTCTTCTCTTGTATCTTTTGTACAGTTCATGGCACGATAAGTGCTATAAAATAATGAGTAATAGACAGCAACCATTTTCTATTTCATTTATTCTTTCCTTCTGAATAAAAAGCTCAATTGGAGAGGATTCGACTAAGCATTGAAGGGTATGTTTGTGTTTATTTTAAACAAAATGGGATTTAGAAGGTACCTATGCATAAAGAAGTCAGCTATGGCTCACCACCCTAGGAACATTCTAGAAGAGGCCAAGGGAGAGGGAGGTGAGCTCAACATGTGGAGTTGAAAAGTATAAGCATGTGCTGAACAAATCCATATATGGAAAGGTTAAATATGATTGGCTAAAGGTTTGTGTTATGTAACTTGTTGTGTAACTGCCATGTGCTATAATATAGCAATGGGAGGGACTCCTGGCTGGAGGGACTCTGGCTGATTTTTGGTGCCAGGGGCTCTCCTTTTGCGCACACTGAACTGAATTGAATAAAGTATCTAAGACCCTTTATACTGCGTGGCCTCTGACTTATTTAGTTATTATCGGGAACCACAAAATCCCAACAGCATCAAGTTTGAAATAATTATATTCCCTGGAAGCACCAGTTTAAATCCTCGCATAGTCAAGTAGACATACAGAATATACAGACTACCATACAGTTTATTCACATTCTAAAGCCAGAAGGATCAGTTCTGATCATCTAATCCAGGATCTCAAACACGAAGCCCATGGGCTGCGTTATTTCCTGCAGCTCGCCAAGCTCAGCTCTCCCTGCTCCTCCTCCCCCCATCATGCCATGTCCCTGCCCCTCTGCTTACCTCAAGGTGCTTCCCACCACCCAACAGCTTTACAGGGGGGAGGAGTGGGGAGCCAGGGGCTCAGAGGAGGTGGCCGAGAAGAGGCGGGACAGGGGCGGGAACTTGGAGAAGGGGTTGGAATGGGGGCGGTGCCTCACAAAAGGGGTGGAGTGGGGTGGGGCCGGAAGTAGGGGGTGGGGGTGTCAGTGATGCAGCCCTTGGGCCAATGTACTAGTCCTCATGTGGTCCTCCTGATGATTTGAGTTTGAGATCCCTGAACTCGGAGGTGAAAATAAGCCGGTACACCCCGGTACGGCATAGCGGCAAGAGCTGGTGTGCCGTACCGGGGTGCCCGGCTTTCCCAGGCTGCAGTTTAAAGGGCTTGGGGCTTCCAGCAGTGGATGGAGCCCCAGGCCTTTTAAATTGCTGCCAGAGCCCTGGAGCAGCAGCAGTGGGGTTCTGGAGGCTGTTTAAAGGCTCAGGGATCCCACTGCCTCTGCCGCCCTGTTCTTTAAATAGCCTCTGGAGCGCTGTGGCTCCGGCAGCTATTTAAAGGGCTGCGGGGTTAGATGCAGGGGAGCCCCAGACCCCTTAAATAGCCCCTAGGGCCCGGGGGGGCCTTCTGCGGGGGGCCTTCTCTGGGCTATTTAAAGGGCCGGGATCCCTTGCCTCTGCTGCCCTGGTTCTTTAAATAGCCGTGGCTTTCTGAATCAGCGGCTATTTAAAGAACCGAAGTGGCAGCATCAACGGAATCCCAGGGCCCTTTAAACAGCCCCAGAGCCCTTTAAATAAGAGCCCCATCTACCCCAGGGCTCTGGGGCTGTTTAAAGGGCCTGAGGCTCCCGTTGCCGCTGCCACTTCAGCCCTTTAAATAGCCCCCCTTTTCAGAAAGCCACGGCTATTTAAAGAACCGGGGTGGTAGAGGCAGGGGAACCCAGCCCTTTCAATAGCCCGCTGGGCGCCCCCTCCCCCCCCCCAGGGCTCCCCTTTAAATAGCGGTTGGAGCCCTGGGGTAGTGACAGGGCTCCGCCGCTATTTAAAGGGCCCAGGCTGCTACTCGCTTGGGGAGAGGAAGGGGAAGAACTTACTGGTATAGGGTGGGCTGGCTCTGACCCCCCAGCTCCGCCCCTTCTGCCTGAGACCCCACCCCTTCCAGGGCAGAGTCAGCCCCCAGTGCACTAGTAAGTAACTATACTTTCACCCTTGCCTGAACTAGTCTAACCTTTTGTGTAACCTTCCCTGACTTAATATCTGTTTAAACTAGAGCAGTTTAACACATCCAATCTTGATTTAAAAAATGCCAGAGATAGAGAATCTACCACAATAGTTAATAAACTATTCTAATGGTTACTCACTGTTAAAAATGTCCACCTTATTTCTAGTCTGAATTTGTCTAAATTCAGATTCCAGCCACTGGATCTTGTTATACTTTTGTAGACTGAAAAGTCCTCTATCATCAAACTTCTACTCTCCATATAGGTAGAATGTGGTTCCCCTTAAAACCTTCCCTTAGTTAAGATAAATCGAGCTCTTTATCTATTGTTATATGGGTTGCTTTTCAATCATTCTTGCAGCTCTCCTCTGAACCCTCTCCAACTTATCAACATCCTTCTAGATGTGCAGACACCAGAATTGAACACAGTACAGGCGAGTCTCATCTTACGCGAGGGTTCTGTTCCACGGTTAGCACATAAAGCAAAAAATCATGTATAGTGAAACACTCATTGAGTTGAATGGTGGGCGGAATCGCCCGCACTATAAATGCAGTTTTAAATTGTGCTTTTTTCACCCCTGTTTTTGCCGATCGCGCAAAGCTGAATTCGTCCATATAAAATGCGCCTAAGATGCGACTCGCCTGTATTCCAAAGTGCAGGTCCTTTGGATAAGGACTAAATCGAGATCCTGCCTACTCTGTTTGGACATTAAAGAGCCTCTGGTGCTTTCAGTGGAGGATTTGTCACCCCGTGTTTTTGGCCTAAATTCCTTTCTTCTACAGGGGCTCTGCAGTGTGGTGGCACAGACTACCAACCTGGCTATTACAAAACACTATTACAAAAGTATTTGCAAAATACTTAGGATAAAAGGCACTACATAAAAGCAAGATCTCCGCTCTCCTCTATTCAACAAAATTGTCACCAGAAGATCACGTATTTTAGAGAGAGACAAGGTGGGCGAGGTAATACCTTTTATTGGACCAACTTTTGCTAGACCGGCGGTTCTCAAATTTGCTGCCGCCGCAACCCATTTTTACTTTCTTGCAGTGCTCCGCGGACCCTTGTATGTCCGCCGAAAAGCCACCGAATGAATTACTTCCGCATTCCACAGCTTTTCGGTGGACATGCCAAGCGCTCCCGAGTATGCGCTGAAACTGGAAGTGATCACTTTGGGAGCGCTCGCCATGTTCACCGAAAAGCTGCCGAATGTGGAAGTAATTCATTCGGCAGCTTTTCAGCGGCGCCAGCTGCTCACGACCCCCCTAGAAGCGGATGACGACCCGCGGCTTGAGAACCCCCATGCTAGAGCAAGGTTCAAGCTTTTAAGTTTCACAGAGCTCTTCAGGTCATGAGCTGAAGAACCATAGTTATGCAAAAAGACAATACCTGTGTGCTATGGCAGGTTTGTGTCCTTCCCCTTTACACCAGGGGACATCTTCATGTAGGTAGGACAGTCCATGGGCCATCGTTTCTGCAATATGGCAGAGTTCATTCCAGCTGATAATATTCCCCTTCAGGTAATCTGTCAGAGAACCCTGAGAAATAGGACATCATATGTTCTTAGAACTTAATCACAGACCTTGGTAAATGACAGCTATGCCAAATCATCACTTTAGAGAATGGATTTAATGAGTGCCTGAGAAGTCTGAACTTTGATTTGACAGAAAAACCCACTTGCAAAAAATAAAACAAAAAAGAAGAGTTAAGAATGTTGGTGAAATACTATCAATTTCCCGGACTCATTGCAGCACACAAATTTAGAGTATTTGAATTTAAAACATCTAATGGCTTTAAAAATTAGTTCCATCAGGTCTAGCTACCTCAAGGAAAAACTGGAGCAGCTATACAAGAAGGGGAAAGCCTTAAATGAGAAAAGGTCTTATATTCTATTAGCTGTCTATGGAAATGATTGACTAATAGAATATAACCTTGGATTAAATACAGGGATAACATTGCAGCTCAAACCTGGATTTGTGCATATTTGTTTTATGTTAAACAATCTTTATATTTGACAACTAAAGCAACCCGTGAAACAGAGCTGTGCTGTGAATTTTAAGTAAATACCGAGTCTGTCTGAAAGTGCCGAGTAAGGACTGCGACAGTCTGTCAGCTCTGAATGCTATCTCTCAGGTTTGCCTACACAGGTGCAAGGTTACTACTGCTTGCAAGTGCAAACACTGGCCTTTTCCACTTCTCCTCCTGTCCTGAGAACAGACTGATTTTCTAAAGCCCACAATTCTGCTGAGAAATTTTTAACCCACGAGTTAGTTTGTCTTGTTACTTTCAATAAAAATTAAACATAGCTCACCATGGAGAAGTGAGAGATAATCTGGAATAGCTACAAGGGGAACATGACATTCCAAAGTGGCTGTCCAAACGGTAAACACACATTCCAAATCCTGCACAGTTGCCCCAATAGGCATCAGTCCCTTTAGCACCCAAATGGAGATATGAATATATGATACCTTGTCATGGAAAGCTGTGATCAGCCATAGTTCCATCTCCAGGTTTGTTCCTCGCTTCTCTGCTGCAATAAACTGCAAAAGGTTTTCATGCTTCATGCCAGGGGTGCTGAAGATTTCTCTCTCACTCTGCCAGGATTGTTTATCCTAAAGCAGAGGGAAACATGATCAAAGACCACTTCTAAATTAAACCTTCCATTTAAAGCAAATAGCTGCCATGACACAGTGCACTGCTGATGCTCCTTTCAAAGTTATTCTCAGACATCATAAAAAGGAGTACAGATTCCTTTAAAATTAGGCAATTTCCTGAAAGGTCTAGATGCTAGAGGGGGAGAAGACACTCCTCTACTCAACCCCTCCCCAAACCACGCTCAAGAAACCTCTATAGCCTCATTAAAAACAATAAGAGCCGACAATATACTGTTACGATTTAAAAATGTACTGTTCACAGAAACATTGGCAAGTAAAAGAATGAAGCCTATGCAAATACTACCTAGATTTATATTTTAGCTGTAATTGTTAAGATTTTCATAAACTAGACTGGATTGTGTAAATGTCCAACTAGTTAGCCACAACTTGTCTGGAGAGAGGATATAGAAATCTCTTTTCATAAAACCATGATGGAACACACAACGAAGAAGAGTATTCAAGACAAAGGGTGTAGAGGAGGAGCACAAAGATTCTTCAATCATTTTTCTTCAACTGGACGCATCGGATTGTTTTGGTCTTCCATTTGCAATTCTTAGAATTTTGAATGTTCAAAATGAAATATACAATGTCTCAGCCCAATAATGTTCCCATACAATTAGTCTTCACTTCATTAGGACTATGGTTTTGTGAGCTGCAAATTACTTGTTATTTTCAGGTCTGGATTCACAATTTACCCAGGTAACAGTCATGCAAGATCTGGGATTAACATGGTCTTTTGTGCACTCTTTGGTTATTACGCTGCATGCTGCGTCTCTGGATTTCTACAACTCTGAACATTTGGACCAGAGTTAAAATGCCCTGTAGATTTCAAAATGGGATCATTTGCCCAGCTTGAAACAGCAGCTGCTGCAGGTGGCATTTGCTAATGAGCTAAATGTATTGAAAGGCATATGGAGGTCCTTGAACTTTTCTCACCTGTATGGGGAAGATTTTCACTGCTACATAGTCATTCATCAGCTGAGCCTTCCAGACACAACCAAAGCGTCCCCTAGCTTTGATCTCCAATAATTGCAACGGCTTAAGGCCAACCAATGGAGAAGGGGGAGGTGGACCAGGGTCCTAGAAAAAAAAAAAAGGATAAAGATATGGGTTACAAACTGAAGTCAAACAGTGAAGCAAGGGAGAAAATGTATTTTATCTCACTGAAATTTTACTGTTCACAGTAAGTTATGACTTAGTAGCAGAGCAGTGTGAAATTCACATTTTGTTTTGCAGAATTTTCACATGAAACACTTCACCATTTGGTGGCATTTCCCACCCTCAAATGTGGTTTATATGAAATGTTAAACTACTTTTTGCATCAAATCATGGCAAAAGCTTGAATTTTCTCATGTCTTCAATGCAAAAGCTGTCTTCACTTGGAAAACATTTACACCATAATATCGCCTGCAAAAAATGCAATTTTCGGTTTTGTAAAAAATAGCAAAGTACACCTAAAATTTCAAATAGTTTTGTACTTCATTACGAATGGCTTCTATAAAAATAACAATATAAACTCAGTGTTTTATGAAAGATGCTATTTACAATACAATGTAGCTTCATGTAGAATAGTAGTTGGCTTCCTCCAACCCAAATCTGTCTTCCGTGTTTGAAAAGCTCATTTGGCATAGGTTCTGTCTAGCCAGGCAGGAATAAAAAGGTGTTCAGCAACTCAAACTAAAATTAGGCCATAAGATTTTTGTAATTTCACCCCATAGAAAAATATGAGGTTCTTACAGCATGTGCTAAGACAGCGATTATGAATTCTAGCATAGTATTACAACATTTGATTAACAATTTAACAAAGCAAAGAGGAAGTTCTGCCATCTTAAATTAATAATGTGCAGTCCAGGGACAATCAAAGAGCTTGAAATACTCAACCTGAACAGCTCCAGTACTTTCATAACCACCTGGTAAACTTAGTGAAATTAGGTTCAAAAAATAGGGGGGGGGGGAGGGGAGTCAACTCTCGTCCTTTAGTTTGCAAGGTATCTGGCTTCTGACTCACCTCATTAAGGTCAACGTGCCCATAGGGGGGCTTTCGGTGACGGTACATCCAGAAGGCCAAGAGAATGGCCATTGACAGAACAGCGATTGGAAGCAGAGAGTAAACCAGAATGTTGAGTAGTGAGGGTGTTGTTGGCGGTGGCTCATATATTACTGTAAGAGGAGAGGGGAACAATAAGTGAAACAGGGTTTTTTTAATATATATTTGCATTGGGATTAGTGGCTGTAGTTCCAGACATACACAAGCATTTGGCCTCCCCCAACTCCCGGAGCACATTTGCTGGTGTGCTCTCATGCTCTTGGAATGACCAAATTATTAATAAAGATCTAGCCAAGCATGCTCTGAAGTACCGCATTGGAACTTCCCCCCAAAAGTTCTACAGACCCAAGTGAAGTAGAAAATTGCCTGCTGGAGTTTCTAAGTCTACATGCTGGCCTGCGGTTAACCCCAAAAGATGTTATGTGCTATGGGCACAGATGGCAAAGACCCTTCCCCACCACTCCCATTATCTAACAAAGAGAAAGGTTTTGCAGCCACAGCAGTAAGATGTTGCTTTAAAGTAAAATACTGCAGAAGACATCAGCAGATGTACTGTCTCCACAGTAATACCAATTCCCCATTACATTAGTAAAGCTGATGAACAAAGAATAGGAAGTCTAAATAGAGCCATGTTGCTTCACTGGAGACACGGAAGGATGAGGGATTGACAAATACCAGTATTTGTCAAATTAAACAAAAACAAAAAAAATCAGTAGGGAAAGGCTTATTTTGTTATGATGAAGCTATGAAGGGTATTGTAATAACAATAGGTAATAAAATTATGTAAACAATAACTTTCATAAAGTCCTGGAAAATTTGATAAAGATTTCATAAAAATCTATAGAAATTACTCTGAAAAACCTATACAGTTCAACATAGAAAAAAGATGCTTTATATAGATTCCTTGAGATCACCCTACAGAAAAGAGATATCTTTTCTATTAAAATTTTATAGGATGGTTTATAAGACAACTATAGAAAAATATAATTTAAACGCTAATACTTTTCCATAAAAGAGAACTTGCCCATTAACTTACATCCACAAATGCTGGAAATCACCACAACAGCATTTGTCTCTGTCATAGAGCTTTTATGTGATTATGAATAAGTTAATTAAAATATGGGCAGGTGGTCGCTACTTAGGTGTTCACCATTTTCTGGGTGACCAACTCAATACATCTGAAGGCTGATCTGCAAAAGGGCTGAGCACTCAACTACAGCTAAAGTCAATGGGAGCTGTGGATTCTCAACATGTCAGTAAAGCAACGTGGTAGAGAGGAATGAGTACAAGGTTGGGAGTCAGGTGGTCCTGAGTCTAATTCTGGCTCTGCCACTGATTCAGTGCCTGGCCTCAGGGAGTCTCTCTGTCTTAGTTTTGCCAGCTGTAAACCGGGAGGAGAATGTTCTCTGATCTTGCAGGGGAGATAAATTCATTAATGTCTGTGCGGCAAGTACCCTAGAAGAGACCATGAAGAAATAAATAATTCCATATTCACTGCAGGCTTTGGATGGTGTATAATAAATCAGCAAAATATACTGGAAGTTAGATAAGAGGGACATTTTGTCCATACTCTCAAATTTAACTATATTACTACTCCTCTTAATTTTTTAGTAAAAAAAATAATTTCCTTTTGCAATAATCCACTTCAAGCATTCACTGAGAAGAGAATTTATTCCTTGCTAATGATATGCAAGGTTTCTACACAATTCACTTTACTGAAAACAGCAGCATTTTTTGGAAAAAAAAATGTTATGTAAAAAAAAATTACCTGCTATACTTTCAAACTTTGTAACTGAAGGCATCCTCTGATTTCTTGCTTGCTGAATACCCAGCAATTCCCCTCAAATCAACAGAGATCAAGGTTTATAAACAGATCACCTCCCCCAACAATGAGTCACTTACCTTCTGGACCAGTTACTTCAGGTAAGTGCGTAAATTTCTCATTGCAATAGTTCCCCTCACAGCAGCAGAAAAACACTTGAGGGTTCTCTTCTGTGGCAACACATTCTTGCCTGTATCAGGAATGGGAAAGAGGAACAAAGGGAGGAGAGGGAGAAAAAATTAGTGTCCTAGGAAGTGAAGATCTGGTTGCAGTGAAGTTTTTGTTTTTCTCCTCCTTCTGTTGCATTCTGCAGTCCTATAGTCTCTTAAGATAGAAAGCTTTTTTTTAAAAAAAGGGGAATAACCAAGAATGAGACTTCACTATAGAATCAGAGAGGTAGCCGTGTTAGTCTGGAATAGCAGAGGTGACAAAGAGTCCTGTGGCACCTTAAAGACTAACTAAAGTATTAGGTGTTCACCATTTTCTGAGTGCCCAATTCAATACACCCAAAGGCTGATCTGCAGAAGGGCTGAGCACTCAACTCCAGCTAAAGTCAATGGGAGCTGTGGATTCTCAACATGTCAGTAAAGCAACGTGGTAGAGAGGAATGAGTACAAGGTTGGGAGTCAGGTGGTCCTAAGTCTAATTCTGGCTCTGCCACTGATTCGGTGCCTGGCCTCAGGGAGTCTCTGTCTTAGTTTTGCCAGCTGTAAACCGGGAGGAGAATGTTCTCTTATCTTGCAGGGGAGATAAATTAATTAATGTCTGTGCGGCAAGTACCCTAGAAAAGACCACGAAGAAATAAATAATTCCATATTCACTGCAGGCTTTGGACGGTGTATAATAAATAAGGCTGTGATCTCTAACTGAATGATAAGCATTAAAATACCAAACAACTGCTTCATTCCCTAAGCACTATTCCCTTTGTGCACTGACCAAGGCAGGAATCACACAGGGGGGGGGGGGGGGGGGGCGGGAAACAACAGTTTATGATCATGTAATTTAAGACTATTGTAATTAATATGTAGAAGTGGACCAAATTAATGTTGTACAGGCAACCTAAATTCTGGCAGTTCCTAACTTCTGAGTGCAAATAAAGTTCTTTTAACATAATATTTTTGGAGGGGGGATGCATTTTAAGGCTGCTCAGCTTCAACTCATTAGCAACATTCTGATCCCCATGAATTTCAAAGCCCTTAAAGACATATTATCCAGGCACGCTGGCTCACCAGACTATACTTTGGTATTTTATTCATCACATCTAACTTTAAACCTTGTAACTCAGCAACACTGGATAAAAATCATTACATTTATACAGAAAGATGAGGCACTCTAAACTGGAAGGAGGCCAGAAACCTTCCTTGAGCCAGTCACACCTTTGTAGTTACTGTATCTAATTATATTTCCATTTTATTGGTGTGTCCTCTCTCATAACTACTTGCATTAGTTATCTTACTTGCAACTAATAAAGAGTAAATCTTATTCATGTACTGAATATCGTTTCCCACCTCAATCAAGTAACTACGAGCTCTCTTTAAAGAATTTCCACCTAAACATGAGTACCTGTCTTAAGAAATTTAGGCTGTAGTTCTAAATATTCTCAGTTGTCTCTAGTTCAGCTAACTGCAGTTATTTAGCCATACTGTTTCAATATTTTGTACATCTTGATTTTCATATAGGTATCAAACTTCATCAGTTTTCCACACATCCTCTTTTCTTCCAGGGCAGTGCAAAAGATGTTCCAATGACCGTTGTTGTGTTCTACTACTCACGTCCCCCAGTGCAAGTTGTTATTGTTTACAAACACCTGCTTTGTCAGTTTTTTCCCCCTCTCAGGTGAAAATATCTAGTTTCTTAGATTGCAGATTTGTGTTCTATGAACTGTATCAAAAGATTTCCTATATCCGCCTAAATTTATATGCCTAACTTCCTTCCCTCAAACACACTGAGGAAGTAATAAAACAATCACGTGTCCGACATTATTACTCTATCTGTGAATCCACGCCAAGCCCTCCTTGATTGTGGCATCAATAGCACATAGCTAGAAGTAAGGATGGAGAAGGCTCTTTTAATCCATGACACTATTTTCAGTGGTTTATTCCTTCATGGGAAAAAATTAGCTTTTGAACTGGAATTTCTCATATAAGATCTCAGCCAGGAAGTAAATTTATTTTATTTTTTAGTTCAAAAAAACATCAGCCATTTGAATTATCCAAGTGATGATGTTTCAATAAATTAAGTAATATTTCCATATACATTTTCCTGATCTTAGACAACACAGAACATTTCAATTTAATAGCATCAGACTTAAGTATTTGTAGCCATCAGTGGAGAATGCATGTTTTGCAAAGTCTGTTAGTTAAGAAATTAAGTTAATGAGTGAAAACAGCCCATTCTGCAGAGGAAATTCATTATTTCCCTTAATTGGTTCAGAGTGTGCCCAGGTACACAACCCTGGGCAGCTTGACATGCTACTTAGCAAGCAGTAAAATATAATATAGTGGGAGAGAACTACACTTTTTTCTATAGCTGTAAGTGCACATTTTATAGTAATTCACATGCTCTTCAAGTGAATGTTAATACTGCTCCTCCAGCGAGACTATGCACATAAATGAATTGTGCACTGTTGATTTATTTTTAAATTGTACCCTTTTCTACAGCTTTAACTGCACATTTGCCATGTTATGGCATATTTGTTGGGTGATCACATAATGAAACACCACTTTAATGCACAAGTACAAGGGGTTTAAATATTGTAATGAACACAAGAATCTATATAGATTCTTACACCACATCTATGCCCTAACAGATTAGATGAGATTAAAGGATAGAGTTAACATTGCTCTAGGAACCATAACCTGAAATGTCCTGACCTTAGCATCATTAATATCTCAACCTTTGTGTTGCAACAAGTTACCATTTGGCATACAACACTAACCATTATCTACCTTACTAAGCAAAAGACACTAGAATCTGGCAAAATATGTAGACTGTCCTTTTTCCAGGAGATACCTCATAGGTAATTATGTAGCAACATAACTGCATCCCAACAAGATTGCCCATGGGAGCCTAGCAGCTTGCGTGTGTGCGTGTGTGTTGAACACAAAAAGCCAGTAAAGGCCATGAGGACATTAATGCAGTTGCATTCGACTTAAAGGCACGTTTGTCACATTTTATCATTTCTCCTGGGATCAAAGCATAACAGCATGGAGCAACTAAAAGGCCACCATCAAAATACAAACTGAACACTCAAGAAGCGTATAATTAAAACTGACTTGTTAATTAAAAATCTTTCTAAAAATTCAAAAGGTTTTTTTTCCACCATTTATGTTGTTTGTTAACGCCCAGTATCTCACTCAGCTGGGACTATGGAACTAGACTGGTCAGTTTGTACCTTCTGGTTTTCATGCCACAAGGTTAGTGTGTTATAAGCATGTGCTCTCAATCTTAAGCATTTTAACAGCCATCCTCTCTTTCTTTACAACTAGATGGAAGGGGTTGGAAGGCCCAGAAACATTCTTCTGTTGTAATGCAGCATAATAGTATGGAAGAGGTTGAGAACCAGTGAATTACAGCATGGGTGCACTGTGTTATACCATGCATCCGTCACAGTGCTGCTATATGTGGAAGCATATGCTATAAGAGGAAATCTGGTTATGCTAAGTGAAAATAGTAAATGGTAGTGAAACATTTCCATTCTCATGAGGCTCAGCACTAGGATGACTAATGAGTCTGGAAGGACTGATTTTTTGGGTGGGGAAAAAAAGAGTAAAATCTAATAAATGAATATGGAGATGGACTATGCAACTACTAAAATGATGGGAGTGGCTGGAAAATAACCCAGCTACAAATATTTGAAGGAATGAGAGGAATTACTTATGAGCTACATGCTAAGAGGAATGGGATAGAGCTAGGAACAACTTCAATGAATAGGATGAACTTTTTGACTTGGGGACAAATTTGGCTGTGACTTAACTCCAGGGATTTCAATAGGGTTGCATAGGAAATAAGTTCAAGTATAATTTCATGAGAGACCTAAATTCCAGAACGGTCTCTCCCAAGTAGTGGTGGAAACCTCATATCTTAGAATGCTTAAAATCAGACAAGATAAAAGACTTAGGAAATACACAGTTGGGAATAATCTATTTGCCTGCAAAAGCAGGATTAGTTCTATTTTGACATTGAAATCATAGAACCAGATCATCATCTTGATGACCCAGTAAGTTTTTGCCCATACCACTTTTTATCTACAATTTTTTAAACTAAACAATTGGGCCCAGAACTAGTGGACAGTGTTCCTTCAAACTCTGAAACTAAGGAAAACTTTTTTATAATTGCAATTGTTCTCCTTAGATAACATAGCATTGGGTTACCCAAACTTACGAGGCAAGACCATATTTTCCTAAAATCCAAGCTCTTTAATGCATTCATAACCTTTACACAGCAGTGCCCATCTCCCCTACAGCTGGCTACAGACGGCACCACACCCCAACACACTTGTACTTCCATGGTCCATCCCCCAGTCTCTGTCAAACTACAATCCCACCCTCAAGCCAGCGAGCAGGGACAGGGAGAAAAGAAACTCTTTACAATATAATTAAAGCAAGAACATCCCAAACCCTAATGCCCCCTGTGGCAGGGCTGGGGTAAAAACACCAGCATTGCCCTGCCACTTCAGGCTAAAGCCTGCTTGCAAGAGGCAAGGCTAAAGGCAGAGACTAGTTCAGCCCAGCTGGGAGCCCTAACGAGGGCTACCCGGCACTAGGTAGCTGGAGCAAGTGGCTACAGCTGGGGCTGGGAGCTGTGAGGGCTTGAAAAGCCTCAGGCTCCAGTTAGCAGGGAGGCAGGCTAGGAAGGAGACAGGGGGGTGCTCTGTCTCCAAACCTGAGGGCCAGAGAGCCGCAAGGGCCAAAGGCTGTGAGCCAGGGGGGTGAAGGTAACCACGTGGGGGATCTTGGGGTGCACTTACTGAAGGTGATAAAGCTGCACTGTAAATAAAGGACACTGGGAAACCACCGGAAAAGGTGTGGACAGTGACTTTGTTGGGGGCACCAGGCTGAGAGACACAGCAGGACACAAGCCACAGGAGGGGACCCTGTGACACCCCCCAAGATCTGTGTTTTTCTAGATAACTCCAAATGACTCCATGTTTTCCTTTATGTAGCCAAGTACTCTTGGAAGAACATATTGCTCTTCACTCAATGGTACAGAACACATTTTTCAGAACATGCCAGAATTGTTGAGCTTTCCTGGGAAAAAAAACACCCCCCAAAAGCACCGTTTGTGGCTTCCATACTGAAAGCAAAGAATTGTTAGGTGAGAATTTTGAGAGATATACAAACAATTAAAGCAGGTTAGTGGTGCCCAGTTGAATTGGGCTGCTTCTCAACATCACTAATGCGATTTGCAAGCCTTTTCCACTTGAAATACAATTTAAATTTGTGTCTGGGTGGCTATTACCTGTCATAGCAGTTGAAGTCATCTAGCCAGCAGCCTTTCTTCACCAACTCAATGGAGCCAGAGTTGTTTCTCCAAGAAGCATAGCAATGGAGCCGTTTGTCCTTCTCTCCTTCACAGCGTTCCACACCACTCTGATTGGTCTTCTCCAGCTCCCAGTTGGCATTGTAGTAGATGCATTCTCTCGTCTCTGCCTCCCCATGACCTGGGCCTGAGCATCCAAAACCAAAATATGCCTTCTTGAAACCACAGTTAGCTACACGGAAAGACATTTCCACATGCTTAGCTGCTGAGTGTCAGTGAGGTGGACATACTACTTAGAGCGCGTTTTATCTTTATCCATACTTTACATGGAACACAGCACTGTAATAGCTCAGCATCTCATATTTAATTAACTCGTTTATCTTCCTCCATCTCTGTGAGGCAGAGAAGTATTATTCTCATTCTGCAGACCGGGAACTAACCCACAGAGAGGTGATGAGGTTTGCTCAGGGTCAGACAGGAAGTCTATGGGAAAGCTAAGAACTGAACAGCGATCTCCTGGAGCGTCAATCCAGTGCCTGAATCACAAGATCATCCTAGGAGGAAGTGTAATGTTCAAGTGATGAACAACCTCCTGCAGAGATTTGTGTGGCCTCACTTTCAGTACAGGAGTATGGTCCACAAAGGCCTAGGTCTGGAATGTGTTGTGCCACCTTAAACTGAGTGGGCTCCACTTAAAACAAATATGAGATATACCTTCTCATTAAATAGGAGGAATGCTGGAATCTTCTTTTTTACCATGGAAACCTAGTGAAACCCAGGACCCCTGGAAAGTTGTTACAGGTATGCTCAGGATTTCCCTGGTGTAACAATGCTGGTAAATTAACACAAATGCAATCAACATTTCAGTACTATTAGTACGCCTGGTTACAAAGAAAATACACCTCCAAAACTCATCATCATGCCTAAGTGGAGTATATGAAATTTTGTATGCCCTATCAAAGGAAGCTAGTGTTTCGCTGGACCCCCATACAGCATAATCATTCCCCTCACCAAGACAGAAACATTCCATCTGAAGGACAAGGTTCCTTTGGGGTCTGAGGGAATTATTTGCGATTGGTGAAATTCACCCCGTGCCTCACCTAAGTCCCACTTCACCAATATTATAATAAATGAATAAACATTTCTACATGTTCAGCTACTCTGAAGGTGTAAGTGGGGTTGATATCAGGCCCAGGCTGGGTCTCTGCACAGGGGTGAATGTCATGCAACATTATTCCCCTCTTCCCATTAGCTTGACTGAGGCATACACTGTAACTGGGTTGAGTTAAATAAGCCACCATGAACTGGTGTAAGCAAGAAGTCTCTCTCATCATCCTACTGATACTAACTGGAAGCCAAAAGTAGTAACAAGGCCTCACTGGATTCAAAATGAAGCGCTGCCAAAAACTGTTCCACTGATCCAAAGTACCAAAAGAATTATTTTGACTTGAAAAAGGGATCAAGTAGGAGATGAACAGATCACACACAGACATGCACAGTCTTAGGTCCCAAAAATCCTAGCTTTGTTATTGACATATTCCGTACGAGGCATTTTAAAGACTTGCGTTAAAAGTAGGAGGAGAAATCAAATGCAGCAAGACACATCAAGAACAGAGTATAAATAGAAACTCCAGAAACATCACCACTGAGCCACAAATAGCAGGCTGCTTTTTAAACTCCTGCTGAGATGCTGAACTATAAACACATTACACACAACCAGAAATAGTTTAAGTTTTCAAATTAGTATTATTCGCTTAGGCTGTAGTCATACCACCACGGGATCACCCGAGTTAAAACAAGGTCAGGCCTGGTCATTACTTTGATAGGTTGCTTCCAAGGAAAATGTAGGTATTGACAATTCAGTAAACAACATAGAATCAGTCCTCCAGCATGGTAATAAAGGAATAATGTGCTGCTAAAAGTGTCATTATCTTGCTGAGATGTAAAAATCAAGCTCCTGATTCCTTGTGGCCAATGAAAATCTCAGTGCACTTTCATGGTTCAATTTTGCCCACTTTACAATCTGCCTTGGGGTGAAGTTAGTTAGTCCCCATTACTACAGTATCGGAGCACTGCACAATCGCTAATATTTATCTGCACAACCAGCCCATGAAGTACGGCAGGGCTATTATCCCCACTTTGCAGATGAGGAACTGAGGCACAGAGAGACTAAGTGACTTGCCTAAGGAAGGCAATCTGTGGCAGAGCAGAGGTAACAAAGAGTCCTGTGGCACCTTAAAGACTAACTATAAAGTTTTGAAGCATAAGCTTTCGTGGGCTAATACCCACTTCGTCGGATGCAAGCAGAGCAGGAATTCAACTCAGGCCTCCCAAATCCCAGACTAGCATCCTAACCTCTGGATTAGCCTTGCTTTCTACAGCCTGTAACCTCCTAATGTGCATTAAATCTTCCTCACGTCCTCTCTGAATTGTTGTAGGGTGGTAACATTTGCCTGCATTTCACTAGTGGGTGTACATCTATAGAAAGCTTGGAGAGTGGTTTGCATTCAAGGTGCTATCCTAGTGTAAACTAAGCCTTGTCCGCAGTAAGCTAATTTCCTGCTGTAGACAACTGGTGCTGAACAAGGCTTAAGAACAGTATAAGGATGTACCAGAAAACAAGACATGACTTCTGAAACGGTGCTGAACATGGTTTGCCCTTAGCCATGCTTGCAGTTAAACCTTGCTCTGCTCTGCAAAGTCAACTTCCCTGGTCACTTGACTCGACCTATTGTCAGTACTGTGTAATTTCGCTGGTGTGGAGAAGACATAATGGAGGAACTCGTTATATTTTGAAGAAGAGTTTTTGTTTCCAATACCCCTTTTTTTTCCCAAGAAGAATGTTTAATCTGTATCATGGGAGAGATTTAAAAGGGTGGGTAACAGCCATAAAGTGGAGCTTTAAAACAGAAAATTATATTCAAAACACACACAGGAGAGTTCAATTTTAACAGCACCTGAATTTTTTATCAGCATTTGCAAATCTCCATTCAAGTCCTCCTCTAACAAGTTGCTTACTATAGTAAAAACCAGCCACAAATATCCCCAGACACAGAGAAGCACCAATATTGCTGCCTCTTCACAAAGCCTTTGCATTTGATCTGTTGATATTTACATGACAAATTTGTTATAGAATCAAGCCTGTTAAATACCCAGTGAAATCAGTGGCAAATAATAGAGAATTGTTTTGTGCACAGGAAAATAAAGGATGCCTTTTTTTCTTTTCTTTTAAAGCTATGAACGAATGTCCTTGCTTTATTCTAATGTGTACCATGGCTTCCATCTTAAACAGTTACTCACTGCTAGCTAATATTCAACACAATCTTCTGATCTTTTCTAGAAAATGACTGTGCAATCAAAGGATGAATCAAGATCCAGAAATTCCATAAAATCTCCTCCATAGAACTAAAGAGGAATAGTATCCCCCAACTTTCCACTAAGCTCACTGGAGAGAAATTTTTCTTTCTTCCTTACCCAACTCTCCTAAATGGCAGCCTCATCTAGTGAGCCAAACAGAGGGGTAGTAGCCCCCAATGCTAATCCCAGCTCAGACAACTCTCTATATAACCTCAGGTACAAATGCATAACCTCCACTAACCCCTCTGTAAAGTGGGGATAATATAATTTGCAAGGATGTTGTGATGAGTAATGTTTTCACAGTGCTTTGGAAAGGAAGTGTTAAAAGGAGTTGTAGTCCTGGGACCCGAAAGCAGTACACACTTAAGCCCGAGAAATTTTGGTGTTTGCTCTCTTCTTCACCCCCCCCCCCCATTTAACCCCAATTAAACAAAATAAAAGACCAAAAAATGACACCAAGGCTAAACAGAATAAAAGAAGTGCTTAGAAGCAAAAAGATATCTTTTAAAAATTGGAAGTCAAATCCTAGTGAGGAAAACAGAAAAGAGCATAAACTCTGGCAAGTCAAGTGCAAAGGTATACTTAGGGCTGGTCTTCACTAGCGGGGAGATTGCCTGTAGATAAGCAATTTCAGCTACGTTAATAATGTAGCTGAAATTGGCGTATCTAGAGCCGACTAACCTTCTGTCCTCACGGCGGCGGTGGTTGGCAGCGCTCCCCCGTTGACTCCAGCTTGTGCCTTTTGGTGAGCTGGAGTTCCGGAGTCTACGGGGGCGCCGCTGGCGATCGATCCCTCCCCAGCGTAGTGAAGACAAGCCCTTAGATAGGCCAAAAAAGAATCTGAAGAGCAACTAGCAAAAGACAGAAAAACTAACAGCAAAAAACCCTCCAAAAAAAGTAAGTACATCAGAAGCAAGAAGCATGCCAAACAATTAGCGGGGCCATGGGAGGATCACGGTGCTAAAAGAATACTCAGGGAAGATAAAGCCACTGCGAAGAAGCTAAATGAATTCTTTGCATCAGTCTACACCACAGAGGATATGAGGGAGATGCCCTCACCTAGGCCATTTTTTGTAGGTGATAAATCGGAGGAACTGTCCCAGATTGAGGTGTCTGTGGAGGAGGTTCTGGAACAAATTGATAAATTAAACAGTAATAAATCCCCAGGACCAGATGGTACTCACCGAGGAGTTCTGAAGTAACTCAAAAATGAAATTGCAAAACTGCTCTCTGTGGAGTGTATCTTATTGCTTAAATTGGTCTCTGCATCAGATGACTGCAGATAACTAATATGACACCTATTTTTAAATAAGGCTCCAGAGGCGATCCTGGCAATTACAGACCAGTAAGCCTAACCTCAGTACCAGGCAACTGGGTTGAAAACATAGTAAAGAATAGAATTATCAGACACAGATGAACACAATATGCTGGGGAAGAGTCACAGATTTTGTAAAGGGAAATCATGCCTCACCCATCAATTTGAATTCTTTGAGGGTATTAACATCTGGACACAAGTGATCCAGTGGATATAGTATACTTGGACTTTCAAAAAGTCTTGGACAAGGTCCCTCACCGAAGGCTTAAGCAAAGTAAGCAGTCATGGGATAAGAGGGAAAGTCCTCTCATGGATCAGCAACTGGTTAAAACATAGGAAACAAAGAATAGAAATAAATGCTCAGTTTTCAGAGTGGGGAGAGGTAAATAATGGAGTTCCCCAAGGACCTCCAGTGGGACCAGTGCTGTTCAACATATTCATAAACGATCTGGAAAGGGGGGTAAACAGTGAGGTGGCAAGGTTTGTAGAGGTTATAAAATTACTCAAGTTAGTTATGTCCAAAGCTGACTGGAAAGAGCTACAAAGGGATCTCACAAAACTGAGGGACTGGACAACAAAATGGCAGATGAATTTCAATACTGATAAATGCAAAGACCTGCACACCGAAAATCATAATCCCAAATATACATACAAAATTATGGAGTCTAAATTAACTGTTATCACTCAAGAAAGAGATATTGGAGTAATTGTGGATAGTTCTCTGAAAAGATCTGCTCAATGTTGAGAACCATTAGGAAAGAGAAAGTTAATAAGACCGAAATATCATAATGCCACTATATAAATCCATGGTTTGCCCAGACCTTGAATACTGAGTGCAGTTCTGGTCACCCCATCTCAAAAAAGATACATTAGAATAGGAAAGAGTACAAGAAGGCAACAAAAGTGATTAAGGGAAAGAAACAGCTTCCATATGAGGAGAGATTAAAAAGTCTGGAACTGTTCAGCTTAGAAAGGAGATGATGCAGGCAGGGGAGAAGGGCTAGAAGTTTATAAAATCATGAATGGTGCGGAAAACATGAATAAGGAAGTTATTTACCCCTTCACATAACACATTTACCAGGAGCCACCCAATGAAATTAATAGGCAACAGCTTCAAAACAAACATAAGGAAGTACATCTTCACACAATACACAATCAACCTTCGGATCACTGCCAGGGGATGTTGTAATGGCCAAAACTAGAAGCTGGCTTCCCAAAAAAACCCAACCCTAGATAAATTCACGGAAGATAGGTCCACCAATGGCTACTGGCAAAGACGGCCAGGGGTGCAGCCCCAAACTCTGGGTATCTCCAAACCTCTGACTACTAGAGACTGGACAACAGGAGATGGATCACGACAAATTATCTTTTTCTGTTCATTCCATCTGAAGCACCAGCCGCTGTCAGACAACAAGATACTGGGCTAGACAGGCCAGTTGTCTGACCCAGTAGGCCCATCCTTAAATCCTTATGTAGCATAGTGGTTTAATTCTAGTTTTACTCAAATATGTATAAACTAGTGTAAAAACCCATGTACACAGGCCAACAGTAACAGCTCGCGCCCCCCCCCCCTGCTCGGCTCTCTGCCTCCTCCCCCCCCCTCCCCCTCGCTCGGCTCTCTGCCTCCTCCCCCCCCTCCCCCTCGCTCGGCTCTCTGCCTCCTCCCCCCCCCCTCCCCCTCGCTCGGCTCTCTGCCTCCTCCCCCCCCCTCCCCCTCGCTCGGCTCTCTGCCTCCTCCCCCCCCCCTCCCCCTCGCTCGGCTCTCTGCCTCCTCCCCCCCCCCCCCCCTCGCTCGGCTCTCTGCCTCCTCCCCCCCCCCCCCTCGCTCGGCTCTCTGCCTCCTCCCCCCCCCTCCCCCTCGCTCGGCTCTCTGCCTCCTCCCCCCCCCTCCCCCTCGCTCGGCTCTCTGCCTCCTCCCCCCCCTCCCCCTCGCTCGGCTCTCTGCCTCCTCCCCCCCCCCCTCCCCCTCGCTCGGCTCTCTGCCTCCTCCCCCCCCCCTCCCCCTCGCTCGGCTCTCTGCCTCCTCCCCCCCCCTCCCCCTCGCTCGGCTCTCTGCCTCCTCCCCCCCCCCCTCCCCCTCGCTCGGCTCTCTGCCTCCCCCCCCCCCCCCCGGCTCTCTGCCTCCTCCCCCCCCCCTCCCCCTCGCTCGGCTCTCTGCCTCCTCCCCCCCCCCCTCCCCCTCGCTCGGCTCTCTGCCTCCTCCCCCCCCCTCCCCCTCGCTCGGCTCTCTGCCTCCTCCCCCCCCTCCCCCTCGCTCGGCTCTCTGCCTCCTCCCCCCCCCTCCCCCTCGCTCGGCTCTCTGCCTCCTCCCCCCCCCCTCCCCCTCGCTCGGCTCTCTGCCTCCTCCCCCCCCTCCCCCTCGCTCGGCTCTCTGCCTCCTCCCCCCCTCCCCCTCGCTCGGCTCTCTGCCTCCTCCCCCCCCTCCCGCTCGCTCGGCTCTCTGCCTCCTCCCCCCCCTCCCGCTCGCTCGGCTCTCTGCCTCCTCCCCCCCCCCTCCCCCTCGCTCGGCTCTCTGCTGGGCACAGCTGGCCAGGCCGTGACTGGGCGCCTCCGCCCAACCGTCCCCGCGCCCCCTTCCCGCGCCCCGCCCGGCCAGAGCCCCCTGCCCGCACCTCCTGCGCCCAGCCACACTCCTGCCCGAGCTCCTGATCCAGACCCTGCTTCCCTCTCGGCGGCACACGCGCGGCCGCCATGTTGTGCTGCCAAACTACACCTCCCAGCATGCCGTTCATCTGGGCCGTCTCTACTGCGCATGACGGCTTCACACACACTTCTCTAGTCTTTTATTATATAGGATAAGCATCAATGCAGAGCATCAACCTCATGATGAGGTTTTGAGCTAAATGATTTGCTGCATCCCTGCATATTTTTCCACCTTATTTATAAAGCCTTTACATTATAGGTGCTCCAAAAACAAGTTAACATCTATTCACCATGAATTTACCAAATAAAAATCGTGTCTGCGGATATTAGCATCCGTCACCAGCGCCCAACCTTCTTCCAGGTTAACAGGCTGGCACAGGAGCCTCTGCTTGATCAAAGCCCAGTAATGAATCCAACTGGATTGTAATGCTTCACGCCACTTTGAAGTGACGTGTCCTCAAAGGGAGGGGAGGACAGGGTCTTGACTAGTTCCACCTTAGGTTAAAAATAATTGGTACAACCAATACCAGCTGAAAGCATTTCTGTTTTTACGGTACATAAGGTTTAACACTCCCTAGAACCAGAATTCAGTACAATACTGGGAACACCAGCAGCAGTGTGTGTAGAAGGAAGATTAGCTGGAGTTCTGTTTTCTGTCAATAGGTAGTTCCCAGGACAAAAGCTCTGATGTTTTCTGTCAATCCTGGCTGTTAAACTATTCTCAACATATCTAATATCACCATGGTAACCCGTGGTGATGTCATTACAGCTAGTCTCAAAAGGACAGGAGGCTTTAAGTCATTTTCTTTTAAAATTAAAAAAGGAACTTCATAATAAGAAATGCATCCTCTCTACTCACCAGGGATGACAATAACCAGGGGCTTCTATATTCACACCATAACTCAGACGTCACTGCTTCCACAGACATCTGTGTAGTGATTCCTTCTCCCTCCCCCACTATTTTTTTTAAGCTTGGGCTGAAGTCAATTAAAGATAACAAGGTAATTATTCAAAAGAATTAGATTACCCTCTTTTCTCAAACTGCTAATATAATACATTCATTGAAATAGAGAGAATATATTTTTAACAGACATTAGCAGCAACTTGGGGAAAGGATGCAGTAAAGATTTAATTATTTTGAATAATTTCCTGCTATTTTAAATCAAATAGGGTTAGTTTCTTTCACAAAGAAAGTCTAGGGAAAGAGAGACCATGTAAGACTGAGCAATTCTGGTCTTCTGTAATGTCCATAACACCAGGTAGGTATTCTCGTTTACAGAAAACAGCTCAGTGACATGACAACACTGAAATATTGCACACACACACACACTATATATAATATATAAATAAATCTGTTGGCCCAAAGCAAAGGATCACTCAGGAAAAGGTTCAACAAATCATTGCTTTGCCTTGGTAAGAAGGTTTAGCTAGGTCATGATCATTAGTGCAACTACTCAGCACCAGTAAAAAAGCATTGCCAGTAGTCAATCAATTTCTGGAAATAGGGCATTTTCAATTTCAGCTCAACTGGTCATTTTAATATTTTGTTTAAAAGAGGGGATCCTATTATTCATCCATTAGGAAATTCTATTTTGTGTAACCTCAGTTAAGGACACAGCCAAAACAATTATTTTTTCCCCTTTACATTGCGAACTGTATCTGTCTCCTCAGAATGGTTTTGGTTCTTTAATAAAAACACCAGGGAGATCAATCAAAAGCATTTAATGCCTTGTTGCTCCTGCAGTTCATGTTTAAATGCTCTTTGGGTCGCAAACGAGGCAATTTGGACAGTCAGAGCTCAAACTGGATTAGTAATCACAAAAACCCAGTGGGGGATGTGTGTGTTATATTATTTGCTGTGGTGTTGTAGCTGTGTTGGTCCCAGGATATTAGAAAGAGGTGTGTGAGGTAATATCTTATTTTATTGGTCCAATAAAAATATATTACTTCACCTACCTTGTCTGTGTTATATTAGACAGACAGACCAGTGCTGGATATAAGAGGACAAAACACCACAAAGGTTAAGAAATTGTACATTAAAGCAAATCATTCCCACACAGCACTAGCCTCCATATATCTCAATGTGTCGAAGGACGCATGGAGTGTGGCACAATTGGGATTTTCTTATTAACACCCTAAGGGATGCATGCTTCTGTCGGACCCTTGCCACAGAGCTAATAGGCAAATGCCAATCATTTCTCCATTAACCCTACTCATGATTAGGAGGTATGTGTCCACAGTTTCCTGGCATCACTAAACCAAGACATTGCCTTGCTTGACAAATGATTTCTTCAGAAGGCCTTTTTTCTCTCCCTGTATCACTGGATTCCAGATAAGCAGCCTTTATAGAGGGCAAGCTGTTGCATAGCACCATGAAATGTCTTTTTCAGATCGACTTAAGAGAAATATCCAAAAACACTTTTATATCAGCATTAATTATGAGATTATTATTTCTTTGTCTTGCCATAGCACTCAGGAGTCCAGTCATTCACCACAATCCCTAGCTGCATAAACACCTAAAAAAAAAGTCTGTTTCTGCCCCCAACTGCTTACAATCTGAGTGGAAGAAAATCTGAGATCTTAAAAGTGAGGTTTTATATATCCTAAAGACATTGCCTGTTAAAGTCGACCAAAGAGAGGAGATGGTTATCTATGATAACTGATCGGAAGTAAATGTTCTTTCCCACAATTTTGAACGCGTCCACAACATTCCACCTCCCTGCTCACTACCCCATGCCACCACTGTTTGGAACCCCAGCAAGGCCCTGTCAGAGACAGCTTTTCATTTCCTAGCTCTTTGTGTGCTCATAACACGCAATACAGACCTATAACAATGTACAAATACTGAGTCTCTGGTGAACTACCATTGCCAGAAAGCTTCAGTGTCTGAACAGCAGCACTTCACACACCACACATGGTCCTGAGTTTCATCAGCGGGGACATTTGAAATATGCTTTCAAATGTGCTGAGTCTACTAAGACTGGGCCCAAAGTGCTCTTCTACTGATTCTGCTTGATATTTCTAAATATCACAATTCCAAATTTAATTCACGGGTAATTGGAAAAACTGTAATGCATGTAAATGGACAAGATGATATTGAAGGTCGGGCATCAGGAAACTGTGCCCTTAAAATAGTGGCTGCCAAACTATAGGGGTACTCCCTTTATAAGGCATAGCTGAACCTTCGGGGAAGGTGCAGCAGGTCCCGGACCAGCCCGCACAGCAGGCAGGGAGGAAGCACAGGCCAACCCAGCTCTACCCCAGCTCTGCTCCTGGTCCTGGCCCCAGGCTTGCTCTGAGCCCCCCACCGTGGCTTTTAAGGGAGTGTGGGCCAGATAAGGGTGGGGGGAAATGAGGAAAAAAGTTTGGGGACCTCTGTCCTATGAACTAAACTGTGTTTGTCATCTTGTCATCCTCTTACCAGAACTTTGGCAGGGTTTTTGGCAGAATGTACAAGAAAGGAAGTAAAACGATAAAATATCTCTAAACTGCCAGGACAGATCATGTAAAACATGGTTTTTAAAGTCTGCCATAAATCAAAATCCAAATATTCTGGATTCTCTGCCCGGCCTAAAGGAAATGCAATGGACGAAACCTGCCAAGATACAAGTGATCTGCTACACTGACAATTTCTAGCAAGTAATGGATATGAAATATATAAGGAGAGTGAAATGCATAAGTTCCTCCTAATATTTTAATGGCATTATTTGAACTCAGTCACTTTGTATATAGTCACTTTGTCAGCGAGTTATCTGGGCAAGTGAGAGGCTCAATGGAAGAGTTATGTTGATGTGTCTATGGTAGCTAAAAGGAGATTCTGCATGCTTGGAAGTTAATTTCTCCAAGTTCCTCGCTACTATTTTGTGGTTTGTAGGGTGTGGTGTTTTTAACGTTTACTTGCCATCAAGATGACAAAGGGAAAAAGGAAGTTGTGTTAGATCTTTCCTCTCCAAAAGGCAAGAGACACCAAATCCCAATTCAAGTCTCAGAGAAAAAATAATTTTCTGGCCTTATGCTAGGGCCTCCACTTTGTCCATATCAGAAAAATCAAACAGGAAGGCAGCCTCTGCTCAAGAAAGGTAAAAGGAGCTAAATGAGAAGTGTTGCAGATCGAGAATAAAGGTGGCAATTTGCTTGAGCAGCATCAGCTTCAGCAGAATACAAGCCTTTATTACTAGGGCCTCACTTGCATAAACATACAAGGTGCAACTTGCTGTGGTGTGACAGACCAGAGTACAGCCCTCTGTGTGGCTCCAGCCCTGCAGTAGTAGAGAGGTCAGGTGGTGGATGTTGCTGGTAGAAAGGTGTATAGGTTGGCAGAACAGGGCTCACTGCCTATGGTAACTGCAGTAGAGCAGGGTTTCTGTCCCAAAACCTCTCCACTCATTCCACCTTGGGAAAACTTGGTCACTTAAAAAAACAAACAAAAAAAAAAAAAAAAGTACTGTGGGTTTGGAAGTCTTCAATTCATGTGCATTCTGGGGGAGTTTCTCACCATCTGTTTTCACCAGTGATTGAAACTAGCCCTGGACAGTTCACCATATCCTATCCATTGTAAGAGGTTGCTAAAATAACTGGCAGAGTTTCGCTTAGGCTGCAAGCAGAGTGATACCTGAATCAGACAGGTGGGGTCCCAGTTTTTGAGGACTTGATTTTGCCAGGGCTTAGCTTAGTTATTGCCCAGTGCTCATACACCCTTGCAATGCCTGACAGCATCCATCGGCAAGCGTGGCCAATGCCTTTCCTCTTCTATCAGAAAAGGTTATTTGGTTTTGGCCTGACTAAAACATGCACCAGCACTCCAAAGTCAGACTTCCGGCTCATTTTCCTTATTCTCACTACTCCACTTTTGTTCACGCGGCGAAGTCTTAACTTCTTTCCTTGTGCTATTATCATACACAGTTAAATTCCATGGAAGTTTATAACCAGAGACTGCAAAACGATGAGCTCACTTGATGCTGATCTGCAGCCTCTTGTTCCATCCAGAGTCAATAAGATACACCAATAATTCTGCAGCCCTTCAATGACACCTTGAGTTCCCGCAAAATCCATGCATGGCTGACTGCTCTGATGGACACAAAGCCTGTGCAATTTTAGTGGGCTAATCAAGGCACTCTGGGTAAAAAAAAATCCTAGTACAGTACATGGAGTAGAACATTCCTCACTGCTGCAAGTTTTGTTTGAGTAACACGTTGTGGCGTTTAGGGTATGTCTTCACTACAGCAGTAGTTCGATTTCCTTTATTTCGATGTTGTGAACGCGACTGTATGCAGTCGATATTGTGTGTCTTCACTAGGCACAGCAAAGCACAGCAAGTCGACAGTGTCTGTCCGTACAACTTTTGCAAGTGTCGACATAGCGAGCGTTGCACTGTGGGTACCTATCCCACAGTTCCCTGATCCCCCAGCAGGCACCATTTCGAGTGCTGCACTATGGGTAAGTTTCGCGCCCTTTTTCCGCGCCGCCGACCCCCATTACGAGCGGTGCACTGTAGGTAGGCATCCCATAATTTGCGCCCTTTCTCCGTGCTGTGCTAACGCCATAGCACTGCAAGCATGGAGCCCGCTGACACCACGGAAACAGTAATGGCAGTTGTGAGGACCTCGATCACGGTTGCGGAGTTCATGCTGCACCGTCTGCAGAGGAGGAATGCGATCCGGGGAGAACTGCGCTTTCTGGAACCCGACGACAGTGAGGAGGAGATGGATAAGGACGTGCACAGTGGGGACGACAGGGACACTGACGGTTTTGGAAGTAGGGCGACTGACAATCTGTCAAATTTGGTGGCAATGGGGCAGGCTCATGCCATCGAACGCCGATTCTGGGCCACGGAAACAAGCACGGACTGGTGGGACCGCATAGTGCTGCGGGTCTGGGATGACTCCCAGTGGCTCAGAAACTTCCGCATGCGAAAGGGCACGTTCCTGGAACTTTGTGACTTGCTGTCCCCGGCCCTCCGGCGCAGGAATACCAAAATGAGAGCAGCCCTTACAGTTGAGAAGCGAGTGGCGATAGCCCTCTGGAAGCTTGCAACGCCAGACAGCTACCGGTCAGTCACGAATCAGTTTGGGGTGGGTAGGTCTACAGTGGGCTTTGCTGTGATGCAAGTAAGCAGGGCAATCGTCGAGCGGCTGCTACACCGGGTTATAAACCTCGGAAACCTGCAAGCCACAATAGATGGCTTTGCCGCCATGGGATTCCCTAACTGTGGTGGGGCTATAGATGGGACTCATATCCCTATCCTGGCACCGGACCACGAGGCCGTCGAGTACAGAAACCGGAAGGGATATTACTCAATGGTCATGCAAGCAGTGGTTGACCACAAGGGACGTTTCACCGACCTGTACGTGGGGTGGCCGGGAAAGCTTCATGACGCTCGAGTGTTCAGGAACTCTAGGGTTTTTAAGACAGCTGCAGCAAGGCACTTTCTTCCCCGACCAGAAAATTTCCGTGGGGGGGGGTCGAAATGCCGATCGTGATCATTGGGGACCCAGCCTACCCCCTAATGCCCTGGCTTATGAAGCCCTACACAGGAGCCCTGGACAGGGGTCAGGAGCTGTTCAACTACAGGCTGAGCAAGTGCAGAATGGCCGTAGAGTGTGCACTTGGCCGTCTGAAGGGGAGATGGTGTTCCTTACTGATTCGCTCAGACATCAGCGAGAGAAATATCCCCATTGTTATTGCTGCTTGCTCTGTGCTCCACAATATCTGTGAGAGCAGGGGGGAAACGTTTATGGCGGGCTGGGAGGCAGAGGCAAATTTACTTTCTGCTACTTATGAGCAGCCACACAGCAGGGAAAGTAGAAGAGCGCACCGTGAGGCCCTGCGCCTCAGGGACGCCTTGAAAGACAGTTTTATGAGTGGCCGAGATGGCGTTTGAGAATCTGCTCCCTTGCTGTGCTCTAAGCCTGCTGCCCTTGAACCCTCTTTCCCTCCCCCCTCCCCATGTTTTCCCTCCCCCCTCCCCATGCTTGCAGAGGAAATAAAATCACTGTTTGAAAAATCATGGTTCCTTTATTGGTTAATCGGAAATACAAATACAGGGGATCACTGTCCTGGTATCCTGGAGGGAAATCGGCAGTCGCAGTGGTGGAGGGGCGGACAGAGGGGGGGGGGAAGGGGGGAGAGGAGGGGTGGGCAAGACACAGCAGCTTTTAAAAAAGTTTTCCTAGAACGTCAGCCTGCTGCTGCTGCTGCTTCTGCTGGCTTGTGGGGTAGAGTGGAGCGGCCCACGGAGCTTGCCCCCCCGTGTTCTCACCCCGCATCTGGGTGGGGAAGCTATGGGAGTTGGGGAGCAGGGGAGGTGGTTACACAGGGGCTGCAGAGGTGGTCTTTGGGCATGCTGCAGCTCCACCAGAGATCGCATCATGTCGCTCTGGTCCTCCATTATGCGGAGGAAAGCATCCATGCATCTTTCCTCGCACTCTTCCCTCTTTTCTGCAGCGGCTTCCCTCTTTTCTGCAGCGGCTCTCCATTCCTTGCCTCTCTCTCTCGATCCCTTGCCTCTCTCTCTCGATCCCTCCAGTCCGTCTGGCGGGCTGCCTCAGCGCGCGAGTTCTCCACGAGTTCACTGAACATCTCATCGCGCGTTCGCGTTTTCTTTTTACGCTTTCTTATCTGCGGTGCACGGCGGGAGGAGCAGGCCGGGGGATTCTGAGATAATTGTTCATCTGTGGGCGAATGTGGGCAAAGAAAGTTTGAAAGTTATGAGACAGATACATTCAAGGTTAGGAGGCAGATGCAGTCTCGGACGGTACACAATGGGAGTACTACGCCATTTGCAACCTCAGTATTCAGAGGCCTGATATGATTTCTGTACAAGGTCATGTTCTACACCTAAAAGTGACTGACTAGCTCACAGAAAAGTCAGAGCATCTCAGACACATATGCGTGCCTCAGCCCAAGACGGCTTCTGAAATCACCATGCAGCCGGCCATAGTAAGTTAAAAGTGGCGCTTGCATACTGTAGAGTAACCCCGCCCCCTTCCCCCCACCGCGTGGCTGGCTCCCACTGAAACCGCAAACTGCAAAGCAAATGCCAAAAAATCTCTCGCTAAGGGCTAAGGTCTTTTGGGGGCTCCTCAGACCGCTTGCGGACTGCTCAGATTCCCTGCTAGCTACTACCGCTACGGGCTTGGGTGGAGGGGGGTTGGTTCGCGTTGGATCTGAAGCGGAAGCAACCGCTTGCAGACTGCTCTGGTTCCCTGCTAGCTACCGCTACGGCGGGGGGGCGGTCAGCGTTCGTGGGGGGGGGGGGGGTGCGGTTGGTCGGTCCTCAGCAGAAAACAGTTCTTTGCAGCTGGGAATCTTTATCTCCCTAGTAATTGCAGTCCCTATTTCAAACAGGCAACCATGAATGACATCACTTTGCTGAGAATTTCTCAGAGAGAGAGAGAGAGAGAGCGCATGCTCCTTGACTCCATGCAAAGTCCTGGTCCATACGCCGCAATGCTAGCCTGCACAATGATACCAGACTACTTACTACTTTCGTGGCGTGGGATGGTCTCCTATCACGGGGGACCACATAAGGCGGCTCTCCCCAGAAATCTGCTGCGGAGGATTCATCGCTACCTCCTGGATAGCTTCATTGAAATGTCCGCGGAGGACTTCTGGTCAATCCCGGAGTATATTGACAAACTCTTTGAGTAGAAATTGACCAGCAGTGAAAGCACGCTAAGTCCTTAGGGCAAGTTACTCATTAATAAATGCTTCCTTTACAAAATCACGCGTCATGTAATCACTTAAAAAAGAAACACTTACCCCCCTGGGAGGCTTGGGAGGGTACTGGGTCCAGGGTGACAAACAGCTCCTGGCTCTCTGGGAACACGGGTTCTCCGCTGGGCTCCTGCTGCTCCGTGAGATTTTCCTCTTCTTCATGGTCGTCCTCCTCGGAATCAGTCTCCTCCCTGACGATTATCCCATCAGTGGAGTCCACGCAGACCGGCGCGATGGTGGTGGGGGCGCCCCCCATTATCGCATTTAGTTCATTGTAGAACCTGCATGTCCGTGGCGCGCCCCCTGATCGTCCGTTTGCCTCCTTGGCTTTCTGGAACGATTGCCTCAGCTCCTTAATTTTCACGCGGCACTGTGTGGTGTCCCTGTTGTGGCCCCTTTCTAGCATGGCCTTGGAGACTCTTCCATAGGTGTTGGCATTCCGTTTGTTGTTTCGTAGTTCCAACATCACAGATTCCTCTCCCCAGATAGCGATGAGATCCAGCACCTCACTAGTGGACCATGCTGGAGCTCTTCTCCTCTGGCTGGTCTCCAGGGTAGATGAGCTCTGCATGGAGTCTTGTGATGCTGATTGCTCTGAATGGCGACTGAGCAGTTCAGGTGAGCTGGCCACGCTGACCAAACAGGAAATGGTATTCAAATGTTCCCGGGTCTTATCTACCTGGCCAGAGCAGCGAGTTCAGAGTGCAGTGCAGAGCGGTCACAGTGGAGCAGTGAGGCAGTCCAGAGTGGTCAGAATGGAGCATTGTGGGACAGCCTCTGGAGGCTATTAATGTCGGTTCCGTCTTCACTAGCCCACAGTCGAGCTTGGAATGTCGAAATTAGCCTTAATTCTCTCGTCAGGCAGGAGTTCCAATTTCGATCTTGAGGGCCCTTTACATCGACGTTAAGGGCATGTATGTGAAGACAGGTACACGTTTAATTCGACCTAACGTCGTTAACATCGAATTAAAGTGGTAGTGAAGACAGGGCCTTAGCTATCCGATTTTAAAAGCACCATTCTCATCATGATGGCTATTCACAAAGCTCCTGTGCAGGGGAAGCTCTATTTCAAGGAGCACACTGAAAACCAAATGCTTGCACAGTGAAGAATGCTCTTCTTCAGCTTATAATCAGTGTTTATATTTATAAATGACAAACATGCACTACATCCTAAACATCAACTCTTCAAGTCAATTCATTTGAGGGCATTTGGGAACTTCAGAGGATTCATTGGAGCAAATAATACCTTTTATAGTCTCTAAAGTGCTACAAGTATTCCTCACTTTCTTTACGGATACAGACTAACACGGCTGCTATTCTTGAACCTTTTATATTGTGTTTAGACTTCCACCGAGTGAAGTTTTGCTATCAAGAAATAGGAAAACACTTACATTGGCTTTTTAAAGCATCTTCTCCAACTTTCACTGGTATTTCAAGAGTTAATTAGCTTCAGCCAAAGAAAGCAAAGAGGCTGAACTAGAGAATGAATGGAGGGAGAGGAGGCTCAGGAGAAGGCACAAAGAAAAGCAACTCTCTAGCCTTTGCAATCATACACTGGCCTTAAGCCCTCCAAAGGAAGTCAAGACATTCCTGAAATTCTTCAGAGGATGAGAAGCAAAGCAGTCAAATAAAATGCCAATTTCTCCAGCCTTTTTGTTCCTAGTGGTAAATCCCATCTGAGCAATTCTGTCAGCCCCTTTTGCAATGGAGTTTGCTTCCAAGTGACTATACCACATTTAGAACCTATTTCATGTTTACCGAAATTTAGCTTTCTTCTTTGGATATATTGAAACAAGGCTAATCAAAGGACCTGATGAAGGAATGTAGCACAATACAAAACCACCATGCAACTTCCAGTGATTGTTTCGCGTATAATAATGAAAAGCATGAAAAAAGGCCAGATAATGGCAATGATGCTTTAAAGAGATTTATAAAAGGGTGAAAGATCCTTTATGTAAAGAGTAAATAAATGAGTTTCCCATATTATCCTTCAGCTTGATTTCATGCACGAACCAGCAGCTGCCTAAAGTACAGTCTAAGAGCTTCAACACTCACTTGTCTTCTTAGAGACGGAATTAACAACATTAAGTTCCTGTACAAAAGACGTTCCCTTCCTCTAACGCTACAGATGTGCATAAAACAATCCAGAGCGCACAGAACACACCACACTCAATATGGACAAACATTTACTTCCCACCTTGCTATCGTGATGTCATATGTTCAATAACTTCACTTCAGGAAATTGGACATATTGCGCCTTAGCGATTCAACTTTACATTTAAAACACTGGTTAGTTCCCATGGTGATTAGATTCCAATATTTCAGAAACAGCATGAAGACATTTTATAAGGAAAGAATAGGAAGTCATCCAGGAACATTTAACTATGCTGAATCTGATAAACCATAGGGCATCAGGCCTGCGAGTCTCTGAAAAGTCAATTTTGCTGACTAGAGAAATGTGTGACTCATTTGACCTTTGTTATGGAGGTCCCCAAAACTGCCAACATGGAAGGTGCAACTGTAATGCAGTGCTGAGTGTTACAGGTCCCCCCTGTGTGCGGATCCAAAGAAGACACTAATTGCTTCAGTCCCCAACTTCACCTGCTTGGTTCTTTAGCTCACGCGATAGCACCTCACGCTTTTAGCTCGCTCAGGACAGTCACTGGTTCAGTCCACAGTGTGTCAGCCAAGATGTTGGTCCTCACGCAATCATGGCACCTCTTTAAAATCTTCTCTGAACGCTTTCAGTGCCCCATGAACCCAACTGCTCCAAACTTCCCCCAGACAAGCCCAAGGGATGTACCTAATTTGCACAGACTATGTACCTGCTAACCTCTTTGAGAGGGCTAATGAGTCAGAGCACACAATGCTCCCCAAGAGGCATCACCACAGCTGGGTACAGCTTGAGCTGGAATTTCTGAGAGCGAGCTGCGAACAAGACCCTCTGTGATGGGACCTTGACACAGGAGCTCAGTTTGAAAAATCCTGAGTCCATGCACCTTCACGACACACTTCTATGGAATGGGGCTGACAGCTGTGGGTGAGGTGGGATGTTGTTTGGGTTTCATTCTATACTGGTTATTTTCTGGTTTTGATGCAAGCGATAGCTATGGGCTCTATTTCTTATACGCCTGTATTTCTGATTATGCCAAAGGTTCCCTAGGCTCAGGGATGTGTTTTTAATATTATTCAGGCATTGAAATAAATGATGAAATAAATGATGTTGCTGCATCTCCAATTACTTTTATAAAATTGTGTTTCAATACCCTTGGGTTCTCTATTTAAGTGCCTTTATCTAATCACTGCCATTTATCTGGCCATCTCCATGCCAGGCCATGATGATCTCTTATTATTTTCATTAAAACCTTGTCACTCGAAGTTACACTATGGCAATGCACTGTTCTATAGTCCTTTGATAGCCACCTGGCTTCAATGGGGCTGGAAAAAAAGTAATTTCTGTGAGCAAGCTCGGTTCCCAGTGCAGTGGCCACTCTGGAACAAGCTGCATCATAGAAGTGGCAGTCAGAACTTTTGAAGCAATGCTCTCAGCAATTCTCACAAGAGATTTACCACTGGAAATAAGCAAGAAACTTATTTGCATCTCTGCAGAGAAGAAACAGGTGGCTGCATAGCACGCGGTATTCTAGAACTGCAGGAGATGTTCCAACCATCCATAATTTATATTCCATGTAGTGTTTAGCAGATCCCTTTTAGATCAATGGAAAGACTCCTACTGAGTCCCAAACCAGCAAAGCACCTAAGAAGGGGCATAACTAAGGCTGGATCATCAAAAGGCTTTTCCCCCAAAATTTCCATGAAGAAAACATCAAACTAAGAATCTTCTGAAGAGACTCTTGTTAACACTTTGCTCTCTACTGCTCTTTTTTTTTTTTTTTAAATGTACTCGCCATCACTTGAAATATTTTCTTAAAAGTCTGAAGTCAGGGAGTTTTTGTCCTCATTCATATGGCAATAACGCTATCTTCTTTTAGAACTCCATCAGCAAGACAGGGCAGCCTTTTGTTTACCCTCCATTTACATGCTGGCCAGAGGGGACACACACCCGCAAGAACACTCACAGCTCTGGGAAACGAGAAAGTCACCAGAAAAACTACAATTGCACATGCCTCTCCTTTTACTGCTTCCCCTCACATAAAAAGACTGTGTAAAGTGCAATAAGAGATATTAACGAAGGCTGGACACACATCGTTTATTGGCATGAACACAAATTGAAGGTTATTTACCTCCCAGAGATAGCTTTTTTTTAATTAAAAATTCTTCTCTTATTTCAAAGACAAAACTAGGATTTTCACTGCAAAAGCAGCCTATTGAGCAATAACTACCAATAAGTTAACTACTAGGTTTCTGTGCCTTTCAGCCAATTTTCATGAACTTTGGTAATGCACTGCAGTTATCCAAGGACAAAGAGAAAACTTTTGATAACTTTTTGAGCACAGTGCTGAATTGCCCATCTGCTTCCAATGTTGTGACATGCATGAACAGGTTAATCCTGTCAGCCAGATGCAGGACCACGATGCAGAATTCCAAGCAGCGTGGCCACAAAGAGGGCCGAAAAAACTGACACACAGCAGCTTTTTGGTCGATAAAGTCTTCTGGGGAAAAGAACTACGAGTGAAGATGGATTTCTTCACAGGGATTCACATCCCTGTTTAAAGCTATTTAACACCAATAATCTCTGCTAGTGCAGTATTCAGAGTCTTTTCAGTTTAGAGACCTGGCAAATATCACCAACTATTCCTGCCTTTTAGGGCATCTTGTGAGCACTGAGATACCCTATTTGCTAAAGTATACAGAATGGACAATAATGTTAATTAATTTGTACTAACCTCCCCTGAAATGTCAATCATCTCAAGAGTGACTACCTCCTCCTAGTGACTGGCCCTGGGGATTTAAATATAAATATTAACACTTAATTGGGAGTCTATTTCAACTCAAGCAGCATGGGACTATGTTGTTGAAGCCAGAAATTTTGATTTTCAGTGTGAGAGTATGAACACACCGGCTGGCCTGTTTGAAGGTAGCCACATTCATATGTGTAAACTACCCACAGGTTTTCCTTGCTTGTCTTCTAAAATCTTCACAAAGTATTATCACCTCTAAATTAAAGCATTGCCTCAATTAATCCTATGCACTCATCACTTCTCACCTGTGCAGCAATTGACAAATGGACTGTAAGGTGACACTATTATTTTGCAAGAATTGAACAAATTATGGATCTACCATCTATATCAATTTGCCTCAAGCTGGAAAAATCTTATTTTAAAATATTTCTTTAACACATAAGCACTTCAAATGCTTCAGATAAAGTTGATGAAATACTGTACCAGATTGTTTTGGTCACGATTTTTATCTGATATAGCCAGGTCAGCTATTTAGCATTACCATCAGCGTTTAGATTTATCAAACCAGTCCACTTGGGAGATTGTCTCTTGCCCCAGTTTGCCACCTGATCTGAGAAGAATTGGAACAGCCAGCTGTTGAGATAATGAAGCATCAGCAACTTCTCCATTGACCTCCTGTGCCCTGTTGCCCACTATATGCCATAATTCATCTTGAGCCTATTTTTAGGGTGTGAAATTTACTGGCAGTGTTGCCATTTTTAATAAAAAAAATTAAGTTGCTAGGCATCATGGTGCCTGCCATATAGAGAAGCAAAATGGCCTATAGTAATAATTCATAACTAAAGGTCACTCATGAGCTGTTCAAGTGGAAAAAGCTAGCAACAGTTACCCAGCTTCTGTAAGAAAATCTAGGCCAAGATTTGCAGAAGTGACTAATGATTTTGGGTGCCCAATGTGAAACATTTTCAAGAACTGCTGAGCATCCACCCTCTCAGAGCTTGTCCCCTTTAACGTTTCTCAAATTAGGAATCCAAAAATCACTAGTCGCATTTAAAAATATAGGCCAACATAGTGCTCAGTTTCCTCCCCGTATCCTACAACCACTTTTGATTTTGGCAGCCCTCTCCTGCATAAAATTGTGTCTTCACTGCCAAAAGTGTGTGTTTTTACTGTGGGATAATGAACGTGTTGGTTATCCCACTGTAAAATCCTAGTGGACACAAAGAACTGTAGCTTTTATTATGATCAAGTTAGATGAGCTGAACCACAGACAGGGCTATAGCGCTGACCTTGACTAGCTACCTCACCTCAGGGTCTCTGCTGAAGGTTTTTCTCTGGAGGGGAAAGACACAACTGTCCCATTCTAAGGGCTTGTCTACACTTAAAATGCTGCAGTGGTGCTTCAGTGAAGATTCCACCTATTCCGACAGGAGGGCTTCCCCCAGAGCAAAGTAGCTATGTTAACAAAAGACACCTTCTTGTCAATAAGCAGCGTCTACACCAGCAGCTAGATCTATTTTTCATACCCCAGAGCGACAGTTATACCAATCTAAGTTGCTAGTGTAGGCTAAGCCCAAGAAGGTATATGGTCTCCTCTGGATATTGAATATGAAACATCAACATGAGATATAAGCAAGCAAGCAGTAGAATAAACTGCTAAGCATGATGGTTCAAAGCAATGCTGTGAGAGTAAGACAGAAAAATCGAAGTCCATCTACCAGTCAGTAGAATAATTTATGAAGTAAATATGACACAGAAATCAATTTACACTTAATACAATTACAATTCAAATGGCAAAAAAAAAAAAACCCCAACAAAAATGGGAAAATGTAACTACCTGTTCTAAAGCAGCATGTGAAATTTTGCTAGGATTGTTGACTCAAGCTTCTGATCTAGTTGCTATAGCTGGTGACTGGAAAACAACCCCAGCTATGTTTATTCTTTAGACAAAGTCCAGTTAAAAATGCATCCAGGCTTGAACAATCTGTGTAATAATGACCTCAAAAATCCAAATACAATATTGCATTACATGCTTTAGGAAATTTCCCAACAGGGTTAAATATAGCAAATTATCAGAATTGGGCTTCACTAGATGATTCCCAGCCAGCTCACACTGATTTAAACATATTTTCTCTTAATAATAATACTTTGATTTGATACAGCTCTTTTTACTGCCATTTGCATTCTAGTCCTGTCCAGAGGCTTGAACATAAATCGGGGCCCCATTATGATAGGCTCCATACAAATGCATTGCACAATGGTCCTTACCTCAAAGAGCCAAGTCTAAACAAATATAGACAATGGGTGGGGACAGAAAACAGATGTACAGAGAGGTGACATGTCTTGCCCAAAGTCACACAGCACTCAATGGCAGGGCAGAGAACTGAACCGAGGTCCTGTGATTCCTTTTTAGATGAAGAGGCAGGGTGGTCCACTAAAAGTCAAGTATCATTATCACCACATATCGAGAAACTGAGGCAGGGAGAGACAGTGATTTGCCTGAGATTACACAACAGGTCAGCGGCAGAGTCAAGAAGAAAATGTGGGTCTCCTGACATCCACTCTGTTTCTCTATCCACTAGGTAACACTGCCTGCCTCTCTCCGTCCTTGGGCATTGTACATTCTGTGGGTTTTGGTCACTTTCTAAACATCTCTACCAAGGAAAATAGATGGGGGATTTATACATTTTTAAGAGCTAAGTATTCAGTTCAGGACTGGGCCATTTTCCAAGTCAGCAGAATAAGTATTTCTTTGCATTTTTAATAAACGCTTTTTTAAGCCCATGATCTACATAAATGTGATTTTTTTTTAAATGCAGCAGCAAGCAACAAGGCTGCAAGCAGAGCCCTAACATAAGATCCTATCACTGCTAGTACAGACACGTCACTTACTCTCTCTCTCTCTCTCTCACACACACACACTCCAGCCATGGTGCTGGCCCTAATCCCTCACCACTTCAAAAGTATGATACTAGACAGCGACTGGGGCTGTGCAGATGCTGACAATAAGCTAGGTACCTCGGAGTGTCTGCACAGCCAACTAACCCTTTCACTTCCTAGGAGAAATGTGGCCAGAACAGCCAGAACAATTTCACACTTGTATTAAGGATGTCTAGAAGGTCAGCAGAAAATCTCATTCCTCACAAAAGGGAAGCACAGCTTTCTCAATGCAGGGTCCTCTCACAGTGCTGCCTTTAGTAAACAGAGAACTGTGGACATGACAATTCTTGCATCCATTTTAAAACCACTTTAAAATAGGGCAACATTCTGAGTCTCTTGGTCACATTTTGGAGCAAGCAACACAACTCCTGCCAGGATCCTAAGCTTTCAGCAGCTCACTTTTCACATCAGTTGTATATGTGTTTATTCCTAGTTAATTACTTGAACCTCGGCCCCTCCTCTCCTCCCTGCTCACAGTCAGTTTGACTCTTTGCAGCATAATCATTTGTGAACATTTAGCAACACTAAGAATGAAAGAATAGACTCTGAACTCTATTTTTATGGCAAGGACACACATGGAAGAGTGGGTAACTGCACAGCAAGTCATGCATACAACAAAACATAACATTGGCTGCATGCATGTGGGCATTCTGCAGCTCTTCCTATAATTAGTCCTTCAATTGTTAGAGAGGAAAGTAATAAATTCAAAAAGGTTCCACTTAGAAATTATTCATCAACTTCCAAATCAAAACAGTTCTCTATCACAGATCACATGCCACTGCCCCAAGGATATCAACACAAACTGAAAAGTCACGTCAGGAATCCGATCGTCTTTCATTACATTTATATCACCTAATTCATTTTAAGAGGGTATATATAAATTAGTCTGTCCTTCCATCATCCCCTCAGACTAGCCTAGTACACTCTTCCGAGCAATTTCAGAACATACTGTACACTTCAATGTGCCTCTCTTGTAAGACAGTAGCTTCCTGGCACTAGGCCAACACAGACAAGTTGTTGCTGATGTTGAGAATTTTCTTACTTTTTCCTTTCAATTGCCAACTTTACGAGATCAAAAAATCATGTCAACTCCTTGCCCTCTTGCCCCCCCACAAAAAAGGTCAAGATTTTTTTTAATATTGGTTTCCGAGCTTTCAGGATACACTCACTTTATATTTTCAAACTTTTCTCTACAAAAATGGGGGTTAGAAACTTCCTTTTTTAAAATGAATGGGAGTTTCCCATGCACCCTCTTCTTGATTCCAGCATCTGTCTCTCTCAAAAATACACCACAAATCATGAGACTTTGTGGTAAAATCATGAGAGCTGGCAAGAGTGCGTGCACATATTTAGCAGATAACTAGATACCTGTTATCATGCTTGTGATCTGAGAGCTCGCAAGACTGCATGGGAGGAGAGAGATTAACATTCTGCAACAGGTATATCCGATTCAAACTGCGCTTTCATGAGCTATCCTGGTTCAACAGGCTCAGAAAGATTCTGCCTCTTTCACTCTCCAGAGAAAAGAAAAGTAATGGAAGGAGCAAGCTGTTTCAGTGGCCTACCTGATCAAGAATGTACACTTAGCCATCCAACTTCCTAAGTTTAGGTACCTGCTGTAGTGTTCGACCATGACACTACAAGATGGAATCTGTGCTAGTGCCCAACTGCCAGGAGGCACAGGGATATCACTTTCACTGCCAGCATCTTGCTACAGCATCTTTTCTCACTGAAAAAGCATTTTCCTTTCAATTGACCCGTGTGTAGCATGAGCTTGTAACATGTCTCCCACAATGTGCACGTAAGGTGGTTTCTGCAGTAGGATTCTCTTCAGAGAACTGCTCCCAACCAGACAAGTATTACATGTTTCCCACTCGCCTCCCTGTCTCACACACAGGGTCAAGGAGGAAGGGAGATGAAGTATAGTGTACTTCTACTGTCTGCTTGCTCCAGCATCCTGCTGGGAGTTCACTCAAATGAGGGCTTGATTACACTGGCACTTTTTAGTGCTATAAAGCCTCCAGGAGCCCTATAGCTCACTACCTGTCCAGACTGGCGAGGCACAGAGGCCTTGGTTACACTGGCACTTTATAGCGCTATAAAGCCTCCAGGAGCGCTATAACTCCCTACCCGTCCACACTGGCAAGGCATGTATTGCGCTATAAACCCACAGTTATACCACTCCTGGTAATCCTCCCTTCCTTGAGGAATAACCGCTATTGCGTATTCCCTGTAGCAAGTGTAAACAGTCATTACGCTATAAGTGATCTCTGGCACGCCTCCGAGCCATTTAAGGCAACTGGCGTCTCTTCGCGTTGTTTTGAACTCGGCAGGAGGAATGAGGAAGTACCTTTTCAGAGTTTCTCTCTTAACTCGCAGATAAGCACTGCAAATGTTTACAAAGGGAGCTGTGTGACTGAGAAACTATTAAAGCAGGCTCTAATTTCAGAGGAAACCACTGACAAGACTCTCAGCCCGTAGAAAATCCCCTCGCTCTCTCCCTCTGCATACACACTACATGTTCCCCCTCACCTCCCTCATTTGAAAAGCACGTTGCACCCAGCTGAATGCTGGGATACCTGCCCATAATGCACCACTCCCTGTGCCGCTGCAAGTGCTGCAAATGTGGCCACGCTATACCGCTGGCAGGTCTCAGTGTGGACACGCTATAGCGCTATCCCTATAGCTGTATACAAGGACAGGTATAACCAAAACTCTAAAGCCCTGGATGGGATGATTTAGTTGGGGATTGGTCCTGCTTTGAGCAGGGGGTTGGACTAGATGACCTCCAGAGGTCCCTTCCAACCCTAATATTCTATGATTCTATGAAAACCATATAAAGCTGTAAGTGTAACCAAGCCCTGAGTATGACATGTTTCCTTTGTAGGTGAAAAGTTGCAGAAATTATCAATTTTGGTAAAGGTCAATGATTAGGGGGCTAGAGAGGGAAGACCAGGATTACTACTAGAAGTGAAATAGCATGGAGGAGAACTGAGGAATATCTGGTGGAACTGAACATTCGGGACATGCAGATAAACACGGAGTTGAAACAAGGAAGCCTTGTTTCTCTATGGTAGTTTCACATGGTCCATCCTGAATCGTTCAGTATTTCAGGAACCAATTCACCTATCTCAAGTTCAGAATCCAGGTAGAATTGTGGCACTTAGGATGATGAGATGTAGCAGCATGATGACTACCTAAGGCACAGAGAGACTAAGTGATTCGCCCAAAATTATATAGGAAGTCTGTGGCAGAACTGGGAAATGAACCTAGCTCCTAGCCCAGTGCCTCAACCACAAGACTTCTTTACGTGTCACACATTCAAATAAGGTAGGTGCCGACAAGAAACAAGCATCTGGCTCCTGGGAAAGGTGGAACCCCAAGGGTTAAGAGATCACAAAGTAAACTCCCCCCTGTCCCACTTCTTCAACATTAGCTAGAAAGTGTATTTAAACTTTGGGTGAGAAGAAATCCACTTGCCATATCCAATAGGTATCACTTTGTTGTACAAGTCAGAATGTGAACGTTACTCTCTGGTCACCACAAACAAGATCAGGGGGGGGCCTTCCATAGGGACACTCTCATAAGTATAAGCTACTTGAGAACTAAGGTTCTCCCCTGAGGCTGTGGTTAGACTACAGGGGGAAGCGCTATTGTTTATAGCGCTTCCCGATTTAGCGCTACAGCTGTTGCGCTAGAGGGTGTCCAGATTGAAGCCCTCTAGCGCCAGAGAGCGAACACATTTGTCCCGCTTTTGGCGGCAGAAGCAGTTGCGGAATAGGGCAGGTATCCCAGCATTCAGCTGGGTGCAGCCCTCTTTGAAAAGGAGTGGGGTGAGGGGGGACTGGGAAGGGAGGGAACTTCTGGCTGTCAGTTTCATTTCCGAAACTGACAGGCTCTGCACCTCCCTTCCCTAAGCATTTACTTTGGGGGGGGGTTTCAGCGGCGGGGACCGGGCAGGGGCAGGGGACCCCGCAGCCCTGCCGCCCGCAGCGGCAGGGGACCCCGCAGCCCTGCCGCCCGCAGCGGCACGGTTTCAAAATTGTATACGACTTTGGGGGAGGGTTCTGACGTGGGGGTCACCTGAGGACGGGACAGAAGAGTTTTAAATGGTGGCCAGAGAGGATGCAATGGGGATTCTGGGCCAGGATGCCGGAGGCTGGAGGCTCACTATAACGCAAGGGCAGTACACATTGCATCCCTTGCGTTACAACAGCAGCGCTGAGAGCTTTATTCCTCTCGTTTTGAGGTATACCAGTGCCGCTTTAAAAGGTCTGTAAAAGCGGAAAAAGTGCCTTGGGAGTCTGTACTGGCAGTGCTATTATAGCGCTAAAGAGGGGTTTTAGCGCTAAAACAGCCCCAATCTAACCACAGCCTGAGTAAAATTTGAGATCATCAGAAAATTAACATCTTGTATTTTTTGTTTGCATTCTATATGTACGTTCCTGTCACAGCAATCAAATGGTCGGTCTACGTGAGAAAGCTTTTTCTGAATAACCTGAAGTAGGAATTTAAAATCAAAATATGACAGATATAACCCTCCAAGTGGACACCCATCCTGGTGTAAGGGTGCATTTGCTGGATTATCTTAAATTTCTTCCCAAGCAACATAAACTCAACACAAAAAAAGGCAGTCACACTGGAAGAAGAATATCTCCATGTGGGAATATCCCAGTATAACTATCCTAGGATTAACTGGTAAAGTTTCCCCTGAAAAAAAGCGCAATATCACTCAGCAACTTTGATTAATTTTTGTGTATTTAGATTATTTTTCTTCAAGACTGACAATACATGTTGCAATAAAAGTTTACAACTTGTTTCAGTGAACTGGCAACTGGAAATACATTTTCTGATCACATTCCTTTAGGGTTTGCAAGAAAGCTCCATTTCCCTCCATGTGTTGTATTTTGGAGAATCATATGAAACCTTCCACTTCTAGAACAAAGCCTGAACAATAACCCTCTTAAAGAGGCAGGGACTTCTTTAGAATCAAAATCAGCTTTAAGCAGCAAAGATTTTGATTCTATTCCAATTTCCAACCCATATTACCTAAAAATATAAAATGAAAGCTTGGAGTCTGATCTCCCAAACCTTTAGGACCAAGTGCTGCCCCATCGACTTCAGCAGTAGGCACTGGGTTTAGTAGGGTTTACAGGACCAGAACCCTAGAGCTCGTCTTCACCACTTTTAAAAAGACATCAACAAAAATAACAGTTTTTACCTGGGGGTAACTAATGCATGGGAGCCATCCCAAGGTAAACACACAATGAAGACCAGGCACTTCAGTTTTATACTGAAGTAAACTAGGCAAGATCAGCCTCACATGGGGTATAATGCTGGGCTGCTGCTGAATAGGGGGAAAACAAAGACAAGAGGAGTGTATAAATAGCAGTGGCTGAAAGCATAACAATACATTGGCTCTGCACATGGCTGAGCCAACCACAGGACACAGCACTGGCAAAAATTAAACATTTTTTCTAAAAGGAAAAAGCTACCGGCTATCTTCTCTGATCAGCCCCTGCTTTATGAGAGACCATTTCTAAGCTGCATGCTGATCGAGAGGGGGCTCCCATTTTAATTAGTGCTCTATAGGAGAGCAGTGTCATGCAACCACGCCACCCTGTGCGCACGCGCACACACACTCCAGGCCACATACTCTTCTCTCCCCCTGCCCCCCCGCAGAGCAGTGCCTGTCCTGCTAATGTAATCCCTCAGCCCTGCCTAGCAACAACTGCATTCAGTGTCCTCACACTGAGATCAATGCCAGCCAATCAGCTTCATCCACTAGCACAATGCACGCAATGTATACAAGGGGGCCCGGCTGACAAGTGTTGAATTAAAACCCTTATGTAACTGAAGACTGAACATCTCTCCCCATCGACCAAACTTTCAAACACTATCACCATATTGCCTATGCCAAAATCTGGTTTAATATTGACCAAAGGAGACATTTTCTGGTTTACGACTCTTACAAATACATGAGTATTGAGAGAAGAGGCTGAGATGGAGGGAGGTGAGGAAGCTTTAATTAATCAATCACACCACGTTTAAAGGAAAAGAGTAGAGATCACTTATACCCACTGAATTCCCAACTGCTTTAGAGTTTACCTGGCATCATTCATTAGTGTGTGAGACTCTTAATGGCAGCTGACATTGCACTGATACTCCCAGCAGAGCTAACTAATTTAGGTAGGACAGAATACAGCTCCCAATAACAATGCACCTCCCCCCCCCCCAAAAAAAAGGGGGGGGAGAGGAGGGAGACGTGTTAACCAACATTTTCAAAATAAATAATTTTGCAATACTCAAGCTACACCAGGTACTAGTGGTAACTGTCAATGTGATCATGAACTCTTTTATATTCAAGTATTTGTAGCTACTTATTCTCTGCAATTAGAATTGTTTGTATGTCACACTGTAATTTTCCTTTAAGTGGGGGTGTTTTGTTTTACAGCCTGACTACTGAATTTCTGCAAGCCGTTCACCCTCAGCTGGGAACTAAGTGTGCTATTGCTGCCCCTCCTTCCTGCCTGACACTCATCTGACATATCTACTGCCAAGGATTTTCCACACCATGACCCCCCCCCCCCCAACAGTATGCCACAGAACTGCCTGTTGAAATTTGCCTAGTAGCTATTATTTTAAAACCATGTGGACTAGAGGAATGGATTTTTAAAGCTAGTTTTTTCTATCGAAAACTGACCCCTAAACTAGGTAAGCAAATCATCTGAACAGTGGTGAAATTAGACTAAACAGCATAACAATAGTACTCTATGCAGTTCTTCCAAATGCAACATCCAAAGAGGCTCCATAAGACAACAGTAGGAGTTCTCTTATAACTAGAGAAATCTTCCTTTTGGCCCAATCACAGGATAAATTTTAATTACTGAAGTGCAAAGCAGCCTGTCTTCTCTATCGACTTCCCTGGAGAAGAATCAAAGCTGTGAGGGTTTTGTCTTAGCTCAAGGTATAACTCAATGTTACCCCTAACTCAACTCCCATCCACACACAAAAATTTCTAGCTCGAGTTAAATATGGTTTTAAACTTGCATTAACTAGGTCCATTGGGGGTATGGGTTGAAGCTTGTAATGCAGTAGTGATGCAGCTACATAATACAGTTCACACAATTCAGCTACTAATCCAATCACACCATGCAATTTGAACGTTGTTTTGCAGTGTGGCTGCTCTCACTCAAGCTGGGCTAGCTCCAGTTGAGTAATTTGAGTGTACTAACTCAAGCTAATTGTTGCAGAGATGTTGTCTAGTCTTGAAATGCAGCCATGCCATTGTAGGGCTTCAGCATAGACACTAGCTCCCTCCTCCGCAAGAGGCAGTAAGCTAGGTTGACAGAATTCCTGATCCGCTGATGGATCGATTTCAGAGCATGGAGCCTACCTGTCGCCTCGATGTAGCCTCATGCAACACCAAGCACATGGCCTTTTGACCTGTAGGGCTTCCTGGCACACCATAATGTGTTATTTCTTGACCTTCTCCTGGGTGCCCTGTAAAGTTAGGATTTTCTCTTGCAAGTGGTCTTGCTGTATTTCAAACATCATGCTAGATCTTTAGGCTCACTTGGGCTAGGTCTACACAGCACAACTAAAAACCAAACCTACAGCAGCAAGTCTCCGAGCCCGGGTCAACAGATCTCGGCTTGCGTTACCAGCTAAAAATAACTGTTGTAGGGGCTTGGGCTGGAGCTCGGGCTCTAAACCCTGACGAGGGTCTTGCAACCTGGGCTCCAGCCTAGCCCGAATGTTTACAGAGCCCCACGAGCCTGAGTCAGTTGACCTGGGCATGGAGACTGGCTACTGCAGAGGTGGTTTTGGTTTTTTAATAAGTAGCCGTCCCCTTGCTGCCATTATGGTTGAGAAACACGAACTTAAGGCATGATCCAGACAGATGTAAATCATTGTCCCTGTGCAATCTATCAAATCAAGTAAGTACTAGACTTCAGCTGGTTGACTAGCATTGTGAGCTGCTGCCAGTTTCCTGGAACTGCTGCCCTATTGTGTTTCCGAGTAGTATGGGAGATCACGTTCCTAAGCCGGGAGGGAGGTGGGGGGCAAACTCCGCCCCGCGGGACCCTCCTACCTGGCCCCTGAACTCCCGGCAAGGGAGACTGCCACCGGCCCCTCCCCTGCTGTTCCCTCGCCCCCGCAGCCTTAGCGGGCTGCACCACACCAGTGCAATGCTGCGGTGGCAGGGCTGCAAGCTCCTGTCACCACGCAGCTGCAGAGCCGTGGCCTGCCCTGGTGCTCAGTACTGTGCGGCTGCCTGTTCTGGTGCAGTCGCGCTGCCAGCCACCCGTGCTCCAGGCAGCGTGGTAAGGGGGCAGGGGGTGGGCAGGGGTGTGGATAGGGACCAGGGCGGTCAGAGGGCTGGGAACAGGGGGGTTGACTGGGGGCAGGGATCCCCAGGGGAAGTCAGAAATGAAAGGTGGGGTTGGATGGGGTGGCAGGGGGTAGTTAGGGGTGGGGGAGTCCAGGGGACAGAGAGAAAGGGAGGTGGATGGAGCAGGGGTCCCAGGGTGCCATCAGAAAGGATTGGGGGAGAGGGGGTTGGATGGGCAGGAGTCCCAGAAAGGTCATCAGGGGGCGAGAAGTGGGGGGCATCGGACGGGGGTGGGGGCCGTGCAACGCCTGGCTGTTTGGGGAGACACAGCCTACCCTAACTGGCCCTCCATACAATTTTGGAAACCCAATATGGCCCTCAGGCCAAAATGTTTTCCCACCCCTGTTCTAAGCACACAGGCAAAAAGGCAAGTTCATCAAATATTCTGCTTAGAGGCAAAGAGAAGCTGTTTTATTTGACCAGGAGAGGGAGTCAAATTTACTAGCTACAGATAAACTCGGTTTTTAAAATGTACTGATCACAGTGAAAATGAGACAATTACCCTGCACTTCAAAATGAAATGTTTTTGAGAGTAAAACATATGGTTCAGGTAGAAACTTGCTTCGCTTGGTCATGAAGTGTTTCTCCCAGCTGGCCTTGTAAAATGTCATAGTTAATCCAGTCACATCGCTCCTCTCTGGCTATGGACATTTTTGTTAACGAATCAGATACACGCGAGTAATAATATGCAGAGAAGGTTGAATTATGAGGGGGTCTGTGCATCAGCAAAACAGACTGATTTCTTCAGGGTGCATCACATGCGGTCAGAGGTGGTTTTAAAACCAGCCCTGCATAGGCAGCCTTTTCTACCAAAGGATCTAACCAAAGGATCTCAAACTCTAATCACCAGGAGGGCCACATGAGGACTAGTACATTGGCCCGAGGGCCGCATCACTGACCCCCGTGCCCATGCTTGGCCCCGGCCCCCACTCCACCCCTTCCAGGAGGCCCCACCCTTTCCCACCTCTTCCCCCAATTCCAACCCCTTCCCCAAATCCCTGCCTCTGCCCTGCCTTTTCCACCTCCTTCACTGAGCATGCAGCTCCCCCCTCCCAGGCACCTAGAGATAAAACAGAGGAGCTGAGATGTGGCATGCTGGGGAAGAGAGAGTGGAGCTTGGCGGGCTGCAGGAAATAAGTCCACAGACCACATGTTTGAGACCCCTGCTCTAACCCATACAATGTTATTTCAGTGATGATACAGGTTTAAGATTAGCAGCCGTCTTAGTCTGTGTCTGTAAATAAGATGAGGAAGACTTTGTAGCATCTTAGAGACTAACCAATTTATTTCAGCATAAGCTTTCGTGGGCTATAGCCCACTTCATCCGACGAAGTTAATCTCTAAAATGCTACAAAGTCTTCCTCATTTTATTTAGTGATGATACAGTATGCAGTAAAGAAACACCAATTCTCCAGCTCTGAGTATCAGACCAGAAAGACTATCATATTGAATTAGACTGCCAGAATGCTTAAAAATAGCCTGTATGATTACCCTGCTCAAACAGCAAAGAGCAATGGGATTCCAGCAGATTGACATCTGAATCCGGATTAGAGAAACACCTCCTCTAATCCCACACTCCCTTTTGCCTCTTGCCTTCAATATACTTTTTAAAAATTAGTAAACCCAAGCGCCAGTGACCATTCTCCATTCCATTTATATTCATGGTACAGTTAGAATGAGGGTCCCTGGCAAACTGAAAGCTATTAGAAGTCTAGTGTACAATGCCCTGGTACGAGCACTATTCTGTACATTGAGAAACATGGATAAATCATTAACATTCACTTATTTGCAAGTGAAACTCCCTTCCCCTTCCTCATTTATATTTCTTACTGAAACTAATTCACTTTCCTCAATCAATGTCTCCATAGAGTCCTACCTTGTCCCTGATCTTTTAGAGACTAACACTGTTGCTAAGCTTGCCAACAAGAGCATCCATAGGACAATCTGCAGATGAACCTAGAATGCAATTTATAGGACTGCAATGCAAACCAAAGAACCTAAAAACACCCACTGATGGCTTGCTCAGTCTTGTAAAAATATTACAGTATGAGGAATATCAGTGTAAAGCACCCAGACCTGTCAGAAGGGCCTAATCCTAGATTTACCAGCAACTGCCATCTTTTAATCAATTTTGATTAAACTCGCTAACACCACTAGAGGAATTAATGCAAAGGCAGCACATACCCATAATAGAAGAATAAGCCTTCTTAGAAGCAACACATCTGCTCCTAGCATCCTCAGTGTATTCTTCAAACAATAGAAAGAAAAGCCAGCCTCCAGGAGCAATGACCCTCGCTTCATTCAAATAGTGCCCCCTGCTCAATTCATGAAAGTCTGCCTTTCCTTTTCAAGTGAAAAGGCCAAAAGAATACTAGGGAAACAAAAAAATCACTTGAAAAATGATTCTAACTGCAGGAGGCCGTAAACTACCCCCCCCCCCCCCCCAAAAATAAACCTCACAAAATTTGTTTAAAAGAAAATTCACAACAAGCTATGTGGCAGGGGATTTGGTTTTTGGGAACAGGAGAAATATAGTTTTTAAGCAGTCCTTCCACAAATAGCCCCAGGGTAAGGAGATTTACAACACTGATGTGCTGAAGCATAAACAGATACAGTGACAAAACCCCTTGTTCCCTTTAAATGTGCTAATAAGGCTGATCCTTTCTCAAAATCTTTGTTCTTAGGAGGTTTCTGCATTGAGTTCATGTCTTTCACCAGGAGGGGAAAAAACCCTCTTCTTATATGGAAATAAACATTCTGAATACATTCACTACTTCCTGGGCCCCCCAACCAGTGACACAAACTGGGATTTGGGGCAGTGGGGGAATAGCAGAACAGGGTTGAGGAATGGAGGGAGGGAAGATGGTTACTGTTACAATGAAAAGCTCACAGCCCCTAGTACAATAGGATCCTGGTCCTCACTAGGGCTGCCAGGTACTGTGTGGTAATAATAATAATACATATCTCCAGTACTATTAAAATGCCAGAGAGAAGCAGATCATCTATTCACAGTTCTCTTTCTACCAGAGCAGAATCAGCCATGTTTAAGAAGCAAGAAAAGTAGAAATCCTAGGCTGAAAATACCTTTCATGAGTAAAAGAACTTAAATTACAAGGTTAAACCAGAGACTCCAAAGCTCAAACCAAAACTGTCCCCCGGTAATGTATGAAAGTGATGGACTGACAAGGGAATTGTAGAGACAGTCAAGTCACTCAATCTCTGTACTGATGTTAACACAATGTATTCAATATCCTGCTGGAAAGGAGAGATCTTAGTGCTAATATGGATTAAACCACACACACAAGCTTGGGCTTCTCCTCCAACGTATGTACATGCAAAACTCTATGCTAATAAACCCTAGTAAAATATGTCTACCCTGCAGCCGTCTATAAATGAAATTCATTTGAACTTCTGACTCTAACCTCTGGATGTTCCTGCTTTGGCAGGGAACTGGGGGAAACAGTAACCTCCTGCTGCCAGTTCTGAAGCCATGTATGTGTTTCTGCTCCAATTCCTTGCTGGGATCTAAAACTCAAAAGTAGAATATAAGAGATTCACCAATTCCAACCCAGCTGCTACTGCCAACACCACCACACCCACACTCCAAAAATAGACATTTGATAGCTTTGACCTTTAATAGGATACAAAACTACAACTGTACATTTGTGGTCCAATCCTGTATTCCAGACGGAAATTTGAGTGCACAAGGTATGTGGGATACGGTCTTTACATGTACACCATGCAAATTTAAATAATAAAATAAATAAAACCTTTGCCAAAAAAAACCTTTCTAGATGGATTACAGACCCAACTACTTCTCTACACAGCCCACTCACAGCTGCTGACTTGTATCACGGTTACAGGGCAAAGGAAGAATTCTTTCAGTAATATTTTTAGCTGAATGAGCACTACACTTATTTTTGAGTAAAAGAACTTCTCCAAAACTAAACAACCATTACTGCTGAGCATACAGGGAGAACTCTGCCCCCTCCCAGAAAATAGTCCATGGGAGGGGTCTCAGGGGCTATCCTTGTGGTGACAGGACATAGTCCCATCTCCTCATGGGAAACTGGGATTCTCCCGTCCCCAGAAAACACTTCAACCCCCTCCCCTCACTTCCCAAATCTAGTGGCTCCCTGTTGAACAGCTCTGTGCCTTTGCACCAGCTCTGATGCCCAGTGGCTCATATCCCAGCTCCCTGGTATTATTTGTACTAAGGGACTACAACTGAGAATGGGACTGCTAGGTGGTGTACGGCCCTAGTAAGACAGTCCCTGCCCTGAAGAGTTTACAGACATCCTACCAGACCCTCCCAGGGAATGTGGCTGCATGTGTGTAGATAGATCGATCGATTGGACAGACGATTGGACAGACATGTGTTGTTCTAGGGGGTGTAAGCTCCAGGCACTGGAGGAGGGACAAAAATGAGCTCCCCCCCCCCCCTGCTCCCAACCACATTTAGTCATTCCCCTTCCCACAGCCTTCACTACCAAGCTCCCCAGCTTGGTTCACACCACCCTCTGGTCCAGCTCCAAAACAAATGATAGCAGGGGAGTTGGAAAGTAGCACTGGTAGCTTGTAATAGAATTAGCCCATACAAACTCTTTTTCTCCTCTCCCCTCCTCCCCAGGTCAATATGCATGGGAGACCCTCACATGCAGACTGGAGGATGGCAGACCTGTTTGTCCCTTTTTATGGTTAAGGACTTCCACCATAATGACTAAACTGAACTCAATAAAAACAAAGGACCATAATACACATACAAGATCTGTACAACTTAAACACACCAGCGTGTGTAAAACCCATTTCATCCTCTCAGATAAGTTGGGGGGGGGGGTCTAAACCATCAATTTCAGCAGAGTCCTACGTTTAGTTTAGGACAAGAATGCATTTCTAGCCATTACAGCAGCTCAGATAATTTTACTAACGTGAACTGATGGAGCATCCACTTTCCAAGCCTGCAGGCAGGCAGGCAGCCCAAGTGCCTCCACCCCTATTTAGAACTGTGCCAATGACTTATGGGGGTGAAATTGACCTGACCACCAGTTCCACTGCAGCTTACAAAGCTCTGAATAGTAGAAGTTCTCACTGCTGCAGGCTGGTACCGAACAGCAGAGGTACCGAAGCTGTTGGTCTGTCTGCAGAACCAGGGAGGCAGTACTGTTCTGGTTTATATACAGTATATATGGTAAAACTACCCACTGGGATGGCATTGTTGGGAAGTATCAAAAGATACAATGAACTCAAAATTAGAGAGACACTCTTCAAACATGTGGCCTTCTAAAAAATATTTGACTTGAAAGAAGCGTGAAAGCAGAGTCCCCCCGGCCTGCACAATTCTAGAAGGAAAGGAAAACGGATTCCAAAACAGTGGTGAAATTAAAACCGCCATTCAATACAAGCTCTCCCTGACCGGGCTCAGACAGGCAGTGAATGGGGGGGGATTACATTCACATCCTCCACTAACTCTGTGGGGGTCATCTAAGAGCCACAATTCTCCCCTTTTAGCTGGCATGTCCGTGCCAACTTTTTCTAACATCTATTTAGAATTCTGATGTAACCAAGGCTCTCTTAAGGACAGGAGTTCAGATCATTTGAGCTCATCTCACCCAGAGTCATTTCGTAATGAATCTGAACTATGCTAAAAGACAAATGAGACCCAGACCCAGTTGCAACAGTCTTTGTCTGAGCTGAATTCCCATGTCAACCATTTAACAGGTGCATTTAAATTCTAATGGCTGCATTTCTTCTGTTTAACGTTCATATTAGTAGCCTCTGGCAAGAAATGCTTCATTAAAATAGCTTATCAAAGTGCACTGAGAGCCCTCGCTCTTTCAGCTAACAGTAACACACACGCATACCCCTCTCTTTCCTTGCATGCCTTTTTTGGCGGTGAAACCAAATCCCTGTTCAATTGAACCAGAGCCAATTTACCCAAAGCCAAAGTTAACTGGCACTTCTCCCCCTACATGCTCTGCCCTGTCGAAGTGCCTGCAAACTTGAGTGTTTCTGTCGACAGACTCAGCATAGCTTCATCAGCACTTTATTGTACTTTCCAAACACAACAGAAAGGTGACAAACCCAAAGGGACTTGGATTAAAGGATAGATCAGCGCTGCACTGAGAGATCACTTTAATTTTCACCTCCGGTAGCAAAAGGTGGAAAGCCAACATTCAATTTATACTGGCTGAAGCTCTGGATGGAAGGGGAAAGAATCACTCCCTTCATTTATTATGAAGCCAAGCCAGCTGCTTCCAATTCCTGTAACATGCATGTTGTTTATCAAAGAATGAGCATACACTGCAAACTTATGATCACGTTAGTCCTTAATAATCAAGTCTATCTTCTTCTTTTTTAAAAAAAGTCAGACAACAAGCAGTCCCAGAAACACTGATAAAAGTGCTCAACATTTAAGAACAATAACATATCTCTTAAGTATAAAAACCCACTTCAAAGACCGAAGAAATTTGTTGCAAGGAAAAAATGAAAAATCCAACTATTTAAATTATTGGAGGCATGGGGTTTGTGTCCATTTAAAACAGCCCACACACTCGTGATGGTCTGATCAATAGGCTCCCAGCAAACTAATACAGTACTAATACGGTACAGAACAATACAGTGCAGCACCCCAGGGAGGAGGGCACCAGGGTCGGGGGGCGGACATGGGGCAAGTGGGACATCAGCCAGCAGAGGGCGCTCCAGAGGCTGGAAAGCTAATTCCAGGATGTGTGTATATGAAAAGGTGAGGGGGAAAGTGAAGCCAGAAACATAAAAGGATGCTTCGGAGGAGCCAGAATAGGGGCTGCAACCTGGTGCACTCCAAGTATACTTGTGCTAGGGTCTCCCTCATGCCGCAAAAGGGACAGGTGTCAGGGACGGGGGTGAACTGTGTCAAGTACATGCCTGTGCTCATGGCTCCATGGAGGAGCCATCAACTAATATCCCCAGTGGGCCCTAGGACTAGGGTGGAATATACGCTGGCCCACCGGGGTTCCTCAACCTCAAAAGGTAGCAATAGGTTCTGCCACTTCAGATCGGGGCAGGACACGAGGGTGAGGAAATGCAGAATGTGAAGCACAAGCATGTACAGATGTTTCCTGGGCGTGGTCTGGAAGCGAACCAGCTGCAAATCATGCAGCCGGCTCATGGTGTCCAGCTGGGACGGCCAGGGGGACTCACAGGGCAGGAGCCCGATGAAAAGGTTCGGAGAGCTTGGGGTGCAGGGAATACCCTCCCACAGGACCTGGTCAAGATAAACCCAAGCAGCGGGCAGTAAGGCTGCCCTCACCTCCTGAAATATGCGCCAGGGAGTACGAAGGGTGGAGAGCCCCATGCTCTGAGCGAGCATCGGGGATCCACCCAGTCTCCCTGGTCATAGTGCAGGAGTTCCGCGACTCTGACTTCTGCCAGCACCGACCTCTGGTGCAGCGAGAGGGACTCTGCCACCTGCACACAAAGTTGAGGATTGTGTAGCAGGGGCTCTGCGAGGAGATCTACCCCCTCGGTAGCCGCCACGGATCTGGTCTTACAACGGTGAAAGTCCTTTTTCCTATGAAATGAAAGATTACCTCCGGTTAATTATGGACACCTGTGTCTAATGAAGGGCGGCCTGTGCCCTTTAAAAACCTTTTCCTGTGAGAGAGAGGAGGAAGACCAAGGAAGACAAACAAGCTGTAGCAGGACTGTGTGCAGTGAGGAGGAAAGGCTTCTCTAAGGAAAGAGCTGTTTTACCCTCTAAGGAGAAATTTTGTTGTTTTATTACTGTTTGGAGAGGGGACCATGGTTCCCAACATAGTGGAGCCAGGGTGGGCTAAATGGGTGGCTGGTGATTGGTAACTGGCATAAGAAGAGGCAGTACTCCAGTAGGAAACTTTGTTTAAAGAAGCCTTCAAGCCAATCCTAGGCCTACCCTGTAAATACTGTAAATCAACAACCCTAAGTATTAAACCTCCAGAAGTGAGACTGATTTATTCCAGACCTCCTCAATACCAGAGAGAGAAAAAAAACACTTAGACCTGACAGTACGAAAGAATTGTGCTGTTAACAATAGTTAAGTCCAAAGCATTTGAGGGGGAGTTAAAGGGATCTCACTAAACTGGGTGCATGAGCAACAAAATGGCAGATGAAATCCAAGGTTGGTAAGTTTGAAGCACTACATAGCGGAAAACAATGCCAACTTTACATACAAAATTATGAGGTCTAAATTAGCTGTTACCACTTTAAAAAGAGATATTGGAGTCACAGTGGATAGTTTTCTGAAAACATCCACTCAAGGTTAACAGAATGTTAGGAATCATTAGGAAAGGGATAGATAATTTAAAAAGAAAATATCATAATGCCACTAGAAATCTATGCTACACCCATGCCTTGAATGCTGCACACAGTTCTGGTTACCCAATCTCAAGCAAGACATTAAAATTAGTAAAGATACAGAGAAGGGCAATAAAACATGGCTTGGGAGACTAAGGCAGCTGGAAGACACAGGGAGTTAGCCAGCTGACTTCAACAGCAGAGGGAGGGATGTTTCTGTGTTGTTTTTTGTTTCCTTAGTTTGCAGGTATTCTACAAGAACTATTGCCATTGAAAGAAAATGGCACATTACCAACACTACTGCTAGCTCCTCCTCTGCCTGCAGCTGTGGGGATCCCACCAGAGAGGCATCCTGATTCTGGATGCTTTTCAGCTAGGCCCTGGTCTTGACTTGCTGGGAATGAGGCCTGAGTATCCCTGCCCACAAAATCCAGGCAGGGGGAACCAGTGTGAGAGGTATTCGTTGGCAAAGTCCCTCAGGAAGCAGGTCAGAGAGCTGCAAGAGGAGGTGGCTCATCTGCATAGCTTCTGAGAGCACAAGGACTTCATCAACAGGATGAAAATGAAGGTATCTGGGATAGAGTATGATAGCGGATTACAGCCACACCAGAAGAGGAAGGAGAACTGGCTGCTCTGCAAGGAGGAGGCTGTTTACTGGCCACCTTGGGCACCCGAAAGTGCTCCATCCCCCTCCCCAAGTCTCCTGTCCATTGAGGTGAAGAACCAGGGGGGAGCTGATAACAGTCTTCAAATATGTTAATGGCTGTTATAAAGAGGATGGGGATCAACTGTCTCCATGTCCACTGAAGGTAGGGCAAGAAGTAATGGAGCTGACTTTGCAGCAAGGAAGATTTAGGCCTCCGTAGCCTATCACTCCTTAGCAACTTCCACATCTGTTCCCCTTGAATGTTCCCTCCTCCCCACACTTTAAGTATTCTAGGACTAACTCCATCACTGGAAGAGTAAGACATAGCAAGGAGAGAGCACGACTCCATTTTCCTCTACCGCAGCTCAAGAATGCTTTCTCAAACAGATTGCAATCCTGTAACCTGATCCACACAGGTGGACGTTACTCTACAAGAGTCCCATGGACTTCACAGCAAGTAAGGGACCTTCCTTACAAGTGTCAGCATCTGGCCCTAAGCCTTCTACAAAGAAATACACAAAAGGCACAAAAGATCCACAGCCAGATTTTTCAGACGTGTGCATGTGAGGTCAGACAAGCTCACACAAATAGGTCTGCGAGCACAGAAATGAGGAACACGCTAAAGGACAATGTGGAAAATGTCTCACTAAATGATTTGCCCACAGTCAGACAGAAAGCCATTGGCAAAGCAGAGTGAAACCCAGAAGTCATGACTTCCAGTCTACTGACCATGATTTACTCTCATATGATTCTAATGTATACCAGTTAAACTAGCCCTTAAAGTACACTTATTTGTTTTTATTGCATAAAAACCATTAACTTGGACTTTAGGCACAAAGGACCAAATTCTTAATATGTGAGTGTTAATAAGCATCTCTCATTCAGATCCCTTGATAATCCCAAAATGCCTGTATTGGTTAATACAGTAGCTATTAATCATACTATTATATGTAACTATATATTAACAGAACACTTTCACTTTATAACCACACAAACTCCTGATATATCAGAAAAAGTCCTACAGGCTGAAAGTAAACAAATTTTCACATCCATGGGACTACTCAGTCAGGTGCTATTCAACATGAGCAAGGCTTCTAAAATCTGGTTCTAATGCCATGTCTACACTAGACAGCTGGCAAAGCTATGTCAGTTAGGGGTGTGATACTTTGCCAATATATTATGCCAGTAAAGGCCCTAGCAAAGCTGGAGTTCCATCAGTACAGAAGTGGTTAGACCAAAATGCCACTAATGTTAAAATGCAACACCAGGGTCTACATAGACCAATTAATGTGCAACATGTTAGTGCATACACCCATAGTAGCCAAGTAGCCAAAGAAGCCAAGTACATACTTAAATCCACCCCTGTTCAGAACACTTTAGCATGCATTTTTTATTAATTAAAGTCAAGTAAAAGTTGCTGGACTATATTGGGAGGCACACACTTCAAAATAAAGATAATGGAAGAGAAGATTTCTGGAATTTTATGGCAAGTTGCCCAAGAAAAGGGGGTGAGACAGTTATTCCTATCATCAAAAGACACACCTAGATTATAGCTCAGGCTATATTAGATGAATGTGATTATAAACACATTCTCATTCCAGCTGCAGATCAGACCTGACTTCTGCCCCAAAGATTTTTTAAAAACAGAAAAAAAAAAATACAAACTCCTCATTTTCAGAATATTTCCCTTATCCTTGCAGGAATGAAGGAGGATGAAATTCAACTGGATTATTTAGGTGCAGTTGGCTTTAAAAGAAAATTCACTGAATCACAGGGGAACAGTTTGCCAATTGAGAAACCTTTTGACACAGTCAACAATATGTACTCAAAACTCTGATGCTATGGCTCTCTCTCACTCACACACACACACAGACACACTGTAGTAAAGGAGACACTGTCAACGAGTTACTTTCAAGTGGAACTTTTCAATTTATCTCCACAAATGCACAAAATCCATTACAGCTAGAGATGAAGTCAAAACACTTTAACAGGCAGCAGGTGCAGCGTACTTACTGTATGAAGGTCCTGAGGATCTCAGCATTTCCAAGTGTGCACAATCAACTACAGATTTGCAGAATACTGGCCATCAGAGTGCTGACCTGAAAAGCGCTTCTTTCTGCTAAAAGGCATCCTATAGAGCAGCAGACATAAATAGGTGGTGTCTCTCTCCTCTTTTATTTGGGTTATTTTATTGGCACACTTTAAATTAAAAAAGTAGGAATCCATTTTGTGTAACACTTTTTTTTTTTAAAAGAGATGTAAAATAATGATTTAAACAACTTATTTAAAAGTAGTTCCAAACATGGAAGTTTGGATTTTCTTATATCTGGCTTAATGAATTTGAGAGCTAGACAGTTTTTCCTCTAGCATTAGAAGACTAGGGAAAGAGCAACACTTCCTTACCTTGGCCTAAATATGAACAATAGTAACATGCTGCCTAATAACTGTGGCTAGTCATTAAAGGCTCCAATTCAGCAAAGCACTTAGGTATATCCATCTCTATTCCAGCAAAGCATTTAAACGCAATATGAAGAGAGTTTATATGTTATTGGGCTAGGCTAGAACCAAAAGCACATGCTTCAGTGCTTCGCTGACTTAGGGCCTAAATCAGGGGTCTCCAAACTTTTCAGCCCGAGGGCCGCATTAACTATCAAATAGCAGTTCGGGGGCCGACAACACACTCGAGGTCCAAATAAAAAAGAATCAAAACATGGATGTTGTTTTTTATTATTTAATATTATTTTATTCAGTTATTATTTAATAACACATTGATACACTACACATGAACACTACACATGAACACCTGTTCACTACACATGAACACTACACATGAACACCTGTTCACTACACATGAACATTACACATCAACCCCCCAACTGACCCACCCAGCCAGGTCTCTCCCCCCAAAACCTCCTTTCCTCCAACCCCCCCCCAAATGACCCACCCAGCCAGGTCTCTCACCCCAAAACCTCCTTTCCTCCAACCCCCCCCCCAAATGACCCACCCAGCCAGGTCTCTCACCCCAAAACCTCCTTCCCTCCCACCCACCCCCCAACTGACCCACCCAGCCCGGTCTCTCACCCCCAAACCTCCTTCCCTCCCACCCACCCCGGTCTCTCACCCCAAAACCTCCTTTCCTCCAACCCCCCCCCCCAAATTACCCACCCAGCCAGGTCTCACCCCAAAACCTCCTTCCCTCCCACCCACCCCCCAACTGACCCACCCCAGCCTGGTCTCTCACTCCAAAACCTCCTTTCCTCCAAACCCCCCCCCCCCCAAATGACCCACCCAGCCAGGTCTCTCACCCCAAAACCTCCTTCCCTCCCACCCACCCCCCAACTGACCCACCCAGCCTGGTCTCTCATCCCCAAACCTCCTTTCCTCCAACCCACCCCCCCCAACTGACCCACCCAGCCCGGTCTCTCACCCCAAAACCTCCTTCCCTCCCACCCACCCCCCCCAACTGACCCACTCAGCCCGGTCTCTCACCCCAAAACCTCCTTTCCTCCAACCCCCCCCCCCCAAATGACCCACCCAGCCAGGTCTCACCCCAAAACCTCCTTTCCTCCAACCCCCCCCAAATGACCCACCCAGGTCTCTCACCCCAAAACCTCCTTTCCTCCAACCCCCCCCCCCCCAATGACCCACCCAGGTCTCTCACCCCAAAACCTCCTTTCCTCCAACCCCCCCCCCAAATGACCCACCCAGGGGTCTCACCCCAAAACCTCCTTCCCTCCCACCCACCCCCCAACTGACCCACCCAGCCCGGTCTCTCCCCCCCCCCCAACTGACCCGCTCAACCCGGTCTCTCCCCACAGACCGGTTCGCCGCCTGGCAGTGGGTGGCTCCTTGTTTCGCCCCCTGTAACTGGGTGGCGGTGCGGCGCGTCCCGGCCCCGCGGCGGCAGCAGCCGAGCACGTGGCGCGTCCCGGCCCCGCGGCGGCAGCCGAGCACGCGGCGCGTCCCGGCCCCGCGGCGGCAGCCGAGCACGCGGCGCGTCCCGGCCCCGCGGCTGGCGGCCCGCGCGGCGCTTCCAGGCCCCAGCGCGGAGCCGTCCCAGCGAAAAGCTCAAAAGATCCAAAAATTCCCTAAATAGCCAAAAAGATCTCCGCGGGCCGGATGAGAGGGCCTCGCGGGCCGCATCCGGCCCGCGGGCCGTAGTTTGGAGACCCCTGGCCTAAATGAAGGAATAGGAAAGTTTAATCACATTTTCATAGTTCTAGTCCATCCGTTTTAACTATGGCAAAAATTGAAATGTGGATTTAAAAAAATAAAAAGGTTTTAAACCTATCTTTGGGGAACAACTTTGAAAGACTAGATTACAGCATCTGGAAGTGAAAAAGATACTACTAGATTGCCTAGTCCATCTTACTCCAAGAAAAGGATTGCACTGAAAACATTTGGATTTAAACATGCCTCTGCAGAATGTGCAACCAAAACTTTGCAGCCCTGAACTACTGCATGAGAACCAGTAAGTGAAACTGATCAGTCTATCTTCATTGTTTAACCTCAACAAAAGCACACACACAAAAAAGAGGGGAAATTAATTAAATAGAAAGCTTTTTAAAACACACACAGCTCAAGTAATATTAGTAGCACTGGTTAAAAAAATTAATGAGATTCTAAAGTTTAGAAGCATCCCTTAAACTGGTCACATCTATGTCCCTTTAGATTTCTCTCAGCAAAAATGAAGGATTATGAATTGAGATTAATTTTGGATAAGAAAGCAAATACAAATAGCTGCATGAAGCAGCCTCTTTATTTTTATTTAAAAAATAAAATGTTTTTTAAATATGTCAGAAGCAGGAAGCCTGCTAAACAACCAGTGGGGCCCCTGGATGACAGAGATACAAAAGGAGCACTTAAAGATGACAGAGTCATTGCAGAGAAACTAAATGAATTCTTTGCTTCAGTCTTCACGGCTGAGGACGTTAGGGAGATTCCTAAACCTGAGCTGTCTTTTGTAGGTGACGAATCTGAGGTATTGTCACAAATTGAAGTATCAGTAGAGGAGGTTCTGGAACTCATTGATAAACTTAACTGTAACAAGTCACCGGGACCAGATGGCATTCACCCAAGAGTTCTGAAAGAACTCAAATGTGAAATTGCGCCACTATTAACGAGGGTTTGTAACCTATCCTTTAAATCGGCTACTGTGCCCAGTGACTGGAAGATAGCTAATGTAACGCCAATATTTAAAAAGGGCTCTAGAGGTGATCCTGGCAATTACAGACCAGTCAGTCTAACGTCCGTACCGGGAAAATTAGTTGAAACAATAGTAAAGAATAAAATTGTCAGACACATAGAAGAGCATAAATTGTTGGGCAAAAGTCAACATGGTTTCTCCAAAGGGAAATCGTGTCTTACTAATCTATTAGAGTTCTTTGAAGGGGTCAGCAAACATGTGGACAAGGGGGATCCGGTGGACATAGTGTACTTAGATTTCCAGAAAGCCTTTGACAAGGTCCCTCACCAAAGGCTCTTACGTAAATTAAGCTGCCATGGGATAAGAGGGAAGATCCTCTCATGGATTGAAAACTGGTTAAAAGACAGGGAACAAAGGGTAGGGATAAATGGAACTTTTTCAGAATGGAGAGGGGTAACTAGTGGAGTTCCCCAAGGGTCAGTCCTGGGGCCGATCCTATTCAACTTATTTATAAATGATTTGGAGGAAGGGGTAAACAGTGATGTGGCAAAGTTTGCAGATGATACTAAACTGCTCAAAGTAGTAAGGACCAAAGCAGACTGTGAAGAACTTCAAAAAGATCTCACTAAACTAAGTGATTGGGCGACAAAATGGCAAATGAAATTTAATGTGGATAAATGTAAAGTAATGCACATTGGAAAAAATAACCCCAACTATACATACAATATGATGGGGGCTAATTTAGCTACAACCAATCAGGAAAAAGACCTGGGAGTCATTGTGGATAGTTCTCTGAAGGCATCCACGCAGTGTGCAGCGGCAGTCAAAAAAGCAAACAGGATGTTAGGAATCATTAAAAAGGGGATAGAGAATAAGTCGGAGAATATTTTATTGCCCTTATACAAATCCATGGTGCGCCCACATCTTGAATACTGCGTACAAATGTGGTCTCCTCATCTCAAAAAGGATATACTGGCACTAGAAAAGGTTCAGAGAAGGGCAACTAAAATGATTAGGGGTTTGGAACGGGTCCCATATGAAGAGAGATTAAGGAGGCTAGGACTTTTTAGCTTGGAAAAGAGGAGACTAAGGGGGGATATGATAGAGGTATATAAAATTATGAGTGGAGTGGAGGAAGTGAATAAGGAAAAGTTATTTACTTGTTCCCAAAATAGAAGAACTAGGGGCCATTCAATGAAATTGGCGTGCAGCAGGTTTAAAACAAATAAAAGGAAGTTCTTCTTCACACAGCGCACAGTCAACCTGTGGAACTCCTTACCTGAGGAGGCTGTGAAAGCTAGGACTATAACAGGGTTTAAAAGAGAGCTGGATAAATTCATGGAGGCTAAGTCCATAAATGGCTATTAGCCGGGATGGGTAATGAATGGTGTCCCTAGCCTCTGTCTGTCAGAGGGGGGTGATGGATGGCAGGAGAGAGATCGCTCGATCATACCTGTTAGGTTCACTCACTCCGGGGCACCTGGCATTGGCCACTGTCGGTAGACAGGATGCTGGGCTAGATGGACCTTTGGTCTGACCCAGTATGGCCGTTCTTATGTTCTTATGTTCTTATACTGTCATGTATTCTCAACTAACAGAAATCTGCTCATTTAAATTGCTGCTGTGAAGATTCGCTTAAGATGTGGTGGTTTGGTTTGTTTTTTTGTTTTTGGAAGGGGGTATTACACAGTTTAATCAATTAAATCCTGGCTGGAGCTCTGGGCTGCAGAGGGGTTAATGGGCTCCACCTGGCAGCCTCCACAGGATATAAGGCCTGCTAGGGAGGAAGCCAGGGTGGTTGTGGTGGTGGGAGATAGAGAGAGGTAGGAAGGAGGAAGGAGAAGGAGAAAGAGACAGTGACAGTGAGAGATAGAGACGGGGCAGGGGAGTAAACTAGCTGAGGCAGAAAGCCTGCAGGAGCTAGCTAACCCTGAGGCCAACCAGAGACTGTGGGCTGAGCCTAAACCTGGACTTGTGCAGATAACTGTATATAGGTGGTGGGGTTTTTGCACTGCTTGTGACTCAATAAAAGACACTGGTGAAGCCAAAAAACAGTCTCCTGCCTGTGTTTTCAAGAGGGCGGTCAGAGGCCCGCTTACATACCCTTTAAGTATCAATCTTTGTTTACATCTGGCTGTATCTGCAGCTGGTTATAGACTTCACAGGATCAAATTCTCTTTCTCAAAAGAAGCAGCAGCCACCCAATGTGACTCTCGTTAAATGAAGCCCATGAAGTTTTATTGTTTGGCATCTACAGAGGCACATCCTGCAGGGAAATCAGATTCTAGGATGAATTCTCCACATTGAACCAGGCAGAGGCCACTCGTACCTAGATGGAGCACTGGTTGCTGAGTTGTCTCCACAGCTCTGAATCTAAAAGGATAGCAGTCAAAATCATATGAACAGTAAAATTGCCACTGCAAGCCTCAGATCTGGTCTACACCACACAAAGGTAAGTGCATTCAAGTTGCTTTCCATCAACTAGTTCTGCATGTGTTTACACTCAAATTTTGTCTCTGATCAATGTAAGCACCCTGTTGCGGCAACGCAATAAAACGACCTCCCCAAAAGGCATGGTGTCATGATTGACCTACTAAGGTTGAGGCACTGAGAGTGTAGACACTGCATGACCTATGTCAACCCCAAAAGTTCTCCAGCAGATATCCCACAATGCCTTACTCCCTGCAACAGTGACCACTCTGGTCATAAGTGCAACGTCCACTGTCCACGGGTCAGAGAGACTGAAAGCCATCCTTTTAAGATTCCCGGTGTGTTTTTGAAATGACTGGTCCCAACTGCCCACCATGGAGAGAACACATAGCAACTCATTCTTGTTGTGATAAACTACCCAAATGATCATGCCAGCTCCATGCACTCACTCTGCTGCCAGGAGTAGACAGGAGGTATTGATCTCCTGACCCTGTAGCGAGGAGAGACTGTGCAGGTACAGTTAAGACCAGCTGTAGAAACGAGACATCTATGAACAGATTGCAGGGTAGATGCAGGTGAAGGGATAACACAGGGATCAGCAGCAGGGACTTTGAGAAGGAACTTTGCCAGGGCTCACACAAGCCCAGGGAGTCGACAATCGAGCTGGTGCTGAGCCACAGATCTGCCACTTTTGCAACATGCTGCATTCCAAGCTTGGTGTCTCTCTCCAGACTGCCACAGACACCTCCCAAGGAGCTCAAGCCACAGACTCCTGCCGTGGACAGTGAGGGACAAAGAGGGAGACGCAGCAAGGGACCCATTTGAGGCTCCACCACAGTCTAGCCAAGTCCTGCCAGTTGAGCACAGATGAGCCAGATGAAAGGGAAGGGGGCTCTTGGGTAAACAGAAGTATGCATTTTTCCTTATAATATTTTAATTTAAAATATAAATTTATATTTAAAATTTATTTCCAGCCCCGAGTTAACAAGATGAAAGTTAGAAGCTTTTCATTGTTTTACTCGTACAAAAGGTGGCAGCCCTACAACAACCAGAGGAAGAGCTGGCATCACCTTTTCATTCTCCTCTTGGGTTAAGTGGGGGAGGCCACGAGGAGCAATTTGTTTATCCTCTGGAGAGATCTCACAAACGTCTGTGAAGATACTCTGCAATCATCTCCCCCAAAGATTTCTGGAGATGCCTGCCTTAGTTCTTCCTCCATGCTACGGCACTTTCCCATGCCACTCTCTGATGAGTTCAGCTGGCATCAGTGCAGTAAACAAGCTAGTGGCAAACAAGCCCGGACAGTTTTGGGGCACCAACAGCAACTGTACTCTCTGTGCCTTTGTTATCTTCAGGAGTGAGATCCAGCTAAAATCACCACTATCTGTGGGAAACAGTGCCATATTTAGTGCTATTTACCTTATGCTTGTACCAATGGAATAGGGACGAAAATGTTACGGTGTCATGCAACAGAAAATCCTTCTCTCCCTTTGCTCATGGTGGACCATGCTCACAATGGCGGAGGCTGGAGAGTGGTGCTACGCCAAGGCACTCAAACTGAATCGTCGACAAGCATTTCTTAGTCAAAGTGTTTATGGGAATAATGGAAGGGAGTTTTAAAACTTAGCTTTCCCCCTTTCTGTAGTGACTGTTAATCCAATTATACATCTATCTGTTTTTATCAGCATCCTCTGGCATGGTGGCTGTGAAGGGTACCCTCCCACCCCCCTTCACACTCTCAGAGCACTTGACCCTGAGGAGGAGGAGGAGAGAGAAGACCACTTGGGAAGACATGTTCTGCAAGATCCTGAAAGTCAGTGGTGCACCAGTCCATGAACAAAAAGCCTGGAGGGCCAATATGACCAACAGCATGGAGAAAGACAGAAGGGGGTGGAAAAAGGCCCAGAAATCCCAGCAATACGAAGAGAGGATACGCACTGAGAAATAATGGGTCTTCTCAAGCAGCAAATCCAGACTGTGGTTGACCTACAGATCCAAAAAGCCTGGACGTGGCAATCTTTAGAGAACTCTATGGTCACTGCTCCCTACACCCACCCCCCTTCCCCAATATATCTCGTGGCATGATGGGGCGCATCCCTACCCCTACCATTCCACAGCACAGGACAGCAAGAAAAAACACAACTTCACATACACTGACCTGTCAGACCCACAGCTCATGGACATGTAGCCTCAATGGACTACATTTATGCACTCCAGTGGACAAATGCTTACTCGCTTTCTCATTTTAAAGTTCCACCCCATTAATTAACATAAGAAATTTGTGCACACACCCCCAGAAATTATTATTCCCATCTGTGAATGCCATCAACAACCTTGAATTGTTTTTCCCCTATGTTCCTCAGGAAACTGTCCTCGAAGAAACCATCACATCCCCAGTTGCTGCGGTACTTCCTGTAGCTCTGCAAATACAGGAGAATATTGCATCCTGTATTTGCAACATTCACAAGACTCACGCAGATCTTTGTAGACTCCTTGCTTATATCAGAGATGACAGACACCGAAAGAGCTATGTGGGTTTGTGGATGTTTTTTATTTAAAAGGAATGAAAATTATGGGATTCGGATGGAATCATGTGATGGGGAAAGTCGCACGCTGGGAACTACACCCTCTAGCTCCCAGAGATTTCTTGAAGGAGTCATTTCCATCCCATAATTTCATGAAATTTTCAAAAAAAAAACATTGTTCTGGACAATTGCATATGGCACACTAGGATATCTACTCATGGTGCACTGCACTTTGCATCAAAACAAGAACTCCTGGTGAGCAAGTCCAATCCTTACAAGCAGGTAAGTATACATTCACGCAAACTTCAGCAGCTATATGCCAACTTAACTTGCACTGACCACAGTTTGTAGTGTAAACATGATCTCAGTTCCACTCCTCACTCAATACTTATTTGAGAGAGTGTGGTCCTATACCGATTTATGTTTCTGGATTATAGTCAAGAGTTCAGACGATGTCAGGGACAAAGAGTTACATTAATTCTATTGTTTCTGGGGCATTTCCAGCCATTCAAAGGTTGGGGGATTAGTGCTGATAATCTATAAATTTCCCCTTCAAATAAATGGATTTATTTTGAGTGGAGTAATCTAATCTTCTAATGCTCCTAATAAGCAAATACAACTTTTCTCCCTTAAACCAACACAATTCTTCTAAGAGTCTTTATTTTAAATTATAAATAAATCCCTCAAATTCACACGTTTAAAATTTGTTACGTCATATGTCCGTTCAGTTATTTATGCAAGCTTTCAGCTATTTCCTTTAGACCTATGTGCATATCTACAGATACTCAAGAGATCAGAAACACTACAGTACCTTGGAAAAATCTTCTTATATATCTTATTAAAAGGCACTAAAGTATTTTATTAAACACTAAATCTGCAGCTCTTATGTTAAACTGAGCTATTTTTTCCTATTAACAAAGAACATAATATGAAATATCTTGCAGTCAACGTGACTCTGTTTGACCATAACTAACCTCAAAAGACTCCGTAGACTTTCATCAGGCCAATTAAGTGAAATAAAATACTACACTTGATTACTAATTAATGTTAGTTTCAGCAACTGACCCACTGTGTGCAAGACTTTATACTATTACTGGGCTATTTTATTAGGATCCTATTAATATAATAGGAATTACATAGTTTAATTAGTCAAAGAGCTAAAGATTCAAGATCTCTTTAGAACTATGCATGCAACATGTACACTCTATCACAGGGTGAAAGTGGTGAGGTGGAAATTGTCAAGCATTTCAACAGTGTCATCGTAATCAGCCTTCGGCTTTTCCTACTCTACATGCATTTGACTAACTCAATTAGAATGTGCAAACTAGAATGCACGATTGACCAGATCTTCATGAACCAACAGCAAGCGTTCTATAGATCAATCGTGGCTTATAGACCAGAGCCGCAACAGGCTATTACTAGAGGCAAAGTAATTGACAAGAAAGACCAGTAGTGTATTATCCCATTATGTTTCTGTTTCTACTACAACTGATCAAAAATTAAAAGCCTAATTTCACACAGAAGTTTGAAATTTCAAAATGTTTTAATTTGAAATTAGCCAACTTTTCATCTTCTTGAATGTTCATGCAGCTATTTCAAATTTTCATCCCAGTGTTATTCAAAATGGTTATTGACATTTGGCTTATTAAGTTTCAATACCATTTAACAAAAACAAACATCGACTCTTTAGAGCACACCACTTTTTTCCACAAAAGTAAAAAAAAAATTAATGAGGTTGACAACTTTTTAGAAAGGCCACTTTTGACAAAATAACTTTGGATCAGCTCTATTTTCTATTATGTTTCTTGGGTTAAAGAGCTAGGACTTCATTATGACTGGTCTCATGCAGCTAAGGAGAAGGGGGGAAATGGATAAAGCCACTCCTGTTAAAACACTCCCAAATAATATTAAGTTGTTAAAGATAAGAGTACAATAAAACCCTACTTAGTTTTCAGGTTCAACCCTCTAGGTCGGATACAGGAAGTTTATTTAGTAGAGAACCACTCTGTGACACTTTGGTTTTATCATTCAAACTTCTAGTCATAGATCACACCTCTTCACAGCCCCTAGTAGGGCTGTTTGGCAAACTGATACATGCCAGTATAGCTTGTTTCAGTCCTAGGCCATGGGTACACTTACAGGATTATAGCGCTTTTGGTTATAGCTGTACCCATATATAGCAATAGGTATAGCACTATAACATGTCCTGGCGTGGCCACATTTGTGGCACTTGCAGCGGCACAGGGAGTGGTGCATTATGGGCAGATATCCCAGCATTCAGCTGGGTGCAACGTGCTTTTCAAACGAGAGGGATGAGGGGGAACGTGTAGTGTGTATGCAGAGGGAGAGAGCGAGGGGATTTTCTATGGGCTGAGAGTCTTGTCAGTGGTTTCCTTTGAAATTAGAGCCTGCTTTAATAGTTTCTCGGTCACACAGCTCCCTTTGTAAACATTTGCAGTGCTTATCTGCCGAGTTAAGAGAGAAACTCTGAAAAGGTATTTCCGCATTCCTCCTGCCGAGTTCAAAACAACGCAAAGAGACGTCAATTGCCTTAAATGGCTCAGAGGCGTGCCAGAGATCACTTATAGCATAATGACTGTTTACACTTGTGATAATACCCTACAGGGAATACGCAATAGCTGTTATTCCTCAAGGAAGGGAGGATCACCAGGAGCGGTATAACTGTGGGTTTATAGCGCAATACATGCCTTGCCAGTGTGGACGGGTAGGGAGTTATAGCGCTATGAAGTGCCAGTGTAACCAAGGCCCTTGGGTGGGTGTGGTGTGGTTTCACTGTATTGGTACACAGCTCAGCTGTACCGGCATAGCTGTGTCTACACTAGAAATGCATTGCCAGTATAATATACAAGTATTCCTTTACAGTGAAGCACTCCTAGGATAGACATAGGCCATGGTTACACTTACAGCTTTATAGCAGTTTTGGTTATACCTGCCTTCAGATACAGCTCCAGGCATAGCACTCCAGCGTGTGCACACTGACAGCCATAACCGCACTGGCGTGGCCACATTTGCAGCACTTGCAGCAGCACAGGAGTAGTGCATTACAGGCAGCTATCCCAGCATTCAGCTGAGTGCAACGTGCTTTTCAAATGAGAGGAGTGAGGGGGAACGTGTTGTGTGTATGCGGAGGGAGAGAGCAAGTGGATTTTTGGAGTGCCGAGAGTGTGTCAGCAAACTGTCTTTAAAATGCAAAGCCTACTAATCGTCTGCTTCTCACTCACTCACTCGGTAAACATTTGAATTGTTGATTTGCGGAGTTACAGATAAGCTCTGAAATGTACTTCTGCATTCCTCCAGCCCAGTTCAAAACACAGGGAAGAGTGGTCAATTGCCTTAAATAGCTTAGGGGGCGTTTCCAGAGATCACTCAAAGCACTGTATTGTTACTACCCATTTACACTGGAGCTAAAGCATATCACTCAATAGGATACAGCTGTTAATCCTCTGGGAAGGGAGGATTACCAGGACCGGTATAACCGCGGACTTAGAGCGCTCTACGTGCCTCGCCAGTCTGGACGGGTAGTGAGTTATAGCGCTCCTGGCAGCTTTATAGCACTATTAAGTGCCAGTGTAACCAAGGCCATAGTCTGTGCTAGGTTAGAGCTACCATTAGCACTTGCCCTATCTGTCCAATGGAGAAACATGAAAAAAAGTGCTGAGTGCACCTTAAACCACAGCCTCATTTCAAATGTATCAAAGTTAACACCTGAATTTTTTTAATTGCTTATGATTCCCCATTTACTCAAACTGGGGAATAATTATATTTACAAAAATGTATACAGAGATATGTAGAGACTTAAGGTAGTCTCTCAATATCAGTCCTTATTCATTTAAGGGTAAAATTAGTAAACACCTCATAAGACACCCCTCCTCTTTAAATAGGGGGGACTGAAAGAGCTAATGTTCGGCAGAGTTTATCATCTAAATCCATCTATCATTTACAGGAGCTCTAAGCAATTGCCCACACCCAGTAAGCTTAGTGGTAGAGATTTTCAAAGCACTTTAAATCCCCTGGACTGCTTTTTTAAAAAAACCTCTCTGTCTTTACAGTGCACAGTTATTTTGCACTATTGACCAGAACTCAATGCACAAATTTAAACTTGTTTTCATCATGAACGACTTAAATCCTTACAAATGTAAACATATATAAAAAAAAGTGCTGACTCCCACACACAATCACTCCTTAAAATGCTCCCATGAGCTAGTATTAACTAAGAAATCCCATCAAGGTATTAAAAAACAAAACAAAAAAGAACCTAATTACAACATGTCTCTCTGGAAGGAGTTCTTGTTGCTAATGTTTTGGTCATACTTCCTGCCCAAGATCCATATGGAAAGTCTCCAGATCTCAGGACATCCTTGGAGGTCCAAAAGATTCAGAGTGGCCAGAAACCCTTAAGGACTGAGGCAGAGGCTCTCAAATTGGGGGTTGTGACTCCTTAGGGGGTCACGAGGTTATTACATGGGGGGGGGGGGCTGTGAGCTGTCAGTCTCCACCCCAAACTCCGCTTCACCTCCAGCATTTATAATAGTGCTAAATATTTTTTAAGTGTTTTTAGTTTATAAGGGGGTCACACTCAGAGGCTTGCTGTGTGAAAGGGGTCACCAATACAAAAGTTTGAGAACCACTGGACTAGGGGACGTTTGATTTTTCAGTTATATGTCTCACGTCCCTTACCCCATGGTATAATGTACAGCTGCACTAAGCTCACTTGCAAGTGAAGGATTATGTGCACAAGCGCATCCCTCAAATGAGCAAAACAGAAGGTCATAACACTGAAATTAAAGAGTAGATAATTCAGGACCAGGCTTACAATTAGCTGGTCTCCAAGCTGCTAAAAATGGTGGCTGGGGTGAAGGAGAGTCAAGTCACAAGCTACTTCCTGATTATCTCCTCCTTTGGTGAGGGAGGGAAGAGTCATTGCTTCCTATCCAGTCCCGCTGCCCAAGGGTGCGAGGGGCCAGTTTGCGAGTGACAGAGCTGGCACAGGATGTGGAGGCCCCAAGCAGCCACTTTTCCTTTGATTGTTCATACTGCCAGGCCCCAAGCTAATGGTGTTCAACAAGTTGATGGAAGTTGATGGTTATACTGCTGCAGCTGTGCAAGGCTGTTAATTCTTTCCTTAAGCCAAAGAAGGAAACTCCAAAGGCTCAGCTTGACCTCTGACCCCCAGTGCTGTAAGGTTTAAAGCAAGCAGCTGGCCCGCTTTAGCTGGTTCAAGGAAGGTTAAAAACAAACATAAAAAAACCCAAGAAAAATTCATTTCAGTGATATTTTAAAGTGAAACAGACTCAGTTGCCCGTAAACTACTCCGTACATGCCATCGCTTCCTCTACCACAGGCACACAGTATATTAAATCATTACTGTATGCCTTTACTTGAAAACCACATTGTTTCCTTTACTTCAGCCTCCAAAAAGAACACCACAAACCTCTGTTCAGTCCTGCTTTTCAACAGTTTGCACCACATAAAGTTGCATTTTTAGTTTTTTTTAAAAATTATTGAAATAAATCTTTACACCAATTGCTGTACCTTTCTTCCCATCACACATTCTGACGTGTGTGAAGAGGGATAAAAAGCCTTTTGTGGAATGTTTACAGCTTCAGGGGAGAGTTGAGAGCTCACTGGGTGCATTCTGCACAAATACCATCCCCAACCAAAATTCCAACTTTCTCCCTCTGTAAATACGAGTTTGAGCTGTCTGAGTCCACCAGAAACAAACAAGTTCAGTGTCACACTTCGCACAGATGAAATATTGTCAGTCAGGACATTGTCCATCCACTGAGTCATTGATGAGCCCTCCTCACTAACCAGCATCCCATTAGTGGAATTTTCAGAACTTCACCATATTTTAAATCTCTCAGCAGGAGAAGATATGAGAGCAGGTTGCTGAGGAAAGCGGATAGACCATCTTATCCACCAAAGCACCATTTGGGAGAGCTACTGAGTGAAACCAACAACAATATAGAACTACCTAAATTTTAAACACACGTGATGACTTAAACCATGTTTCTGGTATTTTAGAATAACTCTTGACATTCATGTTTGAAACTTGATCAATTTAACACAACTGGGCCCCTAATCAGCATTAAACAATAAAGGAAACGAACTTATAACAAAGTGTTCAATCAATGTGGACAAGAATACATTTCCCTTCCCTTGGACCATGTGAAATTCTGACCACTTCAAGCCAATCTACTTTACATGAAGAACCTCCAATAACCACTAGAATAAAGTTGTCCTGCTGATTGATATTGCTATATATATACACCTATATATTTATATTTTGGTTGAGTGTTGGTATTAGTACAGGTATCTGAACTAGTCACTCATGAACAGCACCTTGCATCTGCCATCTCTCAGCCTTCTCTTAGACTGGAGTGAAACAAGCTTGGGTTTTGTTACAAAGTCAAATCTGTTACAGAAAAAAGGCTAAACACTTAATCTGATAAAAATTTAGTGTCACCCTGCACTAGGCTAGTGCAATTTAGTCTTGATTTCCAATGCAATGTACCTATATCATTCTTCTATAAAGTATGCATCTTGCCTCTCATGTCGACGTATTTCATTTAGAACACTACGGCAACCCACTTTGAGGCGCCCATAACACTGGGCTTTATGAATCGCTTTAAAAATTTCAACCTATACATTTGTTACTCCCAAAATGGTTTCAAATAAAGTAAAATTTCATTATGATAACACTGACAAGATTATGTCTCCAAATAATTACAGGTAACTAGGAATCATCATGTTTTGCCCTTGAAAAAAGCCTGTAGAATGGTATAGTACAGGCTCCTCTAACTAAATCGCTAGATTTCATTTCATACATATAGAAAAGGTATTGTGTTACTCTCGCTAAAAATTACAGAAGCAGTAATGAAGAACATTGAGAGATTTGATTAGCTGGGATGAAACATTTGTATACAGCTCAATTAAAACTACTGCTATTATGATGCCAAAGCCTTTTAAGTCTACCTAAGTAGTTCCTCCAATAACCTATAAAAATGAATTTCTTTATTCAGATTACACCCATTTCCAGGAAATATTCAAAAGCCTGATCCAAAGCCTAGCAACGTTTATCTTAGATACTTGTCTGGCTCTCATTTTAGCACCTCTGAATCTTTAATGTGCTTATCCTCACAACACCCCTGTGAAGTGAGAACAGATGGGGAATTAAGGCACAGAAAGACTAAGTGATTTGCCCAAGGTCCCCAAAGACTTCTTGTGTGGAGTTCGAAGCTAGTGCCTAATCACAGAACTCTCTTTCCAATGAGTGAGGAAGGACTCCCCAAGATACCAGACTGGACTTCACACACAGCAAGGCCATACGCTTCTTAAATGAGAATGTTTTTTTTCCTTATTCTTCCTTTGGAATACCCTTGCGGAGTTGTCTACCCACATCTTTTCAAAATCCAGTATTTTGCTGTCACTTCAGAAAACAAGATGATTACTGTCAATCTCCTTTTGTCAGTGCACATGCATTTTCAATTTCACTAAGGAATGTACCGTATTTTTCATCTTATAGGACCCTTCGGCCTATAAGACGCCCCCTCGTTTTTTAATAAAAAATCCGGACAAAAAAAAAAAAAAGCACCTCGCTCTCCCGTCCCCGCCGCGCGGGCGGGCTGCCGAGGTTCCCCCCTCCCCGCCGCGGGCGGGCTGCCGGGAGCGTCCCGGTTCCCGGCAGCCCGCCCGCGGCGGGGAGGGGGGAACCGGGGGGAGCCGCGGGCGGGCTGAGGGGGGAGCCGCGGGGAGCCGCGGCGGGGAGGGGGGAACCGGGGGGAGCCGCAGGCGAGCCGAAGGGGGAACCGGGGGGAGCCGCGGGCGAGCCGAGGGGGGAACAGGGGGGAGCCGCGGCGGGGAGGGGGGAACCGGGGGGAGCCGCGGCGGGGAGGGGGGAACCTCGGCAGCCCGCCCGCGCGGCGGGGACGGGAGAGCGAGGCGCTTTTTTTTTTTTCCCCTATAAGACATTCGCCCTATAAGACGCACCAACTTTCCCCCCCCCCCCCCCCCGTTTTGGGGAAGAAAAAGTGCGTCTTATAGGGCGAAAAATACGGTAAATCCTCTATGGAACAATGAATCTTACTCAACCACAGCTGAAAACCAGCAAGGGGAACTCTGCTTTTGGCAGATCCAGGGGCACCAAAATAGGAGGGGTGTGTGGGGGGAAACAAGGTGGCCATGATCCACACACTTTTTGGCAGGGGCCCCGTCCCTCCTCTTCTCTTCCCCAATGGACCCTCCACCTGCTGTGGACAGGGCAGGAACATGGGTCCCGGGGCTGTTCTCAACCATCCCTACCGTAGGCAGGTGTAGGGTCTGCGACACAGCTTCCCACAGCTGCTCATGTGGCTCTTACCATGGCCGGGCTGCAGCCCCTCCAGACGGAGCCAGGTCCAATTTAGACCTAAGAGCCATAAGCAGCTGTAGGGAGCTGGGAACCCTCCTGCCCTGGGAGGGGGGCCCATGGGGCAAGAACATGGGCCAGAGGCTGCTCTCAACCTCCCCCCACCCAAGGCAGTTAGAGGGTCCGTGGCTCTTGGCCCACTCCGGCTTCCCACTTGGCCGGGGGTGGGGTCCTGGGTGGAACAGGAAGGGCAGGGGAGCCTGGTCCCTTCTCTCCCCCCCCCCACCCCCGACACACACTTTGGGGCAGGCTCTGCCACCCTTGGTGGATCATACACCAAAAGAGTGGCTTATTTAGTTCTCTTGGCTGTTAGTGTTGGATATTTAAAAAACAAAAATAAGATATTTTGATTCTAGGTGCTGTTTAATGTTAGGAAATAATTAAACTGAAAAAGAACACTAGATGCAATCAAAATGGAGGGAAGCACAATGTAATTAGCCAAACTGGAATTTAGCCACACCACCAGGATCAAAACCCTCTACGTCAGGTCAAGTGAATCATGCCTTGAGACCTTTTTAATGAGAGAAGAAGTGCACACAACTCCACACACACACACAAAAAGAAATGTAGTAACTGAGAGCATGAAGTGCTCAGACTGCCTATTTTTGATAGCAGTGGCATGATCACCAACAAAGGAAAGCTTGCAGATAAGAATCCTTTGGACAACAGCACTTCCCTCTATCATCAACCTGCACTGTGTCATGAATGAGCAAATTTAGGCCTTCTCTACACTAGTTTTGATGATGCAAGTTACGCCAACAATCATAAACCACTATAATTACATCACTTGTGCACGTTCATACAATGCTCCTTCTGCGAGTGCGTCCACACTTGGTGCTCTAGCATCAACGGTGAGAACAGTGCACTGTGGGTAGCTATCCCACTGTGCTAAAAAAACACCTTTTGCAGCTAGAGTTGTGGAAGGTGGAGTGGATCGCAGTGCATCATGGGTGCAGGCTCACTGTGCCATGATGCAGTTCTTTCTGTCCCAGCACTCCATAGGCTTCCAACTGCATTTCGTTGCATTTTTCAATGGCCCAGTTTTACTGTATGCCAGCCATCTCTGCCCGAAAGAATGGATCCTGCACTGCTCTCTACTGTTGTCATCACTGTTATGAATACATCACAGATGGTCATCCAGTATATCATGAGCACCCAAACTGAACAGGAATCAGAGTTGCCTGACATGCTGTGTGCCGTGGAAAGAAACACCAGATTACTTTTCAGGGCTCTCCTCTCCTGCATCATGCAGAGTGGCCAGGATGGGCATTGTGGGACACCTCCGGGAGGCCATTTACAGCAACATAACCAAGCGTGGTGTCTACACTGACACTCGATCAATACAACTTTGCAGGAAAAATCTCTGCGCTCTTATCAAGGTGGTTTTATTTTGTAGGCAAAGCAGGAGAGCTTTGCTGGCAGACAGATCATTGCCGTGTATACACCTCCACTGTTTTGTGGATGAAACTTGACACTCTGTAGTGTAGACATGGTCTTAAGTCAACTGGGTATCTGAACGGAAGGAGTTTAACAGAGTGAAACCCATATGCTGCCCTTGGATCAATCCACTCAAAACATTTATCTAGGCTAAAGTTTACCTTGTCTAATAGTTGGGCTTTTGGGTAAACTAAGAACTACTTTTTTATCTGATGTGGCTCACACCTCCCCCACTCCAGCTCAGCATTCATGCAACTCTTCTATTGGTCAGATGAGCACAAAGGGAGAGGTGTGGTTGGATGATGGAGCGGCCACAAGTTAAGAGGATTAAATGCTTCAAAAACTACATTACAACCTTGAAGAAAATGGCAAAAGTTTATAGTTGAGGAGAATATAATGTGTGCAGGATCCTATTCTGTCTCACCAACATAATCACCAATTACAATTTTAAAAGGTTTCTTAACCTGGAGATTGATTAGTTACAGTAAGGTCCATTATTTGTTTGGGGTAGAGTATTTCCTTGTAAAATCCTTGTGCGTTTCTGAACATGTATGTTTGGGGGGGTGGGGGTTAAGTTCCAATTCAGTGCTTCTTCACAGCTACCAAAAATGCTAGGAAAATCCATTTTTCAAGTCCGCATACACTGCGGACCTCTAGGCATTAGCCTAACATAAATTAATAAATAACTGTGGATGCAGTTTTGACCCTTCTCCAGCAAACTCCAACTGGAGGCTATAAAACAAACTAACAGAAATATCTGAGAAATAGTTCAAAACAGAAGTAATTTTAAAGCCATCAAATCCTTGGCACTTATTTGAAGTCTAATTTTAGCACTGCAGGTTCTTTATGTTTGAATCAGATTCTCCTAAGGCATTACCAGCACCTCTTTCTGCCATGCCTGTCTGAACAATATAACTAGAACTAAAATGGCATAAAATTAACATGGCACACATTAGCTGGATTAAAAACTAGTTTACTGATAAATCTAAAAATGTAACTGTAAATAGGAGAGCCAACATCAAGTAGATCTGTTTCCAGTGGGGTCATGGAAGGATCGGTTCTCAGCCCTATGCTATTTAAACATTTTTGTCAGTGACTGGAAAGAAAACAAAATAATCACTGAAAGTCTGCAGATGACACCAAAATTGGGTAAGTGGTAAACAACAAAGAGGACTGGCAGGGCTCTAACTTTTTTTGCCGCCGAAGTGAAAAAAAAAAAAGAAGAAGAAGAGGAGGGGGCAGAAGGTGCCACCCCAAGATTGGCCAGAATGCCACCCCTCAAAATGTGCCACACCAATACAGAGAAATCTAGATCAGTGGTCATCAAAGTGAAGTGCATGCACCCCCGGGGGTGCACGAGACACCCCCCCCCCGGGGGTGCACGAGACACACCCCCCCGGGGGTGCACGAGACACCCCCCCGGGGGTGCACGAGACACCCCCCCGGGGGTGCACGAGACACCCCCCCCGGGGGTGCACGAGACACCCCCCCCGGGGGTGCACGAGACACCAGCGCTGCCGCCGATTCCGCCCAACATTTATGCGGCATTTCGGCAGACGTGGGAAGTTTGCCGTGGAAATGGGAAGTTCTATTTGTGTCCCGCAGAAAAGCCGCTGACCGCGGAAGCTTTGCAGTTGGCAGCATTTCGGCAGACACACCACGAGGCCGCGAGAGGCATCGGGGAAGAAGAAAGGGGCCGCAGTAAAAAAAATATTTGAGAGATGCTGATCTAGATTGCTTGGTCATCGGGGCCCAAGCAAACAATATGTGTTTTAATACAACAAAAGGTAAATGTATACATCTGGGAACAAAGCCATACTTCCAGGATAAGGGATTCTATCTTGAGAAGCCGTTGCTCTGAAAAAAGATTTGGGGGATGGAGGGGGGCATGGTAAATAATCATCTGAATAGCATGACACTGTGCCCAAGAGAGCTAATTCTATTCTGGATAAACTGGAGACTCTCACGTATGAGGGTATTTGACCTTTGTGTTAGGTACTGGTGCGACCACTGCTGCCCATAATTCAAGAAGGATGTTTATAAATTGGAGAGGGTTCAGAGAAGAGCCAAGAGAACTAAAGGACTGAGAAATATGCCTTGTAGTGATAAACTAAGTAGATTGAGTTCCTTGAGTCCAATAAATAGAAGGTTATGCAGTGGCTTGCTTACAATCTCTGTTTGTCTACTCTATAAATACCTACATGCGGAACAAATATTTAATAATCAGAGAGGTAGCCGTGTTTGTTACCTCTGCTATTCCAGACTAAGTCCTGTGGCACCTTAAAGACTAACTATAAAGTTTTGAAGCATAAGCTTTCGTGGGCTAATACCCACTTTGTCGGACTGCTTGCATCCGACGAAGTGGGTATTAGCCCACGAAAGCTTATGCTTCAAAACTTTATAGTTAGTCTTTAAGGTGCCACAGGACTTTGTTACCCAAATATTTAATAATGGGTTTTTCAATCTAGCAGAGGAAGGTATAACACAATTTAATGGCTGTAAATAAGGCACACATTTTTAATGGTGAGTAATTAACCATTAGAACAGTTTACCAAGGGTCATGTGGATTCTTCATCACTGACGATTTTTAAATCAAGTTGGATATTTTGCTAAAAGAAGATCTACTCTAGGAATTACTTTTTGGGGAAGTTCTCTGTCCTGTGCAATGCAGGTCAGACTAGACCACCACAATGATCCCTTTCTGGCCTTACAATCTGTGCATGTCTACATTACCATTCCCCAGGTGACCCCACATTGCAGCTCCACCCACTGGTGGCAGCTGATGGCACAAGTGCTAGCACAAAAAGTGGCTGCCTCCATTTTAATCCCCACTTCACTGAAACCTGATCTGAGCAGGTCTACGCTACATAGAGTTTACTACGCTGACATGTGTGGAGGATGGATGACGCCAGAAGGCCAAGCACAGTTGATGTTTGGCAAACTGAAAGTGGGCAACCGCATACAAGGTAGCCAGAAGAAAAGTTTCAAGGGCACACTGGTGGATCATTTGAAACAGTGTAACATTGACATTGCCAGCTGAGAGTCCCCACTCAGCAACAGACAGATCACACTGGCAACCAGTAGTCAACGACAGGGTTCCCCCGTTCAAGGTTAGTAGCTGTATGGACCTTTAGGCACAGAGGCTGAGTTGTAAACAGTGGCAGACTCAGCAGGCATCAAACTATGGACTTCACGTGAACAGGACCGCCACTCGCACGTCAGTCTTTTTAGCCACCTCCACACTCACAAGATGTCAAAACTGTTTCGAAAAGTGGGGCCTGCAAGCGAAGGGGCCACAGGGACATGCTGGCTGCCACTTCCGACAGCACCCATTGGCCGGGAACAGAGAATTGCAGCCACTGGGAGCTGCACGGGGCATATCTCTCAGCCCGCAATCAGATTACCCTGATGGGCCACGGACCGCAGGTTGCCCACCACTGAGCTAGAGCGACGGATCAATGTAAAGCACAGAAGAAGTGGTGCTTTGTTTGTTATGACTCCAGTTAATAAGGTGGCAGTCCCATTACCTTTTGCAAACTCCTTTGTCAGGCTGGCATTTGATCTTTGACCTCAGTTAAACAGCCCCAAGAAGAACAAATTATTTAAAAAAAAGAAAGAAAAGAAAAAAGCAGAAAAGGCATGTGTGGCTTCTTTGTTTCTCACACCAACATTCTTATTTGTGAGCATTAACCTTAATCAGGAAGGGGTCCCAACCCAAATACCAGAGGTCATGACCTTTACTCAGGTTTTAAACAGGATTCTATTGACCTTTATCACACAAATTCCACAAATGGAATTTCCTCTCCATCAGCATCAGGTCCCATCCCACCCCCACAGATTCCTCCCTTTGAGAAAAGCTTTTTAACCATTTAGAAAAAGCTTAATCCCCGAACAATCCTCTATTTTGGTGCATCTTACACTTCACTAAGTAAGATCAGAGCAGCATCAACATTACTGTAGTGCAAAGACAGCTCACATTTGACATTCTCTCTAGCACAAAAAATCATAATGTCACAAGCCCAAATGTAATTTTGTGATGTAATTCTGCTGTATCCAGAGAACAAATAAAATATCTATAAAAATAAGCATCAGCATTTCAAAAGGTGACAGATGCTTTCAGCATTACACAGACATTCACATAAATCAAATGGATAAAAATAAACCAGGACACAAACACAAAAGGCCTTAAACACACACATGCCTTCAAAAAATATAGGGCAATTACATTTCTGCTAAAGAAAGAAGCAAGGTACAATTTCCGCAATTTGAGAACATCCAATTACACAAAAGAATTCTCTGGCCATATTATGTGGTTATGGCTGAACAGGTATTTAATAAAACAGAGGGTTTTTAAAAAAAAAATCCACTCATTACATTATCTATGGCATATGATGAGTAACATAACTAACATAATCTTTCAAAAAGCATTGAGATGAGAACCATCAGATCACATGGCTTTCTCCAGCAGACCACACCGCATTTCCACAAATTCAGGAAATGGAAGATTCTTGATAAATTACATTAATCCCCAGTACACCACAGCTAAGAATTCCATAAACTTAACTACCCTAATCTGCCACACAGGAATCACTGACTCATTAGCATCTCTAATAAAAACTAATACCTCCCTCATCAGCAAATCAGCATCCTAGATTCCCCAATGTTTTTAAAGACTTGCTTTGCTCAGAGTGCTGTCTCATGCTATTCTCAAATAGTCAGGAAATCCTACCTCATTAGTTAAGTGGTTAATTGTCCTTCTAGCAGCATACTCCCCTTTTATCCAGAACAATCATAAACATTTTATAACCTGTGGGGGAAGGGAGAGGTGGAGAAAGAACTAAAGACGTTCTAAATGTTTCTATTCTATCCCCTCCCCCCCCCCCCCTCGTTTTCAGCAGTTTAGAGTTTACTGGAACATTCACAGCTTTTAAACGGCAATTTCCAGGTTAGGTATTTACCCAAAAGCAAGTTATTTATTTTGAAATTGAACCCAAATGGCACAGCCATTCTTGCCTGTGAAGACTTGGGAGACCTTGATTCAATTCCCTACTCTGCCAGAGCTTGCCTGTGTGGCCTTACGCAAGTCACTTACCCGCTCTGTGCCTCAGTTCCTCACTCGTAACATGGGGATAATAGCACTGCCCTATTTCACAGCAGTGCTGTGAGGACATATACAGTAAAAGCTGTCTTATCCAGCCCTATATCAGCTGGGGAAAACTCTATAAACTGGCATTTCTAATGGTCATACAAAGTCTGGTTTATAGCCCAGTTGGCTCCCTACCTACCTCCATGTCACCGCTTCCAAGGAGCCACATGTCCCTGCTGTTCCTAGGCGGAAGTGCAGCAGGCAGCTCTGCCTGCTGCTTCCACCCACAGGCACTGCTGCCGCAGCTCCCATTGCCACCGTCACTGAGCAATAGGACCTGTTGAGCCAGAGCTCAGGGCGGAGCAGGTGCAATGTACAGAGCCACCTCGCTGCACTTCCACCGAGGAACAGAAGGGACAGGGGACAGGGAGCTGCCCAAGGTAAGAGCCCACTCTTTCCTGCAGTCCAAAACTCTTCCTGTGCCCCAACCCCAAGCCCCACACCCCTTCCCGCACCCAAACTCCCTTCTTCTTAGTTAACCAGATTTTTTCAGTTACCGGGATCCCCCACTGCCTGCATGAAAATGCTTTTACTATACATTAAAGACTGAGATACTAGATGGGAACTATAAGTACCTTAGACAGATAATAGAAAAAAATAGTTTGTCTGCAAGAATTTGATACACCTCTCCTGCAATCAGCTCCATGGCTGAAATAGTTGGGGAAGAGAAAAATCTGAATTTGATAGGGACACGGTCTTTACTGAAGAGAAGCGTTTTATGAATGTTCTAGTAAAAATTAGTTTGATTTGACAAGAACGAGCCTTTGGATAATTCACTTTCCACATGCTCAGTTCAACTGGCATGGACTTGAATGTATTTTTAGCAAACTTTCAGAGTAAAGGGAGATCATTATATACATACACAGAGAATAAGGCAGAGCTCTACCTATAAATATTTAGATGGTAAGCTCTTTGGGGCAGAGACTTTTTTTTTGTTCTGCACTGCACAGCGCCTAACACAATGGCGCCCTGGGCCATGACTGGGGCTCCTAGGCACTCTGGCAATACAGTAAACCCTCGATTTAGCGGACCTTGATTTAACGGACTTCGGATTTAACGGACAAAATTTCCAGTCTGTATGTCATATGTGAAAATTAACACCCTGTTAATTTTAAAATGCTTTTAACCAAGATTTGCTTATAATTAAATTAACAGGTTATTTTTTGTTATTAATTCACTGTTACAGTAGACTCCTGATTATCTGGGCGCAGGTTAACTGGGCTGCGGATTAACCAGGATGTCTAAACGGGTCGGTAGGGGAAGCCTCAAAGCGGCGGCGGGCTCAGCCTTAGCCTGCCACTGCTTTGGGGATTCTCCCACTGGCCCCTTATGAGCTGGGGTCTCAAACTGCTTCCAGCCTGGGTGTAGGAAACCCAGGCTGGCAGCGGGCTGAGACCCCGTCTGGCAGGAGCCTGGGGGGAAAGCCCAAAGCGGCAGCAGGCTGAGTGCTGAGCCCGCCGCCGCTTTGGGCTCTCTCCCCAGGCTCCTGCCACCTGCCCGACTCAGCTCCCGCTGACAGCCTGGGTGCAGGGAACCCAGGCTGACAGTGGGAGCAGACTGGGGCAGGAGGCAGGACCCCTGCTGGCAAGGGGCCAGAGGGGGGAACCCCAAAGTGGCGGCGGGCTGAGCGCTCAGCCTGCCACTGCTTTGGGGTTCCCCCGCTGGCCCCTTGCCAGCCGGGGTCTCAACTTGCTGCCAGCCTGGGTGTAGGAAGCCCAGGCTGACAGCGGGCTGAGACCCCGGCTGGCAGGAGCCTGGGGGAAAATCCCAAAGCGGCGGCAGGCTGAGTGCTCAGCGCGCCGCCTCTTTGGGCTCTCTCCCCAAGCTACTGCCGCCTCCACAAGTCAGCTCCTGCTGCCAGCCTGGGTGTAGGGAACCCAGGCTGGCAGCGGGAGCCGAGACTCCGGCTGGCAGGAGCCTGGAGGGAAAACCCCAAAGCGGCGGCAGGATTCCTACACCCAGGCTAGCAGGGGAGCTGACTGGGGCAGGTGGTGGGACCACCACCATCCCACCCCCACCCCCAGGGCAGCTGGCGAAACCCCCCTCCCCCCCCAGTAGACGCGTGATTATCGGGGATTTTATTAACCAGGATTAAGTTTTTCCCAATCATCCCAGATAATCGAGTCTACTGTATAGAAAACTTTTCTGTGAAATTAAACTTTTCATACATACTTAATTTTAATTACATAAGTAAAAACAGGTAAACTAACTAATTTGTCAATTTTTTAACATACACATTCAGAAAACCTTTATTATATAACGGACTTTCGGCTTTAACGGACACCCCCTTGCCCGAATTAGTCCGTTATATCAAGGTTTTACTGTACACAATAATAGGTCTAAGCACCTGAAGCAATTTACCAAGAGGGACAGGGAAGAAGGGAGCTCCTTTTCTGTCGAAAGGGTTATCGACACAGAGAACAACCTACTATTTCAGAGCTGGGTGGAACCAGGAGCTCTACCCCTAGGATAGGAGGCAATGACTAATGAGCAACCAGAGAAACAAGGCCAGACACTGTAGCTATTACAGCCCTGCCCCAAGTGCCCTAGGCATCCTACCAAGATGTTTGCAGCTAGGAGAAGTTTGTCCATGAAGCGGTCAGAGGTGGTGGCAGGAGATTCTCACACCTTGGGGACTCCCCTCTGAATTAGCCTTACTTGCTCCTAGGAGCCATGTTCAGAAATGGACAGATTAAGTTCCAGGGGAGGAAGAAAACAACTGGCTGGGAGTACCAACCTTGCCACAGGAAAACAGTCCTAAACAGATTCAAATAGTCTCTTACCTCATCCACTTCTCTGGGAGGAGGTTACCTGACAGTCAGGAGCAGCGGCTCCTTTGGCCTTATCTCTGGGTCACACACCAACCACTGAAAGTACTGAACAAGGGAAATCCTTCACAGTACCCACTCCCTACTGAGCTGCAGCTAGGCTGGAGGGAGAGCAAAGGAGGTGTCGGGAAGAAGTCAGAAAATCCGGCAGAGATAGAAATGTCTCAAATAAGGCAACTGGCCGCTGAATGAAAGTGCACTGATCCAAGCAGAGAAACTAGCTGAAACAACTAAACCCTAAGAGGAAACTCTGTGGTGTGAGATTAGAAGTGGAAACCCACCATTTTCCGGACTGACACAATTGTGGGTACTCATGTGGAAGAAATGCATTTTTAGTAAGAAAGGCAAATGTGACTAAAACCACAAAGACTGGCAGTGGGGGAAATCCGAAGCAAACAGAACCAGAGACGATTTTTAACATCTTTGAAAGTGAACGGGTTTCAAGATGTGCATGGCCCCTTACAAGAAGTAAACATATCCACAATTATGGATGGTTCAATGGATGGGGCTCACCTCTGACTTTGTCTCTTCCATAAACTTCAAAAGACTCATTAAAATCCAAGTAGTAATGTTGTTGGGTTACCCCAGCATCTAGAGACCACAAAGCAAGATTAGAGCCCCATCATGCTAGGCACTGTACAGACACATTATGAGAAAGAATCACTATCATGAGGAGCATGCAGTCAAACAGGCAAGACAAACAAAAAAATGGATCCCAGTCTCATCACATACTCATTCCCACACACCTGCTCTACTACAAAAATATTTTAAGTGCATATATATACACATATATACACACACACACACACATATATACACACACACACACACACACATATATACACATGATATACATATTAGATAGGTAAATATTCCAATGAATTCTTATGTGGAAGACACTCATGCTGCCCTAATGTAATTCACAGAGCAACTATACTAAGTCAGTCAGTCATATAAAAAAAAAAAAAAGCCAAACAAAAGACACACCTCTAACCAGAGAAAGACCATCTTACGCTCTGCTCTCCTTCCCACGCTACCTCAACACACTCATCTGCTGAAGCAATCCACTGCTTGGCTGCCTGCCAGCTGGAAACCAAAAGGGGCTTTTCCTTTCCTGCCGCTCACCCTCATTCAAGCACTGCTTGCTCATACACAATGCTATTTATAGCTGCTGGCGAGAAACCAGGCACAACTCAACCGCAGAACCACAGCTTTAAAAAAAAAAAAATACACTACAATCATTTTGTTTTTGTTATTGCTTCCTAGTGAACACTGTCACATGCCAATGAGATTCCAGGAGAGAGAGAGAGAGAAAAAAAGAATTGCAGAAGTGTAGTTTGCACTCTGTTTTAGGTTAAAAATAACCAAGCGGGGAAAAAAACAAAAACCCCAACTCTACCATAGGGAAGCATCACCTTTTACTACTACTACTACTACATTGTACATGTTGCTGACTAGGTAACCTTCTTTGTAAGTACGCTTTGAAAGCAAGTGGGGGGAGGGGCGGGCGCAGAGGGGTAAACCACACATACAAAAAAATATGGGCAGAAAAATCTCAATGACAGACTAGAAGAATGTTGCCTGTCTCAAGAACCGAAAACTCACATTCCACCAACCTCACAGAAAATGAGTTTGAAAGAATTTGGGGAAAATAACCCTATTCTGTTGTGGAGGCAGATGTCTCACACTCCCTTTTCAAAAACAAAACAAAAGGGAATTAAAAGGAAGTGATTTCATTAAAAGGCAGGCCTGAAATGCAGGATACAACAATGTTTTTAATCTAGGGAGAAAGCATACAAATCATGAGAACCATAATGCCAAAACCTCCATGCATTATGCAATACCCTTCCACAGGATCTCCCTTGCTGTTCTATACTATAAGTGCCAGCAGCGTGCATGGAATAAACACAATCTTTGCCCCTGATATCTTACAGCTTGTCTTCACAAGGAAATTTTAATTGTGTTGAATTAATTTAAAACATGATGTTGTCAGTGAAAGACTGCCAGTATAGACACAGACAGGTCATACTCAGCACAAACATTACTTAGGCCTTGGTTACACTGGCACTTTATAGCGCTATAAAGCCTCCAGGAGCGCTATAACTCCCTACCCGTCCACACTGGCAAGGCCTATTGTGCTATAAACCCACAGTTATACCGCTCCTGGTAATCCTCCCTTCCTTGAGGAATAACCGCTATTGCGTATTCCCTGTAGCAAGTGTAAACAGTCATTACGCTATAAGTGATCTCTGGCACACCTCCGAGCCATTTAAGGCAGTTGATGTCTCTTCGTTGTTTTGAACCCAGCAGGAGGAATGCGGAAGTACCTTTTCAGAGTTTCTCTCTTAACTCGCAGATAAGCACTGCAAATGTTTTCAAAAGGAGCTGTATGACTGAGAAACTATTAAAGCAGGCTCTAATTTCAAAGGAAACCACTGACAAGACTCTCAGCCCGTAGAAAATCCCCTCGCTCTCTCCCTCTGCATACACACTACATATCCCCCCTCATTTAAAAACCACGTTGCACCCAGCTGAATGCTGGGATAGCTGCCCATAATGCACCACTCCCTGTGCCGCTGCAAGTGCCGCAAATGTGGCCACGCCAGGACATGTTACAGCGCTATACCTATTGCTGTATATGGGTACAGCTATAACCAAAAGCTCTATAATCCTGTAAGTGTAACCATGGCCTTAACTGTGGATCCCAGAGAAGTCATCCCAGTGCAAAACACAACCTGGCCTGCAGTGTAAACTGTTTAGAGCTAGGGATGACTTTGTTCTGTGTTTGTACAGTGCCTTACACAATGGGGTCCTGCTCCTGGGTAGTACAGTAACACGAAAAACAACAACTTGATCTAAATTGACTAGTCAGCACCATTGTGCCCCCTAAATCACAATAGCTAGAAATAGAATTTAATAGAGGACCCAAGTTCCATTTTGGCCGGGACAGTCTCGTTTTAAAGCCCTGGCCTGGCTGTCACGACTTTTTTGGCAAAACTGGGCACTTTTCCCTTTTGCTCTTACCAAGCCATGGGGTCCCAGAGGAACGGGAGGGAGGAGGCAAGCGGCAACGCCAGTCCTGCGTGGGACTGAGGACTTGGAAGAGAAGCTCAGGCCAGGCCATCTCCACGTAGGTGGGAAGCAGGGGGTCTTGGGCCAGCCTCGCATGTGGAGGAAAGGGGGTGTGTGTGCCTTAGGCCACCCCCAAGCAGGCAGGTAGCGGGTAGGGCTCAGGCCAGCCCCACATGCACAGGAGGAGAGAAGGGCCTCAGGCCAGCCCCACATGGGCAGGAGGCAGGGAGGGCGGGGGGGCTCGCAGGGCTTGGGTCGGCCCCATGCGGTGTCCCATTTTCCCTTTGGGAAAATATGGTCACCCTACAATTTAACCAAACTACACAATTCCCAGTGCAAAAAAAGGCCTCATAGTGTAAGAGCCCAAGCCTGCCTGTAGTGCTTACTACCAAGATTGGAGCAGGACTCCTTCAGGGTCATAAGCGCTATACCTATCCAGTAGTACATTCACAGGACTGTCTCAGAAGATGGACATAGAGAAGAGGAGCTGCACTGGGACAATACAGAGAAGCAATGTAAATTTATTCCTCATTATTTGCGTCTGTAAAAACTGGGGCCTAAAGATTCTGGGATTAAGAGGGCATTCCAGGCACAGAAGCCTTGTCCTCTAAGGAAAGCAAGTTGAACAGTTTCACAAATTACTTATTTGTTTCTATAACATACAAGACACCATTAACCGCTTACCAACTCATTCCCTATACACTTCATAATGGGCTGCAGTAAAATGAAGTCATGCTGTCCAAAGAAGGCCACTTTATCGACCACCAATTCCGACCACTGAAGCAACAAAAAAATAAGTGCTAATAATGAAGACTGACATGTCATGAATTAAGGCATGAAAGGAAAAATGTCATAAAGGAAAAAATTTCCAACTATATACAGGAACCCCTCACTTAACGTTGAAGTCATGTTCCTAAAAAATGTTACTTTAAGCGAAACGATATTAAAATGAATCCAATTTCCCCATAAGAATTAATATAAATGGGGGGGGGGAGGGTTAGGTTCCTTGGAAATTTTTTTCACCTGACAAAAGACTAGATTATATATTATATATCATACACACACTGTACAAGTTTTAAACAAACAATTTAATACTGGTGCACAGTGATAATGGTTGTGAAGCTTGGTTGAGGTGGATGAGTCAGAGCAGAGGGTGGGATATTTTCCAGGGAATGCCTTACTGCTAATCAGGGGTTCTCAAACTCAGGTTCAGGACCCCTAAGGGGGTCATGAAGTTATTACATGGGGGGGGGGGTCGCAAGCTGTCAGCCTCCACTCCAAAGCCCGCTTTGCATCCAGAATTTATAATGGTTTTTAATATATTAAGTGTTTTTAATTTATAAGGGGGGGGTCACACTCAGAGGCTTGCTATTTGAAAGGGGTACCAATAAAGTGGTTCACTGTGCTAAATGCACTAGCACTTGCTGAGCCCTCAAGTGCTAACACTCACACTCTTCTCCTTTAAGTATCAAGAGTGAGGTCAAAAGTACATTGTTAATTAGATCTGCAAGTCTCCCTCCCTGTGTTCCCTCTGCTCTATGGAAAATGAGGTAAGCAGTGTGCAGGAGCAGGGGAAAGGGAAACACCCTGACATTAGCCCCCCCCCCCCTTCTTCCCTCTCTCCCACCACGCAGGAGTCTCAGGGAGCAGTCCAAGGCAGGGGGCAAGAGCAGCACACTGCAGTGGGGGAAGGAACATGAACTGCCAGCAACTGACAGCCCGCTGGGCAATTGAACTGCTGGCAATTGATAGCCTGCCAGGCAGCTGAGGACGTTAGAAGGGAGAACGTCACAACTTTAAATGAACATGCTCCCTAACTGACTAGCAACGCAAGGACAAACCAACATTAACCGGGATGACTTTAAATGAGGAGTTACTGTAGTTAAGCACAGAAACAGGTTACCTAAGGAGGTTGTGAAATGCCAGGCATTGGAGGTTTTTAAGAAGGGGTTAGACCAGTGGTTCTCAACTGTTGGTCCATGGACCACTAGTGGTCCATCGTGACTTTTTCAGTAGTCCACATGAATATTGTCCAAAGTCAAGATAGTGTGAGCAGGCACTGCCATTAGGCTGTTTTACAACATGTTCACAAGCACACAGCATGTCATCCATAGTGTCATCTTGGATGCAACCACATTGTGTTGCCAGAGTTAACAAAGTCCTGTGGCACCTTAAAGACTAACTATAAAGTTTTGAAGCATGAGCTTTCGTGGGCTAATACCCACTTCGTCGGATGCAGGCAGTAGAAGTGTTCACATACAGGCAGTTATAGAAAAGTAGGTAAGAGCCAGGGGGGAGGTGAAAAGGTTAGTCCAATTAAGCTGAGCCAGCTTGTTATCTCCGATCAGGGAGTGTGGATTTGATCGGAGATAACAAGCTGGCTCAGCTTAATTGGACTAACCTTTTCACCTCCCCCCTGGCTCTTACCTACTTTTCTATAACTGCCTGTATGTGAACACTTCTACTGCCTGCATCCGACGAAGTGGGTATTAGCCCACGAAAGCTCATGCTTCAAAACTTTATAGTTAGTCTTTAAGGTGCCACAGGACTTTGTTAACTCTGCTATTCCAGACTAACACGGCTACCACCCTGATTGTGTTGCCAGTAACTTCCGTCTAAGGCTCGAAGGGTCAGTGTAGCTCCCACCATTGTGCTGATTGGTTGCGGTCTCATTTGTTCTGTGCTAAATGTGCTGTTTTGGTTTGTTTATAATTTCTGTTGTAAAATGTAAGTTTACACACAATTTTCAACTTTATGTTCATTAGTTTATTACATTTTTTATTTCTTTTGTGGCTTTTTTGTATGGGGATTTTAACACGGGGAATAAGACACAAACTTTTATATTTACATTTGTTGAATTGATCAGGTTGGCGTGAAAGTAATTTTGGTTTTGACAGTACTAAGTTAAACGCTGTCCCAAAATAAATACTTAAGTGCTGGTATCGCAGGTTAATAAAATATGTTAAAAATAACCCTAAAATATGTTTTTCTCAACCAAATACAAGAGAGAAAAACTAACTGCCATAGTTTATTTTTCAATGTGCGCAGTGCGAGTTAGATATTATATTGTAGTTCCAATTTTTGCCACTGGACAACTTATTTTGGGACATTTATAGGAGTGATTTATAATTACTCTACATCTCCCAAGATAGTCCATTCGAAAAATCGAAATTTCGTTGCAACCCTACAGATCTGAGAGAATGGCAACGACAGAAAGGAATGTCAAGCGCAAGTATTTGAAGGACTACATCAAATTCGGCTTCACTTGTCAAGAAAAAGACTGCGTGGATTTGCCAGGTGTTATTTGTTTCAAAGTCTTGGGGAATGACCCAATGAAGCTGGCTAAGCTGAAACTCCATGTCCAAAAGTGTCATCCAAACTTGTTGCAAAAGGATGAAGATTATTTTGAGCAGCGGTTATCAGATCTGAAACGACAGTGCCTCAATTCAACAGGTGCATTCTACAAAAATACAAGCAATGCAATGACTGCTTCCCACATTGTTGCATACAAAGCTGCACAGGACAAAAAGCCTCATACCATTGTAGAACAACTTGTGCTCCCCTCTGTAAAAGAGATGATGCAGCTAGTTCTTGGCGAGGAAGCAGCAAGGAAGCTGAATGATATATTTGTCTCTAACAACACAATACTGAGACGGATTGAGATATATCAGAACATCAATGAACAAGTTGTGGATGAAATAAGGAAGTCTCCATTGTTTGCCATACAATTAGATTAATTGACTGATGTCGCATTGTGCTCTCAGCTATTGGTGTTTGCACGATATATGGTTGAGGGAGACTTCAAAGATGAGTTTCTTTTTTGTAAGACTCTTGATACCACTACAAAGGCTCAGGATATGATGGAAATTGTTAACAAGTGCATGGTCTGGACTGGGCAAATCTTGTGGGTGTCACCACTGATGGAGCACCTGCCATGCCTGGCTCAAGATCAGGCTTCCAAACGTTGGTGAACAGCGTACTCCAATGGTAACCAGAATTCATTGCTTCATTCATAGGGAAACTGGCATCAAAAACATTGCCTGACCAACTCAATGCCATTTTCAAAGGCTTGGTGAAAGTAGTGAATTACATCAAATCATTGTCTCAGAACACCAGGCTGTTCCAAAGATTTTGCCAGGACATGGGTTCTGACTTTGATATGTTGCTGTTCTACACTTCTGGTCGGTGGTTGTCAGTAAGGAACATACTCAAGAGTTTTCCAATTGAGAGAGGAGTTGGATTTGTTTCTCCAGGCTCAAGGGAAAGAGGAATTCTGAAATATGCAGATGTACTCAAATTTAGAATCTGCATATTTTGTAGATATTTTTGGAATTTTGAACAAATAGAATATTCAGCTGCAAGGGAAAGGTGCAAATCTGTTCTCTCACCAAAGCATCATCAAGGCTTTTCTTGACAAATTGGAACTCTAGATCGTAAGAGTCGAAGGCAATAATTTGGTTCAATTTCCATATGCGGATGACATGCTCGGGGGAAAAGGAAGCCATTCGGACGCAAATTCTCAATCATTTATGGAAGCTATGAGACGAATTCCAGTGATACTTTGTGGAAGTGGACAGGACAAAGGATGGATTATCTTTCATTGGGAATCCATTTACAATAGATGTTAATAGTGTTCCGGACGATCTGCAGACACGTTTTTGGATCTGAAAACTGATTTTGCGACCCAAGACGTGTACTAGCAGTCTACCATAGAGAAATTTTGGGCCAGCATGACCGGATGTTACCCAAATCTGTCAGCACACACAGTCAGATTCTTTTTTGCCATTTGCATCAACTTATATGTGCGAGATGGGATTTTCGTGTTTGTTGAATGTTAAGTCCAAACAGAAGAATCGGCTCACAATGGAAAGCGATATTCACTGTACATCATCAAGTACCACTCCCAACTTTGAAAAGCTTGTCAATGAGAAGAGAATGCAAACATCTAGTAAGAAATAAATACATTTCAAAGCAAATGTGTCTGCAATTTTTAATCATATCTCAACAAAAAAAAATTAAAAAGGAGGTGGTCCACGAAAATGTTTTGATTGACCTGGCAGTCCGTGGACTGAACGAGTTGAGAACCACTGAGTTAGACAAACATCCATCAGGGAAGGCCTAGGTATAAATGATCCTGCCTAAGCACAGAGGGCTGGACAAAATGATCTCTTAAGATCCTTTCCAGTCTCACATTTCCAGGATATCTAGCTCAAGATTTAAAATGAGACTGTGGGTCTGCTAATAGGTTCTCTTCACATCAGCAAGCTTGGATTTTTTTAAAAAATGAAAGCTCTTTGATTTTGCGGAGACAGGTGTTTCAGATACTGCTTGAAAGCTAATTAAATCATATCTGTAGCTTGAAAGCTAATTAAGTCTTTATTCCCTATTATGATAATTACAGTGCACAATAGGAAACAACTTGTCAGGTTTTCTGTTAAAATGTCCACTCTTTATAAAAATAAGGTGGGGGGAGATAGTTACATGGGAACTCCCAGCCTACTCTGGTCCACAAAAGTTTCCATATTACTAAAAGCTTTCTTGATATGGTAGTGGATTCAAAACAAGGATGATGCAAGTCTGCAAGCAACCTTGCAGAGAAAAGGAAGAAAAAGAGAAACCACTGGGTTAATGGTTTTTGATATTTCAGTTATTCATTGGGATCCATAATCAAAAGAACATTTCTAGAGTCCAGAAGAACCTGTATGTATATAAACAAATGCATTATACAGGAAGGGAGTGAATGCCTTTGAAGGTTCATTTCCTGTGCAAAGTTTGGTTTTATATGCACTACATTCTTGTTCACTTTCTCCTTTTGCTGTGTTCTCTAACAGGACAAACTTTCTGCAAAGCATTAAGGAACAACCCTTCCCCTCACACACAGCTTTTTCATATTCTACAGTTACAGAGACAGTGGGCAAATAGAACAAGATATTTCCTATCGCTCGTCTCCCCTATTCCCCACAAATTACTCCATACACTTTTGTGATTCCTGCTTTAATTCTGGTTAAGAAAAATGCTAACATGGTGACTTATGCTAACCAGAAGGGTAAATGAACACGTACACCCTACCAGTCATTAAATAGTACAGGACCCATTCTCCACAGAGCTCTGCTAAATCCTAGCATTCCCCCACTCCCTTTCTTTTCCTTATTTCACAGTGTTCACGCAAACATGCCTATTGCTATCAATTGCAGCTGCTGTTTCTACTTGCTCTCAGACAAGTTCGTAATAACTAGTCTTGAGTGCCTGCAAAGAAGTAGGTTCAAGAACAGCAGCCGTGTTAGTCTGTATCCATAAAGAAAGCGAGGAATACTTGTAGCACCTTAGAGACTAACTAGTATTCCTCGTTTTCTTTGCAAAGAAGTAGTTGCTATTTCAGCACACTAGAGGGAGTGCAGGAAATTGTTAGCCATGTTCAGCAGCTGTTTTGACATTGGTGTGTAAGGCTTCATAAAGGGTAGATATTCCTGTATCTCTGCACACATACCCGAGTTAGAACCTGGAAGCTCCTGGCCAATCAGTAGTGTACGCTGTCTGGGGTACAAAACTGACAGCCATTTTGAACACTGGTCAGACCCATCTCCGCCCTGTAGGGAGAAGACATAGCTGCCAAGGATAACCAAGATTGACTCTGTGGGTTGGATTTCAATACAGTTTCCTGTAATTTTACAGAAGTCAGTGAGATTGAGACTGGAAAACATCATAGAGGAGGATTCGCAGACTGGAGGCCAAATGTCTTTAGTAACCATCACTGAACCAAAGAGAGTATGTGAGCCTATCAGCTCCAGCAATTGCCAAGTTTTCTTGTCTTTTCTTATTTGAAGTTGTGTATCTGCTCAATAGCATGGCTAATGAAACAAGTGGTTAACTTTGAGTTAGAGAGGAACTCTGTAGCACAGAATTAGTACATACATTGACTCATGTCCCCACTACATAGTTACACTAGCAACATCACCATGCCTCTAATGTCTTGCAAGTAGTATGGTAAAGGGGGGGGGCCTCGCATACTGCAGTCTGGAAAAATTAATCTGCACCCCAAAAAAATTCAGTAAGGCTCCCTGTTTTATCATTCCGCTCTCCCTCAAGCTCTACCTTTGGAAACAGCTGAAGACAACCTCTCCCATCTTACCTATGGAAATGCTGTACACATTCCCACACTACAGAAATTTCAAAGAGTTAAATCCTATCACCAAACACTGAATGGACAAATGAGGTGGCTTAATCAAGTGTGATGCAAAATAGTTTCTGCCTTACCTGGTAATCCCTACAAGAAATTAGTAAACTAATCATAGTCTTTTTGCATCCAAACACTTTTCCATTGTTTTCAACCTGTTTTCTATCATTCTACTTCTAAGCTTTATCCAGCCTCTCCATATCAAGACCTGAAAAGTATTCCCTGCTTTGAAAACAGCTGTGCTTCATTATTGTATTTAATGCTAAACAGATCACACTTGCCGCTATAGGTTTGGTAGTTTAAGGTTGTTTCTAATTCAAAAAACAGGTGTACTGAAAGAGACCGATCTGGTGGATGGCAAGTTTCATCTGCTAAAAGCACCTTTCAGAAACAGTCAGAATTCAGCAGCCATTCATACAAGGAACTTCATACATGAGTGTTCTTCCTTTTGAATGGTAACTTAGCACCCTCCTCTCAGATTTCCTACTGCCACTATATACCCCATTGATTGGCATGTGCTACAAGGCTTGCCTTACCAATTTCAGATGTAGGATATACAATACTCTGGTGGTTCTGAAGTTCTTTTTCGTAGGGTGGGGAAGGCAACAGGGAAATGGACATCATTAAACACACACAAAAAATCATATATATAATTGCGCACATGGATCATTTTAATTTTAAAAAGTCCATCATTAAAAAAATATACATCTTTCCATGATGTGTAAGTCAATGACAGAGCAGGGAAACGGCTGGAGAACAACCACCAACTAGCTTCTAATCACTCTTGACAAAATTCATCAACATTGGGCATACTTGACATGTCCCCTTAGCAAGACACTCTTGAACAGAGCCACCAAGAGGCCAGCAGGGGGCCCATATCCCAGGCGAACTCTGCAAATTATGGATAAGTTCACTCTCATACACCAGCAAAGGGAAGAGAGAGTGAGGAAACAATTCACTGACCTCCTCCTCTTCTCTCTGATCAGGACACTGGAGGGGAAAGGTAAATCCTATCCTAGTTCTTCCCCTTCCCCAGGCTGACACCTGGGGTCTGGCATCTGCACTTAACAGAAAGCAGCCCTCCATGACAAGCCCCTCTGAGCCGAGTCAGAGCACAACTATTCCACCTCACTCCCTTTTAAAGCACATTTCAGAAAATAAAAAGTCTACACACCACCTAATCTGAAAACTGAGATTGTCTTATGCAAACAAAGTCTGAACAGGGCTGGGGAATGGAGAAATAGTTTTTAAAAAACCAAATAATTAACTGTTCAGTATTTGTTATATATTAGATTAGTACATTCCAAGGAAATTAAGCATATTTGACAAGAGATGGCCCTATGGCAAAGCTTAATCTATCTTTCATGCATTTTATTGCCATTATATAGAATTGGTTTTCAACAAACACAGCTTACTAAGACAATATTTCATGTGTTTACATGGGAGGTTCATACATCTGTTAGTATAAATCCTTCATTTAAGATCTATTACCTAAATTATTTTAAGATTTGACAAAAAATACTGTGTGCATAACAGTATAAAAATGGCACTAACGGGAAATAAAACCTTCTTCCCCTCCCTCCAAACTTATTTTGTAAATTTATTTTATCCAAGTTCATGTTTTTCCTTATGTTCAATGAAATCCAAGCAGGGTTTCCACATTTTTTCCAACATTAACTTGTTTTGGGACAGACTGACTTTTCATGTTCCTACGGCTATCATAATTACTCACCTCTTCCTCTACTGTGGCTTAGTCTTCCATTGTCACCAATAGGACAAACATAAACTAACATCTAAACCTCAGGACCTACTGAAGTTTAGGTTCTGGATTGGATTTAGAAGAGGGCTGTTTTTTTGGTTTTGGTCCAGATGTGTGAATTAAATCAAGCAAGAACAGCTCTCTCTCAAAAGATTTTGGCAAAGATGCATCTCTAGCCCAAGCCTAAATCTAATCTTGCTCCAAAAATTGCTTTCTTGGCTTATCTAGTCAACAGCTCTGGTTCCACTGGAATGGTCTCACAATGTCCTCCACCATTTTTATTTACACTCTATTCTAAATAAAGTTTCATACTGGCCCATTCCCATATTTGTGTACAAATCTAACACTTACCCCCCCACTATCAGCAAGGTGTTTTTTCTCTTATTGTCCATCAGAATATTTTTAGACTCCAATGTAACAAATTCAAAACATAATCAAGGAAAACATATCCTGAAATGCTTTATAACTGAACTGTATAGTTTGCACCATCTGAAGACATAACAGCCAGTATTTTCAAAGTTAATTACAATAGTACCTCAATTTTTGGGTACTCAACTTGAGACACCCAAGAGGCACACAATTTTCAGAAAATACTGAGTGACCAACCTCTGAAAATCTGACTCCTCTAACATGTATTAAATCACTTTTGGAAAACAATCGGCCAATGTTTTTTCCAATAGCTTGCTCTTATGAGCAAAGATTTTCAGTAGGATCTCACCTGGACACCACCACCTATTTAAAGTGGTTACAGGAAGTATAGAGAATGATATGCAATTTAACAACTGAAGTCTATTTGACATCTAATTAGTCTGTATTGAAGTCTAATCTCTAGTAGCATTTGAGAAGGTGGTACATGCCAATATTTTTCACCTTTAGTTAATTATTTGTAGTCTCCACTGTTTTATTTATTACACTCACTCAAGCATTTTCCCGGTCAACTGTTTTCCTTTTCTCGTAATGAAAAAACACAGTTTTCTTTTCCCTCCCCTCTGTACTTCCTCTGTTACACAGAAATTGACGTCTGGCCTTGTTTACTTCCCTGGTTGAGGCACCAGCATCATTGATTATGTCAGCACAGCTCTGGGAAAAGCAGAAGCGTGTTAAATTGTGTCTCCGTGCCAGCACAGTGCATGACAAACCACCCGTTCAAAGACCCAACATCACACACAAAATTCTTATGTGAGAAATTGCTACGTGTTAACATTTAATATTTCTTAGGAAATGGATAATGGTTGTTGTGGTTTATCTAATTACATCTCCCAAAGCACCAGGCACTGTCTACGCAGTTAGAAAGATACAGTCCCTGGTCCAGCCTACGGCCCTGATCTGCAGTGTAACACAGCAGCTTGCCCGAGTGCTACACAATGCAAGGTAGGGCCTAAAACAGGGTTTCTCAAACTGGGGGTCGCGGCTCCGCGGAGGGGTTGTGAGTTCCTGCTGCCGCAACTCGCGGCGGCAGGGCCGGGGGGGCCAGTGCGCTGCCGGCCGCCTGCCCCCTGTGGGGACTTGGGCCGGGGCGCAGCCGGCCACCTGCCCGCAGCGGCGGGGACTGGGGCCGGGGCGCACCCGGCTGCCCGGCCGCGGGGGGAGGGAGGGGAGATCTGGGGCGCAGGGGGGTCCGCGCGTTTGTGTTTTTTTTTTAAAAAAAAAAAATCGGCGGCATTTCGGCGGAGGGGTTGCGCCGCGCTGACGGAGCACAAAAAGGGGTTGCGGTCTCAACAAGTTTGAGAACCGCTGGCCTAAAACAAGAAGCAACATACCACATCCTATGATACTGAAGGAGGTCGAATCTAAGGCCAGAAATACCTAACAGCATTCCTTCAACATGAGCAGAGCTCTTCAGATTTGAAAATCTAGTGGGAATGCAGAAGTAGTTGTATGTGATTTTTAATATGGATGGCACCTATGCTAACTCCACAATGCAATAAAGTGATTTATCATGTGCGCGTGGAGTGATGCGTAAGGGAGGATAGTGCATACTTAGAGATTTATCATCTTCTGAAGAGCAGCTCTGTTCATACAAATAGGCATTTTAACACCTTCTCTGGAAGACTGTTTTAAAAAAAAATTAAATATGTATTTTCAGGGTGCATCAGGTGCACCCAGAACCAAAACCACATACACACATAATAAAAGACCCAGAGATACTAATCAGTACCAATATCAGCCTCAAAAAGGCATGCTCCAAAATAAAGCCAACACATTCCCCATCACCATGCCCCTCAGGCAGAAGCCTGGAAAACCTGAAGCTTTAAACTGTGCTGGGAATGTCAGACAGATTCTGGCTGGGTAGGATCCAGTCTAGGGAAGTGAACCCTGGAGTCAAGGGCCCACCTTCATTCACATAGGAGGCTGATAGGCAGCAGCTGGTATTTTTGTGCCCCTCCCCCAACTCTTCAAACACTCCCTAGGTTCCTAGTGGACCACACATGGAGAGCACCTCTGTTGTAAGGGAAAGGATTTTGGAACTAGGCACTTGTTTAGGGGCGGGTGGAAGGGTAGAAGAGGGCGAGGTTCTGGACCAAGTACTTATGTGGGATGTACAGTGAAAGTGATAGGGAGCTTCAAAAGGAAATAGAGCCAGATATTTGCCCTCGGGAGAAAATAGGGAAGGTTGGTTTGAGATTTGGAAGGGTCTGAGTAGATGCACTGCTCAGAGTACAAGTCCTCAGCAGTCTAAGAGTTAAGCGCTTTCCAGCTTTTAACAATTTGTTAAATTAAATGTTTGTATTGTTCTAGCTTGTATTGTTTGCTTCATTTTAATTTGTATTGAGTAACTGCCTGATTTTATCTCTGTAGCCCTGGTCCAACCTCTCTTCTTGTGTCTGTTACCCTCACTTGTGTCAGATCAGATTTTTAAGCCTTGTCTAAACTAGGCTTTTAAAAGCATGAGAAGTTGCCTAGCCTGCTCTAATTAGCACCTTCTGAAACTCTAATCAAGAAAAAATAAATTTTACTTCAGCAGGAGCTAAATTGATCTAGTTAAACATGCTACTACACCGCAAAAGAAATGGGATGAGCCAGGGAAATTTGCTAACTTTCATTCTGCCTTGTAGTAGAGGGTTTTCAATACTTCTTGTTGACCTACCACTGCTGGGGGGGGGGGGGGGGGAGGAGGCGGCATTGGAGTCAATGCAGGCTCCTGTGGCTCTGTGTAAACTCAGCTTAAAATGTATGTCAAGGAACTTGATCTATTGACATGGCAACTGTGAAAACTTGAGCCCATTTGAAATTTAAAATAGTGTTTCCACCCCTCTAGTAATGCCAACAGCAGGGTGGGCCCCACAGCCCTTGTTTCTAAAATGCTTTCACTAGAAGACATCTCCCCCAACAGAATAGCCCCAGACAACTGTTCTCCTCAAAAGCAGGCAGCACAACTGATTGGGACTCCATTTTGATGCTAATTAATATTATTCGGTCCTAGAACAGCAGGTGTTCTGCCATGTTTTCCTTTAAAAAAAAAAACTCCCCCCCCCCCCCCCGGGCTCCCCGCTAGTTCTTACCATTTTCCAACTATGCACATGTTAAACATGCCTTTGGAGCAATGCACAGATCAGCACTATGCGGTAACATGATGCTATGCTATTGTTGTGTCAATAGGACTTCTGCTGTAAACATCAAAAGCCACATGGCAAATATGCACAGTGCTAAGTTTCGTAGACGCGTTGATTGCTAGGCTCCTTTAGAACCAAGGGTGATGTGTGCTGAAGAGAAATGCATGTTAGAGTGGGGGGAGGGGATTTTGTGACTGATTTCACTTGAGTTAGAGAACTGGAGTAATACAAGGCTTTAACAGTGATCATACTCCAAAAGCAACCTCCTCAAAACAAAAGAAATGAGCTTTATTCCATCAAACTATGGCCATAAGGAAAATAAAATGGTCACTGTTCAATAATACTTCAAGGTTATGCATGTTTCATGTAGACTATATATACGAACAACCAACCAGCAGAGTGAGCATTCACTAACCCCAGCACCGTGCCAAGAATAATTCAGTTGAGGATGCTATTAAACAAAAGATAATTAGCACAACATCATTAGATGAAAAGCACTACATTATTTATTATTTTTACTGCAGTAATGCCCATAGGCCTCAATCAGGATCAGGTCCCCATTCAAAGATTCATTGATTGCCAGAAGGGACCGCTAGGATCATCTAGTCTGACCTTCTGTACAATACAGGCCATAGAACTATCCCCAAAAAATTCCTACCAGTGGAGCCAGAACTGGGTGAAGGGAACAGAAGGCAGAACTATAGACATCCCATTTTATTGAACATGGACATGCCTGGCCCTTCCACTTTTCACGGGGGTGGAGCTTGGCCCCCTTCCCCTTCTCTTCCCACCCGAGACCCCATACTCCGGACAGGCCAATGTGCAGCCTGGCTGAGGAGGCGGTTGTGGGAGCCGAGTGAACCATCCATCTGCCCAGGGTGCAGGGGAGCTGAAAGCAGCCCTGGGCATGTGTCCCCACAGAGCCCAGGGCAGGTGGAGGTCGAGGGCCTGCAAGTTACTGCTGACTTCCCACAGCTCTCCCCGACCCAGCTCCAGCTGGGGTAGGAGTGTCACCCTGGAACCACAGTCCAGCCATGGTAAGATCCATGCCATAGGCAGTCGTTTTTAACCATGGACCTGCCACCTGCCCTGGGCGGGGTCCTCAAGAGCAATGGCACCAGCTGGAGGCTGCTAAGCCCCTCCCACCCCACCCCCCAAAAGTAGAAGGTCCACATGGCTCTTATGGCTGCATTACAGCTCTGAACCCCTAGTCATGGCTGGGAAAGGGAGAGCCACAAAGGCAACCGTGGGGAGCCTGGGTCCCGCCCACGACAGAGGGACCAGGGGGTGGGGACGTAGGCTGGAGAATTAATGCTTTTAAGCCCCACCCACGGGGGAGGGGGGAAGGCTTCCTGGTCCTGCTTTTGCTCTGTCTTCCCACTTGGCTGGTGATAGGGCCTTGGGGTATTGGGCATGGGCTGTGGCCTCCCTGGCACCCCCCCACACACACACACTTTTGGGAAGGCTCTAGCACCCTTGATTCCTATTGCCTATTAGAAAATAGATATTTTTAAAATTGCCAATGATGGAGAATCTACCACAACTCTTGGTACATTGTTCTAATGGCTAATTACCCTCTGTATTAAAAATTTACTCCCTATTTCCAGACACTGGATCATGTCATAGCTCTCTCCGCTGGACTGAATAGCCCATTATCAAAATATTTATTCCCCATATAGGTACTTATAGACCAGGGTTTCTCAAACTGGGGGTCGCGACCCCCCAGGGGGTCGCCAAGCGCTCCCCGGGGGGTCGCGAGCTCCTGCCGCCGCAACTCGCGGCGACTAGGGCTGGGGCCCAGCCGGCAGTCCCCGCCGCAGGTGGGCTCCCAGCTGTGCGGCGGCCCCCAGTCCCCCCAGCGGGCGGGCTGGCGCATACCCGGCAGCCCGCCTGCGGCGGAGACGGGGGGCGGCGTGCGGACCCGGCAGCCCGCCCGTGGCGGAGACGGGGGGGGGCGGCGCGCGGAGCCGGCAGCCCGCCCGCGGCGGAGACGGGGGGGGCGGCGCGCGGAGCCGGCAGCCCGCCCGCGGCGGAGACGGGGGGGGGGGGCGGCGCGCGGAGCCGGCAGCCCGCCCGCGGCGGAGACGGGGGGGGGCGGCGCGTGGAGCCGGCAGCCCGCCCGCGGCGGAGACGGGGGGGGGCGGCGCGCGGAGCCGGCAGCCCGCCCGCGGCGGAGACGGGGGGGGGGCGGCGCGCGGAGCCGGCAGCCCGCCCGCGGCGGAGACGGGGGGGGGCGGCGCGCGGACCCGGCAGCCTGCCCGCGGCGGAGACGGGGGGGGGGGGGCGGCGCGCGGACCCGGCAGCCCGCCCGCGGCGGAGACGGGGGGACTAGGGCCAGGGTGCAGCTGGCAGCCCGGCGGGGGGGGGGGGGGGGGAAGATGGTGCGCGGGGGGGGGGGCGGCGCTTTTTAAAAAAAAATCTGCGGCTTTTCGGTGGAGGGGGGGGGTTGCTAGGGCCCCCGGAGTGCAAAAAGGGGTCGCGGTCTCAACAAGTTTGAGAACCGCTGTTATAGACTAATCAAGACATCCCTTACCCCTCCTCTCTTTGTTAAGATAAATAGCTTGAGCTCTTGAGTCTGTCACAATAAGACACGCTCTCTAATCCTTTAATCATTCTCATGGCTCTTCTCTGAACCCTCTCCAATGTATCAATATCTTTCTTGAATTGTGGGCACCAGAACTGGACACCGTAGTCCAACAGCAGTCACACCACAGTGCCAAATAAAGTAAAATAACCTCTCTACTCCTACTCAAGATTCTCCTCTTCATGCATCCACGGATCACATTAGCTCTTTTGGCCAGAATGTCACATTAGAAGCTCATGTTCAGCTACTTATCCATGATGAATCCAAATCTTTATCCTGGGAAGCAGTGACTCAGAGAGTCCTGTAAGTACGGCCTATATTTTGTGTTCCAAGATGTATACATTTGCATTGTTCAACATCGAGCACAATGCAAATTCAAACACATGTGAAGACATGGTCCCTGACTCCAAATTTAAAATCTAATTCAAGAAGAATGCAACACGCAAATATTGGGGGACAACAGGATAGGGAGCGCAAGGGTAAGAGACGAGAGCTGGAAGTTCAGAGATGTTTGGACTCAAGTTTTCAAAGGAATCCACTGAAATTCAATGAAATTTGGGTACTTAGCTCCCCACGGCTCCTTTGAAATTCAATATTCCATCTTTCAAAATTAACTACAGGTGAGTCCCACCTTACGCGGGGATTCCGTTCCATGGTTAGCACATAAACCGAAAACTGCATATAGTGAAACTCTCATTGAATTGAATGGCGGGCGGAATCGTCTGCACTACAGATGGAGTTTTTAAATTGTTTTGCTTTTTTCTTTCTTTTTTTTCTTTTTTTGCCGACTGTGAAAAGCTGAATTCATGCATGTTAAATGCACCTTAGATGGGACTCGCCTGTATTTGAGCAAACCCCACAGGCCCTCTCCCTAACTTATCAGTAGCTGCTTCCTGTAGGCATTAGGAATGATATGGAAGAGAGGGTAATGGCCCTACAGATCGTCTTAGGATGTGTGAAGATGTCCATGGGAGAAGCTGACAAATGGGTGGTTGGAGTGAGAGCACTGAAAGGAAACTGCTGTTGTGTATTCACACAGTCATGATGCATTGCTTCATATTCCAACAATCCCTTTGCTTTCATCCACATTTGGCACCATCTTTCAACGGTTTGTGTACTGAGCGCTCCGCCTCTTTGCTCTGCAGGAATGCATCATGCACTGTTGACCTATATGCTGCTCGGTCTCACTAACGTGTCACGTGTGGCAGTGGAGTTATTCCTTAAACCACAAAGGCACGCCACACATAGTAGCTATAACACGAGATTGCTTGTGGCATTCACTGTGGTGCCGACCACAGTGATATGCCATTCTGGGGCTCGGGAAACAAGCACCGATTGGTGAGATCACATCATGCACGTCTGGGATGACGAACAGTGGCTGCAGGACTTTCGCATGAGGAAAGCCACATTCATGACACTGTGTGATGAGCCCAGTCCTGTGGCACAAGGACATGAGAAGGAGAGCTGCCCAGCTGTTGGAGAACAACATGACGATTGTACTGTGGAAGCTGGCTACTCCAGACTGCTACCAATCGGTCACTAACTAGTCTGGAGTGGGAAAGTCTACCACTGGACTCGTGTTGACAGAAGCGTGCAGAGCCATTAATCGCATTCTGCTGTGAAAGACCGTGACTCTGGGCAACGTGCATGACATTGTGGATGGCTTTGCACAAATGGGCTTCCATAACTGCGGAGGGATGATAGATGGCGCACACATTCCAATTCTGGCACCAGGTCACCTAGCCACTGAGTACATTAAATCACAAGGAGTATTTCTCAATGGTTCTCCAGGCACTTGTGGATCAACGTGGGTGTTTCGGGGCTATTAACGAAGGCTGGTCTGGAAAGGTGCATGATGCATGTATCTTTCTGAACACTGAGCTGTTCAGAAAGCTGAAAGCAGATACTTTCTTCCCGGATGAGATGATCACTGTAGGAGAAGTCGAAATGCCCATTATGATGCTGGCAGACCCTGCCTGTACCTTAATGCCGTGGCTTACGAAGCCATACATGGGGCAACTTGACAGAAGCAGGGAGTGGTTCAACTACAGGCTGAGCAAGTGCAGAATGACTGTTGAGCGCGCTTTTGGCCATTTAAAGGCCCGCTGGCGCTGCCTATATGGGAGGCTGGACCTGGTCAATTACAATATTCCTATGTTTATAGTCGTGTGCTGTACATACCATAAAATTTGTGAAGGGAAGGGTGAAAGCTTCACTCAGGGCTGGATCACTGAGTCTCAGTGCCTGGAGGCTGAATTTAAACAGCCAGAGACCAGGGCTATTAGAGGGGCACAGTGTGGGGCCATAAGGATCAGGGATGCCTTGAGGCAACTATTTGAAGCTGAAAGTAAGGAATATGTGTTGCTATTCTGGGGAAGTGCAGTGTTTGTAATACTAGGAGGTGACTGTGATTGGTGCAGAAGATGCACTATAAAGTTTTAAGAAAACTGCCTCTTGCTTTGCAGGGCTCTATTTGCTTTCGATTAATGGAATAAAAATTGCTTTCAAACCAAACAATTATTTTATTAAAAACTGGAAGAGAGAGAAACAAAAAAACACATCAGCGCTGAGGGGCATGGGGGAAAGTAGGCTCCCAGGAGAAGGTGGGGTCCCAGGACAGCTAAAGATTTGTGTATGCCCAGGTATCATATCCAACTGTTTCCTTTGGAGTACAGTGCAGCAGGTACTGTACTTCAGCAGGGCGAAATTGCAGAGGGAGTCTGCAGCGCTACACTATGACAGGGGAGGAGTGGAATGCAGCAGGTACAGACTGGAGCCAGAAGGTTGATAAGAGTGTTTCGGTGGCATTTGTGGGGGGTGGGGGGTGGCCTTGGGAAAGAGTTTTGTGACTGGCTGCAGACGAGGGCGGGCGCAGAGCTGCTCAGTTTGCTATGCTAATGGCACCTGGAGTGTGTCTGCTTGGCACTCCATAATGTTTAAGGGCCACTCCGTGGCTTCGTTCTGGTGTGTCGTTCTCCTTTCAGTCCTTCTTCTCACTGTCCCTGTGACGTTTTACTCCATATGTTCTATGGAAATATGTAACTGAAAAATCTTTATAGAAAAGGTCTCTTGTAAAGTATCATTACAAAGCTTATAATCTACTGAGTGTGCTCATCCTATTTGCATAATTGTATCATTCTTCTACCTGAAATTAAGAATATGAAATATAATCTAGGTCCTACTGTAGGCAAAGCGTGGGCCATTAATGATGACTTGGAATCCTGATGGCTCTCATTAACTAGGACAACTGGTTGTGAATGGCTCGGTTTACTTGAAAAACTTCCTGGGTATCTGCCAGCCAGCCTTGGAAGAATAGAGATTAGGCGTCTCACAAGGCATGTGACCATGTCACGTGATACTGGAATCTATCTTAAACCTGGTGCTTTTCCATTCAGAAGGAGGGGTGGGAACCCAGAGAGAGACAAAGGCTTCCCACCTTGTGCCAAAGCTATAAAAGGGGATGGAACAGAACAAAGGGGTCCCCAGTCATGTGGAATCCTCTGCTTTTCATCTCAGATGCTTGCTGGAACTAACAAGGCCTGTACCGGGGAAAGAATTGGGCCCAGACTAGGAGGGAGTCTAGTATGTGAAAGAAGCTTATTGAAACATCTCTAAGGGCGAGATTTACCTGTATTCAGTTTCTTAATGTATTAGGCTTAGACTTGTGTGTTTTGTTTTATTTTGCTTGGTAACTTACTTTGTTCTGCCTGTTGTTACTTGGAACCACTTAACTCTTACTGTTTATACTTAATAAAATCACTTTTGTTTATTAATTAACCAAGAGTAAGCGATTAATACCTGAGGGAGCAAACAGCTGCACATCTCTCGATCAGTGTTATAGAGGGTCACAATTTATGACTTTACTCTGTATAAGCTTTATAAAGAATAAAATGGATTTATTTGGGGTTTGGATCCCATTGGAAACTGGATGTCTGGGTTCTGGAGATAGGTGATTTGCTGAGCAGTTTTTGGTTAGTCTGCAGCTTTGGGAGCGTGGTTCAGACCCTGGGTCTGTGTTGCAGCAGGTTTGTGTGTCTGGCTCAACAAGACAGGGTTCTGAGGTCCCAAGATGACAAGGAAAATGAGCTCAGAGGCAACGTCAGAACATCAGGTGTCAGTCCCAATAGGGTCTCTGACCAAATCTCTCACACCTGCCACTTATTCAATTCTTGTTTTTCAGCCACAGAGTGTACCATTACATCACACAGAAAGTCTTCTTTAGTTCTTCATGGCCGCTTTGTAATTCTGCTCAGCCGTTCAGCTGGTGATAACGAACACGGAGGCTGGGCTCCCAAGGTCACATCCATAAAGCCGAAATGCAAAATTTTACAGAAGCAGTTTTGTTTGCAACACACATAGTGATTCAAAACACAGCCACTACTCACATACCGATCACTAACTGGCTGACCCCAGGCAAGCACACATGAGCCACAAGACCCCCAGAAGGCTGAGTAACTGCAGGGGCAGGGAAAAATCAGCGTTCCAGGACGGTACTGTACACTTAGCTCTTGGGGAGAGCTAGCACTTTAGGAGGGGGGCCTTATAATCAGTACTATCCCCACATTTTCCACAGGCGGTGTTCATTATGGAAGATCTCGCTGCTGAAGGTGAGCAGGGAATCAAGGGAGGGTCTTCTCCAAGACTGAGGCTTCCACCCTGGCCCTTATGAGGCTTGCCTGCATGTGGCAATGGTCCCATTCTCCCCCGCACCTCATGACAGCAGTGGCGTGAGAAAATTGCCCTTAATGGGGCAAGAAACAAAGCAGTTCTGCCGAAGATACTGGGCAATCTTGCAGCAGCAGATTGCCCAGTATCTCCATGAGAGTTTCCTGTAGATCTCAGAGGCAGATTCCCATGAGGTGAGGGAGTCAAATACCACCCTGTTCCGCTGCTCAGACGAGGCATGTGGTGGTACGTGCATCATACAGACACAAGCCTGCTTTGTGCAACCTTCCTGCCCCTTGCAACTCACTTCAACGATTCCCAAAAATCAAAGGGGCCACTTACCAGCAGCCTCCTCTCCTGTTTGCGCTTCACCAAGTTCAGATAGCTGTGACTGGGTATCCTCCTCTGGAGTAGAGAAGAGTTCCTGGCTGCATGCATCTCTGACCTCCGAGTCATCCTCTGCCTACCCAACCAAGATTTCCTCTTCCGGGCTTGGTCCACTCTCAACTGGCACGCGAGCTACCAAAGTATCCACAGTGGCCTTCTCAATGGAGCTGGTGTCACCACCGATTATCGACTCCAGCTCTTTGTAGAACTGGCAGCTCATGGGCACAGCACCGGAGCAGTGGCTTGCCTCCTGCATTGCAGTGTATCCTGGTCATGACCCCTTTCTGTCATGCTTCAGGAAATCTGTCTGGAGGTATCATAATTCCTGGAGCGCAGCTGGGACTGGATCATCTCCTTTGTGCAAGTGCTGATGAGGTTCAGCAGCTTGGCACTGCTCCAAGTGGGGGATCACCTGGTGTGTGGAACAGTCATGGTCACCTGGAAAGATGTGCTGAGACCACTGCACACGTCACCAAGCAAACAGGAAGGGGACTTTTAAAATTCCCAAGGAATTTAAGGGTTGAGGCTCATGGTTGGTCATCTGAGGGCAGGGCAGTAGAGTTCAAACCAATGCAAGAAAAGGCATTGTGGGACACCTCCCAGACACCAGTCACAGTGCTGTAATCTATCAGGGTTTCTACACTGGCACTGCACCCTGGCACATAAAGCTGTATGCCTCTCGTTGAGGTAGGTTTTTTACAGTTTTTTTACAGTGCTGCAACAGCACAGTTTCAGTGCACTAAGTGGCTTGGCAGTGTGTACACCTTGGGAGTTACAGCGCAGAAAGCTGCTTTACTGTGCAGAAACTTGCCAGCGCAGACAAAGCCTCAATGTGCAATGTGCGAAAAAGTACTTCCTTTTGTTTCTTTTAAACCTGCTGCCTATTAATTTCATTTGGTGACCCCTAGTTCTTATGTTATGAGAGAAGTAAACCACACTTATTTATTTTCTCTACACCAATCATGACTTTAAAGACCTCTAAAATATCCCCCCTCCGTGATCTCTTTTCCAAATGGAAAAGTCCCAGTCTTATTAATCTCTCCTCATATGGCAGCTCTTCCATACCCCTAATAATTTTTGTTGCCCTTTCCTGAACCTCTCCCAATTCCAATATATCTTTTTTGAGACGTGACAACCACATCTGCATGCGATATTCAAGCGAGTGTACCATGGATTTATATAGAGACAATATGGTATTTTCTTTCTTATTATCTCCCTTAATGATTCCCAACTTTCTGTTCGCTTTTTTGACTGCCACTGCACATTGAGTGGATGTTTTCAGAGAACTATCCACAAGGACTCCAAGATCTCTTTCTTGAGTGGTAATAACTAATTGAGACCCCCTTTATATGTATAGATGGGATTATGTTTTCTAATGTGCAGTATTTTGCATTTATCAACAGTGAATTTCATCTGCCATTTTGTTGTCCAGCCTTCCGGTTTTATGAGATCCCTTTGCAGTCTACTTTGGACTTAACTATCTTGAGTAGTTTTGTATGAAACAAGAATAAAACACCCAATCTCTGCTCCAAATTGCTTTACTATCTAGCTTAGTAGAGTTGGATGAAACAAATAGGAAGGGTAGGTGGAGGATAGAGGTAGGAGCTTTAAAACACACAAAAGAAACCAACAGCCTGCCTTGGTTCAGTGAGCATTAAATTATGGCTTGGCACCTGCATCACTAATTACAAAAATATGCTGAGGATGCCACATCCAAAGAGGTTTTTCAAATTCTTGAAAAGGGCAACCTGTTCATGTCTGGAACAGCTTGGCCTAGAAATCCAGCTGGAGCACAGAAAGCCAAATGCAAGAGCTTCTTAATACAGATAAATTAGTGCTCTTTGGAATTAACATACTGAGCTCCGGCCACAGCAGTAATATGAAAGTGACTTGTCACATTTTATTATTCAATGATTCCACCAAAAACCTTTCTTCCTGGCCTCTCAACCACACTTTTATATGACAGAGAGAGTCACAGGGTGGAGCACGCTAATCAGATATTTCTAATCATAAGAGACTACCAAGAATAATAGATCTTATTCACAAACCAAAATGTCAATGCTCAGCTCTTCTATAGCACCATCTTTAACTCCATTTGGAAGAAAAAACAGCTCAGAAATAACTAGGTTGTTTGAAGTGAGAAGCAAGTTGAAAATGTTTTTAATAAATATTTATTGGTAAAATATGAAATATTCACAACCTAAAATCCTGTCTTCATTTAAACTGACACACAGTACTTCTAAGGCAGTGTTTCCCAAACTTACAACATTTGTGTATCCCTTTTGAGACATTTGTCTTACCAGCGTACCCCTTCTCCAGCTACGATAATTTGAGGGGGAGCCACATTTTTATCACACACTCCTAATTTGTTTAATTCTTGATTAAATGTTTATTAGAAATAAATACAAAATTATATTACATACAGTTGAAACGTCTGTGCATGCCACAAAGGCAAGTGTATTGCCCGAGCCGCGGTAACGTGCATCCATGGTTTACTACACTGCTGTGCTATTGGATGTTACTGAATGAGTTACATATTGTGTACCTATTAGTTACAATGTAAACCTGTGTATATTTCTACTGTACAAGTGTACACCATTCTTATACATTAAATTTTAGTGAACTGTTTTCTTCTGCTAACAAAAAAAAAAAACTATGATAAAGTAAAATAAAAAATTCTGCCAGGTACCCCTTGAAACCCTTTCGCGTACCACCAGGGGTACACTTTGGGAAACACTGTTCTAAGGTATTACAAAGCTCTGCCATTCCAGCAATACAATTCCCATAGTGTCCTATACACTTCAAGAGGGTGGTAAGAGAGACAAGAATAGCAAAAAGCAAACTAGGCTCTACATAGAATAAAACTAAATACAGAAGGTGTTGAGTGCTATAAAATTTTCAGCTGTCATTGTACTGAAAGACCTGTGCAGTCCAGTCATCCCAAATTTAGGGCCATTAAAAAAAAAAGTACCCTCCCCATACACTACCTACAAGCTAGATTTTTAATGTAGAGGCACAGTGAATCACCCTCAAAGAAAAAACACTTTACATTTTGGAAAGCAAATTTAATCAGACACCAAAATATCCGAAGTTCAGCATCATACACACTGGCCTTCCTAGAATGCATTGAAGTCATATGGTCCAGTTTTAATTGCTTCAGATTACAGTTAAAAAAAAAAAGACTGAAGTATGTTTATCTTCTAAACATAAAATTAAAGGGCATAACATTCCGTGGCATCCAACTGTGGCCTGTTTTGTCTTCTACAGCATTTAGGAACTTGATTTTTCCCCCCACTGTTGATGTCTGTATGAAAGACAATTATGAATCAAAACCCACAAAGTGACTAGAAAACTGTGGTTGAAGATTGTAGGATATTCACTAGTTCATGCAATATATCCACTAGTCCCACAATATAAAGGTATCTTCTCAATGTTCAGATTTTTTTTAGGGAGTATATAGATATAGATATATATGATCCTTTAAAACCCAAATGGCAAAACCTGTGAGTGTATATTATGAAAGTTCGCACTGTATCATCATCATCTGCACTGAAAACGGAACCAGACAAAACAGCCAATATGGAGAACCAGTTACTGCCAAGCAGAAACAATTTGCCCTAGTTTGGCAGCTTGACAGGAAGAGATACAGGGTCGGATTCTGTTACCCTGCACCTTATGTAGTCATTTGCACCAGTATAAAACCAGTGCAAAATTATCCTAAACCAGAACAATACCAATTTACATTCACTTTTTACATGAGTGTAAATAATGACTCAAAGTCCATGCCAGAGATAATCAGGCCTGTAATCACTTGCCTACATGGGGACACTCAGGAAAATTAATCCAAAACAACTGTTAAAATGGATTAGTTAACTGCATTAATTCTGAATTAGAATGTCCACACAGAGGTTTAAAGTGGCCTTAATTTGATGTAGCTTCCAAATTTGGAACTGAATTGAGCTAAATAAAATTAAGGCCACTTAAATTCTGAATAAGTGTCTACACAGAGGCTTAATGCAGTTTAACTAATCCATTATAAATTCACACTTTCTGTTATTCGAGATAAACTTTCCTGAGTGTCTCCATATAGACATGCTCTAAAGTCAGCTGTCATTTACATAACCAACTGAACAGTAATCAAAATATCAGTTCCATGTTCATTCTTACAGCTGCTCAACATGGAAAGATTCCTCTCAGTCTGGAGATACATTTTAAGAAGCCATGCACAACTTTGTCAAACCTGAGAGCTTAAAGTCTGATACTTACATTGACAAGTGGCCTGATTTTAAAAAATGTTGAAAATTTTATCCTAAAATTGTAAAGTTAAATTTCAGCTAGTAAAGGTATGATTTTATTCAGTCTCAATCACCTATTAAATCTCTCTTTAATGTGCATTTGTTAAAAAGACCAGCAAACTATTTCTAGACCACCCCAAAACAACATGTGCAAGAAGTCATTACATCTATCAGCTAGTTTTTAATTATGGTACTTAAAAGTAGAGGGAGTCTGTCTGTCAAAAGTGTGCCAGGCATGAGCTGGCTCTTTGTGCACCAGATTTTACAGAAATTAAATAAGCAACATCAAACCCCCTCCCCTCCAGCTCTTCTTGTACCTACCCAAGACTTGACAAAAAGTAGCTCAACAGAAAATCAGGCAGCAGGCCACTACAGCTTGGACCAAGAACACTGCAAAGATGACTAGATGCCTAACCCATCCTGACACTGAAAGCAGCAAAATGAGAACAAAGTGGCCACCTGTACAAGTGTCTTGATCTGAAGGAGGGACTCTCCTTTAGAAACAGCTAGACAACCACCACCCATGGCTGAATACATCCAGAGGCTCCAATACCTCCCCAACTCTAAAGGCCTCACTAATATAGGAAGAAATCTACCTGGCAGCAGTCCACTTTGAGGTAGGCAGATCCTACTTTACTGCCTCATACAGGACCTTCTGGATAAAATATTAGCAACTCCTAGTAAAAATGCAAATATTCTATTTCAAAAAAGGTAGAAGAGTCTTAAATATAGAAGTTTACACATTCCCTAAGGATACCACCTCAACACTATTTTTAGGAGACTCATAGGTTTTCTTCCCAGGACATAAAGAGTAAATGCAGGGGTGAAAGTAAGTTAAAGGACTTACCGGTACGTCGGAAGTCCTGATCAGGGGGCGGGGCCTCACCCAGAAGTGGCATGGCCTCAACCGGAGGAGGCAGGGCCTTAAAGCCTTGGGCCCTTTAGATTACGATTTAAAGGGCCCCGGGCTCCAGCTGCCACCATAGTGGAGCCATGGGCCCTTTAAATCCCCACTGGAGCCCTGCTGCCGTAGCCCTGGGGTAGTGGCAGGGGTTCCGGCGGGGATTTAAAGGACCAGGGGCTCCAAGCCCTGGGCCCTTAGAGCACCACCAGAGCCCTGGGGTTCTGGCTGCTGCCGCTACCCCAGAGTTCCGGCAGTGGGGTTCTGACTTCAATTTAAAGGGCCTGGGGCTCCAGCTGCTGCTGGGAGTCCCTGGCCCTTTAAATTGTCTCCCGAGGAAGCTGGTCCCGGTACGGCGCACTGGCACGTACCAGCTTACTTTCACCTCTGAGTAAATGTCTGTCAAGAGAACATTACTCTCTTTTTCACTGTCCTCCATTAATGTAAGAGGAATTGGAGCAGCTGTGGACCAACATCTCTCCAATTTCTCTTGAATTCATTTCTCCACTGAAAAAGGTTCTTCCTTTATCAGTGAAACTGAACTCTTACCCACGGATCTTATAAGCAACGTTGAATTGCTCAAAAAATCTGAGCTACAGTCATAGTTGCAAAGTCAAGGCAGATCGCTGTGATCTCAATCCAACAGTAACATGGCACAGAAAAGGTATTACTCTAAACCAGGGGTCTCCAAACTACGGCCCGCGGGCCAGATGCGGCCCGCGAGGCCCTCTCATCCGGCCCGCGGCAGGGGTCGGCAACCAGCCACGGGGCCGGGACGCGCCGCGTGCTCCGCGGCCGCCGCCAGCCGCGGGGCCGGGACGCGCCGCGTGCTCCGCTGCCGCCGCCGGCCAGGGACGGCTCAGAGCTGCCAGAAACAAGGAGCCACCCATTGCCAGGCGGCGAAACGGTCTGTGGGGAGAGACCGGGTTGAGCGGGTCAGTTGGGGGGGGGGGGGGCGGAAGAGACCGGGTTGAGCGGGTCAGTTGGGGGGGGGGGGGGCGGAAGAGACCGGGTTGAGCGGGTCAGTTGGGGGGGGGCGAAAGAGACCGGGTTGAGCGGGTCAGTTGGGGGGGGGGGCGGAAGAGACCGGGTTGAGCGGGTCAGTTGGGGGGGGGGGAGACCGGGTTGAGCGGGTCAGTTGGGGGGGGGCGGAAGAGACCGGGTTGAGCGGGTCAGTTGGGGGGGGGCGGAAGAGACCGGGTTGAGCGGGTCAGTTGGGGGGGGGGCGGAAGAGACCGGGTTGAGCGGGTCAGTTGGGGGGGGGGGGCGGAAGAGACCGGGTTGAGCGGGTCAGTTGGGGGGGGGGGGCGGAAGAGACCGGGTTGAGCGGGTCAGTTGGGGGGGGGGGGGGGGAGACCGGGTTGAGCGGGTCAGTTGGGGGGGGGGGGTTGGAGGAAAGGAGGTTTTGGGGGGAGAGACCGGGCTGGGTGGGTCAGTTGGGGGTTGGAGGAAAGGAGGTTTTGGGGGGAGAGACCGGGCTGGGTGGGTCATTTGGGGGGGGGTTGGAGGAAAGGAGGTTTTGGGGGGAGAGACCTGGCTGGGTGGGTCATTTGGGGGGGGGTTGGAGGAAAGGAGGTTTTGGGGGGAGAGACCTGGCTGGGTGGGTCATTTGGGGGGGGTTGGAGGAAAGGAGGTTTTGGGGGGAGAGACCTGGCTGGGTGGGTCAGTTGGGGGGGGGGGGTTGGAGGAAAGGAGGTTTGGGGGGGAGAGACCTGGCTGGGTGGGTCAGTTGGGGGGGGGGTTGGAGGAAAGGAGGTTTGGGGGGGGAGAGACCTGGCTGGGTGGGTCAGTTGGGGGTTGGAGGAAAGGAGGTTTTGGGGGGAGAGACCTGGCTGGGTGGGTCAGTTGGGGGTGGGGGTTGGAGGAAAGGAGGTTTTGGGGGGAGAGACCTGGCTGGGTGGGTCAGTTGGGGGGGGGTTGGAGGAAAGGAGGTTTGGGGGGGAGAGACCTGGCTGGGTGGGTCATTTGGGGTTGATGTGTAGTGTTCATGTGTAGTGAACAGGTGTAGTGTTCAGGTGTAGTGAACAGGTGTTCATGTGTAGTGTATCAATGTGTTATTAAATAATAACTGAATAAAATAATATTAAATAAATAAGTAAAAACAACATCCATGTTTTGATTCTTTTTTATTTGGACCTCGAGTGTGTTGTCGGCCCCCGAACTGCTATTTGATAGTTAATGCGGCCCTCGGGCTGCAAAGTTTGGAGACCCCTGCTCTAAACCTTACTTAACCTGTTTCTAGGGCCCAACACTATTGTTTAGTGAGCAGAGAGATGCCCCTAAAAATAAGGCAATAAACTGCAGAATTTTACATTTCAAATATCTTTAGACACAAGATAGATGCAAGGCCACATCATGCCATCTTTATCCATGCAAACTTCTACTGAAGTCAATGCCACTTTGCTTAAGATCAGCTGTGTTTTGCCACAGTGCTGCTATACATATGCCTATCCTGTGTTTTATATCTTGCTGCTCTCTACATGCTGGTTTTCCTTGTACCATTCCTAGGAATATTTATTCTGTATATTCTACACAAAGGTAAACAGCTAGAAAGAGCAAAGTCATCTTTAAAACGCTTCAAGGCAATTGCTAAATCAAAGTGAGCCAGACAATAGAAAGATTATCCCAGGGCCATAGCAATTCACGAGGATGTCTGTTATGAAACCAGATCATGTCACACAACCAGGGGTCCTTTAAATTGATCCCATATTTGTTGTTATAATTTCCTGGTTGTATTTTGGTTTGTGGGATTTTTAATTATGGGTTTTTTTTGTTTTAAGAGACTAGAACTCCTTGTCAGGATCCAAAAGCTGACAAAAAGATGTATTACTTTTTCTTTCTTCTAATGAAGCCACAAAAAGGGATCGCCGTTGCAATACAGTTTAAAATACTGCTATGTAAGTGTACCACTGCTCTTTATCTAGACACCACGTCTGATCTACTCAAGTATTTGCAACTATAATTGCAGTTCAGGGGCTGGCCTACCAAAAGGCCATATGCAGTACTATTGACAGCTAATGGAGGATTACTTCTAGCTTAAGTGGCAGTACCAGATCTTGGGTTCTGATATAGCATGTGGTGTCTACCTGTCAACTGGATGTCTGTACAGTATGTATGTGGTCATTTTACCATCTTTAATAGCTATAGTGAGTCAACAAATCTCTTTTCTTTGCTCAGTTCTTGGAGAGAAGACTCTGAGAGTGACCTAGGAATTGACTTAGCAGAAGAACAAGTGTCGCCACTGTCCATTCCCATAGTAACCAGACTGTTATGAACATTTATTTTCTAACCTACAGGACTAGTCATCTTTCAGATTACCTCCTCAACCTGTTGATGACTAGCCAGGGGTCTGTTAGCTCTTATACTTATCTTGAGGCAGTGAGATGTTTGAATCTTGTATCCTCCTAAGAATCTTTTCTACAATGCTTCTCACCCTGGAGAGGCAGAAGCAGAGTGCATTTCAGATCCCAGCTGTTCATAGCTAAAAGCCCTACTTTGTTACCACACTCCTTACAGACAGATATTAGGCAGTGAGTCTATCCAAGTACAATTTAACGAATTCCTTTTGACATTCTCTTATGCTCTCTCATTTACAAATACTTTGGAAACTTGACACTGGTTAGAGCACATAGCACGCACCTCACCTAATAAATGGTTTATTCCACAGAATAGCTCAGAGGACTGGAAATGGAACACACAACAAAGACTTGTATTCTTCTGTGTCCATGGTTCAAACCCCAGCCCCAATCAGCAGCCGCAGAAGTAGATACCACCCAATGACTATTTAGCTATCTGTGTAAAATGGTAGCCTTAATCCAGTTCCTAACAGATGTGTCCATATCACACCACCAGGATCTACTAATAGACTTGGGAAACTGAATTAACATCTCACCACTAGAGATGGTCAATTCAGAAGGGAGCTGAAACAAATTGACAGATATCAGGGTAGGAAACTGCTGCTGCTTGCTATAGATAAAGGACTCCAGTGCCTGCAAGAGTGCGATGCTGACTGAGTTTACTTAATTTAAAAATTGGATTTACACTACAAACTGTTTTAAGAGTTAAGCCAAATAAGAGGGAGAGCACATGTTCGTGCGAGTCTGCACATTTTTCCTCCAGTATCATTCTCAAAAGTTTCTGAAATATGTTGTCTCTCAAGCTGCCACCTGCACATGAGCAATCTAGGGAATGCTTAAGAAGCCATATGTATGTGCTGATCCACTCAAATGTTTATTTCCTCTTTAAAGCAACACTAGGAATTCAAGTGTTGCTGGTGTGTGAGAGTATGTGATCACAATGCATCCCAATATTTGAACTCACCTAATGCCTTCTTTCAAAACTAAAGCCCAAACAGCAGTTTGTTCCCAGGGTAGGCGAAACACAAATACAATGCAAATCACAATTTCTTTCAGTGGGTGTGGTTTTTCTCCATGCCCTCCCCAGACAGGGATTATGAGGCAACAGAACAGCTGCAGATCTATCATTTTTGTTGGTACGGTTCCCTGACACACTGAAAAGTGCCTCAGTTCTCATCACCAAGAATGTTTGTGTAGACTACAGGCTATAAATCTAGCTCTCTTTGTCACATTACTCTATCCATGTGCGTTAACATTCACATAAAGCTTCTACTTGTGGGCCTTTATTATTTTTTTAATTGAACCTCACTGTTCTGTGTATAAGCCTTCTACATGAAGTAAGCAGCACCACAATGCATTCCTTAACACTAGCTGACCCACTAAATAGCTGCTTGTAGTTTGACGCTGAAGCAGCTGGGTATTGGATTACAAACTAAAACAAATGCCAAGGCCTGGCTTTAATCACAGAATCACAGGGCTAGAAGGGACTGCAAGGGTCATCTAGTTCTAGTCTATCCCCCAAATGCACAATACATTGATGGCCTACTGAACAGAACTCCTTGCATTTAAACAACTGAAGTCAGAAATTAGCTAATCTAATCAACATGTCCAATCTAAGGATTTGGGAATTTGAAATAAAGGAAGATGGTGTAATCTGTATTTGCAACACTGAAAAATTATGAAGTAAAATGTATGTATGTGCTGAAATATGTGCAAGTTTGTCACATAACTCTGGATCCCAAGAGTCCTATTTTTTACTGTTCAATAATCAGGGGAAGGGAAGAAGCACAGGAAGGAGGCTTCTTCTCTAAAAGCTTGGCCGGGTGAGAGGGTTGAGGGCGTGAGGGAGTTACAATAGCTAAAGCAACAGTGCTATGGAAAGGATTTTCTGCCTTTCACACAAAGGGTAAACCCCACTGAAGTGGTAAAACTCCTGTTCGACTTAAGTGTGGCTAGGATTTCACCCAAAGATCACAGTTATTTGAGAACCAACATCTCTCTCTTCCCAAAACAGTCTGCATAGCTCAGGTCAGCAGTTCTCAAATGGCCCCCAAATTACCACAAAAAGACATATAGGCCAGTCAGGTGGTTCAAGGATCAGTTTATAGTAGCAGAACAACAGCCCCTGTAACTATGTGCAGTAAAATTAGGAAGGTGATTTGCCAAGACCTTCTGAGTTTCAGATGTGGTATGCTACGCCTTATGCCTTGTGTAAACTAGGGTGAAAGGTCTATTCTCATCTGAGCGTTAGTTATCTCATTGTGGCCTTTTTTGGTATTTGAAGATATAGCCATAGTTTTAACTCATGTTAGCTGGTCCAGGTAAACTTTTGAGGTGTGATGGAGCCTAGGGCTTACCTTGGCCAGCTAACATGAGCTAAACAATAACTGCCATGTCTCCACTAGAATTGTAACACAAGTTAGCTGAACCTGAGTTTAAAATACGCTTTTTCATCTTTCATGAAAACAGCATTAAAAGTCCGAGACCTGCTTGCCGAGGAACAGCGAAGGAAGGAGTTTCATTTTGGAGCAGTAACAATAGCTACTGAAGTTTGTGACTCATGACCTATCATGAACCCCTCAGGAATCCAAGAAATAAAGATCAGCTTCTTACCATCTCTTCCAAGTGTCATCCCTTATTATTAAATCTTTGGCAAAAATGGAGCAAAGAATGAGAATTTTTGCATTTCCAAGATTTCCTGAAGCAAGTGTTATTGAAGACTAATCATTTAGGGAGATGTCCTACACACTGCCTCACGCAGCAAGTCAGAAGCACTGGAAGTATACAGTAGGGAAATGAAAGGGATTTAAACTGATTGACAGCCATTTGAAACTTGGTGAGGCAATTGGCCATTAGGTTATAAAACTATGCAATAAAGCTAAACCACATGACTTTGGACAGTTAGATGGAATAACTGTGGACTGATCTGTCATGTGGCTGACAACCAGGTCAAAACAAAATCATTATGACATCGTATGGCAGGGGTCAGTATCCACCGACTCCGGTGAACTCTGGTACATCTGGAGAGAGCAATGCAAGGATCTAGTCCTGAGATTCTCTAGCCCAGACAAATGAAGAAAAATACAGTGAAGCCACCTGCATTACTCAGGAGGAAATGACTGTGAAATGCAATACTCAGCAGCCAAAAGGCCACATCATATAGTCACTAATGTACGGTAACCAGAATGAACCAAGGCCCAAGAAGCTGCTTTTCTTTCAGAGAACAACAAAGAGAATCCCCTCCAAAGAAGGAAACCTAATCTCTATGGGACACCTTTTGGCGGGAAGAGGGGGGCAGAGTTTATAAAAGATCCTAACGTAGACTTAAATTAGCTTCTGAAATACATCCTTTCAAATTCTGCTGGAGATTTTGGGAGAAGGGAAGTCTAAAAAATAACAGTCTATTCTTAGTCTGAAGGGAGGACAGTGGAATAGGTCATCATTAGGATAAAAGGGTTTATTTGTCTTGGGGGGGGGGGGATTTTTAGCAACAATTTACAGTATCCTGGAAGAAGAGGTGTAAAACAAAATCAAGAAGAAATGTGCATCTAACATAACCAGAGTAAGTTCCATGCCCTAAAGGTGACTTCCCAGATTTTATCAGCTTCTCAGTATATTGGGCTGCACTATAGCACTGAGTTTTGATTACAACTTTAAAAAGAAAGGGAAACAAATTCAAACATCCTCAACAACTAGGCATTGCAGCTGGATCCCTTCAGAAACCAAAGGAAGCTTTCCAGGTCAATAACAGACAAGGCTACAGTTGGACTTTGCTACCAGACACTGCAGAGAAGACAGAATAGAGCAGCTGGCTCAGGCTACAACTGGCTGGATGAAGGCAGTATGGGTGACAGTGTGTAGCAGCAAGTGTGGCAAGAAAACAAAAACAAAATTCCCCTCTTCCATGCCCGCCTGATTGAAAGCCATGTGGAAAGAGGTGATCCATGCTGGAATGGAGAGTAGGGGGAAGACAGAAAAATCCAAGGAGTGAGTCAGACCGGATTCTCTCACTGCAAACAAAGGAAGGGGAGAGGAGGGAAGAGTCATATGCTGAAGGATCCAGTGGTTTGGCAACGTGCATTTTCCTATGCATTGACAAGAATATGGCTGCAACAAGTGCAAATCTGGAATGGAGATTCTGCTTGCGACCCTCCCCTTCCCCCCAGCAGAAAAACAGCTCAAAAATATTATCACGACTCTGGGTTTGGGTCAGATCCAGAAAGTTTTATTTCCACCTGTTGGCTTGGCAGAGTCCTGACTAACCTACCTGGCTAGATGTATGTGAGAATTCAGCAAAAACGTGTGGCTCCAAGCTACTACCAATCAGTAGTGTATTTCCAAATGCCTCCCCCAGAAGGCAAACCTTTCTAATTAAATCACACATAGAAGCAATGCATCTAGTATAAACACGGAGAATGTGATGGATTTTAGAGAAACGAGGCAGAATTCCAGAGCTTCCTGTTCTGACAGGTCTTCGAAAGACTACTGGAGAGCAAGGACACGCACACCTACCACACTTGAGTTACTGTGAGCGTGCCCCCTCCACTCCTCTCCTTTCAGATGTTCTCCAGAATCATCCATGTTAATTCTGCTTTTATTTCCTTCCTATCTGAGCCATTCACTAATCACAACTGAAAGAAAATGAAAGAGTCAGCACTCTGAAAAAAACAACAAATGAAAGGAAAACATTCCTAGCCATGAGAGGAAAGTCCACTCCAGCTCCCTCTCTTCTTTCCCCCACAAATGTGTACCATTTCAGGTCATATACCAACCAACACAGGCAGAGAAGCCAGCTGTCATTAAAGACATGATCAACCATTTGCATGGCAGATTTTAAGCCTTTTCATTGTGTGGTAAGAAAGCCCAACGGTCAACAAAATTATAAATTTAAAAATCAAAATGCCCAAAATGTATTAGCTTTGGATTTTAAATTTTTTAATTTAAAAACGTTATCGAGACTGACACAGTCTCGCTCTAATCATTCAAAATCCATATAGGTACATACTAGACAGACACTATTAGGTTCTGAAACCTGATTTGGCAGGAAGGTGGGGACCAGTGGGAGTGGGGGGGTTGGTCTATTGTTCCAGAATTCCTGAAACCCCAAACTATACCAGTCATTTAAAAGATTGTTTTGTTTGTAGCAGAGGCAATGCAGTCTAGACCTTCTTGCCTCAATAATAAGGATTTCATCTTCAAAGCTGTTTGCAAACTTTAATTCTCGCAACACCCCATAGTGTCTGTATACATGTTTTATCCTGATTTTACAAATTGAGAACCCAAAGTCTTTCCCAAACCATCTGGATCAGGGCTGGAATTATAGTTTAGTGTTCTAAAAATAGCAGACAGGAACACCTGAACTAACACCCTCCTGCCCCCTCTTTAAAATTTTTTTACTTGAAACTAATTTGGGGAATCATCAACATTTTGCAAACATTTAAGTATTTGAGTAGTCTCATTGGCTTCAATGGGGCTATTCACATAAAGTGAAGCATCCAAGTATATGCAGAAGCAAAGGCTTAAGCAGACAATAAAAAAAGTATAGAGATAAAGATCCTCTACTAGGAGAGAAATTCAGATACTTCACTCTCAAGATTAATATGAACCACAGTCTTTAAAAATACAGAAATACCCACGCACCATCCTCTCACCTTAAATATGTAAAATACCAAATAGTACCAGGTCAGTCTCAAATGGACTCTCTCTCTCCCCATTCCCACTCTGATTGCCAGCTACATACACTGCTTACCTTAAAGGACATACAGGGTGGATCAACTGAGGTGAATTCTAAAAGAACAACGGTCACATTATTTCTTTCACAGCTGAAAGGCTGCCCGTATACACAATAACCTTTGTATTTTCTAAAGGAGATAATTTCTTACTTGAAAAATAAAGTTTCTGTCCATCACTGCCACCAATCTAGGAGGAAGGAGTAAAACAAACAGGTAGAGAAGGCTAATGCATACATTGGACCTTTCCTCTTTCCATTATGCAGGGGTCATCATCTTCATATCAGGCCCCAGTGTTATTCATGCAGAATAAAAGTGAAGTATGTTGTCAGCAAGTGGGAGAATAGCAAGAATCCACTCAGCAGAACAAGGGGTACACGTATACTGTATATAGGAGTTGCAGACACCAGAAATGTTCTTAATTCACCTGAAAATTAGACCACATGTACACTATAAACTAACATCAATATAAGTACATTGCTCAGGGTTGTGAAAAATCAACCCCACCTCACGCGATGCAGTTATACCGACCTACCCCCTGGTGTAGACAGCTATTGCCACTCATGCAGGCAGATTAATTACACCAACGGTAGAAGCTCTCCCATCAGCACACTCCTGTTCTCACTGAGTGGCTCAAGTGGGCTGATGCAGCATTTTAAGTGCAGATTTGGTAAGACTTGGAGCAGAGACCAGAAAGGGAAGATGATGGCAAAAAGAGATAGGAAACAAGATGGTCTGTCCCTCTCTTACAAACATCCCTATTATTCCCCTCAAAACATATTAATTTTAAGCTTCTTTTCAGCAGCTTGGCCCTTCAGACCGCTAAGAGGGAAAGTTTTTTGTTTGTTTGTTTTGTTTTTTGAAGTTCTTATGTTTTATTAATACTGTAGACTAGAGTTATTTTCCACCCTTTGCTGAACTTGGACAATGAAAATAGATCAGTTTCACTTTCAGGTTGCAAACCTACAGGAGAACAAACAGCATTTCTTTAAAGAAAGCGAGGAATATTTGTAGCACCTTAGAGACTAACCAGTTTATTTCAGCATAAGCTTTCGTGGACTATAGCCCACTTCATCGGATGCATAGAATGGAACAGAAGAAAGATGCATTTATACACACAGAAAGAAAAAAGAAAAAAGTTAGAATTGGTATGGTAATGTACAAGAGGCTGTTAAATCTGGATGGGCCATTATCAGCAGAAGAAAAAAATACCCTTTGAAATGGATTTCTGTGTCTGCACTAGATAGCAAGTTTTAAAGATAAATTAACTCGGGAAATGCAATCAATTAGTGTAATGAGAGAACCATTCACAAGTTCTATTTAGTCCCTGGTTAATTGTATCCAATTTGAAAATTAATTCCAGTTTCCTCAGTTTCTTGTTGGAGTCTGTTTTGGAAGTTTTTCTGTTTCAAAATTGACACCATCAAATCTTTAATGGAATGGCCAGGAAGATTGAAGTGTTCTCCACTGGTTTTTGAATGTTATGATTCCTGACGTCAGATTTGTATCCATTTATTCTTTTGCGTAGAGACTGGCCAGTTTGGCCAATGTACATAGCACAGGGAGCATTGCTGGCACATGCTGGCATACATCACATTGGTTGATGTGCAGGTGAATGAGCGGTGTGGCTGATGTGTGTGGCTGATGTGATTAGGTCCTATGATGGTGTCAGCTGGATGGATATGAGGACAGAGTTGGCATCGGGCTTTGTTACAAGGATAGGTACCTGGGTTAGTGTTTTTGTTCTGTGGTGTATGGTTGCTGGTGAGTATTTGTTTCAGGTTGGGGGGCTGTCTGTAAGTGAGGACTGGTCTGTCTCCTAAGATCTGTGAGAGTGTGGGATCATCTTTCAGGATAGTTTGTAGGTTTTTGATGATGCCTTGGAGAGGCTTACGTTGGGGGCTGAAGGTGACGGCTAAAGGTGTTCTGTTTTTGTCTTTGTTGGTCCTGTTCAAAAACCAGTAGGAGAACGCTTCAATCTTCCTGGCCATTCCATTAGAGATTTGATGGTGTCAATTTTGAAACAGAAAAACTTCCAAAACAGAATCCAACGAGAAACTGAGGAACTGGAATTAATTTTCAAATTGGATACAATTAACCAGGGGCTAAATAGGACTTGCGAATGGTTCTCTCATTACACTAATTGACTGCATTTCCCGAGTTAATTTATCTTCAAAACTTGCTATCTAGTGCAGACACAGAAATCCATTTCAAAAGATATTTTTTTCTCCTGCTGATAATGGCCCATCCAGATTTAACAGCCTCTTAGAATTGGTATGCTAATGTGCAACTTTTTTTTTTCTTGTGTTTGTGTATAAATGTATCTTACTTCTGTTCCATTCTATGCATCCGACGAAGTGGGCTATAGTCCATGAAAGCTTATGCTGAAATAAACTGGTGCTAAGTATCTAAGGTGCTACAAGTATTCCTCGCTTTCTTTAAGGATACAGACTAATACAGCCGCTTTTCTTGAACATTTCTTTAAAGTTGCTTTTCTTTTTTAATATGCGGCTTTGTAAAATAGAATTTTTGTTTATTTTAACCAAAAAAAACTGTTTTGGGTGCAATGAACCTGACACTAACTGTATGAAGTTTTGTCTAGAAAAGATCTCAGTAACATTCTGCTTCAACACTAGTCAGTTGAATCTCTCTTTTTTTGTAATGTCTTATGCATTTAAGAGGATACAACTCAAGAGTGTGTGTGGTGGGGGAAGAGGACTACATCAGTATATCTAAATTTATAAGTTCACTCATGCAACATCTGTAAGTCACAGCTACCACCCATCTGTCCATGAGCTTGTCCAGACATCACAAAAATGTGAACAGCAACCTCCTAATGGGACACAGGAGGCAGATGGAACGAATGGCAGTTACCTCTCTGGCAGCCTTGCTGAGAACTCACCCCAGGAGGTGGAGGAAGTAAGAATGGAATGGTTTTGATCAAATTTTCTCTCTACAAGCCTTTGAACACAAGGAGGAGGAATGTGTGTAAAGAATTACAAGCTCTATACATGGTCTGTCCCCAAACAACCATCTAAACTTTTTAGAAATATAAATAGACATCTTTATCAGCCATGATTTAAAGGGCTCTTTACTAAAGACAATTAATCTGAAGCTACAAAAAAATCCATCCTTAAAGAAAGTGCAAGACCAGTGGAACTCCTGAAGGAGAAGGGGGTTCCTTTAGGCTAATGGACACTAAAGTGGACCTCCCCTACCTTAAGGCAGGCGCTGGGAGGCAAGTGAAAGTTGCAATTCAGTGGCAGCCACAGTTGGGGGTGGTGACCCAAAGTATGATCTAGCAAACCTATGGGGACTCTATGTAGCCATTACCCATAGCTTTCCCAAGGCCACTCATAAAATCAGAGCTACAGAGATAGAAGGGAACACAAAAGTAATCTAGTCTAACCCCTTGCCACGATGCGGGATTTGGTCTACAACATCCAAGACAAATGATTATCCAGACTCCTTTCGAGGACCTGCAGTGGAGGAGCTTCCATGACTCCCCTAGGCAGTCTATGCCATTGTTCTACTGTTGTTATGGTTAGGAAGTTTTTCCTAAGATTTAATCTAAATCTGCTATGATGTAGTTTGAACCCATTGCCTCTTGTCCTGCCCTCTGTGGCAGGAGAGAACCATTTTTTGCTATCATTTTTGGCAGGCTTTCAAGTATTTGAAGACTGCTATCATGTCTCCCATTAATCGCCTCTTTTCCAAATTAAACATACCCAGGTCCTTCAGCCTTTGCTCATATGGCTCGCATTCCATCCCTTTGATCATCTTGTCATTCATCTCTGGATCCTTTCCAGCTTATCTACAACCTTTCTATACAGTAGTGACCAAAAGTGGACACAGCATTCCAGCTGAGCCCTAACCAGCGCCAAGTAGAATGGAACTATCACCTTCCCTGACTTGCATGCTATGCCTCTGTTAATGCAACCCAAAACTACATTTGGGGTGGGGGGAGGGTTTTGCAACAGTATCACACAGCCTCGACATGAATCAGCAGCGTTCCACCACAACTTCCAGATCCTTCTCTCTCAGCAGTGAGGCAGTTAGAGTGGGGGGTGGGGGGGCCTCTGGAGGGAGTGATCAGGGGACAAGGAACGGGGGGGGGAGGGGGATTGGATGGGTCGGGGGCTCTGAGGCGGGCAGTCAGGAGGCGGGAAGTGGGTGGGGGCCGGATAGGGGTCGGGGCCAGGCTGTTTCGGCAGGCACACCCTTCCCTACCCAGCCCACTGCACAATTTTGAACCCCAGTGTGGCCCTCGGGCCAAAAAAAGTTTGCCCACCCCAGGCACTACCAGATGAACTGTACTTTTCACAAGACTTGCATTTGCAGGTGAAGTTGATACTGCAGTTAACCATACTCTGCTGACCAAAGGAAGTTATATTTCCCCAAGAACTCATCTGGGTTACACTTTGACTTAAAAGTACTGGGAATGTTATATTTGAAGATAAATATGTTGAAGCCAATGACTGCAGTCTCTGCCTTTCTTAGATCACCAATGCTTTATACTTCGCTTTTGTCAGCTCCTCTCTTAAATCGCACAAGGGACTCAGGGAAGCATTATGGTGATGACGGATACATAGACATTTCTTATAGGACTCCCTGAGTCAAATTCGGATTCTCCAACACCCGCCTCCCCCCACAATGCAGTTCAGAGGAAGAATAATGCATAATTCAGGCACTAGACTGGTTTTCTACAGACTTGAGTTAAAGACCCTGCTCTAACAGACTTCCTACATGGCCCTGGGCAAGTCATTTAGATGAGAGCTACACTAAAAACTTAGGTATACAAAACTATGGCACTCAGGGTGTGAAAAACCCAGAACTCTGAGTGACGTAGTTAAGCCAACCTAACCCCTGGTGTAGGCAGTCCTATGTTGATCTAGCTACTAATGAAGAGGTGAATTAACTATGATGGGAGAATGGGGTGACCAGATGTCCCAATTTTATAGGGACAGTCCCAATATTTGGGGCTTTTTCTTATATAGGCTCCTATTACCTCACCCCCAACCCCGTCCTGATTTTTCACACTTGATGTCTGGTCACCCTAGGGGAGAATGAGTCACTGAAGTGCTACAGCAGCCAAGCTGCAGCATTTCTAGTGAAGACACAGCCTCCAGTCTCTGCAGGACGCACTTCCATATCTGTAAATGGGAATGACAGAATTTACCAATCTCACAGAGGTGTTTCAAGGATAAATACATTAGAAAAGATTCTGGGGTGCTCAGAATTCATAGTAAGGAGGGGGCAGCAGGACATACAATAGATACTATTTCTCTACAGCAATGCTCACCACTGGTGGTGCAGTGTGGCTGTCGTTAAAGCAGACTCCCTGCCTACCCCCACCTCACACCACTCCCAGAAGTAGCCAGCAGCCCTGGGGTCTCCCTCTGTGCATGCACTCCCCCACCCCCCACCCCCACATCTCTCCCAGCTGAGAGCTGTGGGGGCAGTGCTTGCAGAGAGGGGCAACATGCAGAGCTGCGTGCCCCTCACCTCCCCCCAGAGGCACACTGGCCCCTTCTGGGAAGGGTGTGAGGCCGGGATAGGCAGGTAGCCTAGCCTGTCTTAGCCTCACTGTGCCTGCCGCTGACCAGGAGCCACTGGAGGTAAATGCTTCCTGGCAGGAGGCCGCAACCCCGTCCTGAACTCCCTCCCAGAGCCTGCACCCCACATCCCAATCCCGTCCCAGCCCTGAGCCGCCTGCTGCACTCAAACTCCCTCAAAGCACCCCTTGCCCCAGGCTCAGCCCAGAGCCCGCACCCCCTTCCGAACCCCAACTCCCTACCCTGGTGAAAGTGAGGGAGGATGAGCAACAAAGAGGGGGCATGGAGTGAGTAGGACGTGGCTTTGGGGAAGGGGCAGGATAGATCCTGGATTGCTCTTAGATTCAAAAAGTGATCTTGGGCGTAAAAAAGTTGGAGACCCCTGCTCTAAAGAGACAACTAACTAAACATCACCGCAGCAATAATCTCCAGCACCACTACATGCAGGCACATCTAGGTACCAGAGCAAACAAGCTGATCATTGCTTGATGCACCCATGTTTTAAAAAAAAAAAGGAGAGTCAGAAGATACAGAGCCTCCAAATCCACTTCACAAACTCTGCCAATACACAATTCTGTGCACTGCTGTCAAGGTTATACCCAGACCAACCCACACAATAAGTGACAAAGATCCATCCTTCTATCTAACTAGCCCAGGGGTCTCAAACTCAAATGACCACGAGGGCCACACGAGGACTAGTGCACTGGCCCGAGGGCCGCATCATTGACACGCCCCCCTCAGTGCCCCCGGCTCCGCCCCCACTCCACCCCTTCCATGAGGTCCCGCCCCTGCCCCACCTCCTCCTCTGAACACACAGCTCCCCGCTCCCTCCTGGAAAGCGCTAGGCACCACCAACAGCTGTTTGGCAAACAAAGCAAGAGCAATATAGGAAGTCCAGAGCTGGAAACACAAGCAAACAAATCTAATTTAACAAGAAATTACCAGCCTCAGAGGATTCAAGCTTTTTTCAAATGCAATATGCTGATAAATCTGACAGAAATTTCAGCCCATCTCAGCCTAATATCAATTATAATTTTATAAAGTCTCTCTCTCCCAAACTGATCCTCATAACCCTGTTCTCCATCCCCACTTACCTCCGTAACCCAGCTCCCTGTACCCCAAATCTCCCCCCACCCACGTTTGTAGCCAGCTCCCTGTGTTCCATCCCCAAATCTCCCCCACTCACCCTCATAACCCTGTTCTCCATCTCCAAATGTCCCCCCACTCATTCTTGCAACCCAGTGCCCTGTCCCCAAATCTCCCTGCAATCCTGCTCCCTGTTCTGCAAATCTCCCCCCACTCCGCCAACTTCGATACCCTCACACCCCTAAGCTGCCCATCCCTGTGCCCCCGGCTCCTCTCTCAGTCTCCTTTCAGCCTTCCCGGACTCTCCTCCCTACCATCCCTTGCCCGAGCCCAGCACTCTCCGCAGGCGATACCGGTAGTGGGGCATGGCGGGCAGGGGGCGGTGCAGCAGGCCCAGGCAGCTGCAGCCGGCTGGAGAGCCGTGGCTCGGTGTTCACCTCTGGCTGCTCGCAGGGCAGCCCCACCAACCCGGGGGTGGGGAGGATTCTCTGCTGCCTGGCTGGGCTGCTGCCAAGCCCCGGCTCCCAGGCGCTGCTGCTGCGGCTTCAATGAAGAAGCTGGGGCGGCGCTTCCCATGAGCCCTCTGCAGCGGCGGCCAGGAGCGGTAAGCCAGGCTCCCCACTACCCACCTGCCTCCCCCTGCGGGAGGCTTATCGCAAAATGCTCTGTTTACCTGAGCGTCAGCAGGTACGGGTACTCGCAGCTCCCAGTTCACTCTTCCAGGCCAACAGGAGCGGCAGGAAGTGGTGGGCCGGCCTGCGCCACTTCCCACAGCTCCCGTTGGCCGGGAATGAAAAAACACAGCCACTGGGAGCTGGGAGCAGCCATAGCTCCAAACACTCAGGTAAACATAGCATCTTGCGGCCCGCCATGGGCTTACCCTGAACAAACCACGAACCAAGCTTGGGAATCCCTGCTATAAAGAAAGACAGGAGAAAAAAAAATCACATCATAAGAAGAAATGCACATACAAAAATACGTTGCAGACAGAAAAGCACAAGAACACGGATTAGAATGTTCTACTGCTGTATTAGAGAGCCTAATGATGTCCAAATTATAGCAAAGCTCAATTGTGTAACCAGGGAGCCTAGATTTCATCCTTGATAAAGATACGGATTTCTGTCTCACAGGAGAAGCCTGTAGTTCACTAACAAAGATGACCTTTATAGGATATGCTTCAAGGCCACAATTAGCTGGAGAAACACTGTACTTACTTGGCAACATGAGCTTTTGTACCCTGTGCTAATTTTCTAGCGCAATCCTCACCAAGCCCACTACAGCAGTCTACCAACAACAAAAACAAGGAAAAAAACCTACGGTCTCCAAATCCGAATTACTCTCAACAATTCAATTCCATTATAATTGGGATGATAAACTTAACTAACCTACTATCTATATCCCACAATGACCAAAACAATAAAAGATAGTGAATTGTAACCCACAAATATATCCTGATTTCATACCCATGAAGAAGCACTCATGAGCAACCAGAATTTTAAGCATTAGCCACTTTTATATCATTCAAATGATACCTTATTAGATATATCACTGGTAAAAACAGTGACACCCATCAATGCAGCATGGCTTTTTCTTAAACTAACATCTACACAGAAAGATTTGAAAAGGCTACAATTATTCTGACAATGTTTTTACAGCTAGAAGGAATTTGGGGGTTGAAATAAATGGTTTCCTTCTCCCTCTTTGTCCTCTCAAAATCAGCTTTATATATTTGAATCAGAAAGTCGATCAAAGAATGCACTTGAAATCACATCTTTAGAAACATACGGTATACCTCTGATGACTCCACTACTTCCCATTAACTCCCAGTAATCATAAATGAGGGAGGGAAAATTCAAAGCCATATTCACCATTGGAAACTGTAATGTAAACAGGGCTCAGGAGTTTTAATCATGCCATCTGAACCTGCTCAAAGCACAGTAACTAACTAATAAGAGGAGGGAAGGCATTGGATTGAGGACTGCACATCATGCTTATCCAGAGCAGAACAGCAAAAATGATAAGAGGTTAAGAAAATACAACCTATGGGGAAAGGTTGAAAGAACTGGGCAAGTTTAATCCAAAGAAATGAAGGCGGAGAGGAGACACCGTCTTCAAATATATAACACGTTGTTATAAAGAGGATAGTGATCCATTGTTTTCCACATCCATCAAGGATAGGACACGAAGTAATCAGCTTAGTTTGTAGCAAGGGAAATTTTAGGATAGACTTGTTACCTATTCCTAGAGTTAGGCTGTTCCAGTGCGTATCTAAAGGTTGTGGAATCCCGATCAGTGGAGGTGTTTAAGAACAGCTTAGACAAGCACCTATCAGAGATGGTCTAGTGCAGGCCTGCACAACGTGCGGCCCGGGGCCACATGCAGCCCGTATGGGCTCACTGTGCGGCCCGCAGGGGGTGAGTAGGGGTGGGGCAAACTGTGGGGGGAGGGGGGGAGTTCGGGGAAGTGGATGGGGGCGGGGCAAGGGCGGGACTTTTCGCCCCGCAGCTGTTTTTGTTTTGTTTTTTTGCAGTAATATAGCCCTCGCTGCTTTCCAAGTTGTGCAGGCCTAGTCTAGTGTTACTTAATCTTGCCTCAGCACTAGATGACCTCTTAAAATCCCTTCCAGACCTACACTTCTATGACTCCACGCTGCCCCAGTCCTAGATTAATTCTGCACTAGGAAACTTTTTCTCATTAAGTAACTTTTCCTGTTGCATCTACACTGGGAAAATACAGTGAGACTGAAATTTTTCAGGGACAGTAGTCAAGGTGTAAGATAGGGTCTAAAACACATGGCCCACAGGCTGAGTTATTTTCTGCAGCCCACCATATCACCCCTCAGTCCCCATCCCACCGAGCTCACCACGTCCCTGCTACTCCTCCTCTACCTCCCAGCACTCCTGGCCACCAAATAGCTGTTTGGCAGTGCTTGGGACTTTCCAGGAGGTAGGGGGGAGGAGCGGGGACGCAGCGCCCTCAGGGGAGGAAGCAGAGAAGAGAGCGGGGATTTGGGGAAGGGGTGGGAAGAGGCAGGGCCTTATGGAAAGGGTGAAGTGGGAGCATGGCCCGGGGGAGGGGCTTTTGTATCTTTGTATGAAAAGGTGTCAGTGATGTGGCCCTTGGGCCAATGTACGAGTCCTCATTGTGGCCCTCATGGTGATTTGAGATCCCTGGTGTAAGGGATAATATAGACAGGGTTCAAGTTCTTAAGACACTATCATCTGATCCAGATGGAAAATTATTTCCATGTGCAACATAGCTCAGCAGCCCCCTAAAATGCACAAGACCACTGGGTATAGAGGAGGGGGATCACTACACTGCATTCCACTATAAGGTACATCCTCTCCCATTATTTTAAATGACAAGTAGCTACTAAAGCAAACACCCAGCAAGTGGAGGAAGGAGAGATTAAAGCCAGCCTTCCTGTTTCTACTACTTTTGACTTTGTAAATGTTGTAAGACTCCATGCTAATCATTAAAACAAATCACTAAAACCCCATAAAGCAAAGGGGTAGCTGTACCCAGAAGAAAAACCCCTCACGTAGGCAGGCCTATACAGTGGTGATAACTTTAAGTTACTTTGAGGTTCAGATGGAGTAAATTAAATCAGAGTCAAGCCCCATATTAGCACTTGACAAGGATGGAGATTGAGATTAAATAAAAAGAATCTACATGTCTAAAGTTAGACTAGTGTCTAAAAGCTTCTGTCAGGAAACTAAGCACACAATAAAGATATCCAAATGCTGCAGAACCATTCAAGTGTTCTGAAAAAAAATTCAGGGTAGAGGTTAATTTAAAAACAAAACCAAAAAAACTGCAAGATCATTCCAAATGGAGAAAGATAAAATTCCTGTATAATCCTCCACACAGGCTATGAAACAACTTTTGTTTAATTATTACGCATTGGATGGGCAAACACTATATCCCAATGGACAGAGAGCAGCTGTTACTATAACAGAAAGACATTCATCTTCCATTCTTGGAACCTTGAAATTCTATCAACAATGCTGTAAAATGACTCATCTTTCTCAGTTTTCAACTAGCCTTCATATACGGAACTATTTTTAGTAAACTTTAGTTTGTCACACTGCACTTCAAAGTTTTATACTTTACTTATTTCAACTGTATGTGTAAGCGACCTGAAATAACTGAACAGCAGATAACTTTTCAGCATACCCTGCATAGTGCATTCATCCCGCTGAGGTTTATTCTTGTATCAGCAGTTCGCTGCAGTTACACAATCTTACCATATTTATCTTACAGGAAAGGTGATCACACTCATTTTTGGGGCTTATAGTTGCCTTTGAAGGGGTTCCCTTAGCAGATACTTATGTTACAAATACAGATTCTGCATTAACAATGAGGAGTCCTTGTGTCACCTTAGAAGAGGCTAACAAATTTTTTGGGCCTAAGCTTCCATGGGCTAAATCCCACTTCATCAGATGCATGGAGTGAAAAATACAGTAGGCAGGTATATATATTATTGCCAGGGCTGAAAAGAACTTAAAGGACTTACCAGTACTCCAGAGTCCTGAGCAGGAGGTTGAGCCTCAACCAGAAGGGACGTAGCCTCAACCGGAAGGGGCAAAGCCTTTAGGGGTGGGGTCCCCGGACAGTTCGGGGCAGGGGTGTGCATACGGGTCGGGGTAGTCAGGGGACAGGGAGCATTGGCTAGGGGGCAGGGTTTCTGAAGGAGGCAGCTGGGGACAAGGAGTGGGGGGGTTTGATGCGTCAGGGTTCTGAGGGGAGAAGTCAAGGGGTGGATAATGGGTAGGGGGCAGGCTGTTTGGGGAGGCACAGCCTTCCCTATCCAGCCCTCCATACAGTTTCACAACCCTGATGTGGCCCTCGGGTGAAAAAGTTTGCCCACCCATGATTTAGTTGTCCCGCCAGGTGAAGGAGGAACATATCTGTATTTATAACATTTTCTATAGAACCCTTTTCTGGTTTCCTTAGGTTAAAGTTCCAGAAGTTAACAGACATAAGACCAGTATTAGAACACACAACTAAAAATAGCAAAATTGGGCCAAGTTTTCTGCTGATGTCAACTAACACAGATCCATTACTTTGGTGAGTTTATGCCAGCAGAGAATTATACACACCATCATGTTACCATACACTTAGTAAGAGGCTTTGGACAAAATATCTAGCCACTTTTAGGATAGGATGGGCAAGCTTCCCATCCTCTATATATATATATATAAAAAAAAAAAAAAAAAAAAACCTTAGTCCACTAGAATAGTCATCCAACAACACTAAAGACACCTTTTAGCAGTAAAAGGCTACTCTTCACTGCCTGCATAAAGAATCACTTGACTTACAAAGGGCAAGATTACCACTTTGCTTCCAAGAGATAGTAGGGGAGTGCAATCCGCAATTAAATTCATGCCATAGCCATTCCAAGTTTGCCATCTGCACAGACTTCCCAAGGATTTCTGCTCCATACCTTTACTTTTGAAGAAGTTTGCTGGAGTCCTGAAAGACACTTAGTTCTTCACTCTAGTAGTCATTTTCAAAGAAAAATTATTATTTATTAACCACTGTAAACTGTAGCTTAAAGTATGGGCAAGTCTCATCTTATGCGGGGGTTCCGTTCCGCGGTTAGCACGTAAAGCGAAAACTGCGTATAGTGAAACTCTCATTGAATTGAATGGCGGGCAGACTCGCCCGCACTACAGATAGAGTTTTTAAATTGTTTTTTCTTTTTTTTCCTGTTTTTGCCAACCGTGCAAAGCCAAATTTGCTCATGTTAAATGTGCCTAAGATGCAACTCGCCTGTAACAGCCCAAACTACAGTTTGACCTGCAGAACAACCCAAAATGTAAGGCTCAGCACGTCTCTGGGCCTGTTTGGTGCTTACAAGAAAGCAACAGAGTATTTAGTTTCCAAGCATTTTGAGTACCAGGTATATAGTTGTACAGCGGCCACTGTGATGCTGAAAGGACTGCACACTAAGCCAAAAGCAATTTATTCCATAAAATGATATTTTTAAAAAGTCTCTGAGACAAAATTATTCCCACTGCTGGCACAAAGTTTTTCAGGCCATTAGAAACAGTAATTAAGAACAACCAATTAAGAAAAGGGATTTTTATTCAAGTCTTTACAGGTCTTTGGATTGGAAGGCCAAATTTTATATTAAAAATGACATACAAGTTTAGACCCAGAAGAGCTTTCTTCACTGTTCTATATTATTTATATTACAAGAGCCCCTGTATACTCACCCACCGTATGAGAGTCCCTGACCCAAAGAACTTACAGCCTAAACAGAAACGATAGAGAAGAGTAGAGGAAAACAGAGGCAAAGAGAGGTGAAATGACATCACAACAGTCTATTAATGAAACCCAAACTCCCTGAGCCACAATTCAGTATTTTAACCACTGCACCATGCTACCACTCATCATATCCATAGACTCTGCCACCATATGGCTTTTGTCATATTTTATAAGCTTTCATTATACATGGAGTGATATAAATTCTTTACACACAACGTTTTGGGATGGACGTTTTACTCACAATGGGCACAGCTATAACTAATTTATATGGTCAACCCACACCGCAGCCAATAAAACCTCTCTCTGTATTCTGTAAATGCCTCATGTTACAGAAAAAAGTATTTTAGAATTTTTAAAAAATATATTAGTGCTATTTTTCATATCCTTTGATTGTAAAGCCTTATGCCTTAAATACCATAAGTTAAAATATACAGGGCTAAAAAAAAATGATCTGAGATCACTTTTCCATGTTTGATTTTAAAGCCTATTTCCAGGGCAAAAAGTGAATTCAGGGCCACAGTGGGAAGCAGGCAATCTCCTCTCCCCAATGGTATACACCTCCGATGTCTAACACTGCAGGACTTAGGTGCTACCATAGTACAAAGCAATAAAATAATAATAGCGATAAAAGTGAAAACATTTCTCTGGCAGGTTGATTTTAAAAACTGGTGGCTGTTTGAAGCATCTTGAGGTTTTGGAACCAGGTATCAAGGAGCAAGAATTAGGAGCAGGCAACAGGTGAGGTAATCAAAGGTTCACAATAAGCACATTTATTTCCATGGCCCTACAAAATGTCCATATATGCAGCATGGGTCGTCTTATATTTTAATGTTGGATAACTGCATCAAGTTAAGTAAAACAGACTGTGTGTAGGAAATTCCTAAACAGTATTACACCACTGTAAGAGAATATGAAATTTAATATCATGATGAATAACCATTCAAGATACCTATCGTCTCCTCCCTCACTTTCCTGGTTACACTAACTAAGGGCTACCAATGCTGCAAGGAATTCAAGTGTTTCCCTTGAACACAATGCATATTCTAAGACAAATTTATAGAGGAAGAAAAGCTAGCAAGCTATTATAGAAATGGTGTTTATTACAACCAGCCCAAAATGGTTTAGTCTCAAATTGCTGATCATTCACACATCTGTTTGGAATGACTGGAAGACATGTTGGGGAACATGTGCTGTATCAGACATAAGGCCACTGTGGCTTGAACAGAGCCTTTTCTATAAAAACAAGTTATTGACACACAGTATGTGCATGTGAGAACGAGGGAGACCAAGTTCAAATTTTAGTGAAGCAAAGCGCTACCCAATGACAGGCTTAGCTGCAACCTGATACTCCTCTATGAAAAGCCCAAGGACAACTGAATTTCTCAGACCATGCATATAAGAGAATTAGCAATCTTAACCCCTTAACTACTCTGCAGACTTTAAAAATTAGCTAAATTTGGGGAATTTAGAAGTCTGTCGTCTTTCAGTCAGTCATACTATTGGAAAGGAAAGAAAACAAAACTGGCTTTAACAAAAAACAAAAATGCAGATTAGGTTTCATTTTAATCCTCATCTCCCCTCTCCTTTCCCTCCCCTCCCCCCCCCCCCCCCCCCCCCCCGGAACTCAATGGGACAAAACCACCCCTGAAATTACATCAGGCAGGCATTTGGCTGAGTAGCCTTGTTTCAAGGCAATTGTAACTTCATTCTTGTCCAGTTATAAAAATTGTGTATAAAAAATGTGTAATATGATGGTCTTAAGCAAACAGTCACAGCAAACACCTCACAACTGATTACATAATACTTTAGTTCGCAGCCTTTTCCCACACCACAGTCTCCTTACAACTTTAATAATGTAGTATTTAGCTTCCTTTCTCAGATAAAGGCCTTGACATCATCTGTGCAATGCTTAAATGTCCTACTTTCAAAGAGGTATCAATGGAGGCCAGGGCTACTGGGGAGAACTGTAGATGTGCAGACAACTCAAGTAAACAAAAGGACTTGCCATTAGTGCTCAGAAATGAGAAGGAGCTCACAGAAACAGCACTAAAAGGCTTAGCAAATACCAAACCTGAAGTGCACTCATTTTATAAAATAGTTTCATAATCCACAAAAAGGGGGTGGGGGGGAATGTAATTGAACACATCTTTACTTCAGATTCACATTCACATTCTTTCCTCTCTAGGAATGCAAAGCTGTGTCTGCTATGTATTATATGATCCACAGTGTTTCTAAAAGCCAAATTAGAAAACATTTCTGACATCTGTATATAAAAATGGACTTGCCAGAAAACAGGGCAACCTGTTTAACTTTGCTATTTGATAAACAAGACAAATTCTAAATTAGAGCGGAGACCACAAAATTAGCAACACGGACATTGGAATTGAAAGGTAAACTTTTACCAACACTTACAAGACAGATTACCTCAAATACGGTATTCCCTATGCTAAAATAGGAAATGTGAAAATAAACATAGCATCTAAGGTACTGCTATGCAATAGCTAGACTAATACTGACCTTTTATTTTAATGGCAGCCACTGTAGCTGTCTAGGAGAAAGTACAGTCTAGTGGCTAATACACAACACCAGGAATCAAGAATTCTATATATTGTTCAGATTTGTCACTTGCTTGCTAGGCACATGAGAATAAATACATGCAAGACAGATACCCAAATACTATGATAATAAAGCTCACAACTACAGACAATCATTTTAACAGGGCTTAAATTTGTTACATGGAACACACTACAAACTTCTTAATGGGCTTAGTTCAGTAGCTGAATATTTCTATTTAAAATATTCTATGTATGTTCTCAAACCATGGTCATCACCCCAGTATCCGAGTTCCTTCATTAAGCAATATGACTACGCATCTGTCACAAGTTGTTTGTTCTCTCATCCTCTTCTCAGGGAGGGAAACATGCAGTGGAATATCATTTCTGGTAGGTATGTTTCGTATATTTTTTTTAAAATAAATACACCTGTTGGTATGGGTTTATGTTAGAGAAGGCAGGTAAAAGATGTGTGTCTTGTACTTGGGGAGGAAGGTGTTGAGATCTGTGATAGTCCTTAGCAACTTGGGCAGTTCATTCCACAATCTCCCTCTTACTGTCCCCAGAAAAATTTCTGTCTCCTTTCTTTATACTCCCACCTGCTGACTAAATGGTACACCCTTTGGGGCAGGAATTGTCTTTTATTCAGTATCCGCACAGGACCCCAGATGCCGAACATTACACAAAACAAATCCCCAACCTTGCATAGCAGTTTGCCACACGATCATTTGTTGGACTGGAACCTAAACAAGACACCAAGTTAGAAACTGCTGAAATACAGGAGAATGGAAAAGGGTAATTCATATCTTTTGTATGATGAACACAGATACCCACTGAGGACTGTTTTAAAACTTTACCAAGCTGTATTAACACATATGAAACTCTAATTGCAGTCAGCCTGGTCTAAAAAGATCAGATTTCCTATGAGAGGAACAATCCAATCTAGCTGTGCATAGCAGTGTTGTAAATGGAAAGCCTTATTCTGAGGATGGAGGACTTTAGTCTAATTTTCACTGCTAGGCTGACTTGCCATACAGCACCACTCCCTTCATTTGGGTTAGATTGTGCTCTCATGATAGGTAGAGGCAGTGAACAAAATATTTAGTTTGACCTTGGGCTAGTCGAGGGGTGGGCAATATTTTTTACAGGGGGGGGCACTCCACGAATTTGGTAAGTTGTCACAGGCCGCACATTTCTACTATATTAATGGAGGGGATCTGGGAGGGAGTTTGGTGCAGGAGGGGGTTCTGAGCTGGGGATTGGGGTGTGAGGTACAGGCTCTGGCCAGGAGGCGCTTACCACAGGCACTTATCCGGCTGGCAGCACAGCAGGGCGCTCAGGCAGGCTGCCTGCATGTCATGGCCCCACACTGCTCCCAGAAGCGGCTGCAGCCAGCTGCTGTTGGCACGTCTGTGCGTCCCTTGAAGGGAGTGGGTCTCCATGCACTGCCTGCAAGCACTGCCCCAGCAGCTCCCATTGGTTGGTTTACAGCCAATGGGTCCTGTGAGGACGGTGCTGGAGGCAGCGTGCTGAGCCACCTTTCCCTCCACCACCACTCCCGCCCTGCCAGGGGCATGCAGAGACGTACCAGCAGCAGCCAGCCGCGGCATGGGGCCATGGAAGGCATGCAGCCTGACTAAATGCCCTGCTATGCCACAGGACTTTTAGCGGCCTGGACTCGGAGATCACAAGGGGGCAGAGAAGGCCTGACAGAAATGTTAGTCAAGGTGGGATGGACAGAAAAGTGAGACCATATTTTCCCCTGGGCCTCACATAATTTTTTCATGCCTCAGTTCCCCACCTACAAAATATGGATGATAAAATATTATTTTATAATTACCGTATTTTTCGCCATGTAGGACGCTCCGGCGTATTAGACGCCCCCGAGTTTTTAAGTAAAAAAGCCGGACCAAAAAAAAAACCACCACACACAAAAAGCACGCCGCTCTCCCGTCCCCGCCGCGCGGGCGGGCTGCTGGGGGAGCACCGCTCTCCCGTCCCCGCCGCACAGGCGGGCGCTCCCAGGGGCCCCGGGGCCCGAGCTGCTCCCGTTCCCCGCCGGCCCCGAACACATGCGGGTGGGCTCGGGGGGGAAGCGCCGCCCCGCCCCGCCCGCCGGGCCACCTGCAGCCGCCCCAGCTCCAGCTGCTCGGTGAGTAATATATTCGGCGTATAAGACGCCCCCCCTAATTTTGAGGATATTTTTGGGGGTTAAAAAGGCGTCTTATACGCTGAAAAATACGGTAACTAGCAAAAATACCCAGCATTGCTCAGGTCCGTTGTGGGGGGGGGGGGAAGGGGAGAGAGAGCTGAGCAAGTGGGGGGGTCCGTTGGAGGGGGGAGAGCGCTGAGTGAGTGTGGGGGCCATTGGAGAGGGGGAGGGGGGAGAGAGCTGAGCGAGTGCGGGGCCCGTTGGAGGAGGGTATTATTACATCATAACTATGTCACAGAGAACAGCAGGTTTTAACCTGCTGCCCAGCTGATGTGAATGAGCTTTAAAGCATTTCACCCCTGGGGGGGCGTCAGAGGTGAGATTTGAAAAATTTTCGACTCTTACCCTGATTAGGACCCTAAAGCCTATAACTGTACCAAATTTCAAGTCTCTAGCTCAAACGGTGTGGAAGGCGTAAGGGAACATACATACATGCACACACGCATACACCACTTGACTTTTATATATAGAGAGATAGATACTTTTCCCCCCACCTTTTGTCTGTCTTGTCTGTTTAGCCTGTGAGCTCTCTGGAGCTACATGCACAATACCTAGCAAAACAGGGCCCAGAGCTTGACTAATGTTCCTATGTATCACCGTAATACAAACCACATAAATAAAGGCATACAGGAACCATGGTGGGCCAATGCCAAATGCTATAATGCAACCAGAAGTACTATAAAAAAAGATGCATGAACTTTAAAAAAGTCTAAATATTGGCCAAAGTTTTTATTTTATTTTACACAGTACAATAGCAATTGCTACCCAACATTTTTAGTTTTCAACAGAAGTAGCACTGCTATAGCCAAGTGAAGACCGAACTGTGAGAAAAGGACACATAATTAGTGCACAAGACTAAACATTATATTAAAGTCTAAGCACAAAATTTGCTAGGTTTGCAGAATGCAAGGACACAGAATGTTTCATCTTTAATTTAGTTTCTGACCCTTTGACTTCTACAGCTCGAAGAAATCTTACAGAGAACATTCAGGGAGAAAAGTAGTATATATTATTTAATCTACCTCAAAAGGTACAAATGGCTAAACTGTTTCAAATTATTTCTAATTGAAGTACTAATGAAAAGGGGATACAAGACATCACATAAACTTTAATGGTTAAGTGTGGGGGGAGGGAGCTTGTAGTGGTGAAAACCATTCCACAGATTTCTCAGTAGTTTCACTGTTCTACAAATCTCCTCAAGAAGGGACAGGCAAAAAGTCCCCAAGCAGGGACAGAGTAAAGAATGGCCAGAACTACAATGCACAATTCAATTCCAGGGAATTCTATTGGCCCAGCAAGACACTGCACACTCCTGCTAGTTCTAAAATCAAAGGGTGGGTGGGATGAAAGGGGAAGACGACACATCTTTAAAATAAAGATTACACTTTGTGGGAAGCTGGGAAAGAGGAACCCCAAAGGTTTTGTTATAGAATGTAACTGAGCCAGAAATACAGTAGCAGCTCCAAGAAGTTACACCATGCAACCCACATTGCTTCCGCCAGCTAACCAAGAAACTAATTTTTTTTTAAAATTGTTCATTCCATTGAGAAATGCTGACTTTGAAGCAAATTCCAAACTCACTCCACTGCACTTGGCTTCTGTTTAACAGCCTCTGTTAATTTGTAAATACTTATTTATCCTTACAGATGCGTTCTAAGAATTATAACACTCCAAAAGCTGTTTAGCTGAGTTCTGATTAATGTGAAGCCCAGCAAGGTGTCTTCTCTTTTCACCACTTTCTTTGTGTTTTGTTTTAAGTACGAGATGTGAGAATTATAGGACTACACCTTCAGTGCTATTTATTCTGGGTGCCCAATTTGAGAAACTTTGAAGAGGGCTGATCTTCAAAAAGTGCTGACCACCCACCTTCTGAAAATAAGCCCATGCCAAAGTTCTACAAGTTGAGTAGCCAAAAATGAAGACATCCAAAATATCTACTCATTTTAAAACATTTAGATCAGGTTACTATGCTTAATATAAGACAGTTACCAAGCTGTGTTTGGCTGAAAGGTGCTAAGTTTTACATTTGCAAGATATTACTCTGATCATCTGAAGATGACGGAGAAACTCTCAGTTAACCAAAGCAGCCTGGTGCCATTCCATGAACAGCCACCTTCTTACCATCCCCTCAATAACTAGAATTTAATATGCATATCTGATGCTAGACCCTGGAACATGAAAGGCCCAGAATGACTGCCTTTAAAAAATTGCAGTGATTTTTAATTTAAATATGCAACGGACTTTTAAGGAATCTGCATAACCTGTACCATTTTTACTGGTGGGCCTACCTAGAACAAACAATTAATTCTGTATTAGGTAAATTTTATCTCTTGATTCTTTTAGTAAAGTACTTACTACTGAGGAACATAGACACAGGTGCTCCACAGATTAAAGAAGCCAAACATGTGAGGTGGGGCTAATGTTACCCTATTAACACCTCAAAAATCCTCTTGGATTTGAATTTTCAAAAGTAGTAGTCCTGCCTTACAAAACTAGAGAAGTCCATATACTTATCTCTGTTGGACAGTATGGGAGGGGAGAATTAGAGATGACAACAAAAATGAGGCGAGGCTTGTTTCTTTCTTCTGTACCTTATTCAGTAGCAGCACGGGAGACCTAAGACTATTGCATTGCTTAAAACCCAAACAATTGACAAGCATGTCTTTGCTGATCCACACCAGAATAGAGACCAGAGTGGATAGGAGGGTGGTGACAGCTAGGCTGTTGGCAATGTAAGAGCTCTTCTTTAATTGGCTGTTTCAGCTCAGTTGATGAGACAGTAAGAAAAATGTTACTGCCTGGATAGGTTACTCAAAGACACAAAATTGGCATAAATTTCAGCATACAAGTGCTTTTAGTAAGTTGGATGGCAAGGCTGGCATAGAATCTCTCTCGCTGTACTAGTGAAGCTGATTTTCATTAACCTTTATTAGCAAACAAAACATACTTCAAAGAAACTGAATGAACAGAGATGCTCTAAAATTTTCATTGTTAAATTGCATAGTGCACTGTGAATTGATGTTACAATGTCACTAATCTAGTGTATATTACACACAAATACACCTTTAACATAATCATTATTACAGTCCTGTAGAGGAGAAAACTCTTGATCTTGGGGGTATAATTATATAGATTTAATTTTTTTTTTAATATCCTAGCCACCCGGTTCAAAAGTTTTGTGTTTTTAACGGCAATCACCATTAACCTTGGACCAGAAGCTTCACTGTGTTTAATTAGTAAGGTAATGAAGCCAATCTTCCTCTCTTCCTCAAGCAGATAAATTACAAGACACTGAAAAAGCAGGCTAGATTCATTGCTATATGGTGGTTCTTATTTTGGAATGAGTTTAAACCCTCCAATGTGTCAGAGAAATGTGCATGTAATATGTTTTGCAAAATAAGCCCTTTTCCAAGCCCTTTTAGAATATTATCTAAATTTCATAGATTAGAACACTTTTTCTGAACATTTGGGCTGTAGAAAATTTGCAAACAAAAGGCTAAAAATGAACATAATGTTTTCATCAACAAATCTTCAATACTACAAAAATGCAGCACACAACAGATACTTTGTAAAAGAATAGCAGTCTGTGCTTATTTTGTTAGCCAGCCAAGGTAGCACAGAAAATCCATCAACAATGGAGGATGTGTTATTTTTTAAAAAAAACCACCACTTTTCCCACAGTCCTAAAATACACACACAAGATACCTCAAGCAACACATATGCTGTGAATCCCCACCAAAAAGCTGCAACTCTCTTTTCTGACACAGCTGCCTTAGGAAAAGCTGGCAGGTAAGGAAGGTCATAACTGCTCAACAAACACAAATACTAGATGAAATGTGGAAGAGACAATACATAAAAATGGATTTACAATATTGCTAGTGCTCTAATTTGATGATCCATAGACCTTTCAAAATAAATACGATTATATAGGTTTTCTTTTCTTTTTTAATTACATTTTCAGAAAAAAGTCTGTGTAGTAGGTATGTCCTGGTGAGTGGTACCTTTTTATAACATGATACACACAGGAAGCTTACCAGGTCAAATTTTTTAGGCAACTGTTTTTCTCCAGTTGATGTTTTTGCCATTATATAAAATTACAGGGGTAGATTTTAAACAACAAAAAGGGGGCCATCTCACTTGAGAGCCACATGTGCTAAAAAGACCCAAGCAGTACACAGAAAGAAAACAAACTGGCTAAAAAAATCCCTTGTATGCACATAATAGAATTTTCCAGCCAACAGAGCTGGAATAAGCTGAATACCACTGTCCCAGCTATCCTGCTCCTTCCAAAATAGCCCTGCTGAGCAAGATCAGCTATGTAAATACAATCACTCATAACCCCCATGTAAATACAAGGAAACAAAGGTGTATACAAGTACCCTATCAATTAGCTACATGTCCTAGCTGGCTTGATTTCTACTACAAATTAATTTTTCTCCTTCCCTTCTCCCCCCACACCACCATCTTCAGAATGACTTTAAAATAATTAAGAGGTGGCATTGTTTAAAATACAAAACCCAGGCAGTGGCACTGCATATTTAATGGGCACTCGGAACAAAGAACCACCACCAGCAGCAAGAACCTTGCGCCTGGTAGATTACAGCTCGCGCGGTTCCTGGGAGCACATTCCAAAACAAACCCAACCCGATCTCATCCCCTCTGCCCTCGAAGAACCGGGGCAGGATCGCCTCCCGGTTTCCAATGGGAAACCATTTAACCAACGCATGGGGAAATCTCTTCCTCTTCCCAGTCTCTTCAGATTTAAAATAAAAATATTCAAAGGGAGAGGAAACTGCATTCCCACCAGACGCACGCAGCAAGCAAAGGGCATAACTGCAGCACCATCCCCCTACTTTAAAACCAGTAGCCTCTCTCGTTATTCTTTATCCACAATCTCCCCACACACACATCACACACAAATACCCACCACACCACCCTCTCCCTGTTCGGTAATGGATACAACGTAACAAGTTACTACACACACAGCCTTCCCCTATCAGAGCACCAGATGTGACTAAATAAATATCAGCTTAGGATCCATTATGTTTGTGGGATTTTATTTTTTTAAGGAGATAAAACACACACACAAAATTCCCGTGTGCTAGCGGGAAATCACCCCTTTCCCTTGCAAAATGTGCCTCCTTGGAAACAGAGGGAGATGCACCCATGGGGCGGGGGAGTCAAGTAACTTTAAGTCTTGGTATTTTGTAACAAGTCAATGCTATAGTAGCAACGTCAGTGCATGTATCTATACACAAGATTGTGTTTAGGTATGCGATCTGTAACCTAGATCATTGTTTTACCAATCCCCCAAAGGGTGAGCTCTCTTCCTCTCTCCACCCCCCATCAAAACAAGGAGGGAACCACACAACAAAGCAGCCCTGCAAAGCTACGGCTCTCGCCTCACAGAAATGGCTCTAGCTAAAAAGCCAGCCCTTTCCCCTTGACAAAGGGAACACCCCGGTTTTACAACAGCTCAATACATCTGGCAGAACGGGAATATTTCCATAACAAGCAGCAAACACCCCCGAAACATTTAACTACCCCCCAAAACCCATTATTCCAATCACATGCGCTCCCCACCACGCCCCTTTCACCCCCAAAATCCAGCTCTTCAGGCTGAAGCAAATGAAATGCATTGCACCGCTTTGGGAGAGTCATTTAGTAGCGTGGCCTTCTAATTTTGCCCCTTAGCACGTCCAATGTTTACATTAAGTTCCATCATGCCACACAATGTCCCTATAAAAATACAAACCCTGCAGATTTGTGCTGAAGTTTTAAAAGGATCACGAAGGAAGATTTACAAACAAAAACACACGAACTCTCAGGTGGGTCCTGTCGCTGCTCTCTTACAACTTTCTATTATGTCACCATGTCACAAATCAGCCCAACTGAATCATCTCATAAAAATAGCAAAAGCCTATGGGATCATAACATTTCATTAAGAGGGGTGGGGGGAGGAGACACACGCTTCAACCGACTTTCAGCACCGTTTCACTCTGGCAAAAACAGTCCCCTTCAAAGAAGTAAAAGACACAGATCAAGAAGAATCTCTTCGGAAAAGGCGAGCAGCTAGGACTAGTGAAATCACACCAAATTAACACATTCATGGAGAAGAGAAGGGGGGAAGGAAATCAAGCCAGTTACACAACGCAGCCCTGCAAAACCCAGAGTAAAACACACATGGCTCTCTACCTGAAAGACAAAACAGTTACTAACAACCAAAAGGTTTCACTCAACTCGATTCCCCCCCACACGACGCTAACATGCCATTTTGACGAAGTTTCTTAGGAATCCGAGGCCGGGGACATGGTAATTCATTCACACACTCGTCAATTCAAAGAGCCGAAACACCCCCCTTTGGATCGTAACCCACAACGAAATTGGGAAGGTGTCTTAAAAATCGTAACACCGATCTTCGTGTTTGCGTTCGTGGGCGTTTAGGGATATTTCCAGGGGAGGCGGTTTGGAATAATTGCATCCTTTAAATCCCCTTTTCAAACATGAACATCAAACTGTTCAAGGGAGAGAGACAGAAAACGTCCTTACCTGCGCCGAAAGTCCCACAAAGAAAGGCGAAAGTCAACCACGAAGCAATCATATTCCTTTACTTTTTAACCCCCCGCGTGTCCCCCTCTGCCCCCAAGGGGGGGAAACGATCGGGAGAGCGAGGGGGGGTTGGAGGAAAACGAGAACCGCTCCCCAAAAACACACACAAAAATAAGGCTCCTACGAAAGCGAGTTTAGTTCCTTCCCGGTTGCACCGAGGGATCCAGTCCGAGGGGGGCCGCGGCTGCAGCGCCAGGACAGCGCGATCGGCCGGCTCCTCCTGCTCCCAGCTTTCCAAGAGTTTTCTTCGCCGGGGCTTTTGTGCAGGGAGGGAAGCGTGCGCCGCCGCCACCCCCCACCCCACCCCACCCCGACCCGGCCCCTTCTGCCTGCCCAGCAGCAGGGACCAGGGACACACACGCGCGCGCGCGCGCACCAACCAAAAAAAAAACAACAAACCAGCCCCACACGCGCGCGCGCGGTCCCACAGCCGGGCGCCCCCCCCGCCCCCAACGCCAAGCGGGCGGCGGCGGCCAAACTTCGCCGCGATGTTACCAACCCAGCATCCAGGGAAGCTGCTGAGCAGCGGGAGGCACCAGCCCGGCGGCTGCCGAGGAGGAGGTGGCGGCGGCTGCCGCTGCCCCGGCGGCTGAGCGGAGGCTGGGAGAGGAGGAGACGAGGGAGCGGGCTCCGAGGCGGGCGGCGGCGCGCGGGGCTGGCTGAGGCGAGGGTCCGGCCCGAGGCATGGCGCGCGCGGGGAGCGGGCGGCGGCCGGCGCGAGGCAGAGCAGCGGCAACGGCTGGCTCTGGAGGGGCCATGTACGACAGGGGGGGGGGAGGGGGGAACCTGAACCGAGTCCAAAATGGCTTCTGGGGGGAGGAGGGGGGGGGGATGAAGCCGAGCTGGAGCCGGCGGGGGGACCCGGATGTTGGATACAAAGGGAGGCTGAGGGGGAGAGGCTGAGAGGAAGCCCGGCAGCTAACGGGGGGGAGGCGCTGCCCGTCACGGCGCGGGGCGGGGCGGGGCGGGGCGGGAGCTGGCGCGAGGGTCGGAGAGGAGCAGGGCAGCCCCCCCCTCCCCCTTCAGCCAGTGACAGGCCAGGACTTGCCAGCCCAGCGACCCTTTTCATCGCCTCACCTGCAGCTCCGGGCTAACCTGCCTGTAGGGGACGGACGGACACACACCCCTGAAGCCTTTAGATCTCTTCCCAACTTTGGCAACTGTTGTTGGTAACATCCCCACTCCTATTCCTGTGCACCGTGGGGCTGTTCTAACCTCTCTCTGAATCCACCTAAGCTCCTCCTCTCCTTATCCTGTGGCAATGAGTTCCAAAGGCTCCCCATGCCTTTGCTAACCACAAAAACACACCTCTCTGTACAGCAGCGCTACCTTCGTGGACTCTGTCACTCAGCTGGTGTGCAGAAGTAAGGCAGATAATACAGAATCTGTGCTAAGAAGCTAGAGGTGGAAATTGGGCGCCACAGTTAAAAACTGGAGACATTAAAAACCGATGCAATGGTACAGCTGATGTGATGGGAGTGAGGTGGACAGTCACCTTCTACTCTAACATCTTGAAAGCAAGAGAATGTAAGAAAGATGTTTTCTCTGTCAGAAATCATAGAAGATGTTATCAGAAAGCGATGAGGAACAAGTGTCTGTCCCTGGAAGAATGACGAGAGATGGCAACATGCCCTCACTCTATAAAGCAACTGCCACTGAATCAGAATGGACAGTAATGACAAATAGGACACAGAGGAGATACGTAGAAGGATTGTCTCGGTTGCACTTTGGCAGGACTTAAATAGCTTGTTGTGGTGATAAAGTCTTTGGGTGGGTGTTTCAAAAGTTCTCAGCATTGGCCTAACTGCTTCCATTGAAGTGAATTGTAAGACACCTATAGACTTCAACAGGAGATAGGCTAATGATCTGAGTGGTTCAAAATCTCATTCTTACTAATTTGGGAAAATGTGCATATTTCAGTTATGTGTATTGCAGTATTGCCTAGGAGCCCCAATTACAGACCATAGACCCTGTACACAAGGCACTGTACAAACACAAAACAAGAAGATGTTTTCTGCCCCAAAGAGCTTACAATCTAAATAGTGTAGTGTAATGGCTGTTAAATGTGTAGCAGGAAGTTTGAGGCTGGAGGAGTTGGGAGCATTTTAGGCAGAAGCTATACAGAGAATTGAGAAACAGTATTTTTACCTTATTCTAATCAGAGTCATTGCTCACTGTTAGAAGAAAGCAACTTTCTGTGATGCTTTAACATTGGCATAGGCTATCAGTAGTTGAGTCGTTTTAAGCCAATGTAAATCAGAGGAAAGGAAGATACTGAAGCTCAGTCCTCCCCAAAACTCTCAGTGTGGTAAGCCAGAGCATGTTCAGAGTGGAAAGAGAATTTCACCAGACTCTGAACAGCAACAAAGCTTAACACAGAGAGCAGTGAAGTGCAGGTCAACTCATTAATTTATCCAGTGGGCAGTGAAGCTGAATATATTTATAAATCATTTGTCTTTGCTGTAGAAGGAGATAAAAGTAACTATGAATCATTCCTTAAAAAGTTTGATGAGCTTTTTGTTTTTAGCAGTAATGTAATACATGATACTTTTAACAAAATGAAGAGCACCCTGAGAATGCTTTTATAAGAGCTTTGGGACAGGGACAATCTTTGTGTTCTATGTCCGTACAATGCCTAGCACAATGGGTTCATGATTGGCACTTCTAATAACAACTAATAAAGAGCTTCCTAAGAATAAGTAAATTATTGTAACCAGTAAAAAAAAACTGCATAGGAGATTATACAGCAGTTGTAATTTTACATAAGGCATTTTCAGAAAAATTACAGGGAATGTTTGCGCTAACAGGCAATGCACCTGAAACTGCTAGTGAAAATACAAGTGACCTGCCAAGAAAGTAGTGGGAGCAGCCGTCCAAGTAGCAAAGAAAAACTCCCACAGAGCAAAGAGAAGCCCATAAAAATGTCTTATGAGGACAGATATCACCAGTCAAGATGTGTGGCAAGGGAGACAGGCCAGATGAGGGGGCCTGTCTGCACTACAGAGACTATATCAGTTTAACCCCATAGTGCAGATGCAACCTAAATCAACAGAAGGGTTTTCTGCCATTGTGAGGCACTACCTCCATGAACAATGTTGACTACATCAACAGAAGCATTCTACTTTAGCCTGCCTGTTCTGTGTAGAACACAATCCCACAGCAGCTGGCTTACCAACTTTGCTCTTTTCATTCCAAGATCTCAAAGCACATGTACAGATATTCCTTAATTAAGCTGCATGACCTACCTGAAAGCAAACAAAGAACCAGAGTGGGTGACGGATTTGCCCAAGGTCACAACTGAGTTAGGATTAGAACCCAGAGGTCCTGACTCCTTCCAGTCCTCAGGGTCTCCGAACTTTATGAGATGAGGGCCATACTAGATTTTTGAAGGGGCTTCATAGGCCGAAGCGACTGTGAAAAAAATTAAATATATGCAAGATATATTCAAATCATAAAAAACAATACTACTCTACTGTGTCAGTGTTGCATTAAATTCTAAATCAGGTATAAAAGTAGCTGTATAATCAATGCAGGTGCTGTGAAATCACACAAAATATTTGTCAATACATTAAAAATCATTTCACATTTTTAAATTTTATTTCCAGCTTCTTTACTCCATTTATTAGAGATGTAATTAAGCATCTGGCTTGTATTTCTACTCTAAGCAAACCACCTGCAGCAGCGACTATCCCCTAAGTTGGCTCCCCTTTTTTGGGGACACTGGCTCCCGGGGGCACTCACCCCTCCGCACAGCTCAGCTGAGCTGCTCCCACCTTCGAGCTGCTGCCGGCGGCCCCTCCCCCTGCCTGCTCAGCTGCAGCAGCCTTTGCCTGCTCGCTTCTCCCCTATTGGTTGGGGGGCCAGACAAATCGAAGCCGTGGGCCAGATCCTTGGGCCATAGTTTGGAGACCCTTCTCTAAACATTTGAACTCTGTCTCTATTTTTAAACAACAACGGTTTCATTCTCCTCTGTCTTGCACTTTCATTCACACTGATGTTAGGTGCATGTAAAACTTGTATCACACACACAGTTTGCACAGGTGCAAGTGACTACCCAAAGCACAACACAATAATGAATAAGGCCCCGGCCCGGCTTGTCTGTTTGGGGAAGAATATTTGTCATAAACACCACGAAGCAGCTTCCTTCTATTACATTGTTTCATATTTGGATATTTTTCATCATACAAAGTTAAAATGATTTCTGTACTTGCAGCAAATTTTTAAAAATAACATCACATCTCCCAGGGAGCCAGTGCTGTCACTGATTACATTTTGATATTGGATCCACTTAATTAGATTCTTGTGCCTATACAGAACCCCATAGGCACCAATGTGATTTCATGCAGGCATATGGCTCCACTAGTGCAGTTGCTGTTGTAAGATGGGGAATGCACAGTTTGGGTTATTTTAAAATAATTCTTGATACTAGAAAGAAACAACTGCCAGACCTAAAATAAACTTTTTAGTGGCCTAAAACAGTTTGACACTGTGTGACGTGTTCTGTAATTACATATTCTGTCTTTATAGTATGCTGTGACAGTTCTCACTTGGTTGTCAGTCACCGTTGCGTAGTGGTCAGGGCTAAGGCCTGTGACCTGCAGTGGGGATGTTGGTAGGAGTGCCTGGGCCTTCCAATCCAGGGCCCTCTGAGGGCTATCAGTGCTCTGATAGCTGAGGCTGCTTAAGGCTGCAGTCCCTGGATTAATTCCTATCATCCCCCTCGCCCGCCCCCGCAATTGTCCCAAAGTCACTGTCTGGATTAAGGTGGTGTGAAGGGTGCCTGCCCACCACAAGGCACCCTCTGCTGGCAGCATCGCGGCTCTCTTCCTGCCATGGGTGCCAACTGTCTCCTCCCCGGGTATGGCCCACCCTCCTCAGCTCAGGCCTAGGGCTTTCCCCTGCTGGGGTAGTCCAAACAAAAACTAAAGGGGATTACCAAAGTCCAGAGTTCATCTGAGGAAGAAAGGGGAATGCTTCTCTCTCTGGCATGTCCTCCTTTCCATCAGGGAGGAACCTTTGGGCAGTTGTTTTAGCGCGAGAGTCTGGTTGGTTCTCCTTTGCTGGTTGCAGGTATGCTCTCTTCCCTAGGTAGCCACCAAATTAGCTGTTTCCCTGCCTTTGATCTTCTCTTCCCATTGGCGCATTTGGGTAGGCCAACATTGGACTGGCTAGGTCCAGAGAAGTTCCTTAACCCCTTGTTGCTCAGTGTGGGGTTTGTACATCCATCAGCTACCCTCCCCCTCAAGACGGAGACAGGGGATTGCTTTCCCTCTTCCCTGGAGAAAAAGCCAGCATTCTGGTGGGCTCTGCTGGCCCGGTGCGGAATTTGGAACATATAGGGCTGGAGAGACAGGTACCAGTACATAAGCCATGGGGTCGTGTCCTTTATGGCATTTAACCATCTTAACTGCTGGTTATGATTAGATCCGTGAGATGGGCTGCTATTGTCGAAAACCTCGGTACAAACTGGGGGTAGTATCCATCAAGTCCCAGAAAGCTTCTGACCTGTTTATTTGTGTCTGGGCATAGGGGCTACTTTAATGGCTTGGACGTTATCTGTGAGGGGCCGGACCTGTCCTTTCTCCCAAAGTATATCCCAGATAAGGTGTCAAGAATCGGGGTGGTAGCCGTGTTAGTCTGGAATAGCAGAGTTAACAAAGTCCTGTGGCACCTTAAAGACTAACTATATATAGTTAGTCTTTAAGGTGCCACAGGACTTTGTTAACCCAGATAAGGTGGTTTCTTCTTTCCCAATCTTATACTTTGCAGAGTTAGTCCAGCCTGCTGCAGGAACCGAAGCATGGCAGCAACTTGTGCCAGATGTTCTTCCCATGTTCGTCTGTAGATGGCCACATCATCTAAATAGGCTGCTGGATATGAGTTATGTGTCTGCAAAACCTGGTCCATGAGGCACTGGGATGTTGTGGATGCCCTGTGGAGGCCAAAGGGCATAGTTCAATATTGATGGAGGCCGAATGGAGTGGCAAAAGTGTTTTTTTCCTGGGAGGTTGGTGTGACTAGGGTTTGGCAATACCCCTATGTTAAGCCTAACTTTGTGGTATACTGGGCCTTGCCCAGCCAGGCTAGTAGTTCATCTCTTCAGGGCATGGGATAGGCATCACATTCAGAGATCACATTGCTCTTCCTGAAGTCTGCAAAACCAGAGAGTACCATCAGGCTTTGGGACTAATATGGGGCTTCACCACTCGCTTTGGGATTCTTCAATGATCCCTAGCTCCAACATGGTCTGGATTTCTTGCTTCATGGCCTCGCATTTTCGAGGGAAGTGACCATAGGTTCTCCCAGACCAGCTGTCTGAGTTCTGTCTGGATGTGGGTGACAGCACAGGGTCAGACCCTGTAGAGTACCACTCCCTCCGAAATCTCTGGCGGAAGGTCCCCTCCTTGATGTTGAAATAGTCCAAGATGGCTGTTCTCACCTAGGCGTAGTCTTGGGCAGACTCAGCTTCCAGTCCTAGACATACAGCCTGTGCCGACCCCATCATGTATGAGGCCAACAGGGGGCCATTGGAAGGCCATCACCTCCCACTCAAACATTGTAGGGCCCATCTTCATGAGCGTCATTGGTACAGAGCTGCCTGCTGCTGGTTCTCCATCATCCATTTCAGTCAACGTTCTAGATCCATCATGGCCAAACTACCAGTCCTCCCTTCTCTTAGGGGTGGGATCGATGCCCACAATCTCTACCAATTTATGACCGCCTGACTTGGGGGTCAGTAGGTCGATTGGGTAGTGTCACCTAGTGGTCAGGATTCAGGCCCATGACCTGCAGCGGGGTTGTTGGTAGGAGAGCCTGGGCCCTCCCCCACTCCACTGGGCTGTGACCCAGGGCTCTTTGATGGCTATCAGTGATCTGGCATCCAAGGCTGCTTAAGACTGCCCTCCCTGGGCTACTTCCTATCTCCCCCTCTTCCCTGCGACTGTCCCAAAGTCACTGTCTGGGTTAAGGTGGTGTGAAGAGTGCCGGCTCACCCCAAGGCGCCCTCTGGTGGCAGCATGCAGCATGGTAGCTTTCCTTCTTGGGTGATAACTGCCTCCTCCTGTGGTATGGCCTATCCTCCTGGACCATATCAGTCCAAGGGCTTTCCCTTGCTGGGGTAGTCCAAACAAAAACTAAAGGGGATTATGAAAGTCCAGAGTTCATATGAGGTGGAGAGGGGAATGCTTCCCTCTCCGGCTGTCTCTGTGACACGTCCTTCCTTCCCTTAGGGAGGGACCTTTGGGCAGCTGTCTTAAGAAGAGAGTCTGCCTTCCCTCTGCTTTTTTTGTTAGAGCTGTGAATTGCAGCTCTGCTCTCTTCCCAGGGCTGTCACCAAATGAGCTGTTCCCCTGTCTTTTAACTCCTCCTCCTGTTGGAGCATTTGCAACAGGAGTGGTAAGGTGGGGCCAGAGCAGTTCCCTTATTGCCCCATCTGGTATGTGAACACCCCATCACATATGCACATTGTAAAGGGTGAAGCAATAGAAAGCGACACTCATGTATTTTAATACCCTGAACACATAACTGAGATACATTGGTACCATGTACATATGCAGCTATAAATGTCTCACATTTCAGAATTCAGAGGTAGTCCTTGTGAAATTAGGAACTGTTATTTGTTCTGTGGAAAAAATAGTTCTTCGCTTTAATTTTTCATGCAGTCACTAATTTGGATTTATTTATTTCAGTATAGTTTCTTTGAAAGTTTGCAGGATTCTGGTGTATCTAATAATCTGAAGGATCTTTGACCATACTGGCCTCATTAAAATGAAGTGTGTGAACTGGCATTGCCTACGTGAGTAAAACTCCCATTCATTATTTGCTTATAGGCACTGTATACAGGATAAGGCCTTTAGACAGCAAAGTGTTTTTGAGTGGCTGCTGCTTGCTACTAAATTATTTTTCACAATGCCTGTTACTTATAGGAAATAACCGTAAAACTCCCTGCATCCTAACCTTTGTGAACCTAGTCTGAAAGACATAATTAAATAATGCAAACTATTCATTGGAATAAACCTGTTATTATATGTATTTACTTCCTGGTGATATTTACTCAAAATACAAGGAGGTTTTTCTAAAGCAGTCAATATTTAGGGTCTCAGATGCAGCCATAATTAGGCAGTTTTTAAAAACCAACATTGACAGGCCTCCAGCTGAAGTTAATGGGATTTCTATATTTGAAGCAGTTCTAAACTGGGGGTTGAGCCTACATTTATTACTGGGAGGCAGGTAAAGGGGCTTCACTCTAAGAAACAAAAACAACCTTTCACAAGCTTGTCCTTTTCTGTGATGGGGCTTAATTCATGTACTACGTGAGTTCTCTTTAACCTAGAAGATAAAGGTGTTACAAGATCCAGCATCTGGAAGTTGAAGTCAAAGTTCAAACTGGAAATAAAATACACATTTTTAACCGTGTGGATACTTAACCATTCAAATACTTACTACGGAGAGTGGTAAATTCTCTTCCACTTGGAGTCTTTAACTCTGGCCTGCATGTTTTTCTAAAAGATATGCTCTACTTCAGCTAAACATTGCTGGGCAGAAGCTGCAAGACTTTGAAATCCTATATCATGCTCTTTATGGTCCCTTCTGGCTTTAAAATCTATTAATCTGTCAATTAGTGCCCATAGAGCATGCTAAGATCCTTAGATGGAAGTCTCTACAGAAATGCAGAATATCAGTGGAAGTAGCAGTTGTCCTAGCACTAAATCATTTCATTTGCACAATGGTTGTCTACATGCCTGTTATGTAAATAAAAGGGTGATAAAGGAAGAAGGAGTGAAAATACAACAGAAAATGTTTCTCCCCTAATTGTAATGGTAGTCAGTGTGCTGCGCTGGATGGGTCTTGGGGCAGAGAGTCGCAAACCAAGCCAATTTAGGGTATTTCTTCACTACTAATGTTAAAGCGCTGCAGCGCTTTAACATGGCTGTGTAGCTGCGGCACCAGCACTGTAAAAAACCCCACCCTCATGAGAGGAGTAGTTACCAGTGCTGGGAGGACAGCTATCCACGCTGGTGTACCGCCTACACTGCCGCTTTCCAGTGCTGAAACTTGCATCACTCAGGGGGGTGTTTTTTCACACCCCTGAGTAAGGAAAGTTTCAGCGCTGTTACGTGGCAGTGTAGACAAGACCTTAGTCATTGTCATTGAGCTTCTTCTTTATGAAGCAGCTGGCAGAGGGGAGCAGGGCCAACATGGCCACTTGCACCTCCTCTATGCCAGGGACCTGTTTGGAAGAAAGGGCCGTTAGAGCAGTCTCAGGAACTGCTTTAACTTGTATGACTGCTAACAGCCCCTATGGCTTGTTACAGCAGTTGGGAAGAGCCAGGGCCTAGGAATACAATAATCCTTGCATTGGAGAGCCCTGCAGGGGGTCTGATGGAGGACTAGTGTCTGCACAGACCGTATCTCTGTCAAGGACTCCTCCTACTTTCAGAGAATTCAGATTGCTCTATGGCCAGGGCCAGTGGGTCAGTGTCAGTGATGAATGCAGCTTTCTGAGCTGTAAGCCCTGTTTGAGCACAGGATACCCTGTACAGCTGTAAGCAAGGCACATATTCTCTCCGCTTGGCTCTCCCGCACCCGGAAAGTGGGGATAATATTTACCGGCCTTGCATTCATCAGTGCTTTGAAAATGTAACAACGGTTCATTAAAGTACATACTGTGGGCTACAGCAACAGAAAACCAATGCCCCATGGCATTACTCCTCACCACTGCCTTCTCTCCTACTGCCCCTCTCCGGCTCCACAGTGCAGACGGGCTGCAGGGACAGTTTCTCTTTTGCTTAGAGAGCTAAGCTGGGAGCTATTTCACAGTTCACAAATCAGCCTCTTAAGTCAAACTGAAAAGCAGCCCTGTCACCTCCCTACAAACATAGGGCAGGCATGGAAACCCAGAGCTCCCTTTTGAAGCCTGTCTGCCTGAACAGTGCTGCCAGGTGGACATCAAAGAAGAACGGCCAATCCCCCCCTCAGCCTAGCCAATGCACTTTGCCAGCAGCTGGTCTGCTTTGAGGTTTTACTTTCATTAGATTTACCTGCGGCCTCGTGCCTCCCCCTGCACTTGAGGTATGTACAGAGGGACCCATAAAACATTGCCCTGGAGTGTTTTAATGGTATATTTTTAGCGGCTGTCCCAGATTATTGCCCTTTGTCCCAGATTTCAGTGTTTAGAACATGAGAAGCCACTATGAGAATGCCCAGTAGGGCCTCATGATGAAGAGGGCAGGGGGAAAGAGAGAGAATGAGAATGAATGTGGGCTCAAAAGACGTTGTGCAAAATATTCTATTTTAACAGCACATAATAAACAGTTAGGGCCAAGTTCTGGCTTGCAGTATAAATGGTTTGAGGCAGACACATAAATAGCTTTCAAATGCAATGTGATTTTGCTATCATACACAGATGATACCAGGCCAGTCTTATTCAGATCATGCCTTCTTAGGCAGTTTTGCCATTGATTTGGATGGGAGCAGGATTAGGCACATGAGTAGTTTATGCAGCGATGGGTATTGCTGAAAGCCAAAGACATACACAAACAAATGTTCAGGTCCCACTGCCAAGCTGTGTCCCAGAATGCCCTCTGTGGTTCCTGGCCTGGAAGGCCTGTTGAATGGTCTCTTCACAGGAATTGGAGGAGCCAGAAATAAGAAATAATATATCCATCCCCAGGCTTTATCTGTTTGTACATTTCCTGGTAGACACCAGCCCAGAATGTGGAGGTCTTTGGGAATGAAATGAAAGCAGAACTTCTCCATGGATTTCTGTTTATCTACATTTTGTAATTAACGTTTTAGCCAGGAATTGCTCAGCGATCAAAAGGTTTCAGTGCTAGAGAGCTGCCTCTGACCTCTTCTGCTTTCCTAGGCCTGGCTCAAATCCTACTATCAGTGCAGAACTTCCTCCTGCTACATGCCACCAGCCAGGCAGCTGCAAACAGAATTCTAGCTGGGTGAGGTTCACCTACTCAGCTCTTCCCATCACTTCAGCTCCCTCACCTACCTAGTCCTTTGGCTCCCCCCCCTTATCTTAATTCCCCATTCCCACACCCACTCCACTTCTCTCTTGCTCCCATGCCACTGATCCTGTTCTTCATCTGCCAGCAATCACCATTTACTTTTGGGGAAGTGCGGGGGGGGGGGATTCTGTGGGGACCTGCAGACCCTGCATATGCCCTGGGCAGGGGCCCAGGCAGAGGGAACACAGGCTGGGGGCTGCTCTCAGGCCCCCCAACCCTGGACAGAGGGAGAGTCCATGGCTCCCCGGACTGCTCTTACCTGTCTTCTGGCCTGGTAGGGTACTCGAGGGCAAAAGGAGGGAGGGTCGTGGCCCCCCTTTTCCAGCACCCCGGCCCTGAGAGAACAGCTCCTGGGGGAGATACAAATCAAGAACTGCTGGGAGGAAGAAAAATAGAAGATTGATTAAAAAGAATAAATACCAGTGCACCTTTCATAACAAGAATTCAACACTTTCCCTCCTTTAATTTTGTGTATAATCAAAATTTTAAAAATAAAGAGACTGCTAATATTAATAGATTAAATGCATCTGCAGTCTATAATAGTGGAGGAAATGAAAGATGCAAAGTAACATTATGGTGTTAACAGAGATTTTAATAATGATTCTGCCTGCAGTTGCTGCTGTTATTACATAGAATGTACTTCATTAATGAAGGAATGGAGGAACCACCATTTTTATGGCAATTGAATTAAGAGGAAAATTTAATTGGACGTTATTTCTTATGAGTTTGAAATACTTGCAAGTAGCAAGAGTGCAAGCTGCCCATGTCCCAGAGCTGAGACTAACCTCCAGGGTGGGGTACACCAGGGAAGTAAAGGGCAGGGTAGCTAACACTAGGTTTGGGTAGGATGAGGGAGAGTTGAGGGCTATGAAGACAGTAGGTCAGAGGGAGGCCAGATGAACGCAGGTGCCAGGGGGAAGGAATTGCCTCACGTAGTTTATTAGCAATCCCACCAGCCATTTAAGGAGTGGTGCTTACAGGCTTTGAAAGCAGCCTCATCCCATCCTCTTGCACAAAAAGGCCCAGCTCATCTCCTATGAGGGCTCTGGGAAATTTGCAAGTGTGCACTTGCAGAGTTGCTAGCACATCATCAGTTAGGGAGGGCAGTTTAGCCCCTACTACCTCAGGCATAGAGTTTGTCTTCCCACACATGAACATGAACTCCCCAATGGCTATTGTCCTCCAACCTCCCCTCAGAGGGGGAGGGAAGTCACAGAATGGAAGAAGACAATGAGTACAATTATGCTGAGTGGGTCGGTGTTATGGGTTCCTGGGTGGTGATGTGGAGCAGTCATTCTCTCCAATGTCACCGCCACTTCACCTAATTCTCCCAGAGCACCCAGGAAGAAGCTTCCACGGGCAGGGAGGAGACTATGCCATTGATCGGAGAGAGCATCTAGCCTCATTTCAGATCCAAGTCCCCTTTGCTCATTGTACTGGAGAAGTGTGGTTCAGTAGCTGTAAGTCAGAGCCTAGGAGGAGGTGAGTATTAAAAGGGGGAGGGAGATCAGACCATTTTTAGAGCTCCTTAAAAAAGAAGAACCCCTGACCCTAATGCAGAAATTCTGGAATGAAATTGCACTTTAGTATTTAAATTACAACACAAAACAATAAAGAGAAGAGATCATTAAACATTATTATATGAGAGCTCTGAGCATCACCAGGACAATTTAGAATATGTAATTAAGAGTACAATACAATTTATTTTTATATCACGTTCTTCGTACAAACCAGAAAATCCTATTACTTACCCAGAAATGCAGCGCAAACTGCAAACAGTAATTTAAGAGATGAAGACAAAGTGGCTATTGAAAAACGTACATCTCGCACTCCCTTAGATCTGGCAGCAATCATGGTTTAATATTTTAAGTACTGTGATAAGTTATAGTGCTGAAGAAAAGTGTATTAATTACCATGGGAAATCTAAAAAAATATATCTAATTATAAAGAAAGAATAAAAATCAGTCTTATTGACTGGGAAACAAATAAAACCATGTAAAGGGAAATGAAGGATGCAAAATATTAAAACATGATTATTAGTCATTTTGATCTGCATTCTCTAGAATCTACAGCTCTCTTTGATCCTTTGGAATCTTGATTTAAACCTGATTATGGGGCTTTCAGTGGTCAGTGATCTTCAGGTGATAAAGACAAGGCATCAAATGCACATGTGTTGGAAGCAGGTGCTAATTGGTTGCAGTCCAAGGAACTGTGTCTGGTTTGAATTGGGTCCAACGTGTCCATGCTGAGATCCACTGGCAGCTTTTGAAGCAGTTGGACCCGAGGGCATTGATGCATTTGTGGACTCTGGCAGGTGCAACAGAGCTGCTATCTTGATTGGCTCCATTCCTTGCTCCAAGAGGTCCCAGAAGGCAATCAATGTTCAGTAACCGCTCATCTGCGCCACAGATACTTTTGTATACCACGGTGTACTCAAAGGCTGCTAAGGAAAGTCATGAGATAGTTTGGGATGCAGAACTATGGGCCAGTGGAGGTCTCCATTCATTTCAAGGGCGTTGCATCTACTAAGCCCAACCTATTTACATATAACAATAGAGTACTATTCATTCATGAGTCCAACAAATTTGCCAAGTATACAAAATCTCCCATCCAAGCCATTGGGAACCTTCCCATCAGGACTGAGGGACGGGGCCATATTTTGGCTAGAAGATGAATAATGGAAATCTTTAGGTTTAGCCTCAGAATTATACTTTTTAATAATTTAGTCTCATGCTGAAAGGCAGGACAAGGTCAAAGCATCACGTCAGTTCTACTTTGATGGCTTCATTGGGACTCACGAGGAGCATTAGCCTCGTGCTGCACCTGCCAGTGGGTTGAGTTTCACACAGCATGCACTGCTGGAAGGTAAATATATTCCTCTGCAAATAGGGAGATGATTTGACGAATGTAATAATCTTTTATTCCAAACACTAATGTTTTAGTGTCGTTATCTTCCAACTGTGAGTGCATGAGCTGCTCTAAAGAAACTAATCAATAACACAGTACAGTGAACTGAAAGTTGCTAACTGCATTCTTTTTTCAGCCCCAACCCCCCCCCCCATACACTCCAGTGATAGGAGGCTGTCATTAGTAGGCCCGTTTATGACATTCCTTGCAAAGTACACAGATTGTCTCACAAAGGGTGTTGCACAGACAGTGTGTTAGACCTCTACACAGGAGTTGCCAAGGCAACACCTAACAAAAAATCTTTAAGACATTGAGGGAAAGGTTATGTCGGCCTTCTCAGGGCTGGGCCAAGCACAAGTTTTATTATTTGTCTGGCAGTGCCTAAAGGTACCACACACAAGAATCCCCCTCCCGCCTCACTGTATTACGTACTGTACAAACAAAGTGATTCATAGACTTTCAAGACCAGATGGGACCATTATGATCATCTCGTCTGAGCTCCTGCATGACACAGACTATTGATCATCATCTAATAATTCTTGCCTCAAGGTCAATAACTTAGTTATTAGTTTACAATCCAACGAGACAAGAAAGACAACGCAGGAGGGGGAAAACAGAAGTACTGAGAGATTAAGTGACTTGCCCACGGTCACACGGCAGGGTGACAAGGCAAAGAACAGACCCACTCCTGAGTCCCAGGCCGGAGCCCTGTCCCAGGGACCACACAGCCTCTTTTTTACAGCTCCACAAAAAGGACCAGCACAGTTATAGGCCGTGTAGTCATCTGCATGAAGACTAGTGCAGCTGTCAGTAGAGAGAAACCCATTGTATCCCTGGCGTTCTGGCAGACGTTGGGCCTACTTAAGGAGAAGTGCACTTCTGCACTGTCCCCAGTGCAGGGCTGTGCCTTAGGGGGTCTATTACAGCTCACATCAATTTTAGTTGTTGTCCCCATGGTGCTGGATCATAGTGCAGTAGCTTGTTTTGAGACAGTCTCACATCATCCAATGAGATACTGGAGGTGTTATCAACCTAAAGAAAGTATATGCTAAAATATTTGATTCATCTGCAGAAGTTTATGACATTAAAAAAAAAGACACTAGAGGGATGTGAATGGCAACTTTTACAGTTTTGTGTATGTATAAAAACGCTTTGCCCATTGTTTCCAAAATTCCATCTCCCATCTGGTATGATCATGCTCATCTTTGTAATCCGTGTGTGCTGGCGTGCATAGAGTTATTACTATGAAAATGTGCATTCCTCTTAATAGGTATAGTTTAAAATGATTGTTAGCAGAGTATAAGGCCCTATTCATTGAAAGTGACATATGGCAAGGGTGCATAATGATTCATTTTGGCTGCTAATTTGTGATCCTATTCATGGGGGGAAAAAACCCACTTCTTTGCAGTCAGGCTTCATTCTTTCTGCAGTGTGTTTTTTTAAGCCAGGCCGTTCTACAAGTACTCCATAGAAGAGATTTCCTGCTCTCATGGGTGTGTATTCAAAGCTCTTTTCAAATTTACAAGGGCAGGTCACAGTAACAAAAGCTGGAATTATTCAATGAAAGGTTGGCCACATAGTGGCTCTCTCTTAAGCGACTGTAGTGTTTGTGTAAGGTGGCAGACTGACTGACAGCCCCAGAAACTGAAGCACCACCATGGACAGGTACACCCAGGGCAAAGGAAAGACAAGTTTCCCTAATGCCACAAAAGTAGCATGCCAGAGTTGGTGGCTGACACTTCCACTGTGATGAGAGTGGTTTTGATGAGGTGGAATCCACATAGACAGACTACAGATTCCTTTAACCCAGCAAAAACTTTGTGGAAACGATCCTGGGATTTTACCTATCACAAGTGGTCAGGACCCTAGTTTTAACTCACCTCAGAAAGAGAACACCTCCAACAGCACAGCACCTCTTTTCATTATATTTGGGCATTGGATTGGAACGGAGTCATGTCTTCACTAGGTAAAAGGAAGTATCATGTTAGCTGACACAAGGTAAAGTCCTACTGAAGACACTTAGGCTGTAGTTTTATCATGAGTTAGGTGAACTCTAGGCTCCCCTAGTTTTGACCTAGACTTCCTAACACGTGCGAAAGCTTCACTAGTATTTTACCTCATGTTAGCAAACATGTGAAGATGAGTCCTCCGAGATAGAGTGCCGCCCAGTGAATCAGCCATGTTGCTTCAGACAAACCCTTAGGATTTCAATAGAGAGCTCCCAATCAAACACTGACAAGTGCCAACCTAATAGAGCTTGACAGGGAAGACAGCACAGCTCAAGGTGGTAGTTCCATAGCCATTCATTCAGTATTCAAGTCTAATATTAGAATCAAGAAAGCCGAGAGAACTCAGCCAGGATCAGGATCTCCCCCATTACTAAAATTCAGTGTACAAGGATCCCAGAGTGTAACTTTCCATCTTGTTTTAATACTGCAGTTACAGTATTTACACATAGCTTGTTACCTTATGATTGCTTTAGTCAAACAAGTTATTGGGCTCAATACAGGACTGAGCGGATGAAATTTTATGGCCCGTGTTATACAGGAGGTCAGACAAGATTATCACAATGGTCACTTCTGGCCTTGGAATCTATGAATCATGCACTCCCGTGAAGGCCCATTTACATGGCTAGAGTAGCATACAGGAGCCTTAACCCTAGTCTGCACTGGGAAAGGAGGGGAATTGATCTGAGATATGCAACTTCAGCTACGAGAATAGCGTAACTGAAGTCGACATGCCTGGATCAACTTACCACGTCATCTTCACAGCGCTGACTCAACTGGTGCCACTCTCCCATCAACTCTGCCTGCACGTCTCGCAGCAGTGGAGTACAGGAGTCAATGGGAGAGCGCTTGGGGATCAATTTATTGTGTCTAGTCTACACTTCTGATTTATAGACTCTCCATCTTCTGATTAATCTGGGGCCAACTACATAGGTCTTATTGTCTGCAGCTCATGATAATCACATAAATGATAAATGATAACTAATTGATGTGATTATGTCTCATAAAACTTCCGGCCGGCAGCCCCCCCCGCCGGCGCACTCAGCCCCCGGCTGCAGCTCCGGACAGCTCCGCTCCGCCGTCGGCGTCAGCCCGCCGCCCGCTGCCTCCTCTTCTCTCTATTCCTCCTTCTTCCCTCCTTCTCTCCATCCCTCCCTTCTCTCCATCCCCCTTCTCCATCCCTCCCTTCTCTCCATCTCCCTTCTCCATCCCTCCTTTCCTCCCTGCTCTCTCCCTTCATCCGCTGCCTCCTCTCACTCCCTCCATCCCTTCTCTCTATCCCCCTCTCCATCCCTCCCTTCTCTGTATCCCTCCATCCCTCTCTTCCTTCTCTCTATCTCCCTTCTCCATCCCTTCCTTCCTCCCTTCTCTCTCTCCCTCCATCCACTGCCTCCTCTTCCATCTCCCTTCTCTCCATCCCTCCTTCTCACTGTCCCTTGCCTCCTCCATCCCCCCTGCTCCCTACCCCATCTCTTCTCTCATCCATCCATCCTCTTCCTTCTCACCTTCGTGCCTTCTCTCCCTCCATCCTCTTCATCACACATCCCCCCTTCTCTCTCTCCCTCCATCCTCTTCATCCCCCATCTCTGTTCTGCTTATTCCTCCATCCATCCCCCCCGTCCCCCCTCTGCCTCCCTCCCAGCGCTGGGGGGCCCAGGTGGGGCCATGGCGCTGGTCACCTCGCCCACCGAGCTGGAGTGCCTGGCCAAGCCGCTGTTCTGCCGCAAGGGGGCGCTGCGCCAGAAGGTGATCCACGTGGTCAAGAGCCACAAAGTCACCGCGCGCTTGTTCAAGCAGCCCACGTTCTACAGCCACTGCACCGACCTCATCTGGTGAGACCTCCCTAGAGCCCCTCAGCCCTCCCCCAGAGCCCCCCGACCCCCCCCAGCGCCCCTCAGCCCACGTTCTGCAGCCACTGCACTGACTTCATCTGGTGAGACCCCCAGGGCCCTAGAGCCCCCCTAGATCACCCAGAGCCCCCCTAGAGCCCCCCAACCACCCTCCAGTGCCCCTCAGCCCATGTTCTGCAGCCACTGCACCGACTTCATCTGGTGAGACCCCCTGGGCCCTACAGCCCCCCCCAGAGCTCCCCTAGAGCCCCCCGACCCCCCCCAGCACCCCTCAGCCCACGTTCTGCAGCCACTGCACTGACTTCATCTGGTGAGACCCCCCAACCCCATCCCGTTTTTTGCCATCCCAATGTCCCGTTTTTGTCTCAAGGAAATATGGTCAGTCTAGTTCTAGGGCCCCATCACAATCCCCAAGGGGTTGAGTTTTCAAAAATGTGAAGCACAAGTCCCAGTGCAAGTCAATGGAATTTACTCTCCTAAATTCCCAACCAATGTCACTTTCCTCTCCCTGATTGGACAGTGATTGTATTTTGAAAACATATTCATAGTTTTGTTCTTAAGCCTAATAATTAGATAGAAATTTAAATATTTTTGAACCAAGTTTAGTTGGAGTACTCTGATGTTTAAACTTAAGAGTGTGCTTAAATACTTTGCTGGATTAGGGTTAGAGTGCCCAGAACCTCACAGGATCAAGCGTCTTTGGCTGTTCATATTTGCCTTTCAAAATTTAAAAAATCCCATAAACAAACCTGGAAAGCTAAATGCAGAGTTACTGAAGATGATCGTGGCAGTTTTTGAATGAGAAAAGCTTTCAGAAGAAATGTCAAGAGTCTGTAGGTGGTAAGCTTATGTTTCAAGGAGAAACAAGAAGAAAGGAGGAACAATAAATCAGAGATGAAGCTCACTCAGATGTTGTCTTTGAGGTTTCACCTCTTGAAGGCCATGTCCCCCAGCATGCTGAGGGCCACTCCCCTTTGATCAAGCCTATTAATTTCTGTCAAGCAGTGAAAGTGGCAGCGTGTGCTCTGCCATGCAGATCCAAGGGCCATGCAGTCATTGCTCTGTTTGACATGTGCTGTGCATTTATGGGGTTAACATCAAACATAGGCTGATTGATAGTTTTTAATTATAATAAAAAGGATTATAATCTAATACATTTGAATAATATATTTTCTTTGGAGGCTAGGGTTAATGCACTGGCAGCCATTCCTTTCTGAATCGGGGGACCCAGGATGAAGTCTAATTTAGGCCATTTGCACTCTTTAGTCTCTAGAGATGCTTCTTCCGATCAGAAACTACCATGCAGCATGGTGCAACTGGTTGCTTGCTTTCTGGATACAGGCACTGCTGGTATTGCAAGTCATGAGGTACACAGAAGGAAACACATGGGAAAGCTTGCAGTGTCAGCCTGTACTGCTGTCATCTTCTCAGGGTGCAGACAAACCTACCTAAGAATTATTAAACTCTTTTAATTTAGTTAGTTATGAGACTCAGAGCCTTATATCCAATGGAATTCTAGACACACTGCCAGAGGTGAGGGGTCAGTTTGTGAGGAACCAGAATTTGGTTAATTTTAATAGAAACTGAGCACACCAAGGAGAAATTAATCCAACTATTGGATCTCCCACCGAGGTAGACAAGTATTATTCAGAGGAATGTGTAAATAAACCAGACCAGACAGTTATCAATAGGGGATTTTTGAGCATTCTGGTCCCAACAAATGATCTTCATCTTTTCCCCCCCAATCTATTTTCTGCAAAAGGTTATCCTGGAAGAGAAGTTCTGCATCCCAGAAGACCTAATTAACATTATAAAACTAATGGAGACTAAGTATAAAGAATTTTTTTAAAGTTCTTTGATTGTAATGCTACTTTATAACCCTCCACTGCCAGCTCTATGTTTGCATTCAGTGCCTGAGACATCCCAGAAGGACTCTGGCTGAGGTCCAGTTATTTTAGAGCAAGCGTAACTATTTCACTGTTACCTTGGATGTCCCTGGTCTATATCCATTGTGACATATCGCCTTCTCACCCCTCTTCAGGAACAGGCAGGAAACTCTTCTCTGGCTCCAAACAGTGCTCTTTATCTCACAGTGCAAGGCCCCACCACCAATATACACAGCTTTATAGTTCAGCTCTTCACACAGCTCTACAGCTTACAGCTCTTTCTCTCACTCCACACTACCATACCACCACCACACTGGGCTTCCTTCCTGGCAGGCTTATATCCCCCTGAGGAGGCTGCCAGGTGCAACCCATCCAGGCTGATTGCCCTGCAGCCCAGGTGGCTAATTAGCCTTCTCTGCAAGGGGAGGTTTGCAGGCTTCTGCTCCCTCTTAAAGGGCCCGCAGGGCTGGCTCAGGCACTCCTGGCCAGCACCCTGCCACACCATCTATTCTCTTATCCTCAGACTGTAAGCTCTTTGGGGGTACGGATGGTCTTTTCTTTGTATATATGTACAGTGCCTAGAACAATGGGTCTCTGATTGATTGATGATTTTCAGGCATTACCACAATATAAATAATAATTGTTTTGCCATCCACTACTACCAAGGAGGAATGACAATGACTGGAACCCCAACAGGGTGGCGGACATCCGGCCATTCCTCCTTATCTCAAGAAACATTCACTGGTATTCACCCTAATTAAGAGAAGATTTTCAGACTGCAGGCAGATCACACAGGGCTAAGCAAGACCACTCCATGGAGACTTGCTCACAAGTCCCAAGCCTATAAGGAAGCAATCATTATAGATGGCCCTGTTGCAGCTAAACAGTTTGAACAATTTCTGCAGGAAATCAGAAGCTGGGCGGACACAGGTGTAAATGGAAAAGGGGCCTATTGTTAGTGTCCTTCTGTGTGTTATTCTTGAACTTCCTAGTTTCAGACACATCTCGTGCAGGTTGAATGGCCTACTCGGTGTGATCCTTTGCCCCATCGCATTCTGGCAAGGAGTTCTTCATGAATCATGACCAGCCTTGAAGTTTGAAATTCACTCCCCCTTCTCCTCGTCCTTCAGGCATGCTACAAAACACATCTCCTCTCCCTGGTGTATGTGGAAGGAGAGCGAGTTTGTTTTTCTCCTTCTTGGTTTCGTGGAAGCTTCTGGGTTTACTTTTGTTTGTACTAGTAGGATTGCATTTTACTAAGGCCTCTCCTCAATAACTACCAACGCTTCTTTGGCTTCTTTTATTAAATGGTATCTATGCCCCTGGTGTGCTCTCCTCAGAAGTACAGAAATGCAGAGGATTCAAACAAATCCCTTCTGTTCTCCCTTACAGTGGGCTTAAAAAAAAATAATTAAAGGCAGTAACACCAGCACATGCTCAAACAAATCAATGAACCAACCAGGCAACGTACAGAAGAAATCCCTATTGCAAAACACAGGGGGATAACTTTACTGGGAGAGAGGAACAAAGACAGTGAAAAACTGACCAGTCTAATGCGCAAAGACAGATAAAAAAAGTAAAACGTTTTTGAAAACTAGAAGGACTGTACTTATCTGAAACCCTCCTGTGATGGTCTGACACCTCTTGTGAGCACGTCCTGTCAGTTGGTGCAAGCCTGCACTCTGACAGGAAGTCGGCTATTAACCTCATCAGGTGGGTCTTCAGTGGCTCCTAGGTAAAAGGTCCAACAGGGCCTATCCCTGTGCCCTTGGTCATGTGTTTAGCCCTGTCTCTGGGTGCAGTTCTCAGCCCCTTCTTGGCTAGCTTTAAGTTCCTGTCTGCCCTGGGATAGAGCACTGCCCCTAGGGCTTTCTCCCTGGAGACTCTTAAAGTCCTATCCTTTAGTTGGGCCTCTAAACAAGTCTTAACCCCTTCTTAGGGCTTAGGCCACTTTGCCAGTGGGAGGACCCAGGCCTACCCACTACTCCAGGTCTCAACCCAGGGACCCGATAAATAGCAGCCACAGACTGCTTGCCTTCCTGTAATTGCTGCTGCTATTCTCTGGGACACTTCCCATGTGCCCTATCATAACCACAGACCTAAGGGTAGCCTAGAATTCTCCCTTACCTGTCAGGGGTTAAGAAGCCCCATTAACCTGGTTGTCACCTGACCAAAAGAACCAATGGGGAAAGAAGATAGCAATAGATCTGGCCCTGTAAAAAGCTTATGGTCCAAAATCCTGACCCTGCAACTTTTGTGTCTGTGAGGATCTTTACTGACATGGATAATCCCATTGAAGTAAATGGAACTACTAAAACGAATAAAGTTACTCACTTGGGTGTTTACATGATTCGGCCTGAAGAAACTAAGTTCTTTCTCTAGGATTCTCGTTTTCTTGTTTATAAGGCTGGGATCTGATCACAGTTAAAATAAGAACACCATCCTGACCAACACATCAGAGATCTGCAGATCTCAAAGCACAAGCCAATCCAGCTAGAGCTATAGAGCCAAGGCTGGGGGCATATGTCCGATTTTCGATTGGAACACCCAGAAAAAAGGGACGCTGCTGGCTCTGGTCAGCACTGCTGACCAGGCCATTAAAAGTCCGGTCAGCGATGCAGTGGGGACCTGGGGCTAAGGTAGACTCCCTACCTGCCCTAGCTTTGCGCAGCTCCCGGAAGCAGCTACCAGGTCCTTGCAGTGGTGCATGGGTAGCCAGGGAAGCTCTGCACGCTGCCCCCGTCCCTTTGTTGGCTCTGCAACTCCCATTGGCCAGGAACCATGATCAATGGGAGCTGCGGGGGTGGTGCCTGTGGGCAGTGCACAGAACTTCCCTGACCGCCCATATGCCTAGGGGCTGCACTGCAGGGACGTGGCAGCCGCTTCCTGGGAGCGCGGTAAGCACCGCCGGGACCCCACATGCCAAACCCCCTCCCACATCACAACCCCCTGCCCCAGCCCAGAGTCCCCTTCTGCACCCAGACTCCCTCCTGGAGCCCTTCCCCTACTTCCCCAACTCACTGCCACAGCCCTGAGCCCCCTCCTGCTTCCCAAACCCATCATTCCTGGCCTCACCCCCGAACCCACACCCCCAGCCGGAGCCCTCACCTCCCTCCTGCACCCCAACTCCCTGTCCCAGCCCGGTGGAAGTGAGTGAGGGTGGGGGAGAACGAACGATGGTGGGAGGAGGGATGGAGCAAGCAGGGTGGGGCCTTGGGGAAGGGCTGAGGAAGAGGGCAGGGCAGGGCTACTCCGTTTTCTTCAATTAGAAAGTTGGCAACCCTAAAATGGGGCTGTAACAAACTCATGTCCTCTTTGGATCCGACAAAGGGGATCTCATCACACACTTATCAGTGGTTACACATTCACCCCTTTCAGCCTCTGAAGCTCTTAGGGATTCTTTATTCCCAGTGTTTTGGGCAAATGTAGCTGCATGTGTGAGCTGTGTGGATCTAAAACAGCCGCAGAAATCCATGAGACAGCAAGACAGGAACTTTTCTTAGGGCTTGATCATGCATTTAGTGAAGTCAAAGGCAAGAATCACATTGACTAGAATACTGCAGTATTGGGTCCACAATAAAATTAATAAAAACTAGGGCTGTCAAGCGATTAAAAAAATTAATCAAGATTAATGGTGCGACTAATCACACTATTAAAACAATAGAATACCATTTATGTAAATATTTTTGGATGTTTCCTACACTTTCAATTACAACACAGAATACAAAAATGTACAGCGCTTAGTTTATATTTATTTTTGATTAAATATTTGCACCATAAAAAATGAACTAAATATTTTTCAATTCCCCCACTGCAAGTACCGTAGTGCAATCTCTTTGTCATGAAAGTTGAATTTACAAGTGTAGAATTATGTAAATGGATAAACCACCCTGAACACGCCTGATCCCATCTGATCTTGGAAGCTAAGCAGGGTTGGGCCTGGCTAGTACTTGGATGGGAGACCTCCTGGGAATACCAGGTGCTGTAGGCTTAACATGGGCGTGGGGCTAGCAACTCCACCCTGTAAGGGAGCCAATTGCTACTGAAACACCAACATCAGTTGGTGGCCCATACCCCAGCTGGGGAGTGATGGGCAAAGAGAGAGAGAATTATGTAAAAAAAAAAAAAAAAAAAACCGTACCTGCATTCAAAAACAAAACAATGTAGAACTTTAGAGCCTACAAGTCCATTCAGTCCTACTTCTTGTTCAGCCAATCCGCGAAGACAAAGAAGTTTGTTTACATTTACGGGACATAATGCTTCCCGCTTATTATTTACATTGTCATCTGAAGGTGAGAACAGGCATTCACATGGCACTGTTATAGGGGCATCACAAGATATTCACTTGCAAAATGCCCTAAAGATTCATATGTCCCTTCATGCTTCAACCACCATTCTGGGGGACACGAGTCCATGCTGAGGACAGGTTCTGCTTGATAATGATCCAAAGCAGTGTGGACCAACCCGCATGTTCATTTTAATCATCTGAGTTAGATGCCACCAGCAGAAGGTTGATTTTCTTTTTTGGTGGTTCAGTTTCTGTAGTTTCCACATCACAGTGTTGATCTTTTAATATTTCTGAAAGCATGCTCCACACCTCATCCCTCTCAGATTTTGGAAGACACTTCAGATTCTTAACATTGGGTCGAGTGCCATAGCTATCTTTAGAAATCTCACATTGGTACCTTCTCTGCATTTTGTCAGATCTGCAGTGAAAGCGTTCTTAAAACAAACAACAGGTGCTGGGTCATCATCTGAGACTGCTATAACATGAAATATATGGCAGAATGCAGATAAAACAGAGCAGGAGAGATACAATTCTTTCTCCAAAGAGTTCAGTCACAAATTTAATTAACACTTTTTTTTAACAAGTGTCATCAGCATGGAAGCATGTTCTCTGGAATGGTGGTCGAAGCATGAAGGGGCATATGAACATTTAGCATATCTGGCATGTAAATACCTTGCAACGCCAGCTACAAAAGTACAAATACCTGTTCTCACTTTCAGGTGACATTGTAAATGATAAACAGGCAGCATTACATCCCAGAAATGTCTTTGCGATTGGCTGAGCAAGTAGTAGGACTGAGTGGACTTGCAGGCTTTAAAGTTTTACACTATTTTGTTTTTGAGTGCAGTTATGAAAAAAAACTACATTTGTAAGTTACACTTTCACGATAAAGAGATTGTACTACAGTACTTGTATGAGGTGAATTGAAAAATACTATTTATTTTGTCATTTTTAGAGTGCAAATAATAATAAAAAATAAATAAAACCCCAGCATCGGGATTTTTTTGAGCCTAACTAACTACAGGTAAACCCTCATTTTACAAACTTCAATTTTACAAGAGTCCGTTTAACCCTCAACACCTGCCCTCATCCCAGTCACAGGCTATAGAAATGTCCCTCATTTTACAAAGCTCTGCTTTCACCAATATTTTAAGAGTGCCCTCAGACTTCTGTAAAATTGAGATTTAGAATTGCTAAGAAGCTGTAATAACTGGAAAAACTCCACAGACACCATGGTATTAACATTCTGTTTGCCCCTCTGTTAGAAGAGACAGATCTGAAGAGTCAACTCTAAAACAGTGGGCGACAACATAATGAAAAATTGAGCTCTGCGTTTAATTTCCTTTTAAGTTTAGTTGAGCATTCTACAAGATCAAAGAGACTTTGTGGTTTGCAAATGATCTATTATATCAGAAAAAGAGATTATAACCCAGGCACAGTTTGGTATTTAAGTAAGTATCCTTTTTTAATACCACTGTTTAAAGTAGGCTAATGAAACTAAAGCACAGGTATAATAGTCTATGATACAAGTCTATAATCCATTTAATGTATCAGTCTAACATTAAAAACGGATTATGAATTTAATTCTAAAGATTTTATCTGTTTGGAAGATATCCTGAAGATAGCATAAAAAATGTCAATAATAAAATGCTCTCTTAGATTGTCAGCACCATGGGGCAGGAACTGCGTCTTACCAAGTGTTTGTATAATACCTAGCACAGTGGAGCCTGTGGGGTCTACTGCAGTGGTGAGCAACCTGTGGCTTATCAGGGTAATCCACTGGCAGGCCACCAGACAGTTTGTTTACAAGTTGCATGGTGACCAGACAGCAAGTATGAAAAATCAGGACAAGGGGTGGGGGTGGGGGGGGTAAAAGGAGCCTATATAAGAACAAGACCCCAAAATTGGGACTGTGATATAAAATCGGGACATCTAGTCACCCTATCTGCAGCTCCCAGTGGCCCGGCGTTCCCGCCACATGGGAGCAGCAGGAAGTGGCGGCCAGCACGTCCCTGCAGCCCGCACCGTTTCCCACAGCTCCCATTGGCCAGGAACCACAAACCACGGCCACTGGGAGCTATGGGCAGCCGTGCAAATGTAAACCAACTGTCTGGCGGCCCGCCAGTAGATTACTGTGGTGGGTTGCTGGCAGCCTGTGGGCCGCAGGTTGCCCACCACTGGTCTAGTGCAGCGGTTCTCAAACTTTTGAGAACCGCGAACCTTTTTCCTGTTTCTCGGTGGCGCGGCGGACCCTTGTATGTCCGCCGAAAAGCTGCCGAATTGAATACTTCCGCATTGGGCGGCTATTTTCAGCGGACATGCCGAGCGCTTCCGAGAGCGCTCAGTATGTCCACTGAAAAGCCGCCAAATGAGGAACTAATCAATTTGGCATCTTTTTGGCAGCGGCAGGAGCTCGTGACCCCCCAGGGAGTGCCCGGCGACCCCCCCCCTGGGGGGGTTGTGACCCCCAGTTTGAGAAACCCCGGTCTAGTGTAATACAAGAACATATGCAACAAAACATTAAAATGTAGATTGAGTGTTACACTGCTGTCTTGAATGCTAGAATTCTCTTCTCATACATTCATGTAACTCTACTGAAGTCAGTGGGCTTGCTCAGGTGCAAAAAGGCAGAAATTGGCTCTTGCACCTATATGTAACACAGCTTACGTCTGCAATATGCAAGACACAGCTTAGATATTAGACCAAAAGACTATGTCAGGAGGAGAGAGTCACAACTCCAATTCTGAATTTCCTTCCTTTTTTGGTAAGAAATTAGGGTTTTATCAACTCCTCCCCCCATTTAAAAGCCACTAGCTCTAGAGCTGACTGAAATCAGATTTTTATGAAAATGTTCATGAAACTTCCTGAATTTTTTGGCCCAGCTCTATTTAAAACCTTAACATTATGTCCCAAATTTTCAGCAGATCTAGATTGTGCCAGCACATCATTTTCTGGCATACCCCATTACACTCAACTGAGTACTAGCACAAAGTTTTGCTCACTTGCCATCCAGAGTGTCTCTGAAGATTAGTGTCACTATGAACTTTGTAGCCAACTTGCTGTCAAGTTGTCTATGGGAAACTGAGTCAAGGAACCGAAGAGATTCATTACTTTTGATTGGTTCAGGGCACTAATTTAGAAGCATGCGGCTCTTTGCTAGCCTTGTGATGAAGCAGCTCTGTTCAGAGCAAGTTTCATTATGAATCTTAGAGTTAATTTTGGATGTCATGCTGTCGATGTCTATATATTGTGCTGCCACCTCAGACTGGGGCCTCTAAGAAATATGGCCAGGATTGTCAAAGGAGCACAAGGGAGTTAGGTGAAAATCAATGGCAGTTGTGCACTTAATTCCATTAGGGTCATATGAAAATCCAAGCTTGCATCCGTATTTCATTTCTTTTAATACATAAAAATGTGTGTGTCCCCCTCCCCCCAAAGCTCTGGGTGTTCTGGCCATTACTTGAAATTGCATAATACAGGAGGGTGGCATTTGCTTCCTATGACTGACGCAGACTTCGTTTTGAAACACTATTGGGCAGCACAAAGCAACCTTATCATCAGTGGTTGAAGTGGAGATCATTTCTTGCCAGTACTGCACTCATGGAAGGGACATGGGGGGGGAGAGCGGGGGACGTGACCTCACCAAATGACCCTCCATGTGACTCCTCGCTGCCCCACCCCCAGCCCAGGATCCCCATGCTCTCCCCGTCCCCTCCGACACCCTTCTTTGTACAAACATCAATATGCTTAACTACTCTCTTTCCCCAAATATGTAGTATTCAGCCTCTTTATATGGACTATGGGCATTGGGTGAGGAATCATTTCAGCATATGTATGACATGAAAAAAAGACACATTTTAAGTAGAACTGTATTCTAAACTGCTTTATGTTACTCTACGCAAACATTGCATTTCAATGGGGGATTCAGCTTCCTTTATAACAGGGTTTCCCACATTTTAACAACCTGTGAACCCTTTTCACTAAAATGTCAAATCTTGTGAACCCTCTCTTAAAAATGAATATTTCCAGGGATTTCTCCTTTACCTGAGCATAAATTATAAAAGCAGTGCTCTTAGAAATATAGTTTGTTTTTATGACATGCTCATTACACACTATTTAAATTATTTATCATTACAGTTTTTTAATTACATGATGAAAATTGCAACACTCTTCCAAAATCTCACTTTCATAGCTTGTATCACTTTGAATAAGCCTGTTATAAGACAAGGCTCCTATGTTTAATCAACAACTATCCGATGTCAAACAGCATGAAGGTATTTAAGGGCTGGTCTTCACTACGGGGTGGGGTGGGGATCGACAGCAGATACACAACTTCAGCTACATGAATCATGTAGCTGAAGTCTGCGTATCTCCAGCCGACTTACCTGCTGTCCTCACGGCGGCGCGCTCTCCTGTCAACTCCAGCTTGCGCCTCCCGGAGAGCCGGAGTTCCGGAGTCGACAGGGGCGCCGCGGGCGATTGATTTCTCACTAACAGATCAATTGCTACCCGCCAATCCGGCGGGTAGTGAAGACAAGCCCTAAGAAGCCAACTCAGTGTTCCTTCTACACAAGCATTCAGGTCTTGAGCAGTCCGGGCAAACAACACATGTTACAACAAAGATTAAACTTGTTCTTCGTAATAATTTTAAAAACAATACCAGCTGCCTGTTTAATTTTAAAAACATCAAAAAATATCCACCTTCCTTTGCATTTCTTATAAGGAGTCTTGAAGTTTAAATCTTCTCAATGTGATAGATATCTTTGCTTTGTTTTGATCTGCTTAGCTCTTGGAAGTCCAGGGGCTCCAGGCTGATGGCCCTGTGCAGCCCCCCAGAGTCCCTAGGGATAGCTCTGTCCGCCATTAGGGAATTTTTCCCCGAGAACCCTCTGTAACAATTCACAAACCCCCAGGGGTTCGTGAACCCAGTTTGGGAACCACTGCTTTATAAGAACAGACTCCTGAAACTCTTACCAGTCCACAAAAGTAGTCATGCAAACAGTCATGCAAACAGTCCCATTGTCTTCAATGGGATCGATCCAATGATTAAGGGTTTACAGCAGGGGTCTCAAACTCAAATGACCACGAGGGCCACATGAGGACTAGTGCACTGGCCCGAGGGCCGCACCACTGACACACACACATACCCTCGCTGCCCCGGCTGTGCCCCCACTCCACCCCTTCCATGAGGACTAGTGCACTGGCCCGAGGGCCGCACCACTGAGACACACCCCGCCCTTGCTGCCCCGGCTCCGCCCCCACTCCACCCCTTCCAAGAGGTCCCACCCCTGCCCCACCTCCTCCGAGCACGCAGCTCCCCATTCCCTCCTGGAAAGCACTAGGCACCACCAACAGCTGTTTGGCAAACAAAGCAAGAGCAATCTAGGAAGTCCAGAGCTAGAAACACACGCGGCCCAGCCAGGCAGCAGAGAAGCCTCCACTTCTGGCCCCTCCGTCCTGCAAACTGCTATGGGGGGTCCGGGGGGGGGGGCGCCAGGAAGCTTGGCGGGCCGCAGGGAAGGGCTTTGCGGGCCGCATGTGGCCCCCGGGCCGCATGTTTGAGACCCCTGGTTTACAGGATTAGGTTCCAAGTTTGTAAATTGTATTGGACAAAACTGGCACTGCCATGAGCTGTCAGATCAGAAGGAGCTTAATTCTAATAAAGGTGGGCAGAGGTGTGATAAGTCTTAGCTCCATTGCTAAGATGAGGAACATATTTTCAGCAAAGTTCTTGGCAGATTCCTGAGGCAACTCGTTTAAGGCCATCAGTGTCTGACATTCTAATCTTCGCTTATAGTTCTCTTACCCACAAAGCTGGAAAATGTGCCATTTGTTTTCTTTGTTTTGCTGCTCCAGTGCCAGTTAACAAAATGCATGTTATCCCAGTTTGGCTGCAAAGAAGAAATCTATGTACAGTGGGGACAAAACCTGATTCCTATCTGGCTGCAGAACTGGGCTGACATCCGAATCCAATCATCCTCTGGTCAGTGCAAGTGGAGACATTCCTCGAATGATTTGGACTTGATGTGATGGATAATTCAGACCAATCAGAAACACTGTTTAAACACCTTCCGTCCCCCTTAACTCTCCCCTCTAGAGGATTCCTGACCCACGTCACAGCACAATACATATGTTAACAAATTTAAAGCCTCTGTTGAAGTTTCTTGGCACATGTATTGTGCTGTTAAAGCCATATAAAGAATGGATGCCCTCCCTAGCCTTGTTCTGCTCCTTTAAGGAACAGAGCTCAGCCGCACCCAACCCCCTCTGGAGGGGAGAGGGGCTAGCTCCAAGTCTTTCCCGTACCCCATACCTGCTAAACATTTCTTGCCGGTAGTGCATTCTAGAGGGTTCCATTCTCCTTGTGTAAGGGAACTGTTTTCCCCTTCCTAAGACTCAGTGGGGTGTTTTGATTATTAGCTCTCAGGACCTAAAGGGGGAGGGTCAATGGGCAACAAGGACTCTGAGACTAACGGTCCCCAGGGGCAATGGGGAGAGGCCAGCATCGAGGTCAGCCTGATTGACAGGGCGGGGAGACTAATCAAGGAGTCAGGAGGCCGGGGTGGGTCCCGTCCTCCGGGTGAGCTGGCATTGTCTGGGTCAGACAGAATGGGGCCAAGCTAAGGAGAGAGCAGGGGCCAGAGCTGAGCTGGGGGAAAGAGCTGTGCCAGATGTCGAGGGGGCAGGAAGGGAGCCCAGAGAGACAGACCCTGTGCTGGGAGCAGAGCTGCAGCCCCAAAGCCAGAGCACAGCCCAGAGAGAGCAGACCTGCCCTGGGAGCAGCTGCAGGAACCACAGCCGGAGAGGCCAGGAAAGCAGCCCAGGAAGCAGGTCAGTGCTGGGGGCAGAGACATAGGAGCTGCCTGCAGAGCAGCCGTGTGTCGGGAGCAGAGATGGAACAGCCAGAGGGGACAGAGCAACAGCTCTGAAGGCAGAGCAGCAGCAGTCGTGCTGAGGCAGAGTGGAGCTAAGACAGAGGGTGGAACTGGGCTGGAGCCATCCAGAGGCGGAGAGCATGTGGCCATCACCAGAGGAAGCGTCCAAGTCACAGCAACCCTGCAGCACAGCTGAGAAGGAGGCCTGAGCCCTACAAGGAACAGACTGTGAACTGTCCTGACACTCCAGAGACATTGTGTGTGATGCTCCCTGCCACGGAGCAGGGTGATGTGTGTTTCCCTAACCGTTCTATTTCTTCCTTATTCATTTTTAAGATAAATTGTTCATTAAATAATTTGCATTTGCTTTAAGTTTTATGTCATGATCAGTGGGCCAGTGAAGTGCCCAGTGCAGAGGGAGCACCCCAGAGTGGGGACACCCTAGCCTCTGACCTGGGTAACCACAGCACGGTTTGGGGTTGAGCCCCCCAGGAATCCTGGGCCAAGCCTTGTTGGGGTTACGAGGACTCCACCAGACAGGAGAGTGGAAGGGGAGCCCTCCAGGGCAGGGAGGCCTCTGGGTAAAGGAAGTGGGAGTGAGGACTCAGATCCTTCTGCTAGCCCATTTCACCGGGGTAGTGCAGAAACCAGGACAGTTCCCCACAACAGCGGGACTATTCCCCCGCTTACACTTGTACACCCGCTTAGCAGAGAAAAGTTAAAGATCTAGAGGGAGATGTGGACTAATGACAAGATCAGAGACCTGAAAGACAGGAGGTGAGTTCTTAGCCTGGTTAGGACACTGACTCCTTTTCTAAGAGTCCCCAGCTGTAAATAGATAGTTGCCAAGCACCTCAGAAATTCAATCTGGTCACCCCAAATTAGTGGGTTAGTTCATGCTGATGTACTGTGCTGGTGAATTTGCATTACAGGTCCCCTTCTAAGCCTGATTCACACAGGTTAGGATTCCATTGCATCTCCAAGTAGAGAGCCTGTGTCTTTAGCTTAAGCAGTAGCAACTCATGCTTTTAGCTATGGAAATCCTCCCATTCAATCCCTGCTGTTGCTCAAGATGGCAACTATCACACTGATTTGCCTGTGGAGCAATACCTTCCTCTGAGTGGCCACAGTGAATTCAATGAAGTTACTTGCAGAACAAGTGACTACGCAGGAAGTATAAAGGTCGCAGAAATCTGGCCCTAAACAAAAAATTTCTGCCTTTCTCCCAATGTGAGTTCTGTGTTCCCCATTCTCCCTGCTTTGATCAGACCTGATGCAGTAAGAAAGAAACAGACTACATTCTCTTGCTTTGCCCATTTAATCCAATACCCTTTGCACAGATTTCAGCCAATGGCATGAGCACCAAACCTTTCCTAACCAGACAAAACCAGATGTTTTTGAAGCCAGACAGGACATAAGACAGCAGCTCTGCACAGCACATGAGACACAACTAGGAGAACCAGGAGACTTGAGTTTTGATTTATTTTAATTCACTATTAAAGTATGAAAACTGGGTCATCATTTGTAATATAATAGGGATAATAGGATGGGTGCTCAGTTTTCTCATCATTAATCCAGTTGCCTCACTGGGATAAACTACTCAGCCTTGTAGTTAATCTTCAAATAAATATCCTTTTAATACTCAGCGGGCATTCATCTAATACAGGATAACTGTCTTAGTGAGGCTAAATGAAATACATTTTGGTAAACTTAATTTAGCCTGTTACTGTAAAGGAGGGACTACTCACAACTCCCGTGGGACACAAGCATCGCTTTCCTTCCACCACGAATACAGACGGGTTTGTATTCTGAAAACGGAGTCTGTCTGTGGGATCTGAAGATGCCCCTGAAGATATGAAAGCAGAACAGATACCTAGCTCTTACATGGAGCTTTTCCTGACTGGATTGCAATGTGCTTTACAGAGGAGGTGAGTATCACCATCTCTGTTTTACAAATGGACATTGAGGCACAGAGAAACGAAGGGACTTACCAAAGTTTGCACAGCAGGCCAATGGCGGAATTCGTTTTTGAGTTTAGAATTTGCTGCCTTTAATTTGATTGAATGTCCCCTTGTTGATGTGTGATGAGATCAGGGAGGAGGGACAGGACAGAAATTCCCAACCAATCTTCTCTAAATCATTCATTATATTGCATACGTTTATCAGATACCCTCTTACTCATCTCCTTCCTCATGTAAACAGTCCCAGTCTTTTCCTTCTCTTTTCAGGATTTTTTTTCTTCATATTCCTAATTATTCTTGCTGTCTGTCTTTGAACCCCCCTCCAACTGTGGAATATCCCTTTGGAGATGGGGTGATCAATACTGCACACGGTATTCCAGAGGAGGACAAAGGACCACATTTGTACAATGGCATTATAATATATACTGCCTTTCTTGTCCAGCCATTCCTTAAAAGGCAGTATATATTATCTGTACGCTACAGATCGGTAGGATCTGTTTTGTTTTGACTGCCGCTGCACATTGAGCAGAGCTCTTCATTGAGCTGTCCACAGGACCAGGCCCTTTTCTTGAATCACATCAATACCAGTCTCTCTTACGTATATGCAGAAGAGTCTCCTCACTGCTAGCGTGCCCCCTTGTGGGGAGGTGTGAGGTAACAGCTCTCCTCCTCTGGGATCTGAGGCAGACAGGCACTCTGGCCCTGTGGTGATGTGCCCCTTTCCCGTGACTTGGCCTTCCAGCTAGGTTGCTTTAGTCCTTCCCTTTCCGAGGAAATCTGAGTCCAACACGTCACTGCTTTAGCAGCATCACGCCAGAGGTTTGGCCTCACTTCAGGCTTTTGGGTCTGCCAGCCCTGGATTCCAGGGTCTTCACACACCCTTCCTAGGTGGGCCGACAGGGGGACTCGGGCCAGCCCTCGGCTCTAGGTTCCAGCCCAGGCACCCTGTACAAAACAGATGAAGTCTGCTTGTTCAAACCCTTTGCTGTACCCCTGGGCTGACTCCTACTGTGGTCTGCGGCTAGGTCTTTCCTTCACTGACTCTTCTGCAGGTCCCAAAACAGCTGAAGAACCAAAGAAACCAAAAGGTTCTGCACCTGGCTTACCTGCTCCAAGGCGGCTCTGACACTTAGGAGTCTATATATAGGCTCTAGCCCCAGCTGATCCTTTCCAAGCAGCTTCAAGACAGTTAAGCTCTGGCCCCAGCCAGGCTTTCCTTCCCAGGGTTATCTTAAGAGTTCGACTCCCTCTCGTGCTCAGTCACCGCTGGACTGGGCTTTTCCTCTTTTCATCTCCTTCCTCTAGGCTTGACAGCTTGCAGAGGTGCAATGAGATGGTGATAACTGGGCCTACATGCTCTCATTAACCCCTCTCTACTCAGTGTGAGGTCCCTCTACCCCCATCACAGAGATGTTCGATTCCCCTCCTGCCCCCCGGCTAATGTGCATCACATTAGTCAACACTGATTAGATTGTAAACTCCTTGGGGCAGCAACCATCTCTTTATTCCTTATTTGTACAAGGTTTAACACTATGGACCTTGATCCATAACTACTAAGTGCTACTACCTCTAGTTCTAATAATTTAATCTACCACTGTATTGCTTCCTCACCTAGCTTGGTTAGGTCTCTCTGAAGTTCCTCACAGTCTTCTTGTCTTGACTATCCTAAACAATTGTATAAATCTAGAATTTTTGCCACCTCGTTCCTTTTCCAAATTATTCATTCCCTTACTTTAACTTCTGTCTTTAGACTGAGTTATTTGGGGAAAGGACAACCCACTCTCCAATGTTTGGAAAGTGTCTAGTATATCGTAGGCACAACCATAAACAAATTATGAATAGCCCCTTTATGTAGTGTCCAACAGAAGTCAATGGGCATGCTTGTCGTTAAGGAATGGTACAATATGAGTAACGGTATCAGAATCCAGCCCTAAGACTTTGCCCTAATTAATGTTATTACAGCACATACTAAAGGCAATAATTTGCAATTGAAAAGATTATGAATGTAGAATGTTTAATGACATTAACGTTAAAATGTGATACCTAGTTTATAGAGCCAGCATGAATGCTCGATCAATGAATGTAGCGAGAGCTAGCGGTAGGGTGAACCGGTCTGTAATTAAGATTTGATTAATCTCTAAAACTCAGTTTTACTTAGATTAGACTTCTATTGATTGGTATTTCTTCACAATTACATTCTTAGTATAGCAAGCTTCCATGCTCATTATGGTGCTGATTATTACACTAGCAGTGAATTTAAAAGGTCTGTCTAATCTCTGACAAGTGTGTCACTAGGCAACCTGAAGTAAGCAATTACACATAAAGGAGAGGGCAACCAAATCAGCCTGTGACTAACTTGGTTTGAATGTGCCATAATGAGAGATAACAGATACAGAAGAGAAGGGAGTGCATGAAACTGTGCTGGAGATTCCTTTTGGATATGCCCCTCCCCCTTAGTGTTGCATGATAAAATCCCAGTCCAATGCTTGTTGATGTCAATAGGTGTCTTTAGCATGGATCAGGAAAGGCAGAACTTGGCTGTGGTCTCAACCAAATTTACTTGCTTACAGTCAGTGTCAGGAGTCTGATACTGGTATTACCATAAAGGTTGGTCACAAGAAGTTGATGGAACAAAGACAAAACTAATAGGTGATTCAGTCCAGAGGATAGTCAATCACCTTTGTGTCATAAGGCTAGGATTTCCCAAGGGGCATAAGGGAGTGAGGTGCCTGTGACAGCTATGTTAAAATTATAAGCTAGCACTTCAAGCTTGTAAGGGTTTTCCTGGTCCTGCTTGTAGGCTAGGGGGCTCGGTGAGAAAGTGTGTGATTTGGGCCTTAAGCAGCTATTCTGCAAAAAGTCAGCCTACAGCAAGGTGGGTTGAGATGGGCCTCTCTGCTTTAGAGAGCAGCCTGCTTTGTCTCTTTCTGGTTTGGGGTTCTACTGTATTAGGGGTCTGAATTTTAAGAAAAAGCTGTGTTACTTTGAAACTTGCCATAAAGGGTATTTTATGTTTTTATCTCTGTGTCCAATGTGAACATAACAATGTCCAGCTCCTATCAATTGGAATGTCCCTTATGCCGTATTGAAAATACCAGCTTATCAGCATGAAGAGATACAAATCTTAAATTCCCACAAGGACCCAACATCATAACAGTCATTTTATGACTAATAAATCAGATCACTAGATTCTCCTATGGAACAAAAAATAATTTTAAGGGTTCAATTTTAAACCGACTGAGAATCCAACTCTGACATTCGTGGAACTGAAGATGCTTACAACAGATCTGACTGTTGCCCTTAATGTCAAACATAACAAAAAATACAAAATGATATTAAGGTGACTATAAAAAAGAAATGCAAGAGAAACCTCAGGGTCATTCCTAGGATTTTAAGTAGTTAGTGTCATGGGACAGTGATATGGAATCACCAAGGCGCTTTCTTCAAACCCTGAACAAGAACTCTGAGAACAGCATTATCCCAAAAGCTACAGAGCTTCTGCCTGAACCTTCCCCAGACTCTGCCCTGCCCCCACTCAGATTTAAAGAAACAGTACACATCGCCACAGTTTTTGTGGCTTAATCATTTCCTAAAACTGTAGGAGACCCCTATTTATTGGGCACAAGTTACTGTCACATGTCTATACCCTGCCCGATTTGTATAATGTCACTAGTAAATATTATCTCCACCATCAGGACTACTGTAGGCTGGATGATCAAATTCAGACATGCTCTGAAAGCTTTCCTTTCTCCAGTAAACTCACTGGAAGTTCTCCTGAAAACTCACCCCCACCCCTATAAGGCTGTTAAGTATGGTCCTATACCTGATAGGCAGGCAGCTCCTCTTATCCAGCTTCTAAAATTACCATCTGCCAAACAACTCCCCGGATCAAAATCAAAGTCTATAGATGCTATGGAGTTAAGATTCCAATGAACTAACACAGTCAGAATAGAACTGGATTATTAGGAGCATTCGTGATGGCTCCATGGGGCGGTTACACTGACATTCTGCTTTGTGGAAGTATTTGGCTGAATAATTTTTGCAGAACCTACTGCCTAGCGATTAGTAGCCTATCACCCTGACATGGCACATGTAAATGGTCAATTAACCGCCACCGGGTGATCAACATTCTGTACACAAAAGTGTATCCACAACCCACCAGTAATAACATTTGGTGCACATGTAAGTGTGGCTGGTGATGTGACGTTGTCAAATCCATTACAGATAGAACAGCTGTGTGTTGGCCTCTCCCTTGTCTCCTGTACTGCAGTGCCTCTCTCTAGTAGTTTCCCTTCCTACTTTAACAAGATTCCCAAACCAAGTGTTGCAGCTAAAGTCACTGCCCAGGAATGGTGATTCAGTTCTGGGTACATCTGGCCCAATGGCAAAACGATGAGACCAATGAAATCTCAGATTTAAAAGACCCCTCCCTTTCCACCCCAGACACTCTGACTCCGGGGCAGTTGCAACACTCAGTAAGTTGTGCACTTGCTGTTTTGTGTAGCCACATGATCTCTATCAGCATTACTCTGAAACACCCCCTCAGCCCCCATTCTCCCTTCTTGTTATGTCTTAGATAGAAAGATCTTCAGGGCTGGGACTCTCCTATTAGGTATTAAGAATGCACTACCACAGTACTACAACCACACACTGTTTTCCATCCAAAAATGTGAATGCGAGTACACACTCCTCACAGCTATCAGCTCCCTTCGAAAGAGAACAGAAGTTCCAGGAACATTACAAGATCTAAGACCTCACCAGCATTGGGGATTTCCTCTGACTCCAGCAACTGGTGACTAGCTGCCAAAGTAGATGACCCCGGAAAAGTGCCAAGAGTTGACAAGGAAAGCTGTGATTTACTCCAGTTGAGCATTCTCTGGTTTCAAGGACGGGTCCTCTCCACCAGGGTAAATTGTAGCTTGCTTTGTCTGTGCTGGAGCAACTTCAAAAAAAACATAGCGACTCATGCCTCCCCGTACTGTAAGGGCATAATCGTAAGGGGATAGACACAGGCCTGCCCCATGTATTTACTCTCTGCTCAGTGGCCTCCTTCCCCTATGCCCCAGTTGTCTGAAAGGGAGAGTGCCTGTCCTTCTCCCACTGCACCACCCTCCCCCAGCCAGGCCTGGCTGGGGAACAGGATGGAAGCCACTTCTCACATGGCTGAAGGTGGCCACTCTACGTCGCTGCTCTGTGCAGTGCAGCAGCTGCCTGAGGGAGCCTGGCAGGGGAGGTGGCAGTGGGTTGCGCCCCTCCTGCTTCCACCTGAGCCCAGCTGCTGGAGACAGGGGCCGAATGAGCTCGAATTGTGCCAGGGGGTGAGGGATTCCGGCTCGTTAGGCCCTTGTTGCCTCAGCCAGGTTCTCTCAGGCAGCTGCTGCTGCGGAGCAGTGACCCAGCGCAGCTGGTGTGAGAAGTCCCTGGTCCGACCCCCTTCGCTCTCCATCCAGGCCTGGCTGCCAGGGGCCGAGTATGCCAGGGAGCAGGCACAGCGAGAAGACACAGCCCCCCTCCCCAGGCAGGCCAGTCACGGGGTGGCACTTGATCTCATATGCCACCCTACACGTCGCCTCGGTCAACAGTGGCTGGCCATATATGACTAAAACTGGGGCAAATTATCCATGTAGACAAGGCCTTAGAGACCATTCAATAGAAGTGGCTGAGCCTGAACGTTTACATTTTGTTCCTTAAAGGCTGCATCTGCTCAAGAGAAGCACATTAAGGCAGTGGCGGACTCTTTAATCTTTGCAGCAGGGTGGACGGTGAATCATTCTCTCTCGGAGAGCTCATCCTGGAGAGTCATGTAAACAATGCTTCGTATCTGGGTTATAAAATGAGAAGACTGATTACTATAGGCGAGTTAATATAGAGAGTCTGTTTTACTTTATCACTGTTCCAGCCTGCCATGCAATCTGCTACTGTCGTTATAAATGGCAAGAGTGCACCTCTGGAAAAGGAACAGTTTTGCCGCCTAGTGAATTATTCCTTTTCATTTGCTCTTTGAAATAACCTCCACTGCATGTGCAGAGGCCTCTGTAAGAAGGGGAAAGCAGAACAGGATTTAGAGATTCATGCAGGTTAATGCAACCACTGCATATGTAGGAGACCTTCCCAGGGGTGGTAGGAGAGGGGTTACTGTGCCCTACTGCACAGGGGTGACGTGGGAGTGATGATGGGACACACGAGGGATAAGTGGGGGACTGGTAAGTGCACTGCTCTGAGTGCCACAGGCCTTTCCTCTCACAAAAGTTACTCCAACCCGGAGACTGTGCAGAGGGTCTGACTGAAGAGCTGAGTTTTCATTCCCAGAACTCCCCAGCACTCAGATTAACTACTAAGGTAGTGAACTGGGATCAGGATTCAGACAAAAACACCATCGATTTCTTCACATTATTAAACCAAGGACATTTGGTCACAAAAATAAACATCTGGGCCCTGATTCTCCACTATGATTGATCTATGCTCAGATCTGGTGACTGCAGGGAGTCTGCTTCAGCTCCCAGATCTTCAACCATACTGAAAGTTAGACCAGGCCGGGGCCCTGCTTAAATTCCATCACCGGGCTAAGGTCTCGAATGTTCCTGCATTGGTCAGGTTTCTATGTCTCACAGTTTGTATCTCTGCTCTCCCTTGTATCTGCTATTTCAGAGGTTTTCAAACTATTGAGAACCGTGACCCCTTTTTAGTTTCTCCCTCGGCTCGGCGGACCCTTGTATGTCCACTGAAAAGCCACCAAATAAATTAACTTCGCATTCGGCGGCTATTTTTGGTGGACATACCAAGCACTTTCGGAAGCGCTCGGCATTGTGGATTGCCACGGACTCGCAAGGGCGAAAAAAAAATTGCAGGCCTGCTATTTACCAGGCTGCACGTGGAAATAGACTATATTGGTAAGGGATGCAAGGAGAGTGCGGGTCACGACATGAGCTGCAGACACACACAACTAAAATTAATCAATTTAAAGTTTTATTGGGGATAATTACAAGGGGTAAGGGAGCAGTGTTTTGATTAACTAATAGACTTAATGAACTTAAAAACTCACAATGACTAAAATACCTACTAACACTATTTATAAACAAAGATGCAGCATTTAGTAATAATCGATACTTACAAATGCAAACCAACGCATAACGACCAGCAAACGTAGAAGCTCTGTTTGAAAACACGTGAGCTGAGAGAGAGGCTTCGAGGTGATCAGGCTCGGTTACGGGGATCGTTTTCTTTCTCCTCTCCCTGTCTCCACATGGCTGACAGGTCCATAAGTACCAACTATGACATCACAGAAGTGTCATAGGGGACGGGGCCCAAAACCTGTTTGTGTTCGCTTCTGATTGGCACAAGCAAAGTTTACACCAAGTAGGGGAGCAGGTGCCTCAAAGTCTGGTTTCGCCCCCAAAGGTGAGGAAATGCATAGTGTTATAGAATGCACGTGAAACTGACTGACAAAAGAAGAGGCCAGGGCAATACCGGGATGGGAAAGTGTTACAGGATGCAGACAGGAACTTATCTGAACAGGCATGTCCGCCGAAAATAGCCGCCGGATGCGGAAGCAATCACGGCGGCGCCTTTTCGGCGGCACAAGCAGCTCGCGACCCCTCGGGAAGCGGCCGGCGACCCCCTGAGGGGTCGCGACCCACAGTTTGAGAACCCCTGTGCTATTTGGACCTTGACAGGCTGAGAGCAGTGCAACCAGCCATGTGCCAGCCTTTCCATTTTGTTGTTGGTATTAAAGAATCTCTCTCTGATAGTATGGCGGGTGTCATCAGCTAGTGCTCATGCACATAGTCTGCCAAGTTGTTTTCCTTAGGGTGCAAGCAAATGTTCCGTCTTGAGGAAACATGCTAAGTGATGCTAGTGTAAGAAAAGGGGGCAATCTAAGCACAAGAACAAACGGATATGAACTGGCCATCAACTAGTTTACGCTTGAAATGAGATGGCTTCTAGCCAGCAGAAGAGTGAGGTTTTGGAACAGCCTCCCAAGGGGAATCCTGGGGGGGGAATATCTAATTGGCTTCAAGACTCAGCTTGATAAGTTTATATGATGAGATTGCCTACAATGGCATGTGGCCCATATGCAACTGCTAGTAGTAAATATCTCCTATGGCTGGTGATGGGTCACCAGATAGTAATTCAGAGTCCTCCCTACAGTGAATCCTTTCTCTGATGTCTGGGTCTTACCCTCATGCTCAGGCACTATATTTGAGATCAGCAAAGAATTTCCCCCCGGCTTAGACTGGCAAATACCCTGGGAGGTTTTCACCTTCCTTTGCAGCATGGGGGTGTGTCATTTTCTGGTTTAAACTAGAGTCAATGGTGGATTCTCTGTTATTTTAATCATGATTTGAGGACTTCTGTAATTCAGCCAGAGGTTCTGGGTCTATTACAGGAGTGGGTGGATGAGGTTCTGTGGCCTGCAATGCTCTGGAGGTCAGACTAGATGATCATGATGGTCCCTTCTGGCCTTAAACATCTATGAGTGCTGCTCCCTCAAATGTCACCCCCCCCCCCCCAGTAGCATTTGCACATCCATTCCACAGCTCCACCCTCACGGGTACTCTGTGACAGTTAAAGCAAGTGGGTTATCAACAGGGTTGAACAAACTGGGACCTTCACCATACGCCTCTAGACCATAAGAACATAAGAATGGTGTCAGAGGGTCCAGGCCGCCCTGTATTCTGTCCGCCCACAATAAGGGTCTTGACACTCTTTTCAGCGCTCCCAAGTGTCCTTTATTTATAGAGCTTCTTGTGGCTCCAGTGAAACAACCCGTGCTCTGTACAGTGCTCCCCCAGTCCGCAGACAGTTACTTCCCTGCCTTAGTTCCCCGGCCCTCAAGGCCCCTTTGCCTATAGCCAGGAGGCAGCGCTCCTGCCTCCTCCCACTTGCCTGGCCTCTCCTCTCAATGCCCATGAGTCAGGGCTTTTGTAGCCAGCCCAGCTTCCTGCCCCAGCTGTAACTAATCAGCCCTGACTAAGCCTATGGGCCTAGGCTCGTTAGGGCTGACAGCTGGGCTCCCCTGCTGGCCACTACCTGTTCCGCCCCCTGAGCCTCCTGCCAGGAAGCAGGATTTGAGCTGCAGAGGCAGGGCATTCGGGGTCTTTACCCCTGCCCTGCCACACATGGCACACCAAAGGTCCATCTAGGCCAGTATCCTGTCTACCGACAGTGGCCAATGCCAGGTGCCCCGGAGTGAGTGAACCCAACAGGTATGATCGAGCGATCTCTCTCCTGCCATCCATCACCCCCCTCTGAAAAACAGAGCCTAGGGACACCATTCATTACCCATCCCGGCTAATAGCCATTAATGGACTTAAGCTCCATGAATTTATCCAGTTCTCTTTTAAACCCTGTTATAGTCCTAGCCTTCACAGCCTCCTCAGGTAAGGAGTTCCACAGGTTGACTATGCGCTGTGTGAAGAAGAACTTCCTTTTATTTATTTTAAACCTGCTGCCCATTAATTTCATTTGGTGGCCTCTAGCTCTTATATTACAGGAACAAGTAAAATAACTTCTCCTTATACACTTTTTCCATACCACTCATGATTTTATATACCTCTATCTCAACCCCGTGTAGTCTCCTCTTTTCCAAACCGAGAAGTGCTAACCTCTTTAATCTCTCCTCATATGGGACCTGTTCCAAACCCCTAATCGTTTTAGTTGCCCTTCTCTGAACGTTTCCTAATGCCAGTATATCTTTTCTGAGAGGAGGAGACCACATCTGTATGCAGAATTCAAGATGTGGGCACATCATGGATTTATATAAGGGCAATAAAATATTCCCCATCTTATTCTCTATCCCTTTTATTTTTTGAGCTAAAGTAGTAACTCCATTAGCAGGTAGCAGTAGTAGGCTGTAATCCTCCAGTGGGGGAGGAGGACACAGAACCTACACTTTTCCTCCCTTATGCTTCTCTCCCCTGCCCCCCAGGAAAGAGCATCTTGAATCCCATTGGACTAGTCCCACATTGGGCACCACATTGTCACAAGCTCTGCGTGGTTAATGAGAAAGAAATGACCATAGGACCTTCTGCACTGAATGCACAAACTTCTTTTGGCTAAGCAAAGGGAGAAACTCCACTAGCAGTGGTAAGCTGTTATTCCGTAGTGGATCAGCCACTAGAAGAGGACAGGACATAACATATTTACTTGAGTAACACACATACAAACTGTAATCCCCAAATTGCACAGGACACAATCTAGGCAAAAGATATTCATTAGCAACAGACAAATTCTATCAGAGAACGTATTAGAAAAGATATTTTTCTACATCTGTCACAGCCACGGTTGGGGGCTAAGTATTCAGTAACTTACGTAATTAGTGGAAGATGTTCCATTGTATTTTTTAGCCACAAGCATTTTTCTTGCATGAATTCAGACAAGTTAAGGATAGAAAATATCTATTGGAAAATCTATTCCATTCATGGTTCCTATAACATTTTCTGGTGATTTTTTTTTTAGTCTAGCTTTAAATATTTCAAGTGATAGGACTTCTGCTTGGATATCATCCCACAGCCCAAGAGAGCTCTCCATTAAGAATTTTTTCTGATAAATATAGTCAAAGTGAAGAGAAGTGTAGTCTACACTGCCCCTCCCAGTTGACACCACAGGGGTCTGAATAGCTGTGTGCACCCAAATACTGTGCTGTAACTCCCCCATGTATATGCTGCAGGTACAAACTGAAAGGTTCCTACTTTGCATTAATACATAGTCCTCTTCAAACGGGACTATAAACATGAATTGGGAGCCTTTTAGTTTGTTAGAGCAGTGCCCACACAGGGAAGTTACAGAAAGTCCTTTGATGTGCACTGCTAGTCAGATCCTTGTAGTTTGAACTGCAGGGCAGGGTAGAGAAGCCCTTAGTTTCGCTGCATTGCTCCTAGTTAGACCCTCGTGTAAGAAACTAGAGGGGGAAAAGGCTTCTTTATCCTTGATGTTTCACCCTTCAGTATTTGTATATAGTTATGTTCTTTGACAAATTTAGTTATTTTGGTATTACAGTGGCACTGAGACCACACTCACAATACTGACATATTCAAAACAAAAATCACTATATATAGGAGCTGGCTGAATGTTTTGTGTCACAGCACTGATGAAAAAGAGCTTTTTGACTTGTCTGAACATGTCTGCAGAATTGTTTTGCCTCATTTGAAATTCTGGACTTTTCAATGAAGTGACAAAGAGTCCTGTGGCACCTTAAACACTAACTAACTAAAGTATTGAAGCACCCGACGAAGTGGCTTGTATCCGACGAAGTGGGTATTAGCCCACGAAAGCTTATGCTTCAATACTTTAGTTAGTCTTTAAGGTGCCACAGGACTCTTTGTCACTTCTGCTATTCCAGACTAACACGACTACCTCTCTGATTCTGGACTTTTAAATGAAACCATTCAAAACAAAAAATCCATTTGGAAGCCATTTGAAATGAAAACATTCTTGTTTTGATCCAAACATCACATCAAAGTGATATTCTTTGGGTCTGGAGGTTCATTGTGACTCCTTCTCTCCCCAAAGGGAAAGGAGTAATAGGAAAAAATGCTGTTTTGAAATATTTGAAAATTTGGGGAGAAATTTTGGAGAGAACAAAAGTTTTTCACTGAAATTGTTCACAGGAAAGAACTCTCATTACCAGTCCTACTGTATGCAGAAAAGCCAGATTTAAATCTAACCCGTGGAACCTAACCTACAGGGACTCCCAGTTGTGGGAAGTCTGCCTGGAGATAAGAGGCCCAGAGCTGACCAGCCCAGCTCCAAATGTGGGCAGAAGATGCAGGAATCAGTACATCTCTAGGAAACCCTGGCTAGAATTTAAATGTACCAGAGACCCTGGATGGCAAGGGGAGGTGTGTATGGTACCCACCTGGGGATGACAGTTTCTTTCAGTGCAAAGCGTCACAAATGGTCATGGGACTGAAAAGATTGATTTGTGAGGAAATATGAAGTGAGTTTACTATCCACAGCTCTGCTAAAGGATGGCCAGTAGAGGACATGAGAATCAGCTCCCAGTGCCTGAAGGGTGTAAACATCAAGGAAAAGGAGGAATTAAGTGTGATACACAAGATAATGGATGAAATTGAGGACAATTGAATACATGGGGGGAGGGGAGGAGGAAGAAAAACCATATTGCAAGGAGATCAGGTCCATAGGCCCATCCAACACCCAGTAAAGTTAACAGGATTCTTTCCACTGACTTCAATAGGAGTTGGATTGTCCTGTATGAGACTGAGAGACATTCTTCCAGAGGGGAACATGGAAACCGTAATTTGGATAATATAAGAGGAGGCTGAGCTGGAATCCTGCTGTGGGTGACTGGGAGAGACCTAAATCCAGCATGAGAGGGTGCAGATCTCTGAGATCCTGAGCAATGAAGGCCACTGGACCAGTTGCATACTAAGGGGGATTTTTGCCCAAATAAGGACTGAGTACAGATCTCAAGATCTGGCCCATTAATATAATTAGCTACTCTCAAACACACACAAAATATTAGGAGCTTTACAGACAATCCCCTATCCCAGTGAGTTTATAATCTAAGGAGATGAGATATGGATGAGTGAAGGAACATTGTTACAAGATCACCATATCCCGGTGGTGACAAGTGCTTCATTTCCCTTCATTCAGCTCTGGACACTTCAGTCTCCCACTCTTGGTGGGCCAAATCCAGTGCTTCTGAATGACTTGACCCATCAGGCCCCCACTTATAGGAAGCATGGGGCTCCAGGCTATTGTCGCGTGATACCTGGTTACTTGACTGAAGCACCATACAAAGTCCAAGCCTGGGAGATGGATAAGTAGGCACAGGTGAGCCCAACTCTCCTTAAGGGCCCAACTTGCCCTGAGACAGACATTTTATAACTAACAGTTTCACAGCTGTTTTTGTAAATGGGGAATAATTTAACAACTTTAAAATTACCTAAGTTTGGGTTGGCAACTGCGCAGAGCAACTGAAGCTATGTCTATGGTTGAAATGCTCCAGCATAGACGCTGACTACAGTGATGGGAGTAGTTCTGCCATCTCCATATGTAAGCCACCTCTCGGAAGAATTCTTCTATTGACCTAGCACTGTTGACCCTGTGGGTTAGGTCAGCATAGCTGTGTCTCTCAGAGGTGTGGCTTTTTTCACACCCTTGAGAGATGTAGCACCAGGACTCAGTGCAAGCCAGTCCTGAGAGTTATTAACTTCTCTCAGACATCTGCTATGTGTTATGAGTGTTTGGTCTCACATGGGTCTTCTGCCATGGAGAGGAGAATCAACCACTTCAGCTGAACTTTTTTGGCAATTCCAACATCATAAATCAAATGCATTCCTGGCATAATTCTATCAAAATCAAGAGAGTTAAACCAGAGATGAATTTGGCCCCATAACATCATCTACCTAATCTAGTCACATCTTATGCTGGCATTTCAAAGAGGCTTATTACCATGGTATCTAAACACAAAACCAGAGCTGGCTCTAGGCACCAGCAAAGCAAGCACGAGCTTGGGGCAGCACATTTCTTGGGGTGGCAAGAAACCTAGAGCCGGCCCTGCGTATTGATAAGTGCTACTGGTAGCACATTCCTACGCAAGCAGAATCCTACATCACACTGGCTCTGGAGGGGTCGGGGGACTGGTGACAGGAGCCTGCCGGAAGGTCGGTGTCACCTGAGCAGGGTGGCGTTGCTCCCCTACCTTCCGCCGGCTGGTGCAGCACAGTGAGGCTGTGGGCAGGGCAGCCGCGGAGGAGGGACGGGGGAGGTGGCAGAGGGGGCACGCTGCACGGGGAGGGACGCTCCCCTCTTCCCCAACGATCCAGCATGCAGGGGGCTGCTGCAGTTTGCTGAAGGGCTTCCCGGAGCCACTGTAGCATGGAACTGTGGGGCTGGAGCCAGAACCTGGAGCCAGAGCCTCCGGGAGCACCTCTGGCACTGCAGCCCACAGCCTTGCCACAGGGGACAGGGATGGGGCCATTGCTGCAGCCCGGGCAAGTCGCTCCCTGGGTGTGCGTGTGGGAGCGGGAGGGTAAAAGCTGCCCCATGCAGGGCAGGAGCAATGTGCCCCACAATGGGAGCTAGGCTTGACCCCGGGTGGCTGCTGCAGCTCCCAGCACAACGCAACCGGGGAGGGATTGCAGGGTGCGGGGCGCGGGATTCAGTGGGAGGGCACTGCGTGTGCGCGGGGGAGGGGAGGGCTTGTGGCATGAGTGGTCGGGGGCTGAGCATTAGGGGGCAGTCACTCTGGTGGAGTGCTGGGGGTGATTGTTTCGGGGAGGGGCACGGTGTGGATAGTGCAGGGCTTTGGGGGTTGAGTGTTTGTAAGGGGGTTGTGTGTTTTTTTGTAACACAAAAAAAATTACAAAATGCAAACGTGTAAAAGCCAAAAAAAAGGGGAGGAAGGGGCGGCCAAATTTTGTTTTGCTTGGGGCAGCAAAAAATCTAGAGCCAGCCCTGCACAGAACATAATGTAGGTGCCACTAGGAATGTCCTAAGGTAATTCATCTCTCATCTTCCCATAATTCCACTCTCTGGGCATATGTATTTATATGGAAACACAAGATAGAGGAGATCATCTCCTCTACTTTCCCTAATACTGCTTATAGGCCTTTAGCAGATATAAAACCAATTTCCATATGAAAGTGTCAAAGCTAATTGAAAAGTAACTTTTTGGACACTGTCTCACATTGCAGAGAAAAGAATATTCACAAGAATGCCATAAAGAGGCCGTGAGGAAGAAAGCTAAAAAAATAGGCCAAACACAAGGACATGAAATAACCCACAGGGTGCCAATTTAAAATGTTAAATGAAACAGTGGGTCTGTTTTCTTCCCGTTGGTATGATCTGTGTGCATGGAGAAGAGAAATCCTGAGAAAGAGTGAAAGTTGACAGTACTAAGGAATCACAGAGGTTCAGTCATGTCCAGAACAAAAACGAGGCACTACTCAAGTCCCATCTAAACATTTAGGCAGCACATAGACTTTGTGCTCACTCCCTGCACAGGAGTGAATTTCACCCTAGCCGCATCAGCCTCTAAGGCAAAGGTTGGTGCCAGATACAAAATGCCCGTTTGCACAAGCGCCAACTTTTCAACGTGCCAAGGGATGCTCGACCCGGCCCCGGCCCCACCCCACTCCACTCCCTCCCTTCAGGCCCCACCCACCTCTTCCCAACCCTGCACCCCATCTCTTCCCATCCAGTTGCACCCCCTTCCCAAGCATGCCACATCCCCACTCCTCTCCCTTCCCCCACCCCAACCTCCTGCACACCACAAAACAGCTGTTTGCGGTGAGGAGGAGGAAGCCGGAAACACTGATCTACAAGGCCCGCCAGTGGGAAGAAGGTGCTGGGGGCAGGGGCTGAGAGGGGGACTGCCCATGGGTGCTCAGCACCCACCATTTTTTCCCCATAGGTGCTCCAGCCCCAGGGCACCAAGGTATGTTTAGATGTGGATTTAGAACAGCTTGGAGTTTGAGTGTGTTTGGTTCTACAGTTTGTGTTCGGTGCATTATAAAGACTGAAGCCACAGGTAAAATTCAGGTCCAATTTTCAAATCCAGATCTACAGTTTCAAGTACAATCTTCACCTTTGTGTTCAGGTTTTGGTTCAGAGCCGCAAGATTCAGCCATTACCCTTGGTGATAATCCCGCCTGATGGTTTGAAACCTATGAACTATATCAGTGAAGAAAAATACATGCTTCCTGACTGTACCCATTCTGAAGGTCCATACCTTTTAATCACTCATGGCATTGGGTATGTTATTTAATAGATTTATGTATTTTAAGATCAGAAGGGCCCATTCAGAATATCTGGTTTGATTTCCTGCATAACACAGTCCATAGACCCTTATGCAGAGATTCCTTGATCAAGCCCCTAACTTCCGTCTGAGCTACAGCATAGCTTTTAGAAGGCAATCAAGACTCCTAGTGATGGAAAATCTACTATGTCCCAAGGTGGGTGTTCCAATGGTTAAGTCACCTTGTTGTTAAAAAGGTGCACCTTATTTTTAATCTGAATTTGTCTAGCATTAGCTTCCAGTCACTGAATCTTGCTTTGGTCTTTGCCTGCTAAATTAAAGAGCTCTCGAGTATCAGAAATCTTCTTCTCTTGTAGGTACTTGCAGACAGCGATCAAGGCACTTCTTAAACTTCTTTTTGTTAAGCTAACTGAAATAAATATTTCTTCTGGTTCTCCTCTCGCTTGTCCCTTTATGGCCACAGCTACTGCCAGGAATTATGGGATGCTCTAAATCCCAGAATGCCCCAGTCTTGAGCTATCTGACGTGCATCTATTTCCTGCTTCCTAAAGTTGGAGGTTATTAAAGATGTGGGTTTTCAGATATATCTGAAGCAGGGATTTCAGACACACACACTAATATATATGTATATATATTATATATATAAACACACACACACAAGATTCTGCAGGATACTAGGTGATTTACACTGACAGCTCTGTAAAAGTTACTGGGGCTGAAGGTATTTAAAATAAAGAGTTCTCCCCCATGTCTTGAATTTCTGCCTGTTTTGAGATCAGTTAACTCCATATTTACGTATGATGGGACTGACAGTGGCCCACCCTACATACCTGTGCAAGAGAGCAAGGAGGTACCTTAATCCCTTCCACCGGCTACCCAGCCCATGGGTGACTTGGCAGGCTGCCACCAGCTGCTGCAGGGCTGTAACATCCCTCCCCCCACACAAGTGAGCTGGAGTGGGTGGAGAATGCGCCCCCCTGTCAAACACGTCAGCCCGTGGGCCTGGCACAAACACGCCCAAGTCTAGAGTCAATTTGTGACTCAGGCAGCGGACAAGAAAACTGCTTCCTGGCCTGCTCCTGGGGTAGCACAACAGGCAGCCTATACCCCAGGCTTGTGGCAAAGCGTGAGCGAGCTCTTATTAGTTCCTGGCTTTGCTTTATAGAACGAAGAGGGGGCAGACCAACCCCCACTACATCATCCCAGCCAGGACTTTGTCCTGCTCACTGTGGGCCCTCCTAGCTGGAGTCACAGACACACACCACCTGTCGCTCTCCCTCTCTCCACTCTCTGCCCCTGGAACAACCAGCGCTTCCTGTGCCTCAGGGCAAGGCTTTAAGGGCATGGTTAGACTGGCGCTTTGCAGCGCCAAAACCCTCCTGTAGCGCGATAATTTTCATAGCGAACAAACTTCAAAGGGAGATTTTGCGCAATGACGCCCTGTTTAAAGCGCAAGTGTTAAACCTCCTTTTCCAGAGGAATAAGCCTTTTGGCGCTAACGCTATAGCGCAAGGGTGGGAATGTGAACACTCATTACGCTATAAGGGAATCAACAAGCCATTTAAGGCAAATGACGTCAACATTATTTTGAAAACGGGGGGAAGAATCAGGAAGTAGCTGATCAGTTTCTCTCTTAAAACTCACAGCCGATGAGCACTGGAAATACTGACCGATTGAGCTGTGTGAGTGCACTGCAGAGCCTGGTCAGTTTCCTAGACACTGACAGCCTCAAATTGTCTCATTGCCTACACTTTCCCTGTTCCCCCTTCCCCCTCTTCTTTGCAAAGTAGGCTGCATCCAGCTGAATGCTGGGATACCTGCCCTATCCCGCAACTGATACTGCCGTCAGAAGCGGGACAAATGTATACAGTATTTTGCGCTACAAGGTTTCAGTTTGTACGGTCTGTAGCGCGATACCTATTGCGCTACGTTGGGAAGCGCTATAAATAAACACGCAAAAATCTTCAATCTAACCATACCCCTAAGAGGGCCATGCTCTCTAACCCCCCAGGGGAAACCTAATGGTAGATGATCTTAATATTTCGTGATGTTCCTACAGTTCATGGGATTATGCCAGGACAGTTTTCAAATTGAAGTTGGAAAGAAAAGTGTCTCATGCTGGAATTCTGCCTGAATCCAAGACTGGGTTGTGCTTGAGACGCTAGATAGACCTTTAAAAAGACATTGTGTAACGGCAACGATGCCCCTAAAAACAACTGTCGCTCTGATCTAAGTCTTGTTTCCCTATTGTCTTTCCTAAGCAGCCTGGTAGGTGACCAGATGTCCCAATTTTATAGGGACAGTCCCGCTTTTTGGGTCTTTTACTTATATAGGTGCCTGTTACCCCCCACCCCCCCCCGTCCCGATTTTTCACACTTGCTGTCTGGTCACCCTACTGGTAATCCTGCCGCTGCACTGTTTTGCCATGTCCTATTCAGAGGGAAACCTCTTATTCGATGGGAGCTTTCTGGCTCAGGGACAACTGCATGGGGACTGATGTGTGAGGAAAAGTGTCAGTTGTAAGTGTGGTTTAGAGAAACACAGGATTTTGTTCAAAAACTGGCAGAAGAACATGTGCCATTGTTCCTAAGGTAGCTCTGGAGTCTAGCAGGATTTGTAAATGGCCTCACTAAGGTCTTTTGTAAAGTGGGAATATGTCCCACCTCCAGCAATCAGTCAATGCCCAGTCCCTGGCAGACAATGAAAGCCATGAATCCTGCTGACTGCTTACTCTGATTTAACACAGGGGTGTGTTGCAATGGGGCAACTGAGCCTGTGCCGGGCTAAAGGTTGCATTGGAGCAGCCATCTGCCAGGGGTTGTGTTTCTCCAGGATCCTAGTTGTCAGCTGTGTTCTTGGCCAGATTTGTGGTTGGAAGGGAATATTTTGCGGCACTCTGGATGAATACAAAGCCTACATGGCTCCTCAGAGCAACAGTGATTTACCATCTTGGAATCAATGTGTAAAGTAGCTTTTGCAGAACAGTAGATCGCTAGCCAACAGGCTATTTCTTTGTATGTATTTGTGAGTAGCAGAAATTGGCATTCATCTCCCCAGGCAGGTTTCTGAAATGTAGACTGTCCTTTAACTGACTCCTTAATAGTTAATATCATGGTAGGATGAAGTCTGATTTTATGGTTAAAAATGTCAATTTTCACAGCTGATTGAACTTGTTTAAATGGAAAAGCAGTTTACTTGTATTGAAAACTATATAAACAGATCAGCTCACTTACTGACATGAAGAGAACAGAGGATTTTATACGCTGAAGTTTTGGTTTTTTTTAAAAAAACCCGAAAATTAGCTGAAACGTCTAAATTAATTTTGCATTCCCCCCATGGCAGATAGATTGTAGTTTATAAAAGAATCACGTGTATCTGGCAGCAAAAATAATATCGTAGTCAGCTAAGCTACCCTTTCAAAAGTTTTCCATAATTAATTATTATCAGCTACTCTCAAGTCCATTCCATTCTAGCTTTTCTTTCTAGTTTGAATGATGAATATAATATACACACATTAAGAAAGGCAGCATCTTCTAAAAACACAAATACATCTTAAGTCTTTAGCAGGATTAAGCAAGTTAAAAAAACGGTGAAATCCAGATGCGTGGAATCACAGAAATCAGCTTTGTTAGTCCTTTCCTAACTCTGAAACCAAGTCAAGTATTCGTGGACATGGAACAACTGGGATTCATTACAACTCAAATTCTTTTCCTTGTCTCATTTTAGAAATAGCTGCCCCATTAAGACAAACAGTTGTGCTTAAAAAAAAATCCCATTTTGGTTTACAGAGCTGGTTTGGGGATGGCTTTGATATGGAAGATACTGTAATGAACTTGCTGTCTCACTACTGGATACACACCTTTGTCTCCAGAAGGAGTGGGAAGGAAAGGACTAAACAACAACTCACTTTGGTAGGGCCAGGGACCCAGGTCAGCATCTAGGCCACTCGAGAGCAATGTGTTATTCAAAGTGACTTGCAGAGGGCGGAGAGCTGTGCATGAGTGTGAGTACCACGCTTGGGGGGTGGCTGTAGAAGGAAGTCTGGGTAACAGGCAGCTTGAGAGCTGAGACAAGGAGGCTGGTTAAGCAGCTGAGGAGGTACGCAGGCTGTAGCTGATATAGTCTTCGGCGGCAGCAGAAACAGGGAGAGCAGCCTACAAGCAGGAGCTGTGAGGCAACCATTACAGAAGGACAAACGGGAGACAATGCAGAGGGTCTCCACCACCAGAGCACAGCTCACCTATGGCCTATGAGACTACAGGTTGACACTTAATTACCTTCCCCAGGGAGAACGGACTAGAAGAAGAACCCTTGGTTCAGTCTGTAGGAGCCCTATATGTCTCTTGTAATCCCTTGTGATCTTCCTACTGGACTGTCCCAGTTGGTGGGGGATCCCACTGGAAACACATTTGCTTGATGATTTGCTTGAGGAAACACATTTCCTCATTTAGTTATACTTTCAGTCCTATAAGTTATCCAGCTTTTAATCCATTGAATGCATGCCATGTTAATTTTATATTGCTTTAGGTTTTTTAAATCAAAATGTCATGCAGCACCAAATCAAATGCCTTAGAAAAGTTGATTATTAACCAAACCGTTCTTAACCAAACCAGTAATCTCATAAAAAAAGAAAAAGATATCAAATTAGTTTGATGGGATCTATTTTCCATAAACCCATGTTAATTGGCATTTATTACATTGCCCTCCTTTAATTCTTTATTTGTTGAATTCCCTATCAGTTGCTCCACTGTCTTGCCCAGGATTGATCTCAGGCTGACAGGTCTGTAATTATCTGGTTATGCCATTTACCCTTTTTAAAAATTGGCACCATGATAGCTGTTTTCCAGTCTTATGGAACTTCCCCACTGCTCCAAGACTTGTTGAAAAAAAAAATCACCATTAATGGTCCAGTGACGTTCTCAGACAGCTTTTTTAAAACTCTTGGATGCAAGTTTTCTCAACCTGGTGATTTAAAAATGTCTGAATTTAGTAGCTTATGTTTAACATACTCCAGAGATATTAATGGAATGGAATAGTGTTATCACTATATGATAATACTAGGTCGTCTGTTTTTCCCCAAATACAGACCAGAAAAATTTATTGAACATTTCTGCCTTTTCTGCATTATTGTTGATAATTCTACCATTTTCATCTGGTTAACAGACCAATACCATCACAAGGATTCTTTTTGTTCCTAATATTTTTTTAAAAAAAAATCCTTCTTATTGTCCTTAGCTCAACTAGTCATAGATTTCTTGTGTCCCTTGTGTTCCCTTATCACTTTTCTACAATTCCTAGCTTCTGATTTATGTGCATTGCTATCAACCTCCCCTTTCTTTCCTTTGTTACATGTTCTTTTTATTATTATTTTTTGCGGGGGAAGGGAAGAGAGGATTAGATGTTTCCAGTTTTTATACCACCACCAAAAATAAAATAATAATAATAATAATAATAATCCCAACTAATCCCCTTTACAATTTTACCTATAACTGACACATCCCTTTGCAAGAGTGTCAATCTACAACAAATTTTGTCCTGTTATACTGAGCCCAATGAATTGCTTTCAGGGACTGTTGCTCATGTTTTCTTTGTTACCTACCACAATGAATATGATTCTACTAGCTATCCACGTGCAGGGCTTCCACTGATCTTAATGGGAGTTCTGCACATGTTGGGCTTGCTGAATGATGAAAATGATTTATGAAAAAAAATGTGCGGATTTTAATTTCAGGACCTTCCTTATTGTGACAGTAATTTAGGGTGAGATTTTTCAAAGGCTCCAAAACAATTTGGATAAAAGTTAATGGGAAGTGGACATCCAAATCTGCTACCGGGCTCTGAAAATCTCAACCCAGACAAACTGAGACTCACTAATTACATCACAATTGTATTGACTTCATTGGAGTTATTCCAGATTTACGTTAGCTCAGCTCAGAATAGATTCTAGCTCTGAGCATTTAGCATACCATATAAATGGTTACACGTATACCTGACTTACTCTGGGTCTTGTCAACATTTCATTCCAAACCTTCTAATATCCCTCTGGCATTTAGATGTATGACCATCCTATGCTAAGTATTTTATTTGCATCCCACGTAGCTGAAACAAATGTATGTTAAATGAGAAATGGTGGCATATTGGAACAAATACCTTACACAAACCCCTTCTTGTGTTGAACTGAGGAGTGGTTAGTTTGTTCAGCAGAGCCACGGTACCTGCTGAAATTTCATTTCATAGTGTTACTTGGATTCCTAAAAATGTGCTCATGCAGTGCTCTGAGCCCATGCGCATGAAACACCAGAAGAGATCAGATCAAGAAACCAAAACCCAATTACCAACTTTCTCCCCTCCTCAGCAGCCTGTCCACACCTCTCATCCTGACAAAGGTGGCACACAATACACAGCGAAGACTCAAAATGAGGGGGACACACAAAAAAGATTCATGCTGGAAACTTCAAGTGCTGTGGGATGTTTCCTTTAGTGTGAATGACTCTTTCTGTAACCTTCATGATTCTTTATTTCTGGTGGAGATAGTTTTCAACAATACAGGGGAAGTGGCCTGGAACATAGGTAACTGTGATCATAGAATCATTAGATTAGGGCTGGAAGGGACCTCAGGAGGTCGTCTAGTCCAACCCCCTGCTTAAAGCAGGACCAATCCCCAACTAAATCATCCCAGCCAGGGCTTTATCAAGCCTGACCTTAATAACCTGATGGGGTGAGCTACTCACCACTAGGTGGCACCTCCTCCTGGCCATTCTGGGGATTAGCTCTGCCAGACCGGTGGTTGCACTCCATCAGTCTCGGTCTCTCTCTCACTCTGTAGTCCTGCTAGGAACTGTAGCTTCCTCTCCATGACTTAACTCTTTGGCCAAGGCCAAGCCACTAAGATGTTTCCCCTTCCGGGATTAGAGTTCTGCAAAGTCTTTCTGGTCGAGTGGTGTCAGTCCCCAGTCCCACAAAGACCGGTGCAGAGGTTTCATTTTAGGCAGAGTGAGGAATCCCACTCTCAGCACTGAAGTTAAGCATATGCGTGAATGTTTACAGAATTAGAGTTTTAGACTGTGAAATCCTTGTCTTCCGTTCTGTGTTTGTACAGCTCTGAGTGCCACAGGACTCCAAAGCCTTATTGAGCCTTGAAATAAAAATCAGAATTTCTAATTGCTTCCAATCATTGCAATAATAATAGAAGACTAAAATAAAATCAGTTGAGTCCATTTTAATCTCATGCATAAATGTGTTCCCACATGGAACCTTTGAATTCATCCCTGGATCAGAATGTTTCAGCAAATAAATGGAGCCAGATACCCTAGGTGAAGACCAACTACGATGAACGATCGGGATACCACAGGAATGTTGGTGAGGTCTGTCGACCAGCTTTCACTTTATATTCTTCTTAAGTGAGACAAGGTTTTCAAGTTAAAAATCAAATACTATCAAATCATCTATTGAATTCTGTTGGGAGCGATAGAGTATTTGTTCTTTTTTTTTTTTTTGTAGAAACATCACTATTTTGAGGATGACTGATATCAGTTAGGTTCAAAATGAAAGACAAGCTGTCACCTTGTATTGGGAATTTAATTAAAAGCTCTGTACTTAGTCTGAAGAGAGCTTTAAGGATAAAATTATATTCCCCTTTAGGTCAATTTTCTGTTATGTTTGTATAATGTAATTAAAGAAGGACCTGCGCCAACTAATACTTATATCTGGCTGTAGGAGTGCATGATCACCCCTCCCTGTCAGCGAGGAGAGAAGCCGTGCCTCCTCGCTATCACCTATAACAGCAATCTGCAAAGGAGGGAAACTAGCAATCTCTAGGATTCAGGCCCTTAGGCAGGGCAGAACAGTAAATAATCTAAAAGCCCAGACCCTCAGGGCAGGGTACCAAACAGTCTAAGGGGCTCTGACCCTTAAGCAGAGCAGAGCAGTAAATAGTCTATAGCCTAACTTCCTAGCCTTGCAGGACAGTAGACCAACACAGGCCTCCTGCCCTAAGGCAGGGAGGCTGCCACCTCAGGGATGGGATTGGCAGCAGGAGGTAGGGGACCTGGGCCCACCATACTGCACCACATCCCAACCCAGGGCCCTAATATTGGTGGTGTCTCCTGCCACTGGGTCAGCAGGGATCTGGCCACAACACGCTGGCCTGAGTTCAGGCAGCAACGCCGCTAGACTATAGTCGGTTCTTCCTGGACTACTTCCTCCCCTCAGGGTGTACCTGGATCCTGGCATTGTCTTCTATCTCTGAGGTACACTGCCAGTGGTAGTCCCAGAAGCTCCTTGATGGCTGGCAGCTCTGGAAGACCTGATGAGTCCTCGGGGCAGCAGAGGTCCTCTTCAGATTCCCACTCCAACGGTGAATGGGAGGTGTCTGTCTCCCTCAGCAGCTCCAGCCCTAGTGAGCTGCAGGGCTCTTTTGTATTTCCTGTACCGCCCCTCTGCTTCTGATGATGGGTGTGGCCTTCCTGGCTCTGCTCACCAGGGGGCGGATGGTGGTCCCTCCCTCTTAGTTTCCGAGGATGACCATCCTACCTTGCTACACAGGTATAAAGCTGTCCGTTCGGCTTCCAATATATTAACAACTACTGGATACTTAAAATAAATAAAATAAAGTGCAGGTTAAAACAAGTGCAGGTTTAATTCCAAGAGGTCAAATACTCCTCTGTGTTTTACCACTATGCGGAGTATCTAAAATTCATGGATCCCACCTAGGAAAAGTGCAGAGAAAGAACAGAAGCTCACCAGCATACTCAACCGGTGTTCTGCGAGGGCCACGCAACAGCATGCTGAGGCAGGAAGAATACATATCAAGGACAGGGCCACACTCCACCAAATTATCCCCTCCCCAAACCTGAGTAGCAAATCAGTACAAGTTAACATTGGCCTAAGGCTGGTCCAAATATGAGTGGTTTTTGGATCAGACCCCAAGTGAGCATCAACTTGTGTGACTTCCCTCATCACTCTGTCTAAGCCATCACAGAGATGGGATGTAGGGAGCAGTGGTGGGAATCTTGCTGGGAAGTGGCTGGGGACAGGCAAGATCTGTGCAAATCATGAGGGACCCTCAGGCGTCCAGGTGCCAAACTCATGGTTACTGCCATGGCAGGTGGGGTGAAATGGCAAACTGCCTCTCAATGAGGACACTGTGAATATGGACCTGTTCAGTCCCTGGTACACACTAATATAGAGGGGAATCCGGGACTTTGGGGGTGATTCTGAAAGAAGAATGTCGGTGTCCTCCAAAATGGTTTTCCTCAGTATACATTTATAGTACAGCATGGCTCACGGGAGACCAGCTAAAGCCTACAGAGACTCAAGGGCAGACTGAAGTCCAGGATGCCGTCTCCTGCTTCTCCCAGAACCGTAGCGCCTGCAGGAATCCACTGCACCTTTGAGATGAGATTCTTAAAAGCAGTCAGCACTGGCCTAACTAATTCCCACTGACTTCTATGGGAGCAGAGTGGAGCTAATATTTGTGCACTGCTGAAGGTGCCACTCATAACTTTATGATGAAGGCACAAAGCCAAATGCAGGACACATGCCTAGGACAGAGCTGGAAGCAGGAGGGGGCAGGAGTGTGCAGTGGCACGGGCGGGCCAAAATGCAGGACAAATATCTGACAATCTGCCCCCAAGTCCTGGCCGGCAGCGCAGCAGGGATCAGGCAGGCAGGCTAGGCTGCCTCCATGCCATGGTCGATGGCCCCATGCCGCTCCTGGAAGTGACCAGCTGCTGGCATGATCTTGTGTGCCCCTGGTGGTGTGGGAGGCGACTCTGTGCACTGCCCCCGCCCTGGGCGGTGCACGGAGCCCCACTGCTCCCCTCCCCCGCAAGGGGTATGGAGACATGGGCCAGCAGCAGGGCTAAGGCGTCTCCCTGCCTGCTCTGCCTCCTCCCTGTGCAACGTTTTGCTCCTTGAGACTTGTGTGTGTGTGTGTGTGTGTGTGTGTGTGTGTGTGTGTGTGTGTGTGTGTCTCCACGCACTGCTCTCCGCCCAAGCGCCGATTCCACAGCTCTTGTTGGCCGGGAACTGCGGCCAATAGGAGCTGCAAGGGCAGCGCCTGCAGGCAGCAGTGCATGGAGACCCCATACCCCTTCCTCCCCCCCGCCGCCTTAGGAGCCATTGCCAGAGGGATGTCTATGCAGGTTGCTTTGGGAGCCGCACTGCCCAAGATAAGAGCCACCTGCCTGCCCTCCTCCCACACCCTAACCTTCCTTCCAGAGCCTGCACTCCGCACCAAAACCTCCTTCCAGAGCCCATTCCCCACCCCCTCCTCCAATCCAGAGCCTGCACCCCAGCCACCTGCCCCAGTCCAGAGCCTGCACCTATCACCCAAACTTCCTACCAGAGCCACCAGGTACCCAAACCCTTCTTGGTTGTCATGTTTCCTTTGGTCCTCACGTGCACCCTGTGGCATTAGAACGGCCTCGCTACAAACACATTGGTATGCACCAGGGATGGATGCTACCTAGCAATCCACATCACATGCACTACTGCTTGTACCAGGATCACTTACCATTTGTACGCCTGATGCATAATCACCTCTCCGGGACTTCGGCCTTAACCCTTCTGTCCCATACAGGCTTGGGCCCTCTGTGCATTGTTACATGAGTCTTCATTTTATTTACACATACACACTTTTAAAGCAGGGGTCTCAAACATGCTTGAATCATCTGAGGCTGGTAATTTGTTAAATTAATTTGTTTGCTTGTTTGCTTCCAGCTCTGGACTTCCTATATTGCTCTTGCTTTGTTTGCCAAACAGCTGTTGGTGGTGACTAGCGCTTTCCAGGAGGGAGCGGGGAGCTGTGTGCTCAGAGGAGGAGGTGGGGCAGGGGCGGGACCTCGTGGAAGGTGTGGAGTGGGGGCGGGGGCAGCGAGGGGGGGGCGTGTCAGTGATGCGGCCCCCGGGCCAGTGCACTAGTCCTCATGCGGCCCTCGTGGTCATTTGAGTTTGAGACCCCTGCTTTAAAGCCTTTGAGGTGTACTGATGCTATGACAAGGGGGCGATAGAAGTACCAGAGATGGATAAATCTGCATTATAATCCCATAGTCTTACTTTATGATGTGGCTTCCTCCACAGTTTTAGACTCATTACAACAGTGTCCCCCACTAGCAGGGTTGGCAGTGGGCCAGCTTTTTTAAAAAACAAATTTTGTAGAAGGGGAAAACCCCTCATCCAAAGTCATTGTAACACCCACCTACTCCTCATCTAGACACTTCACTAAACCTGGGAGGGAAAGAAAGAGAAGTAAATGCTTAATGAGTGGATGCAGGAAATGTGCCACTTACAAACACTGGAGTTACCTTGACGCAATCAAAACCACTCACTGCCAAAGAGCACAAACAATCATCAGCTCCAGGAGAGAAGTGGGCCATTTTCCTAATCACCAGCCTGCATCTAGGAGAGCAACATGGAGAACAGCCCAAAACAGAACAAATCCCCTCTCCTGGGGAATACAATTTAACAACATAAACACACCCTTGTGTACCAGCTTTCCAATACACTTGACTGCACATTTCAGCCAGGGAGCTGGTAAAAGGGGTAACATTTCCTTGACAGTAACTCAGATAGTAGGAGTTCCTCTTGACCCAGCTACAGTGAAAGGCCTTCGAGTATTGTGGTTGAGAACAGTCCCACCAGGTGCCACTCCAAAGAGTGTTACCAATGTCCTCAGTTGCCTATTTATACTGTGGCACTGATCTGACCTGTCTTCTCTTACAGCTGTGCCACAGAACGGTGAGTCATCTGCTTTCCTGACAGGTAACCTATTCACAGGCTCTCTTTTGGCTGTGCTGCGTGGGGCGCATTGGGGAGATTCTCTCTGGCACAGGACACAAGACAGACTGGGATAAATCTAACCCTCCATGCAATCTCCTGACTTCAGGGAAGCTACAATCCTAACTACTAAGAAAAACCCTGCCTGCCACCCCCCACCACCCGCCCATGCTCCGACCCTCAGCAGGCTGAGAACCCCTCATTTTCCTACCTCATCTCCACACAGCTCAATCAACCCCCTTGTGCTGGATCAGAACCCCTTACACCCAATCTTCCAGCCTCAGAGCTCTTCCCGGGGCTCAGAACCTTTTCACCCGATGACGCAACCACTACCGGGTTCCGAATCCTGCCCTTTCCCCGACGGAAACCAGGACCCTTCCCTACCTGCTGTTCATTCTGAAAAAGCAGGAGCAGAGGCAACTGTGGCTGCAGGGAGCCCAGTGCGCTGAATCCCCACCAGAGAAACCTGCATTCCCTTCTTTTCAGCCTCCTCTCCCTTCTTCCTGCAACCCATGTGCTGCAAGCCACATGCTGCAGCCCACGGGCCAAATCCAGACCACCAGATGCTTTTGAATGGACCCTGAACTATTTTATTTACTTGTCATTATTGTTATTTTTTATTATTTTCTTTGGAGTCTGGACCTTGACTACACCTTGACCAAGAAATGTGGACCTGGACACAAAGTAATGGACTGGTAATAAGGTGGATAGAAAGCTGGCTGGATCGTCGGGCTTAACGGGTAGTGATCAATGGCTCCATGTCTAGTTGGCAGCCGGTATCAAGCGGAGTGCCCCAAGGGTCAGTCCTGGGGCCGATTTTATTCAATATCTTTATCAATGATCTGGAGGATGGTGCGGACTGCACCCTCAGCAAGTTTGCAGATGACACTAACCTGGGAGGAGTGGTAGATACACTGGAGGGTAGGAATAGGATACAGAGGGACCTAGACAAATTAGAGGACTGGGCCAAAAGAAATTTGATGAGGTTCAACAAGGAGAAGTGCAGAGTCCTGCACTTAGGACGGAAGAATCCCATGCACTGCTACAGACTAGGGACCAAATGACTAGGCAGCAGTTCTGCAGAAAAGGACCTAGGGTTACAGTAGATGAGAAACTGGATATGAATCAACAGTGTGCCCTTGTTGCCAAGAAGGCTAATGGCATTTTGGGCTGTGTAAGTAGGGGCATTGCCAGCAGATCAAGGGACGTGATTGTTCCCCTCTATTCGACATTGGTGAGGCCTCATCTGGAGTACTGTATCCAGTTTTGGGGGCCACGCTACAAGAAGGATGTGGAAAAATTGGAAAGAGTCCAGAGAAGGGCAACAAAAATTATTAGGGGCCTGGAGCACATGACTTATGAGGAGAGGCTGAGAGAACTGGAATTGTTTAGTCTACAGAAGAGAAGACTGAGGGGAGATTTGATAGCTGCTTTCAACTACCTGAAAGGGGGTTCTAAAGAGGATGGATCTAGACTGTTCTCAGTGGTAGCAGATGACTGAACAAGGAATAATGGTCTCAAGTTGCAGTTGGGAAGGTTTAGATTGGATATTAGGAAAAAAAATTCACTAGGAGGGTGGTCAAGCATTGGAATGGGTTACCTAGGGAGGTAGAATCACCTTCCTTAGAGGTTTTTAAAGTCAGGCTTGATAAAGCCCTGGCTGGGATGATTTAATTGGGGATTGGTCCTGCTTTAAGCAGGGGGTTGGACTAGATGACCTCCAGAGGTCCCTTTCAACCCTAATATTCTATGATTCTAGGACTGCCCCTGCTCTAGGGGCTGGATGCTGCAGGAAGAACGGGCAGAGTCGCAGTCTGGAGAGCCTCGTGGTTTTCACAAATAAGCAACAACAAATTCACTGTGGAGTGGTGGATCCAGCAGCTCCTGTCCTGTGGGACTGGGCCTGTGTCTCCACTCTGGGCATCAAGGCAGACGGGCCGCTGAGCCAAAGCTGGGGCTGCAGCACAGCTCGAGTGCTAAGTTGCGACACCCAGCAGGACAGGAACCGCTTCTGTGGGGTGGGTCAGGGTGGGCTTTGCTCCACAACCCTCTCTCCTCCCCAGGGCCTTCCAACCCCTTCACCCAGGAGCAGGACGTGCCCCCCATCGCCAACTTAAAATAAAATGAAAAAGTATAAAAAGTCCAAAGAATTTCACAAGGCTCTGACAACAGGTGGCCTCTCAGCAACGTGTATGATCTGTGCCTCCGGCCTCGTTCCCCCGAGGCATCCAGGTGGATTGCTTTCTCCAAGGGGCTGAAGCCCTGCCAGGAACCCCCCAGTGGCAGCATGTGGCTGATGCTCTCGAGGGTGAGGTACCACACTAGGTTGCATCTATAGTATCATTAGTGGGGCTTAGTCACATTAGCCCCTAATGACCAGCTGCCCCTTCGCCCCCAATCCAGAGGCTAATGCATCACTCCGACATGAAGCTCCATACTGATCTTCCTGGATGCGCCAGTTTAATTTCTCACTCTTTAAAAAGGAACATCTGGGGAAAGGGTAACAACAACTATAACAGTGTTTTTTTTTGGGGGGGGGGAGGGGAGAGGAAGCCCAATCCAAGGCTCCTTGAAGTCAACAGGGATCCTCTCATTGTCTTCAATAAGCAGTGAATTAAGCTCTTGAGGAACAGGCCTCAGTGGATGATAACCCTGCAAATGAAATCACTTTCTCATGCTGGTTTTGGAATGTCTTGCTAGCACTGCAATTTCAAAGGGCACGGTTACAGGAGGGCTCTTAGCATCAGCTGTCACAGGTGCTGAAGAGCATTGCATAATGCATCACATCTTTTCTGTTTGTAGCAGGACCATTTTCTCTCAGAAAACATGGTGCAAACCAGGTTCCAGCTATTTCAAAGAGGTGAAGTTTTCTTTAAATTTCCCCCCTGAGCGCAGCCCCTCTGCATCAGATGTATTCTCATCCATATTTTTTTTTTTTAAAAAAAAAGGGGAAAAAAAGGAAGGAAGGAGGGGAGGAAAAAGGATGATGTTTCAAAGATCAATAAAGACCAAACATTCTTAGGCACCCCAGCGTTTCCCAAGAAATCCTTAACAATGTAAAAATGGAAACATTTCAAAGATAAAATACATAATTTAATAGTATTCAGCTTCTCCAAAGGGTGTTTGACCAAGTTTGATATTTGCCAGTGAATGTTTCCCTTAGGTAGAAGGTGGGAGGAAAAAAGGCTCTTAAGATGTGTTGTTTTATTTCATGAAAAGATCCATATACAATTCTTGCCCCTTCCCCGCCCCCACAGAGAGATTAGTTTTAGAAAAGCAGAATATGGGGCGGATCTAAATGAAGCATTTCGATGTAACATATAGCAAAACAAAAAGAATTGAAATGTATCCAACAAGGTGGCAGGCTGTTTCCACACCTTTCTGCCGGCTTCAATTCAGATAGAATATGGGGACGCATCCCCAAGTATACAGCAACTTGGTGTATTTAGAGGGAGAGTGACTGACGATCCCAACTGTCTTCTGGGTAAGCAAGAGCCTACTCTGTACCATACATAGGCTTGCAATGAAGGCACATAAGAATAGCTTGTAGCTGCAGTATTCCTGAGGAAGCCGGGGTGGTCTCATGTTCCAGTGAAAAGCTTTCATTTAGCAATTACATAAACAGAATGGCTGAAACTTTATCAGCACATCACACAGAAAGCCCCTAAGATCTGTGACCCAGATCCTCAAACGGGAGTTAGGCTCCTAACTTCCACTGAAATCATTGGCACGAGGTGTGTGAGGTAATATCTTTTATTCGACCAAACTTCTGTTGGTGAGAGAAATGAGCTGCTGAGCTACACAGAGCTCTGCCTCATATAACCGGTGTAGCTTGAAAGCTCGTCTCTCTCCCCCCAACAGAAGTTGGTCCAATAAAAGATATTACCTCAGCTTTGTCTCTCTAACTGGAGAGATTTGGCCTGCAGTGGGTGGCAAGCACAGTCCTTCCAGCTCCACTGGGGGAGTGGACACAGGAATGCCAACTAGCCTGCTGTCTACCAGGGATTAGCTCCCTTGTGGCATTTAGTGATGCAGACACGGGCCTGAAATCCTGTCTCCACTGAAGTCAATTGGTACGTCACCATTGACTTCAGTAGGCTGAGGATTTCACTCTCTGGCTCCCTCAGGTGAGGAGGGAACACCTAATTGATTCCTTTTCCGTCTGCAGCATCCAGCGTTTCTAACGGTGTCAAATGTATTAAAAAGTGTTTTTAATTTATAAGGTGGGTCACACTCAGAGGCTTGCTAGGTGAAAGGGGTCACCAGTACAAAAGAGTGAGAATACTGAACTAGGGTAACAGAGCCTGCTTTATCGGATATTTACACCAGGGTAGATACAGAGTAATTCCAGGGAAATTCCCTGAATTATGGTAGCATAAAACTGGTTTGAATGAAGCAACGGGCTCTAAACCATGCCGATGTTGCGTCAGTAAAAAGCATTTTGAGTGATGTAACTTGTGGCACGCTGATATTTTACCAGCAGAACTGCTTCCTTTGACTGTTTTATTGCCAGTTCACTTTAAGCTGTTCTATACAAATACATAATATTACCTTTAATGTGCACAATCATCTTCAGGTCAAGTTACTGTACACTGTGGAGGCAGCATATGGCCAAACAGTGGGATTTCCCCCTCTCTTTGCTTTTCCTTGAATTCTGTAAAATCCTTGATATGCTTGGGGACCATATAGAGGGCCCGATTCTGAGCTCAGTTCTAGTTTTAGGACTGATCTGGAGTTGCACAAATGTAACAGCAGAAGTTGGTGTGGCACTTGTCTCTTTCCCACACATCACGCTGCAGGATTCTCCTCTGACTTCAAAGCAGACACAGTATGTAAATTTATGTGCTACACCTCAAAGGAAGTTGTCACTGGGCACAGCGCCCTTCTTTTATGATCACTCAATTTATCAAAGAAAATCAAAATTAATTATCAGTAAAAAAACCAGGATTTTCATGAATTTAGACACCACCCCCAAAGGGTCTGACAACACAGTAAGAGAGACTCAATTAATCAGGCATAGCGTCTAACACAGAGTTTGGGAAAGGCAGAACATTCATTTAGAACCATTGTACTTCCAGCCCCCAGACGGCGGCTTTGCCTGTGTTGGGCCAGAGTGTGGTATCACGACCAGCTGCCAAAGATCCTTTTCCAGGCCCCATCCCTGGAACTGGATCCAGATGGGTGGAGCCATAGGCCCAGGCGAACCCAACTGGGACTCCTCCCAGGCACAGCAGCCTGCTCACACGGATCCAAGTGCAGGCTGAGGCAACGGTTCCAGATCCTTGACATGCTCACGAAAGGCGAACTTCCCCTGTCTGCAGAAGGCCAAAGTCGTGCTCTGGGGAGGGTGTGTTATAGGTGCCCCCTGTGCTGATCCACAAAGGTCAGCACCCGGAACAGTCCCAGCATGGCGGCCTTGGTGCTTTAGCAGCTCATGCTTTTAGCTCTGGAGGTCGGGTTTGACCACTGGTGTGCTAGCCAAGCGGCAACTGTCCCACCAAGGCATATGCTTGGGTGCTAGGTCTAGAGGGGGCTCAGCTCCCCCCCCCAATCTGAGCCACCCCACTGCCCATCTGCTCACCCCATCTCGGCCAGCAAAGCCCCACCCCCGCTGGCACTGAGCCTCCTGGCTGCTCACAGCAGGATGAGCAAGGAGCGTCCTTGGAGCCAGGCAGTGAGGTGAGCTCATGGGCCCTGGCCCGGTGCTGTGGACAGACTCCATCCTGAGTGCAGCCAGTGAGCCAGCCCCAGCCCCAGTGTGGTGGCAGCAGCAAGTCCAGCCCTTCCTGGTGCCTGCCAGCGGAGTTGGGGCGGATGCCAGCAAGAGACAGAAAGAGGAGAGGAGAAAAGGGGCTGTAGTGGAGGGAACCAACCACAAGCACAGCCAGCTGCAGGCACCGGCACCACTACACAACTCCCTGTGCGTCCAAGCTCCCCTGTTCCCACGATAGAACCCTAGAAGACCAGGTGGGAAGAGATCTCAGAAGGTCTAGTCCAACCCCCTGCTCAATCCCCCAAGCTGCCCACCCACAGCCCGCCAACCCCCCACCCAGCCCCTGCTTGAACACGTCCAACTCCCTACTATCCAGCCCTCAGTAAACACCCCCCAAATAAATGAAAATCCCATAAAATCTCCTACCACAGCTCCCGGCCATCCCATCTCTCCACCACACCAACCCCCCAGCTCCCTAAATAAAGGCATCCCATCACACAGCCCCCACAAATAAATGGCCCCATAAAATATAACCCTGTTCAAACCCTTCCTCCACTCCTCAAGCCCTCCTCCCCACTGCCTTCCATCTCCACCCCAAGCCCCATTCCCCAGTAAACCTACTTCTGAAAAACCTCCCCTACTCCCCCATCCTCCACTCCCCACCATCCTCAGACCATTTCCCTACCCTAACTGCTTCCTTCTGCCCTGCCACTCCACTGCCCCTTACTCCTATCCAGGACCCTTCTGCTACCTTAACACCCAAGTCCATCTACTCTACCGATCAGACCAAAGTTCCCAGTTCCTGCTGCACCTCCCCCTCTTCCTTCTTCAATTGCTCCAGTGCCCTATGGCTCAACCAGGATCCCTCCCATTGGCCCCCTCAACCCTTTAGCCCTTGCATGAGAATCCCATCTTCACTCTGGAGCATTATGTGGGGCTGGTGACCTCTTCTCTGTCCTCCCCCTCCTTGTCTTCTTGGGGTGGTAGGATGGCTAGCAGGGAGCTGCGAACCTCACGCGACAGCAGCCTCCACTGTCGGGTGAGTATGGGGCAGGCTCACTACCCAATCCCCTTCTGTGGGCCCTCCCCTCCATGCCAGGTGAGAGACAATGACACCCCCAGCCCCTCCAACACACCAGAGAGTGCGGCCGGGCAGTTTTACTCCATCTAGGGTGACCAGACAGCAAGTGTGAAAAATCGGGACAGAGGGTTAGTGGGTAATAGGAGCCTATATAAGACCCCAAAATCAGGACCGTCCCTATAAAATCGGGACATCTGGTCACCCTAACTCCGTCCCCCACAAGAATATTTTCCCAGCTGCCTATGGGCTTATGTGCCACTTCGAAGACTTAAGTAATGCAGAATCCTTGTGCTGGCTCCCCGCGTAGGGCTGAATTTCACCTCACCGAGGTCCAGTATCTCGAAAAAGGGAATGGGTACCAACAACTCAAGTTTTAACCTGGGCTCTGTCACTGGCTCTCTGTGTCACTCAAATGCCATGCCTCAGTTTCCCCATCTCTAAAATAAGGATAAGTGGCCTGACTGGCTGTTACCTTGCCTCCTGCGAGGTATTTTGCAAAATGCTACCCCATAAGAATAGTAGAGCTGTGCACCCACTGTGCACTGGTGTAAATAATCACACAAGGTGCCGGGCAATACCAAAAGAGGCTCAATAATTGTGTTTGTCTTCAGTTTGCACGCCTGCCTCCTGCCCGAGACTTTCCAAGTGTTCGTATGCACCCCAAAGGAAGCCTGGGAAGGTTAATGTTCCCAAAGTGCTCTGACCACCGAACAGTGCAACATACATGCTACACTCGATTATTTATTTGCCTATGGCGACGTAAAAGGCACTTTTCAAAATTGCTTTTATCTTTACTCAGTTTTAGAAGCAGGAATCATGCCACCAACACAAGAGAAATCAAACAAGCAAAGAGAGAACAACCATCTTGTCTTCAGGTGACACCGTCAAATTAAATAAATGATACGGATGCTGCAGCCTGTTCCCATATAAACAGAAATGTGATGGATAAAATAATAACGTCTTATATGCATACGCCATTGCACTTGGACCTTGGACTTTATACACTGCACACCATACAGGGGTATTGTCATTGACTGTGTAGGGTAGCATGCCTAGTGATTAGAGCAGGGATCAGTAGCCGGGAATAGGAGTCCAAGGTCAGATGCGGAACCAGAGTAGAGGCCGGAGTCAAGAACCCAAGCCAAGGGTCAGAGCCAGATTACCTGGAGTGCTTCAGGTTGAGTCCAGAGCAGGAGCAGCCACAGGCGAATGCTTTGAGCAGCTGGTGAAGTGCTGCAGAGCTTAAGAGCGGGTCTGCTGCCTCTTCCCAGCGCTCAGGAGGTACAGCCAAGCAGGCCGGCTGTACTTGTTAGGTTGCCTAGAGACTAGCTCTGCTGCAGGCCCCGATTCATGACAGGCAGAGCTACAATGGTTCAAGTGGTGCAATTGCACCAGGGTCCATGAGGTTATAGGGGACCAACCAAAGGGCCTGCTGTGGGCAGAGCCGGGCCCACGGGGCCTCCCAGGGCAGGGGGGAGGCTGGGATGTGGGGCCCCTCTAGCCAGGGTGAGCCTCAGTATAAGCAGCTTGCTAGACTGCGTGGAGAAATGTGTGTGTGGGGTGGGGGGGAATCCCAGCCCGTGAGGATGCACAGAGGCTCAGGTGGGGCCCAGACACAGGAGATGGGGGATGGACCGGGGCTGGTGGGTGGAGCTAGGAAGGAGCTAGGGCAGTGGCTCTCAACCTTTCCAGACTACCCCTTTCAGAGTCGGATTTGTCTTGCACACCCCCAAGTTTCACCTCTCTTGACTTGCTTACAACATCAGGCATAAAAATACAAAAATGTCACAGCAAATTATTCCTGAAAAATTGCTGACTTTCTCACTCCTCCCATATAACTATCAAATAAATCAACTGGAGTATAAATACTGAACTTACATTTCAGCGTATAGTATATAGAGCAATATACACAAGTCATTGTATGACATTTTAGTTCGTACTGACTTTGCTAGTGCTTTTTATGGAGCCTGTTGTAAAACAGAGTAAATCTCTAGATGAGTTGATGTACCCCCTAGAAGACCTCTGCGTACTCCTAGGGGTAGGTGTACCCCTGGTTGAGAACCATGGAGGTTGGAGAACTAGACTGAGGCTGTGGGGGGGATCTGAAGGGGGGGCAGTGGGGAGCTGAAGGGGGGCAGATTTCAGAATTGGGAAGGGGCCCCTAACCTATTTGCACCACAGTCCTCTGGGGTCGTGTTACACCACTGTTGTGATTTACAAGGGTTATTTCACCAACCCTGGCAGCCAAATCAGGAATGAGAGGAAGACAAAGTTTTAAAAGTCTAAATGTAACTACTGGGCACACGTGAGGTCTCCAGGATCTCTGGGAAGCTGGTGGAATCCGTTAGGGGGATACCAGACCTGAGAGGAAAAAAGACAAGATAATATTTCCTGCAGCCATTCCTTCATGTCTATGTATTAGTTATTCCTCAACTGAAATGTGCATGTCACGATACTCCTCGCGCGCTGTCCTTGCCCCGAGCACTGACTCTAATACTCCCATTGGCCAGGAACTGCAGCCAATGGGAGCTGGGGGGATGATGCCTGAGGGTGAGAGCAGTGCACAGAGCCTCCTGCCCCCGCAACGGACCTGCTGCTGGCTGTTTCCAGGACATAGCATGGAGCCAGGTCAGGCAGGGAGCCGCTGACCAAGGTAAGACCACACCCGGACCCTGAGCTCCAGCCTCCTGCCCCAGTCTAGTGAAAGTGAATGAGGGTGGGGGAATATAGTGAGCGGTGGGGGGAGCTTCAGGGTAGGGGCAGAGCTCGGGTGTTCAGTTTTGTGTGATTAGAAATTTGATAGCCCTAACTTCTGGGGTTGTGGGACAATGTGGCTGCAAGGATGGCAGGCATGGTACAAGAACCTAGACAGGGCACAATTCATATCAACAAAGCTTGTCCCAGTTAATGAGAAGCTGTCATACATATGCTTTAAGAACGTTTTGGTTTTTCTTATGCTAAGAGTCCCCCTACACATTCAATCTAAAATGACTTATTTTACTTTAAGGAGAACAAGAAAGAACCAAAATAAAGTCTATGAAAGTCTCTGAAAATAAAGTCCACTGGGTGCATCCAATGAAGTGGGTATTCACCCACGAAAGCTTATGCTCTAATACATCTGTTAGTCTATAAGGTGCTACAGGACTGTCACTTTTGCAGATCCAGACTAACACGGCGACCCCTCTGCAGTCATTGGAAGAACAAAATAGCTGCTCTCTTGCCACAGAGGCAGAGCGTTTACACATGTCAAGGAGCCAGGCACAGAAAGCAAAGACATCGCAGTTTCATATGCAAACCAAAGTAACCCCTCTGGTTGTAGAGTGAAGGGGTAATCACCAGCAGTTAGGTGTTAAATTCAGACCAGGGGAAAAGGTTATTTACTTTTTAATGGAAAAATATCCTGTCCTCATTACTCTTGATAGATCTAACCCACTGATCACATTTCACTCCCTTCGGCTTGATATTCCTGTCACTCTCATGTCATGGTTTCCCAGTGCAAGTTCAGATTTCACGTTTATATGTAGCAGGTTTTTTTAAACATCATGTTTAGATTCTCTAATCCCTTCACTAGGGTTTAATTCAATTCTCTGTCTTGCTTACAGCCATAAACAAGGTGTAGCTATGCCACAGAAACTTAGGTGTTGGTTTCTCCTCCCTTCCCATTACTCCTATTGATTTGCACAATGAAATTATTCATTTCTCTGTTGATCTGATCATCGGTCACGTTTGGTGGCTTCATCCAAACTGCCCTGTGTATTGGCAGATGCAACACAAATAGCTCCTTCTGTCAATATGCAAACCGTTCACCCTGGTCTCTTTCATTTGCCTTTCACATTGCAACAGCTCTAGTGGTCAGTTAATTGGCTTAATTTCCATAGCCTTTCTAGTGCAAGCTATAGCACTTTTCAAAAGTCTTAATTACTACACCGTTCAAATGCCATGCAGTATGGGCCATTTCCAATCACTTTCAGTGACACCAGGGCCCAGATTTTTAAAGCCTAAGTCCCATTGGCTTTCAAGTGCCTAAGTCATTTTTGAGAGTGGGACTTAGTTGTCTAAGTCATTTAGGGACAAATGTGTAAAGATATGTAGGTGCCTAGCCCCCATTGAAATCAATGAGGAATAAGAGGCTAAATGCCTTTAAAAATCTGGCCCTTAAGCTTTGCAACACTGAGTGGGGTTTAAAATCTGGGCATAGATTGCTATGTTCTACCTTAGCCACCCGAGCAGAATTTCTCAGATGAGTCAGATGCTTACAGCTAAAAAAGAAGAAAGAAGGCGGCCTGTCAGAGGATTGAGGGTCCTGTTCTTCAGACACTGCTCCAATGAACTGCCACCTTTGCCACAGACTTCTTGGATAACCTTGAGCACCTCACTTGTTCTCCAGGACTCAGTTCCCACTCTTCAACAGGAGAATAGTAATCACTCCTTCTTACCAACTTTTCTCTCTCATCTATTTAGGTTCTGATCCTGAAAACACTTACGTACATGCTTAACTGTATGCATGTAAGTAGTTCCTTTGAAGTCAATGGGCCTGCATTAAGCACATGCATGTTTGCCGTATTGGGGGACTTAGTGTGCAAACTCTTCAGGGCAGAGACTGGCTGTTTCTGTGTATTTGTACAGCCCCTGGCACAATGCAGCCCTGATCTCTGTTGCAGCTTGTAGGTGCTAGGGTAATACACATAATAAATCAGAACAGCAAAAGGAAGCTTTCCATGCTACTGTTAATACTGTAAGTATTCCTATAAATTCAAATGCCAACAAATTACTTAGAGGGATATGCTGACATTTAAATAGAGAGTCTTTATGTTCTACAGGTTCAAGAAGAGCAGCCGTGTTAGTCTGTATCCGTAAAGAAAGTGAGGAATACTTGTAGCACCTTAGAGACTAACTAGTTTATTTCAGCACGAAAGCTTATGCTGAAATAAACTAGTTAGTCTCTAAGGTGCTACACGTATTCCTCGCTTTCTTTATCTCCTACGTTAGTTTTCTTTGGGGGTCTGTGCTGAACTTTCCTAGAGTACATTAAAATGTGGGGAACTTACAGCCTACATTGATATTTCTACACTATTTTTGTGAATGCTGCATTTTGCTGTTAACAGGAGTCTCTAATATGCCAACCCTTCCCCCTTTAATACTGATCCTTGTCCCACCCCCATTGAACTGGTTTTATTACAGAATTAGTTTTCCAATTCACTCCTTTGCTGGCTCAGGGGCTAGCAGGGGAAGCATGGATGATGCTAGATGTAGTATTTCCAGATGCACCCTCTGAACACAAAGGGTCTGATTCTCCTCTCACTTATGCTGGTGTAAATCAGGAGTAACTCAGTTGAAGTCAATGGAATTACACTCATGTTAAAAACTGCACTGGCTGGCTTCTAAAGCCCATTGAAATCAATGGTCTGTGGATCAGACAGAGGAAAATCAGGCCTTTAATGTTTAAGGGAATGTTTCTCCCTCCACTCCCTACAATGAGACAGAGTTTCATGTTGGTTACACCTTTGTAGATCCAGATCATCTCCCGTAAAACCAATGAGATGACTCAAGATTTACAGTGGTGGGTCTACCAGGTCAGAATCTGGCCCCAAGGCTCCAAACTGGTGCACAGATGAGCTAAGCAGCAGCAGGACTCCAGGGGAACTCTACTTGGCAGTGAAGGCCCAGGTTCGGGGATCTGATTGCCAGAGCCAGCCCCAAAGTACTACAGTATTTAGTTCTACTGCATGTATTGAGATTTGCAACACAGTAGCTCCCAACTGTAAAGGAAGAGCCAGGAGATACTTTTTAAATCATAAACATATTTTAAAATACATGTTGGCCTATTACTCTTAATTCCTCTTAAGATTTTTGTACTGAGAATAATTGAGGGGTGTGAGTGAGAGAGAGTGTGTGTGTGTGTCGAGTGTGAGAGTGTGTGAGAGAGAGAGAGTGTGTGAGAGAGAGAAAGAGAGAGTGTGTGAGAGATTGGATCTCCTACTGCATTACTATCCATTGGCAGCAGTATAATGGGAATTAAATGTAATCAAACTACATGTACGCTGGAAAAAAATTAAAAACTACAAGAAATCAGTTTCTTGCTTTAAAATGTGAACCCTTCTGAGTGCCCCCCCCCTTTGACATTTGTTTTAATAAAACAAAAAAATCCCATGCATGAATGCTGCAGAGTCAGGACCATGGAAGCACGTTTCAATGGTCATCTCCCAAAGCAGAGGTAACAAAGAGTCCTGTGGCACCTTAAAGACTAACTAAAGTATTGAAGCATAAGCTTTCATCCACTTCGTTGGATGCATCCGACAAAGTGGGTATTAGCCCACGAAAGCTTATGCTTCAATACTTTAGTTAGTCTTTAAGGTGCCACTGGACTCTGTTACCTCTGCTATTCCAGACTAACACAGCTACCTCTCTGATTCATCTCCCAAAGCAATACTCAAAAGGAAAGGAGGTCATTTCAGTCTTCAAGCTTCTGAGATTATTTATGGAAAAGCAGCCAGTACCCTTATTGTACCTACTGCTTTCAATGGAACTCATCATTCAGAGCTGGTGAACAGTTGGGAACAAGTACAGAGGATAAACTGAATGAAATATGTGATGCTGTGAATATGTCAAGATTTTGACTGGTGGAATTTACATACATGAATAAATATTGAATACTGCCTAGTAATGAGGCTGGTGCGTAGCCTCTGCATTAGGCATGTTGGGATGTAAAGTAATTGCTCCCTTTATTATCTGTTACCAGCTTTAACAGTGTGAAAGTAAAAACTTTGAGTCTGTAAGACAAATAGGAAATTTGGGGATGCATCGCCATTTGCTAGTACAAATTGTAAAGCCTCTCTCTCTCACTGTCTTTTTCTCAGTTATAGCTTTCTCATTGCCTAAATTGAGACTACAATCATAGGGGGCCATGAATATGTTATGGACTGAGACAAATTTCCTCAAGATGTTGACGCAGAATAACTGGAACAAAAGAAAATGGATTCCTAAAGTAGTTGTATAAAATCTATTTTTCACTGAAGCAATCAATGGTGTGGCTCTAATTTCCCATTCCTGGATGTGGGTTTGGGAGGTTTATCCAGAAGACTTATGTAGCCAAGCATTTCCGTTACTTCATTGGGAATTTTGTTGGAATACTGAGTAAGGACTTCAGGAATAGGCCATATAAGAGCTATAATAAAACCTTTGGAGCCACTGTTCAGCAATGCCAGACTCAGAGAGACAGCACAAAGAAAGAGGAGCATCTGCCCCTGACGACAGAGACCAAAAATGAGCCCAAGGGCAACAATGGTCTTGTGACTAAGACATAACAGCTCCAATTCAGGAAAGCATCTCTGGATACGTCTATACTACCCGCCGGATAGGTGGGTAGGGTTCGATGTATCCGGGATCAATTTATCGCATCTAAACAAGATGTGATAAATCGATCTCCGAATGTGCTCCCTGTCGACTCCGGAACTCCAGCTCCGCAAGAGGAGTAAGTGGAGTTGACAAGGGAGCCACCGCGGTTGACTCACCGACATGAGGATGGCCAGGTAAATCGAACCAAGATACTTGAACTTCCGCTACCCTTCCTTCTCCCAGTGTAGCCGAGGTCTCTGTTTAGGACAACGCTTAAACACCTGCTTAAGCCCAACAGAAATCAATGGGACTCCTGGGCATGCTTATAGTTAAACACGCTTTTCTGGGGCCTAGACTTGGACTGAGGAATGTGGGTTCAGTTCCTGGCTCTGCCACAGACTTCAGGTCTGATTTTGGGCAAGTCACTTCATCTACCCTGCACTTCAGTTCCCCAGCAGAAAAATGGGGATTGTAACACACGACTGATGTCTCCCACCCTTTATCTGTCCTGTTGATTTACTGTAGGCGTGTCAGAGGAAGGTCTGTTTCTTACTATGTGTTTGTATAGTTCCTAGCACAATTGGGCTCCTAAAGTTATCTACCTGTCTTTCCAACTTCGCTTGAGATCAGAAAGATAAGCTGAATTCTTTTCTTCAGATCCGAACCACTAATAAAGGTTTTACAGGTCAAATTAAGCCCTCAGTGACACCTATGCAATCGTGTTAGCTTTGATAAATTTCCACAGTGGGAACTGTCAGGCCCTGGTATTAGTGAAGTCAGTTAGTAAATAATTCCGATGACAATGCATAAGGAGGGACTGAATCCAGTTTAGTCTGCCATAGTCCTGCAGAGCCAAAGAAGCTAACGGGAGTAAACTTTGCTGGTCACTAAAGTCAGCAGTTATGACTCTCACAAGACACAGGAAACAGAACTGTTGAGCAAAAAGCTATCATTTCTACAGGGCCACGTTTCAGATGGCAACAGCAATTCTTTCTGAATTGGTAAGTTATCACCAACAGCTTTACAAGTAGCTTGACAGACAAGATAGTCAATTATAAAACTGGGCTTGAAAAGATGATCTGACATCTACTCACCCATGGACTAAGACCACCAGGCAAGGTGAAGAATAGTTATGTTGAAGTGACAAAGAGTTCTGTGCTGAAACCATGCTCACCAGACTATGCCACTTGAAAGTTTAAAGGATAAAAATGGCTGTACACTTTATAATGTCTTCCATTTAAAGATTACCTTGCTATATAATAATGTTATTCACAATTTTTCCTGAAATGTAGCTCACTACATCTTTTATTTTTCTTATGCCTACCCTTCCCCACCCTCTTCTTGAGGGGAGAAGGTTATGAGGAAGATCCTTCTCTCCCATCCCATGAATACCTCCAGTGTCCACCTCTGCCACTTGCTGCTCAAGGCTCCTCAAGCAGCAGCAGAGTGAAATTAACTGATTTCTTGTCAGTTTCCAGCTGTTCACAGGATTTTCATTTGCAGCAGTGAAAATTGACAAGACTTTGGCCTCTTTTCAATCTGCAGCAGCTAGGTAAAGCTATGAGCAGCAGCAAAGGCATTTGAGCTGCCTATCTGCAGGTTCAGGAAGAGAGCACTGCATCAGCTTATCCTCTTTTCATGTTGGAAAAGTGATCTTTGCAACCTATGTTGCTAGAATTTTTTTTATTTTTGAGGAATATTTAGATTCTTCAGCCACTGATGGCAGCTTATCTAGGATAATTTCCTTCTTGCCACAGGCAAGTGGCTTTTTCAAGCCCTGCTTTAAAAACATCCCAGAGTTTCAGAAGTAATTTGGGGATTTATGAGGCTCATCTTTCTGAAAATCTGGCCCCTTTAAAGTGTTTCAAGTCAGGCACCTAGAAATACAGGCACCAAAAATCATTAGTCACTTGTGCAAATCTTGGCTTAGCTTTTCTCAGTAATTATTTTCAATGCAGTTTTACTGTAAGATGAGACACACAATCACAACTGTACCAGTGCTGGGCTAGAGACCAAGGACTGAATGGCTAACAAACACTGTACCTTCCATCCCAAATACATCCTTTCATTTTAGTCCCCTCCAAAACAGACTTAAGGCATATTAGCATGGCAGAGTTTACCCTGTTTGCTGCCCAGGTTGCACTGTTCTGTTAACAACCAGAGTCATCGATCTGCACTTTTTGCCAGCACTAAATTAACTTGAAAACTTTACAAACATGAGCGCGATCGAAAAACTTTTTTTAGTATTCAGCTAGCCAATAGAATGGGAGATGCCCCCATGCCTTTGGAAAGCAATATGCATTTTATTACCTTCCCATAAAGGTTTTATGACTTTTATGGTTTGTTTGCTTTTAAAAACAAAAAACCAAAAATCTGAAGCAACCGGAAAGAGCGAACATTCAGATAACATTTAAAATGGAGATAACGTGACAGAACTCCGAGAGTCTAAGTTATGAGTGACATTTCGTCCCTTGCTGGGGAAAAAGGAGGAAGAAAGAAAATAAGTGAAATAAAGCAAGAAAGGTACTTTCAATTTTCCCTTTACAAGCACCACCAGGTAATTGCTCACAATCTTTTCATGAAAGAAACTATTTTTTCTTTTAAAAACACTCCGTGTGTGTGGGGTGTGTGTGTGTGTGTGTGTTATGTTGCTGTTACCTAGCTGCTGGGTCATAATCCATCCATCTGATCCCTGTGGGGCTGGATCCCAGGCCTGCACAGATCTGCATTGATTTCAATGGGATGATTTCAAAGGGTATGCTCATGACGATCACATTGTAGGGTCAGGGCCTTACAAATTAACGGTAATGTGCTAGTAAAACTGGACATCACCAATGGAAGTGAGACTGGGCATGGAGGGATGGGGGAAATGACCCACTTCCCGGTGAACAAGTAGTTAACTCCTGCGGATCTTCCCCCGTCCTTTGCACAGCTGTTTAGGAGATGGACAAGAGTGGCTGCTGGGGAGGGAAAAGGGATTTTTTTTAAAAGGATGCTTTTAGGATGGGTGGATCAGTAGGCCCCATAGATCAGGGGTAAACCCCATGCTGGAGAACTTTTCAGTTCACTCCTTATTTATGTTCACTTATTTTACTGATCCCTGAGGAAGAGCCACCATGGATTCAAAGGCTGGAAGGAATCATTCTGATCACCTAGTCTGACCTCCTATAACACAGGCCATCGGAAGCATGAAAGAATTCCTGCTTGAACAAGACCATACCTTTTAGAAGAATATCCAATCTATTTAAAAATTCATTATGATGGAGACTTCATCACCTTTGGCATCCAGTACTTCATTACCTTCACTGATAAAAATGTCCACCTTATTTTTGGTCCAATTTCTCTAGATTCAGCTTCTAGCCATTGGATCTTGTTATACTTTTGTCTGCAGAACTGGACACAGTATTCAGACAGGGATCGCACCAGTGCCAAACACGGCTTGCAGCTGTTTTTTTCTGCTAAATCATCCCAGCACTTCACAGGCAAGTTCAGTCTAGACCAGTTAGGAATGAGCGAGCTTGGCAAATTATTTTGGAGGAGGAGGAAATCAGCTGTAGTATGGATGACATTATATAGGGATTCAGTTTGGTTCCTACTGAAGGGGCCTTTAAACATTCTTGGCTCTCTCAGGTATGGTTTCTGTGATGGGGCAGCTGCCCCTCACTGGCTGGCAAAGGGTTAATAGCAGCCCTTGGAGTGGCTGCGCAGAACCCAGCCAACCAGGGGAAGGCTTAGAAGCAGCCAATCAGGGCCAGGCTGGGTCCTATAAGAAGGGCTTCAGGGTAAAGAAGAGGGCAGTGTCTCCATGGAGCTTGAGGTAGAAGGCCTGGCTGCCTGTAGACAGAAGTATCTGGGACACAGCAGTGCTGAGCAGGGTCAGGGGAGCAAGTGAAGCTCCAGCCTGGCTATGCCTTGATACAGGGGCTGAGTAGGTGCTGGGGCTCTGGGGAAGGGGCCCAGGAAAAGCAGGTAGCGGCAGAGGGGAAGGAGAGGCAGGGAGCAGCTGCCAGCCATCGGTTCCCTGGGTTGGGGCCCAGAGTTGCAGGACGACTGCCCCCCTCCTTTGCCCCACTGGCAACCAAGGGAAGTAGCCAGCCAAAGGACTGCAGTTTGCCCCTGAGCGAGGGGCTGGACTATGGGCTGCAGTTCACCACTGTGGCGAGAAGCGGGGAGAAGGACTGCCGGTTCCCCTGGAAGAGGGGAGACGGAGTTTGGGCACAGCCAGAGGACCATGCCCCAAAGAGGACGTCAAAGGTCCAGGAGCAACGTGGGTCCCCACAGACACTGGAGATGGCAGAGAAGCAGAGAGAGAGAGAGACACACACACAGACAGACAGACAGACAGACAACAAGAGGAGGGCACCCTGCTGATGGCCAGAGCTAATTCCCAGAGCAACCAGCAGAGGTGCTACAGTGGTGAGCATGACCCGTTACACCTTCCTTCAGGAAGTGTGAAAAAAACTGCGGCATCTTGAAATGTACAAAGGTGGAACTGGTGAAAAGCTTAATTTTTTCCCCATAGCAATTCATGGATGTGAATCAGAGGAAGTTGATGCTGCTAACAAGAAGAAAACCAAAACTTTTGAAATGTGATGCCCGCAAAGAACCTTATGCATTTCCTGGATGGAAAACAAGAGGAATGCCTATCTTAGAAATATTATCGGAGAGAAGCAGATCCGGATGCCGGAAATCAACAGACGTAAACTTAAATAAGACGAGGAAGACTTTGTAACACCTTAGAGACTAACTAGTTTATTTCAGCATAAGTTTTTGTGGGCTATAGCCTACTTCATCGGACGCATAGCCCATGAAAGCTTATGCTGAAATAAACTGGTTAGTCTCTAAGGTGCTACAAAGTCTTCCTCTTCTTATTTACGGATACAGACTAACACAGCTGTTAATCTTAAAGATGTAAATTTATGTACTTGGGTCACATTAGGCTTAAGGATGAAAACAATTTGACAAAGTTATTCTGGAAGAAATGGTGGAGGGTCAATGAAGTAGGGGAGGATCAGCGAGAAGATGGATGGATGGTGAATGGTAGATCACTGGAAGGTCAGCTGCTGAGTGCACATTAGTGATGGATTGTGAAGGCTTTAGAAAATTCTGCTATGATGTCACCAATAGTCCCACATGGATTTACTTAAATATTCTCTAAGTCTCTAGCTAGAAAGAAAATAATGGAAAGTCTGCTAATGCCAGTAAATACCAGGTAAGTTTGACTTCTCTAGTTCACTGTTACATGTCTTGCATTTTGGTAGCCACTAGGAACTCAATTCAAAGTCCAGAACCCCGTTGCTTTAGGTGCTCTTCTAGAGACAAAGACAACAGTTTTAGAGAGCTCACAGTCTGGGTGTCGGACACGTTGGGTAGGAGGATAAAGTTAGCAGGACAAAATAGGGTGGGAAGATGAGGTAACAAAATGAATCATTTTGCAAGATAATGGAGGTCTTAGCTCGGCCCTTGGCTAGCCAATGCCAGATGTGAATACTGAAGAGTTAAGTTCAAGAATTAGTGCAGGGAGCTAGTGTGGCCAAGTGGACTGGGCACTGAATGGGGACTCTCCTGACTTGGTTCTCTTCCTGGTTCTGCCACAGTCCTACTGGAGGAACTTGGGTAAAAGTTTGACCTCTTTGTCCCTCAAGTGATCTTTAGAGGGGATAATGATACCTGACCCCTCTATAATGTGCTCTGAGAGCTACAGAGGGAAAGCTCTATGTAAGAGGGAAGTGTTAGAATTGCATGGCACTATATAAAGTACCTGATTGGTTTTGTTTGGTTATTTATTGTTGCTGAGATCGGGGAAAATAAGGTTACTGTTACAAATAACTGCAACATTTTTAGGAAATGTCCAATTGTTTCAGGTTTTCCCCCCTCAACTTTTTAAATTTAATAATCATGCACGGAAGTGCTTTTTTCTTCTGTATTTTCTTCATGGTGGTTTATCACTAGACAGTCTGAAACCCAGCAGATAAAATGCAAAGAATGAACTGAAGTAAATAACTGAAGTTTCCAGCATGAACTAAATCATATTTTATTACCATTAATATTTCAATTGTGGTTTAGCATGAGAAAGAGAAGACCATAGTGTGTCCGACAGATTCCAAAACCTGCCTTTCCTCTTCTTTGCTTTCTCCCCCTATATAGCCACCCCTGGATACTCAGGCCTTACTTTCTTGCCCACGGAGAAGCAAAAGTAGGTCTGGATGATTGAACCTGAATTCATTCACACCCCAATATCACACTCTGAGATCTCGCAATCAGAGTAACAATCATAATCTTCTTCTTTCCCTTCTGTTGTATTCATCGGGCCAAATTCTGCCCCATTTAAACCACATTGACTTTTGACCTCAGAATGTAACGTATGCTCAAAATCTGATTGGCCAAATTCATCCTCAATTGTAACCCCATTGACTTTATACCATGGATGAATTTGATTTCATATCAAAGATGAATCTAGGGGTGATCATAGGCACCAAGTTACATAATACTGAAAACCTTTATCTGTCTGCAAAAAATATCATCCGGATGCTGGGATGAAAAACCAGAGTATGCGATAGGGCACTCAGTCCCCCTCTATATGAATCTGGGGCAACTGCGTCTGCAAAGTTGCATTTGGTTCTTGGTACTTTATCCAATCTGTCAATAACGTTCTAGTAGAGTTCATAGAAGAGTTAATTTCACCCCATAAACTGGAGAATAAGAGATCCAAACATAGACAGTTTAGTAGGGCATCACTAAAAGAAACTAGTAGGTTGTGAAAAGTCTCTTGGGGGAAGGGCTGGAAGCTCCAGCACTTGGGACTTAAAATGAGACTTGACAAGTCACTAGAAAATGGTCTGTAGGAAATAATTTTCCACTAGCAGGGAGACTGACTGGATTGTCAGATACAGGGGTTCAGGAATCTTTTAATAGAATCACAGAATCTCAGGGTTGGAAGAGATCTCAGGAGGTCATCTAGACCAACCCCCTGCTCAAAGCAGGACCAATCCCCAATTAAATCATCCAATAGATTTTTGCCCCATATCCCCAAATGGCCCCTGCGAGGATTGAACTCACAATCCTGGGTTTAGCAGACTCAAACCACTGAGCTATCCCTCCCCGCTCTTACTGTGGATCACATCATCAAAGATTGGCTCATGGATCATTTTCCCTTTCAATCTCATTCAAGTTAACCAGTTCCCTCCCATTCGTGATGTCCTATCATTCCTGTGAAAAAGCACATCAATTGGCACCAAGGAAAAACATTAGGAAAATGTGTGTACTCTGTATTTGTCTGTCTTTTAACGTAATTTGATAGCTGGAAATGAGAAGCACTAGATTCATGTGTCCAGTCAGTGCTCCTCAGACAACTGGTCACAGTTTGAGACTCTCTGGTCTAAGAGGTTTTTCCATCTCTAGTTCGTAGGATCTGTTTAATGTATAGCTAATAACTAATTTTTCCAAGCCAGTTGCTAATTAAAATTATTAATTTTAGTAGCAACTTTGGCAGCAGGAGAAAAAATTATATTTGGGGAAACTATGATACAATGAGCCTGGGAGAGTTGTCTTAATTACTTACAAATATAGAGTTTCAAACCTTGATTCATCAACTATTTTCACAAAATACTTTGTAATTAGAATTTTTAAAATAAGCAGATCCAGATAACTTGCATTCAAGAGTTTTAAAAGAGCAGGCTAAGGCACTCACTGGACCATTAATGTTGCTTTTCAGTAAGTCTTGGAGCCCTGGAGATGTTCCAGAAGACTGAAGAAAAACTAAAGTTGTGCTAATTTTTAAAAAGGGATGACCCAGGTAATTATAAGCCTGTCAGCTTGACATAGAATCAGGCAAGATAATAGAGACGCTGATATGGGACTAAATTAATAAAGAATGAAAGGAGGGTAATGTAATTAATGCAAATCAACATGGGTATATAGAAAATAGATCCTGTCAAACTAATTTGATATTTTTGTAATAAAAGTACAAGCTGGATCGATAAAGGTAATATTATTGATGTAATAGACGTCTCTAAGGTGTTTGTCTTGGGAACAACACACAATATTTTGATTAAAAAACTAGAAGGATATAAAATTAACATGGCACATATTAAAAGGATTAAAAACTGGCTGACTGATAGGTTCTCAAAATATAATTATAAATTGGGAATCATCATTGGGTCCATTTCCAGTGGGATCCTGCAGGGATTGATTCTTGGCCCTAACCTATTTAACATTTTTCTCAACGACTTGAAGAAAACAAAATCACCACTAAAAGTTTGCAGATGACCCAAAGGTTTGGGGAATGGTAAATTGTGAAGAGGACAGGTCACTGATTCAGAGTGATCTGGATCACTTGGTAAACTGGGGGCAAGCAAATATGTATTTTACTATGGATATGCATATAAATCTAGGAACGATGAATGCAGGCCATAGTTACAGAATGGGAGACTGTCCTGGGAAGCAGTGACTCTGAAAATTTGGGGGGGGGGGGTATGGTAAATCATTAGCTGAACATGTGCTGTGTCCCAAAGAGCTAAGGTGATCCTGGGATGCATAAACTGACAAATCTTGAATAGGAGTAGAGAGGTTATTTTATGTCTCTATTTGGCTCTGGTGCTATCGCTGCAGGAATACGGTGTCCAGTTCTGGTACCCACAATTCCAGAAGGATGTTGATAAGCTGGAAAAGGTTCAGTGAAGAGGCAAGAGAATGATTAAAGGATTAGAAAACTTGCCTTGTAGTGATAGACTCAAGGAGTTCAATCTAGTTAGCTTACCAAAAAAAGGTTAAGAGGTGACTTGATTATAATGTACAAGTATCTACAAAGGAACAAATATTTAATAATTGTCTCTTCAACAATCTTAACAGAGAAAGGTATAACATGATCCAACGTCTGGAAGTCAAAGCAAGTCAAATTCAGACGAGAAGTAAAATGTAATTTTTTAACAATGAAGGTAATCAACCATTGGAACAATTTACTAAGGGTTGTGCTGTATTCTCCAATTTTATTTCTACAGAACTTTTCAAATTTCGGGTTTGGTCGGGGGGGGGGGAAGTTGTCGGGGTGAGTGAGGTGTGGGTGTTGGGGTTGGTCAGGGGGTGTCGGGTTTGCTTGGGGGGGGTGAGGTGGGGGTGTCGGGTTTGGTCGGGGGTAAGTGTTGCGGTTGGTGGGGGGGTGAGGTGACGGTGTCGGGTTTGGTCGGGGGGTAAGTGAGCCGGGGGGGTGTTGGGTTTGGTCAGGGCACCCACCCCGACACCTTCCCCCCCCCAGACCAAACCCAACACCCACCCCTCACCCCTCACCCACCCTGACACCTTCCCACCCCCCCAGACCAACCCCGACACCCCCCGTCTCACTTACCCTCCGACCGAACCCGACACCCCCACCTCACTTACCGTCCCACCAAACCCAACTCGGATCCGTCGCAGGGGGGGGGGGCAGAGCCGAGGGATTCCGGGGACCTTTGCAGGTGGGGGGGGGCACAGAGCTGATGGAGTCCGGGGTTCCGTTGGGAGGTGGGAGGGGCAGAGAACTGAGGGATCTCCGGGGTTCCGTTGGGAGGGGGGAGGGGCAGAGAACTGAGGGATCTCCGGGGTTCCGTTGGAGGAGGGAGGGGCAGTGAGCTGAGCGAGTGAGGTGTCTGTTGGAGGGGGTATTATGACATCATCACCACCTAACCGCCCAGCCAATGTGATTGGCCCTGAAAGACTTTCACCCCTGGGGGGCGTCAGAGGTGAGATCCGAAAATTTTTCGACCCTAACCAGCATCTAGACCCCAAGACCCCTAACTGTACCAAATTTCAAGTCTCTGGCTCAAACGGTGCGGGAGGAGTTCGCAGTCATACATACATACATACATACATACACCACTTGACTTTTATATATATAGATAGATATAAGTGGAAGAGGAACTGAAGATGATGAACAAAACGTGGAATGAAATCAGCTGGCTTGCCCAAGATCAAGAGGCATGGAGGAGATTTGTTGGTGCCTTATACTCCAGCGGGAGTGAAGAGGATTGATGATGATGATTATTAACTACTAGCATAAGTGCCCGGCGTTGCTCGGGTCAGTCGGAGGTGGGGAGGGGGCAGACAGCTGACACCCCCTGACCAACCCCAACACCCCCGTCTCACTTACCCCCCGACCAAACCCACACCTCACCCCTCACCCACCCCGACACCTTCCCACCCCCCCAGACCAACCCCGACACCCCCCGGCTCACTTACCCCCCGACCGAACCCAACACCCCCACCTCACCCCCCGACTGAACCCGACACCCCCACCTCACTTACCGTCCCACCAAACCCAACTCAGATCCATCGCAGGCAGGGAGGGGGCCCAGAGCCAAGGGATTCCGGGGACCTTCGCAGGTGGTGGTGGGGGGGCACAGAGCTTATGGAGTCCGGGGTTCCGTTGGGAGGTGGGAGGGGCAGAGAACTGAGGGATCTCCGGGGTTCCGTTGGGAGGGGGGAGGGGCAGAGAACTGAGGGATCTCCGGGGTTCCGTTGGAGGAGGGAGGGGTGAGCTGAGCGAGTGAGGTGTCTGTTGGAGGGGGGTATTATGACATCATCACCACCTAACCGCCCAGCCGATGTGATTGGCCCTGAAAGACTTTCACCCCTGGGGGGCGTCAGAGGTGAGATCCGAAAATTTTTCGACCCTTACCAGCATCTAGACCCTAATACCCCTCACTGTACCAAATTTCAAGTTTCTGGCTCAAACGGTGCGGGAGGAGTTCGCTGTCATACGTACATACATACATACATACACACATACATACACCACTTGACTTTTATATATATAGATATACTTCCCCTCCCCCCAAAACTGAAGAGTTTAAAAAAATCCTATTTTAATTTGTGTCCCCAACTTAATCGTCTCCAGGGAGGAAATAGTTTCAGTGCCAAAAAGCTGGCAAAGTACGGACCTAGTCAACCCCCCCAAAAGTACTAATCATAGGTGAGTTTAGATGAAAAACGGCATTCACTGGATAATGTATTGAGGGATATTATTGCAACAGCTCTAAGGATCTGTCAGAATGATCCCTGTAGACAACCAACCAGGGACTTAGCAATCCTTCTCCACCAGGTAAGGAACAAATATTTGCTTCTAGGAGCCCACAGCCATCCCCACAGATAGGTACTGTCTGTTTGTGCTGTCAACATTCTTAAGCCAACCCTCTTCCTCTCAGCTACTACCCAAGCTTAATTTCACATTGCTGCTAAAGTTCACACTATGGTGAAGAATATCTGCCATGAATCAGCACAGCACTGCAAGAATCTAATTCCTCACTGCAATGTTTCAGTGGTGAGATATACATTCTCGTAATATATACGCACAGGTGTTAAAGCAGTGAGAATTAAACAGAACTTGGCTCTGTGAGGTGTTCATTTGCCAGCACTGACATACCTTGAGAAAATCATTTTTAGCACTATGCGGTCTTAGCTTCGTTGATAGGAACGTGTCCCTAAACTGTGTCAGAGGTGGTATTAATTTGCCATCCCACAAATTTAGTAATTAATCCTTTTATAAGTGGTCAAAGGAGGAGCAAAGAAGAAAGATATTTTTGTTGTTAAAGGCCTGGAATAGAAGTCAGGAGATTGAGGTTGATTTCCCAGCTCTCCCACAGACTTGTGTGACCTTAGGAAAGGTCCAGTCAAGATTTGCAAAAGTGACTAGTGATTTTGAGTGCTCTACTTGAGGCCTGGGCTACACTGGGAGGGGGAGTTTTCCGAGCTAAGGGCTGGTCTCCACTACGGGAGGGGGGGATCGACTGCAGATACGCAACTTCAGCTACGTGAATCATGTAGCTGAAGTTTGCGTCTCTGCCACCGACTTACCGTCTGTCCTCACGGCGGCGGCGGGCGGCGGCGCACTCCCCCGTCGACTCCAGGTTGCGCCTCACGGCAAGCTGGAGTTACGCAGTCGACGGGGGAGCCGCGAGCGAGCGATTTCTCGCGTCCTCATCAGACGCGAGAAATCGATCGCCAGAAAATCGATCGCTACCCGCCGATTCGGCGGGTAGTGAAGACATACCCTAAGATACGCAACTTCAGCTACGCTACTCGTGTAGCTGGAGTCAAAGTATTTAGCTCAACTTACTCGCCGCCGTGAGGATGGCCAGGTCAACTGCTATGGCTCCCCCACTGACTTCACTTACTCCTCTTATGGAGATGGCGTTCCATAGTCGAAGGGGAGTGCGATCAGGGATCGATTTATCGCGTCTAGATGAAATGTAATAAATTGATCCCTGGTACATCAAACACTACCTGCTGATCAGGCGGGTGGTATAAACATACCCTGAGACATCTTAAAGGGGGCTGATTTTCAGAAAGTATTGAGCACTCTCTCCTGAAAATCTTTATGGCATCTTAAGATGGGTGCATTTAAAAAGAAGAGTCAAGACACCTCAAACCATTAGTCGCTAAAAATAATAATCTTGGTCTCACTGCCTCAGTTACCTATCTGTAAAATGGAGATACTACTTCTCACCCTCCAAACTCTGTGGGGGTAAAGTTAATTAGTCCTAGTCCTAATTTTAGTGGTAAATTTCTGCAATCAGTGATTTCTCTCCACCAATAAATGCACTAAAAAACAAAACACCTCGCCCCCACTTCATCAAAATTTACTGAGAAGGAACGTTAAAAACCTAAATGATGTTGCAGTTACAGACAGCTGGAATGCTTTTGCTGTCAGTTTGCTCTGACAATCGATGTTATGAAATGCTATGATTATTATAAAATACCATGATGTTAATTTCAAATCTGTTAGGAATCCCATCTCCTACAGTCATTGCATTTCAGCTAAATGATCATCAGAGTTAAAAAACAACACCCTCCCTTCTAGACAGAGGCGACACGTGGGGGAGGCGGGGCACACAGGGTTACATGTCCCCCAGATTTGCTGCTCTTGGCTTGGACTGAGGCTGCTCAGTAACATCTGCAGCAGCCACCACCCTCTCTCTGTCCCCCTTCCCCAGCAATCTGCAGGTACGGGTCGTCTCTGCTGCTAGGAATAACTAGCCAGAAGGATTCAGATAGGCAGAAGGATCAGCTCCAAATGGCAGACTGCTTGGTGAACCGTGGCTTTCCTCCAGTCAGTGGCAGAGTTAAGTAATGCACATCATGAGGCTTTCCCCCCCTCCCTGCACAATATGGATAAGGTTGCTTGGATCAGAACTAAATTTGCAGCTTCCCTGAAAGGAATGTAGTTTCTGGAAGGGCATCTCTTTATTTGTAATAGGGCTTGTCTACACTACATAGCTTTTAGCGACAAGGCTAAAAGTCAGCGGGTGTGAACGCTCTCTATAGGTATTTTGTTGGCAAAAGTGCCGACAAAATACTTCAAAGCCGCCAGCGGCATAAGCTTTGTCGGCAGGAAAGCGCACCTGCCAAAGCTTGTATTGGCAAAACTTGTGTCTTTCATGGTGGGGAAGGGTCCTTTAAGCACTCATGAAAGAAAAGTTTTGTTGACAACCGTGCAGTGTAGACATACCCTTACAGCAGTCCCTGAGAGAGGCAAAGTTGAGACCAGGGGCCCATTGTGTTATGCATTATATAAATATACAGCAAGAAACAGTTCCTGTCCCAAAGAGCGAATAGTTTAAGATTATGGTTGCTGAGTGTCCGGTTTTCGACTAGAAAGTCTGCTTGAAAAGGGACCTGTACAGTGTCTGGTCACATGTACTGTCCGGACACAGGTGGGGGAGGGGCAAGGGAGGAGGCTCTGGGTCATTAACCCGTGTTGGCCTCTGTTCAGCTGGGGCCACCTCCTACCTGCATCTTGTGGGCAGGCAGGCACCTATCATAGCCCCGGAGCAGAGGGAGCCCAGCTGGTGTGGGGGGAGGGAGGTGAACAGGATCAAGTGAGGAGGAAGGGAGTGTGGGGGAAGGGCAGTGAAAAACAGAGGTGGGGCTTCAGGGAAAGAGGGGCGGTTCCAGCTTTCCTGCTGTAGAGTCCGTTTTTCAGAATTTAGGAAGTTGGCAAACCTATTTAAGATGACAAGAGAGCAGCACAAAGCCAGTGAGTGACATGCCCGAAGTCACACTGCATGCCAGAGGCTGTCTCTCGAGTCCCCTCAGCCCAGTGCCCCATAGCCAGTAGAATGTGCTTCCTCACAAATACTGTTTTTGTCTCCAGAAGACACTGCAGTCATTGCAAAGGGGGGGTGGGGGGTGGCAGGGAGAGTGCCAATCTAATGATTTGGCATCTGTAACAGTGTTGGGGTTCAGAAGCATCTGAGCGTGAGACTTTGGAGAAGTAGAGGTCTGAAGAGCAAGATCATAAAACCTGCCTCTTTCTAAGCTGTGATTTCATAAAACTGTCTGCGAAACCCTGCAACACACACCTCAGTTTCATTTCACACTGGAAACTCAACTGCGGTTTTGTCAAACGGTTCCTGGAAGCCAAGGTCCAGTGTGTGACCCAAAGCGGACTTATGGCTTTGTGGTGAAGAAGGCATGTGAAGCTTGGTGGGATTCCACTATTCGCAACCAAAATCAGGAAAAACGCAGTGCATTCTGCTAAGATTTGCCTTGAGCTTTGGGATTCACTGGAACCCCCAAAAACTCAAAGGTTTCTGGGGGTGTTTGAATATGTGTGAATCCCCAAGGATCAGAAACCAAATGAAACCACTTGTACAAACCCCCATGGACAAAACCATCAAGTTACTCACAACTCTAAAGCGAAAGCCAAAGGTTCATTTCATATGATTAAAATACTCCCCCCCCCACACACACACTGGTCTTAGGTGGAGTACTATAAAACAACAACAACAACAAAACCCCAAACATTCTTGTGCTACTTGCCTCAGATGTTGACTAAATGAATGGCTCCACTTTTGGTCAGTGATTGATTAAGTTCAGCCTCTCCTCTCCAAAGCTCCATAATCACAGGCTGAAATCCCCCCTCAGAGGGATCTCAAATGCAACCTTTTGTGCTTTACACCAGGCTGGGGTGAGATCGCAATGCTAGTCAAGGTGTTGCCTTCCTCATCATGGAGTTCCAATTGTTCTACAGCTGGCAATGATCACATGAACCAAGCACCAAGTATCCCTACCCCTTCCAAAGAATTTTTACCTTATGGTAATGTTGCTCAGTTTTTCTGGTCTTTCACAGCACCAAAGGAACCACATGCAGGCTCTCTAATCTGTGACCCTAGACAGGCTATGCCAAGGGAGTTTGTCTTTGGATAGGCAGGGGCTCAGATTTTCATACTGAGACAGAGGGTGGAATTTTCATCCACTTTCTGAAAATTCTACCCCTTGTGTTCATTCTGGACTGATTTGTTCACCCCTCAGAGCCTCTCTCCTTCTAGCTCTCCTGTTCTCTTCTTTTACCCGCAGTGTATTTATCCATCGAGGACTAACAAACCTAGAAGAAACTTCCATGAAAATAAAAAAGCCATTCCAGAAGCAAGCACCAAAGGATGTGAAAGAAATGTAAAGGCTTGTACATCTTGTGCCCAGCACTACACATTCCTGAGTGCCTTAGGCTCAGCAGCTAAGGCTTCTGAGTTCCACACCAACCTATGAACATCTAAAGTCCTAAATGGCTTGATCTTTATGAAATATGAACCCCCACCCTCTGAAAATTAGGTGCCTTTAAGGGGACTCAAATTGAGCATACAAAAATGGAAGCATCCAACATAAGTTCACTTTTGAAAATCGTAGCCTTTGTGTACAATCCGAAGAGTTTGACTCATTTAACTAGGTAAGGAAGTTTGAGTTCTGAAATAGTGTGACGCCGACAGACCCCAGTCATCAGTAGGCAAGATCGAACAGGGAATCTCTCTAGCTTAGTGCATGAGCTAAAAGCCAGCTGGCTCTTAGCTAAGGCTGTAGAGCAGACTCATTTTCTCTCTCTCTCAACGTGGTCTCAGTGCCACCAGATGGGACAGAACACCACACCTAGGAGATGTGTGCGTTACAACAGGATAACCACAATGGACCTTCACATAATCCTCTAAGACAGCCATTAAAAAGCTTTCTTCTATGTAGTTCAGCATTTGCCTAAGAGCAAATATTGCTACTTTTCCCCTCCTAACAGGTACATAAGCCTAAGAGGTTTGACTGTCGTATTACTATCTAAACCACAAATGATGGGCAATGTGAAGAGCTGGATTTTCTCAGACATGCACACTTTACATCCGCTTTGCTACATCAGAGACAGAATTAGTTCTAACGCTGTGTTTGTATTAAATATGTGGATTAATGAAGCTCAGCAAGAGAGTGCTGAATTAGCTCGTCTAGTCTCCAGTGGATTTAGACTACGCCTCTCTGTACACCGACAGATGGGTGGCTTGTTATATTTCTATTTTGCACTTGGAAAAACTGCAGTGTGGTATTAAATCAACCGTGTCTATTAGCTCTCACAAGCTAAGCAGATTTGGGCTGGGTGGGAGACCCACAGGAAAACACCTAAGTGCTGATGCAGCCAACACACCCCCTCTAAATCAGTCCTGACCTAATGCCCCAGCATAGCATTAAGGTCACCGTAGTGGTAGGTGCCATGTTTCAGATGACATGTAAAACTGAAGTCCTGATCACTTGTGGCTGTTAAAGATTTCATGACACTACTCGGCCTAACAGTAGGTGAATTAGCACCAGAGTGCTGGCCAAAATCCAGTTCAGGTAGTAACTTTCAGCTTATCAAAATTCCATCTTCCATTTCCGTGGTGTATAGTATTCTTCTTCGCTTCCTGACCTAAACAGATGTTTAATGTGCGGTTTGCTAAGGAACAGCTGCTGCATTTCAGTGATGGGTGTAGAGATTCCTGTGTGTGTATATTATAGATATTATGTTTGGAAAAAGCTTTGGGATCTTACGAAATGAAACAAACAATATAAAAGTGACCCATTCATTGTTATTGTTACCAGTCTTCCAAATGGGAGTTCTGCCATACTTTGCCCAGTCGAATAGCAGGAAAGTTTAAATTTTAAAAAAAAGGGAAAAAATCATTTGCAACTCGGAATCTCTATGTGAAAATAAAGTCAGATTCACCAGCAAAAGCAGCAGCAGGTAGGACAGCAGCAATACTGGAGCTCAGTGTTCCAGACTGCCAGCAGCCCACTGTAACAATCAGACCCAGTAGTGGCTTCAGTTTCCCTCCTTCCCCAGTCAAACCAACCACCACAACTGGTGCATTTGTGTTCTCCTCCCCGGTCTCGTTTATTAATAGAAAACCAACAGTTTAACACAAAACCTTCCAGCCCTCTTCCGCAGGGTCAGCGAATCCTTTCAGTGCACCATGGCCTTCAATAATCCACTGTGCCCTTCCTGGACATCTAATTCCCCCTGAAGGGTTTTGTTCCTACCCCTCACTACAGGCAGCTCTAGGGGAGCCCTTCCCTCAGATTACTATGGGAAGCTTCTTCCTTTGTTCCCCACTGGATCCCCTGAAGGAGCCTCACCACAGGTCTCTCTCTGCTCTTCACCTTTGTATCAGGCCCCAGCTATCTCTGATCAGGGGAAGTCTGGTGGGCAACCCTGGACATCTCCAGAGACTCCTTTCCTCAACCCTAGTCTCTCTCTCTCTGTTTCAGAGGAAGAAAGCTCCTGTTTATAGGAAGCCCCCCTGTGGTGCCTGGTCACCTGAATTAACCATTGGGCCAAGTTAAACTCCATCACCTGCGAGGTGGAAAAACAGGCACAGGTGGAATTGAGCCTAACTCCCCTGACAGGGCCAGTTCACTCAGTGACACTTGTATAACATCTTACTTGTAGAATCTGATCATTTGCTACAGTTGGTGTATGCAAAGTGCACAACTTTGATGTATTAAAACCACAGTTCCAAAAATAATAATAAAATAATAAAAATAAATATAATTTTAATTTTTTTTGCTTTGTTTGGTTTGTCTGCCATAGGTTCCAGTCCTGCAAATCCCCCACTCTCTCCCAAGTAATCTCACTGATTTGAATGGGTCCACTCATTGACAAAATACCTGTGCTCAGAAATCAGGGTTTGCATGAGCTGACACTGAGGTTATAAACTCTCTGAATTTATTTTACTCTGTGGGCCTGATCTTCTTTCCATTGAGGGATTTCTACATTCATGACACTTAAAATGATTCTTTGAATTGGTAGGACCTAGCTTCCCCAGCCAATATTGGGGTCTTGTTGTGCTGGATGTTGTACAGACATATAAAAGAAACATTCCCTGCCCCCCAGAGTTTACAGTCCAACTGACAAGACAAAGATGTGAGAAAGGAATTATTACTATCCCCACTTGACAGATATGAAACTGAGGCACCAAGCAATTGATTTGTCCCAGGAAATCTTTAGCAAAGCTATGAAATGAACACAGATCAACTGAGTCCCAATGGATCCCAGTCAGCTACGAAGATGTGAGCTTCTGCCATAGTTGAAGGGGCAGGGTGAACAGTCTTCCACAAAGATATTTCTCCAAAACATTCTGTACTCAGAGATGAAGCGTTGCCAAACTCATATAAAGATTTTTTAAACAGAGACTAAAAATCCCTTCTGCTCTTAGTCTCAGTCTCTTGACCCTAATGGTGTTATAATGTCATGAGTTCTCGCTAGAGAACCTAGTTTCATCTTGAATCTTCCAGACTAGAAAGATCTAACTTTCCAGTGTGGAGCACAAGGGTCTTTTCCTGTCTTCTTTTACATCATAACACAGCAAAACAAACCACAAGTCCAATTTTCCCCCCCTTTCCTTTCAAGGTCATCTTTAAATACTTCAGCATTGCCTGCTGGGATTTCCTGCCTTCTGACACAAAATATTGATAGTTCGTTCGCAGCTGCTGTATTAGTGCTATGTGTAGGGTGTACAATGTGCTCCGTGGCTACATTGTGCAGGGGGTTTTATATAAGTAACACTGGATATAGAATAACGCCTACTAGTGGGAAGAACAGTTCTGGGATACAAATGTCTCAGGGAGTGGAATGAGTAAAAGAAAAGTGATGCAGAGCAGAGATGTTCTTAATGCTCACACTGCCACTGGAAAGCTATTATTTCATACGCGCAGGCACCTCTGCCAATATGTGCCATTAGAAACACACACATTCATTACAAAATATCATTCCAATGATTAGGTCCTGTTCTCCCAATCCTTACTCATAGACCTGCTAAAGGTCCATTAATGAATGAAGGAGGATATAAACGGCTCCGAAATGAATGAAATTACCATCCAGAAATTGGCAAGATACTAAAGTCCATTAACCTGCACCCACCACCATCTTTCACAAGAAAAATGTAGGAAAAAAAGTGTGAATGATTAATAAGGAAAGAAAGAATTACACCCATCAAGCTATGCATTTAGCTAATCCCTCTCACTGAGAGACCTTATTGCTGCCATGCTCATCCTCTTGCTCCCCTGCCTTCTTATTGTCTGTCACATCTATTTCTTAGACCTTGTCTTTTATTTCATGGTAAGCTCTTTGGATCTAAGACCGTGTCTTTCTATGTGTTTGTGCATCATCTAGCACAATGGGCCTGTAGGGAGACGGAGTGGCCTCCCTCTGAACTGGAGAGTGAAGGACTGCTACACTCCTCCTGGTAGGTGAAGCTAAATCTTCCCATCCTCCTCACCACAAGTCCCGGGGCGCGACAGGACATATAAAAGGAGAGCCATGGAGTTCAGCTGGGGCTGGATCATAGGAGGGAGCAGATGTTTCTTCCAGGAAGCTGAGAACTTTACAGGATCCTGGATTAGCCACCAAGTGGAGCTGTGCCCTGCTGTCAGAGGAGGCAGAAGATCCAAAGAGGGACGGAGGTGTCTGCCACCTGATTCCAAAGAGACAAGATGACCCAGTTGGGCTGCTGGGAAAAGAGGCAGTGTGGTTTAATGGTTTCCCTCCTGACCCAGTTGTGGGACTGCCTACTACTGATAAGGGGCTGGGCTCAGACCTGGTGGAGTAAGATGGGTCTGGGTCACCTTACACCCTCTGCGGCCATCCCAAACCTGGGTAGCTGCAAACTCATTCTAGGCCAAGAGGCCTGCACCAAAGACTGTTTGTGCTCTGCGGCACCCAGGGGGCCAAAGCCCTCCTATAGATTTGTTAGTCTGGGGACTGGGGACTGAAGACTTTGTGCTCTGCCTCTCCCACAAGGCCAGAGTTTCCTCCATAAGTAATTGATTATTGGCTGCCTGTGGTGAGGCAGAGTGGCCTCCCTCACCACTAGCGAGCGAGGGACCACTACAGCCTAAAGCCTGACAAAGGACTTGGGGGTAAATCTGGTTGGAAAATAGATTCTCCCCTCCTTGCCCATGGGAAATTTCAATAGACGAACACACTTTGTTAGGGAAGAATCAACATGTTTTTTGTAAAGGGAAATCATGCCTCACCAATCTACCAGAATTCTTTGAGGGGGTCAACAAGCATGTGGACATATTGGACTTAGATTTTCAGAAAGCCTTTGAAAAGTCCCTCATCAAAGGCTCTTAAGAAAAGTAAGCTGTCATGGAATAAAGAAGGTTCTCTCATGGACTGGTTAAAAGATAGGAAACAAAGGTTAGGAATAAATGGTCAGTTTTCAGAATGGAGAGAGGTAAATAGAAGTGTCCCCCAGCGGTCTGTATTGGGACCAGTCCTATTCAACATTCATAAATGATCTGGAAAAAGGGATAAAGAGTGAGGTGGCAAAATCTGTAGATGATACAAAACTACTTCAGAGAGTTGTAGATTGTGGATAGTTCTCTGAAAACCTCCACTCAATGTGCAGTGGCAGTTCAAAAGTGAACAGAATGTTGGGGAATCATTAAGAAAGGAATAGATAATATGTTACCTCTATATAAATCCATGGGATGGTCACATCTTGAATGCTGTGTGCAGATGTGGCTGCCCCATCTCAAAAAAATATACTGGAATTGGAAACGGTTCAGAAAAGGGCAACAGAAATTATTAGGGGTATGGAATGGCTGCCATATGAGGAGAGATTAATAAGACATGGACCTTTCAGATCAGAAAAGGGGGGATATGATAGAGTCTATAAAATCATGACTGGTGTGGAGAAAGTAAATAAGGAAGTGTTATTTACTCCTCACAACACAAGAACTAGAAGTCACCACATGAAATTAATAGGCAGAAGGTTTGAAACAAACAAAATGGAAGGTTTTTTTCCCACACAACGCACAGTCAATCAGTGGAACTTCTTGCCAGAGGATGTTGTGAAGGCCAAGACTATAACAGGTTCAAAAATAACTAGATAAATTCATGGAGGATAGGTCCATCAATGGCTATTAGACAGGATGGGCAAGGATGGTGTCCCTAGCCTCTGTTTACCAGAAGCTGGGAATGGATCACTTTAGGATTACCTGTTCTGTTCATTCCCTCTGGGGCACCTGGCATCGGCCATGGTCGGAAGACAAGATAGTGGGCTAGATGGGCTTTTGGTCTGACCCAGTAGGGCTGTTCTTATGTTCAATAACATCTTGAAAAATAATTTTTGTCAAAAATTTTCAATAGAAATGTATGCTTTCTGAAAAACTGGAAACTTTTTTTGGCTCACAAGATTTTCATTTTTTACCAAAAGTGCAAATTTTCAGCAGAAAGCAGGTTGATCATGAAAACAGTTGGTTAATCAAACCCCAATTTTCCCTTGAAATACATTTTTGATGGAAAATGTGTGACCAGCCCTATTTTGGGTGCTAGTGTGATGCAGCCAACAATAAAAGCTGTCGATCAAGAACAGACAAGGAAATATTTGGAACGCTGGAAGATATACGTATCAACGAAACCAGAGGATATGCATCCTAAAAGATACTAAGGGAATGTAACTGATCAACTTATTGCACTAATGACTTAATTTTCTGAAAAATGCTAGACAACGGGAGAAGTGCCAAAAAACTCAAACATTCTCTGTACCCCCCCCCATATAATAGACTGATTTTCAGAAAAAGGTAAGAAAGTCATTCTAGTAAACATCAGGGAGTTAATTGGGTTACTCAGAGTGTTGAGAGTTGGAACCATGATCCACCATTACCTTGCTTCCTGTTTAGTTATAGCCTGTGTTTTTCCTCACCCTGTATACATACTAAAATAAAGAACCATGTTCCCAACCTGGAGCACTGCAAGTAAAGCATGTTTGTTGTGCACCGAGCAATCCCTTTACAATAGTCATTCTGGAGATTACTGTCCCTAGTCTAATTTTCTATAACTTCTACAATAATGGAATGTTAAATCATTAACCATTCAGAGGATAAATCATCCATGATCAGTCATCTTGATATCTATGTTAGTTATTTTTCTTAATGACTCAAACCATCTCGCTGTGCACCATGGGTGCCTATTGCTGTTACCCTCGTCCTCTCTTCCCCATTCACCTCCTTGTTTGTCAAACCCAATTGTTAGTTAGTTAGTAGTACCCATTTTGCTTCTGGCATTTAGGGCAGCGATGAAGCTCTTCCATTCCTGTCAGTTTCTAGCAAGTCTTTCAATGGTTCCCCAGCTGTGCCCCAGGTTTTTCAGCTCAGCTTCCTCAGCTCTGCACCATGCTGTTTTTGCACAGCCTCATTTTTGCTTGCCTTCAGGTGTCCATCTTAGTGCTCTTCCGGTGATGGAATCAGTTTTCATCTGAAGCACATGGACAACCCATCTCCAGTGCCTCCTGGTAATGACAACACTTATATCTGAATTGGGCCTGGTTTGAGATTGTTCTGGGCCAAAAGCTGTGGAGGATTTTTCTGAGGCAGACTGTATGAAATGAAGACAGTTTGGATATGTCACGTTTTCATTCTTCAGCCTCCTGCACTATAAAGTAGTGTTGAAAGTACGCCGCTCTGATAAATCTTACATTTGGTTTTGGTGTTGTGTTTTGAGGATTTCCAGACTGTATTTAAACTCCTGAACGTGTTTCTGGCTTTATTGAGTCTGTTCCAGATATCCTGGCTTGTTCTACCATCCTGGCTGATGGTGCTGCTCAAGTATGTGAATGTTTCTACATTGGTGAGAATATGATCCTCTATACATATTGGTGATGGCAAGGCAATATTAAGGATCATGATGTCTATCTTAATGCAGTTGATTTGATGTTCCTGGGGTTGTTTTTTCTTGTATATGCTGTTGGGAATGTGATAGGAGAGCATTCAAGTTGTCCTTGCCAGGAGCTTTCCTAGTTAAGGATTTGATGGTTTGGGTGATGTCTTCCTTTTTTGGGGTGTCTGTGTTGATATCAAGATCATCTTCTGCCTCCTGGATGTTTGCTTCCTCTTTAGGTGGCTCCCTGTTCAACAATTCTTTGAAGTGTTCTGTCCAGTGCATTTCTTGTTTTTTTTTCTGTTGTCAGTAGATGGCCTTGTTTGTCCCTGATGTGTTTGTTGGTGTCTGTCGTTTTCCACTGATAAGCTGCAGCATCTTGTAGACCGTTCCTTGTACACCATGGGCAGCTGCATGCTCTGCTTGTTTTGCCAGATTATCAATATAATGTCATTTGTCTGCTCTCACAAGGCATTTGACCACCTGGGGTGCCTTGCTATACTGATCGTGTTATTTGTCCTTTAGCTTCTGGGATTATGTGTCTAAAGCTTTTTTCTTCAGGGCTTGTCTGGTTACTATGGCGTTCCATAAACTGGGTGTAAATCCACTCCTTTCTTGCCTTCTGCCTGTAGCCTAAAAAGGCTTCACTGCTCTGTTCAGATGGTTGTTACTTTGTCCCATTTCTTGTTGACCTCTTCATCTGCATTCCACTCCTCTTCATCAAGGTCTGCAAGTGCCTGAAATCTGCTCTTTAACTGCAGAATGAAGGCTTTCTGTATTTCAGGGGACTTTAGCTTGTCAATGTCATAACATCTGTTTTCATTCATGGTGCCACACACAAGTCTTCCCATTGTTCTGTAATTATTTGTGTTGTCCATACCGATCTTGGCATTCAGGTCTCCCATGATGATAGTTAGGTAATGGTGTGGCACTCTCTCTAACTCCGCCCATAGTGTAAGGTAGAATTTGTCCATTGCTTCTACATCACCTTCATTTGTCAGAGCACAGCACTGAATCAGGACAATATTATGTTTTCCTTTCAGTCTGACTCTCATAAGGTTGCTGCTGATGGACTTCCACTCAAGCAGGGACCACTCTACTCCCTTCTTCAAAAAGTTGGCAACACCCTCACGGTGTTGTCCATCATCCCGTCCAGAGTAGTTTCTCCCAAGGCTGTTATTAGTCTTCCTGATCCCATCCATCTGCTCTTGCTGAGACCCAGGACGTGCAAGCAGTAACATCTCATTTTTGCTGTGACTTGAGCTAGCTTCCCTGTTTCATAGATTGTCTGTACATTCCAAAACCAAGTGTGGTTTTTGTCTTGGTGGTGAGCACTTCAGTCTTCATGCCAGTGGCTTCCACCACTGGCAGTCATACGGGTCATTGACTCTTGAAGGCCATCACACACAGTAATGGTCAATTTCTCCACGGCTGTTTCCATAGCATATTTTGTTTTTTGTTGTTAGCATCCTGTGTTAGGCACTCAATTGTTGCAGCACGTTAAATTAGACTGTAAACTGCTTAAAGCAGGAGATCTCTCTTACTGTGCATTTCACCGGTACCCTGCACAATTGGAACCCAATCCTGATTGAGGCCTCTAGGTGCTCTGCTAATACAAATAATGAAACAGCAGCTTGAGTTGATAAGGAATGGGCTTGCAAGGAATGCATCGTACAGACTGGATGACCTTCTTCATAGAACTACAGTTATGAAGGATGGAGAAAGAGCTGCAGCTGTAATGCATTTGGATTTTAAGGTATTGCATATGGTGCCTCACAAAATCTTTGCTGTATGTAGCCCTCTAAATTTGGAGACTCAAAAAGATTAAAAGTCAATAAACGCAAGGAACTCCAAGCCTGGATCCATGAAATTCAACTGGACTTGCCCTAAAACTAATTTGGTTTTGTGACTAGAAAGCCTGATCCCTATGTCCCTGATTCAGCAAAATACTTAAACATGTGCCTAACTTTAAGCATGCGAGGAGATCTATTGAAGTCAATGGAAATATTCACATGCTTAAATACACTGCTGGAATGGGACCCGTATCAAAATACAAAGTGCATATTGCTTGACATCCCTGTAAAATAACTTTTGTACCATAAGATTTTGTGAGGAAGTGTCTAGTCTCCAGCAACATCCTTCCTTTTCTCACAGCAACAGGCAAAAGAAGTCACACCTTAATCTATGGTACTTCTAAGGCCCTGCTCAACACAGGTTCTCAGTGCCTCAGGCTCTTGAATGTATTTATTCTCAGAACATCCCTGCTAGAAAGGGAAGTGCTATTGTCCCCACTATGCAGATGGAGAACGGAGGCACAGGGAGACAAAATGACTTGCCCAAGGCACCCAGGAAATCTATGGCAGAGTAAGGACTTGAAGCTGGTTCTCAGCTAGTTCCCTAATCACGAGACCATCCTTAATCTTCCAGATGGACTACAATTTGGGAGGTGCTATGCTCCATAGGCTGGATTCACCACTGCTTTACTTACTTTTACACTGGTGTAATCCCATTCCGTCAGATGAGTTGCACCAGTGGAAAAAACTGAGTAATACAGTGAGAAATCATGTCTCATATTTATACTGTCTGACAATAGAGCAGGGAAGCGTCAAGGGAAGTTCAGCTTCTGGATATTGTGAAAGAACGTAAGTGGTGCATGGAACTTTGTGCTGGCCCCGCGCACAGAGATTAATTCCCCCTAAACTCAGATCTCTACAAACAAATATTGCAGGCTCAATTTAAGTGTCAGATGAAAATTTGCCTCTGCTGAAGCATAAAACCAAAGACCCATTCTTCGAAACGAGCAGGGAAAACTGTGGCAGATGTTATAAAAACATCAGATCTGTTAAAGAAGCTGGTGGCTATGGTGGCTTAAGAGCTGAACTCACTAGAAACCATGATGGAACTCCTCACCTGCCCTTGTTCTTCCCATGCCAGGTATAAGATTGTGTGGTCCACTCGGTTAGAAGTGGATGAGCAATCCAAAAAATAAAAGAGCTGACTGTAAGTTGTGATCCGCATACTAGACATATGTAAATCATTGTGACCCTGAGAAGAGCTGTCTCTGCATTATGATCAGGTCTGAAACCTGATTGAAATTTCTCATAAAGGCCATCGTTTTGGAGGTGATCCTTAGATGATTGCAGCAACAAACCCATCAGCTGCTCTTCTCAATCATCTGAAAAATAGGTTTGGAATGAGAAGGACATTGGCCAAAGGCATTTCTTGAATTCAGTCTCAAGCTTTTCCTAGCACTATCTGCTTCCAATATCATTGGACTAGTGACAATAGGATTCTGAGACACAAGGGTATAGTTATTATGCTGATAATGTGCAGGCATTTTTCTGAGTTTACCTCCACAGCAGTTCTTATTTAGGTGGGAAAGACCCTTCCTGCTAATAAAACGTTAATGACACCAGAGAGCTCTGGATGAGGTGTTGCATCAGTTTCCCTCATTCATGGGCAGCGGGGATCGTAGGCACGGGAAGGCGTTGTCTTTCCAAACAGCCTGACATTCCCCCGGCCCATGCTCCATCCCCAGGCGCCCATCCTGCCTACAGTTCCCTGGGGCAGGCAGGCTGGCGGCAGCAGTGCATCCCTGGGGCTGCACCGTCTGCCCAGCGCTGGGGCTGGCAGCTTGGCTGCGGGGTGCCTTCAGGGATGGGGCTGGCCGGACAGGGGTTGGGCCTGATGGCTTGGCCCAGGGAAGCTGGGGCATGCAGAAGGGGCTTGGGACTGGTGGCACAGTCTGGGGAGGCTGGGGCAGGCTGAACAGGGGGTCGGGCCCGGCAACACAGCCCAGCTCTCCTGCACTCTGGGACTGCGTTGTCTGGCGTTCTGGGGCCGGGGGCAGGGCTGGGGGTGCTAGCCTGGGGCAGGGGCCAGTGGCCACAGTGGGGGCTGGGCTCTGGTGGGCGTGGAAGGGGCGGGGCTGGGGGGGCTAGCCTCCTCAAGCCAGTGGTTCATCCACCGCCATGCCCTCATTGGTCACAGATCCCTGTCAGGTGACAGAAAAGCAGCTGCAGTACGACTCCAGTGGTCTCCATCTTACACCGTGAGCTTCCAAGGATTTTTATTTGCTAATAATGCTGGTGAAAATAAGGAAAACCCGGTGAAGTTGCTTCTGTTTTGCAGGGTTCAGATTGCTTCTGTGAAATAAAAAAAACAAACTGAAAACAAAAGCATGATCTAAATTTGTTCTGAAAACATCCCGGGCAGATGGAGACCACAGAGAGGAAGGAGCTTCCTCTGTGATGTAGAGCTACAGCAGGTTGGAGGAGCCCATTGGTAGCCATTGATAGAAAGGTGTAGGATTCCTCAGGAGACCTGCTGTTGTTGGACTCCAGAATAGCAGGTCCTCTGCCTGTGTCAATGCTCCTGCCCTTGAACTGTTCCCAGCTGTCAGTATCATGCCCACCCCATGCTGGGCCTCAGATGCCCAGCACACCGGCCACAAGCCTTTAGCTAAGCGCCCCTTCCCATCACTGCCTTGCTCTGCTCTCTGGGTCCACGGCAAAATCCCAGAGGTCTGTGCAGTATAAGATGTGCTCCTCTTTCCATGGTTGGTTTCTCCCATCGCCTGCCTCAAATGGTCCAGTCCTGAATGAGGCGCTGCACATGTGCCAGCAGCAGCAGGCAAATCCTCACGCAGCAGGAGGCTGGGAGTGAGCAGCATATATGCCTGCCCCGCATCCTGAGGCACCCAATGGTTATTATGGTGAATAGCACCCTCTTTGGGTGCTGCTTCTGCCCATTACTGGGTTGTGCATCTTGCTCATCATGCTGATTAGTGCATGTCATGTGGCCCTCAGTGATATGAATGCGCCTTACTACACTTTTTCTCTCCTTCTAGGGGCTGGTCCCCACTACGGCTTAACGTCGACTTTTGCGACGTTCAGTCGATATAAACCTGTACCTGTCCTCACATGGATGCCATTTGCGTCGATTTAAAGGGCCCTCAAAATCGACTTCTGTACTCCTCCCTAACGAGAGGAGTAGCGCTGAAATCGACCTCTCTGGTCGATTGTGGACTAGTGAGGACGAATGGGACGTTACTGGCCTCCAGAGGCTGTCCCACAATGCTCCACTCTGACCAATCTGGACTGCCTCACTGCTCCACTGTGACCACTCTGGACAGCGCTCTCAACTTGCTGCTCTGGCCAGGTAGACAGGAAAAGACCCGGGAACATTTGAATAGCATTTCCTGTTTGGTCAGCGTGGCCAGCTCACCTGCACAGCTCAGTCGCCATTCAGAGAAATCAGCATCACAAGCCGCCATGCAGAGCTCAGCAGCACAGGAGACCAGCCAGAGGAAAAGAGCTCCAGCATGGCCCAATCATGAGGTGTTGGATCTGATTGCTATCTGGGGAGAGGAATCTGTGATGTTGGAACTCCGCAACAACAAACGGAATGCCAACACGTTCGCCAGGGTCTCCAAGGCCATGCTGGAAAGGGGCCACAAGAGGGACGCCCAACAGTGCCGCGTGAAAATAAAGGAGCTGAGGCGAGCGTTCCAGAAAGCCAAGGAGGCAAACGGATGATCAGGGGTCCGCCGCGGACATGCCGGTTCTACAATGAACTGAATCAGATAATGGGGGGCGCCCCCACCACCATCGCACCGGTCTGCGTGGACTCCACTGATGGGATAATCGTCAGGCCTGAGGAGGATTCGGATGAGGAGAACGATGCGGAGGAGGAAAATATCACGGACCACCAGGAGGGAAGCGAGGAATTAGCAGACAGCCAGGAGCTGTTTATCACCCTGGAGCCAGCACCCTCCCAAGCCTCCCAAGGGGGTACCCCAGCCGGCGAAGGAAGCTTTGTTGAGTGTTTTTTTTTAAGGGATTACATGACTCGTGATTTTTAAAGGAAGCATTTATTAATGATTAACTTGCCCTAAGGACTTGGCATTGCTGGTCCCCTTTTTACTCAAAAAATTGTCAATATACTCTGGTATTGAGCGGAAATCCTCTATGGACATTTCCATGAAGCTATCCAGGAGGTAGTGATGAATCTTCCGCAACAGATTTCTGGGGAGAGCCGCCTTGTCCGGCCACCCGTGATAGGAGACCATCCCACGCCACGAAAGTAGTAAATAGTCTGGTATCATTGAGCAGCACAACATTGCGGCGAATGGACCAGGACTCTGTAATGATTCCAATAACATGCGTTCTCTATCTCTCTGAGAAATTCTAAGCAGAGTGATGTCATTCATGGTTGCCTGTTTGAAATACGGACTGCAATTAGTAGGGTGAGACAGCCTGCAAGTGCGCACAACTCCCCCCTCCCCACAGCCAGCCCGTAGCGAGAGCAAGCATGTATTTTGATGAGTCTGCAAGTGTTCGCTGCCGCTGAAGACCCCCAGCCAGCCTGTAGTGAGAGATTTTGGGGCTTTTGGGCTGCTTCCCCAGCCAGCCCTCCTTAGCGAGAGATTTTTTGTTTTGTTTTGCAGTTCGTGGTTCACTGGGAGCCACGCGTTGGGGGGAGGAGGGATCCACGTAGCGGGGGGAAGGGGGTGGGGTTACTCTGGAATATCCGAGTATGGCTTAAGTTTACCATGGCCCGCTGCATGGTGATTTCAGTAGCCGTGTTGTGTTGAGGCTGTATGTGAGATGATTCTGCGACTTTTCTGTGAGGTATCCAGTCACTTTTAGGTGCGGAATATGACCTTGTACAGAACTCATATCAGGCCGTTGAATACTGTGGTTCCCCGTAGCATAGTACTCCCATTGTGATCCGAGAATGTATCTGTCTCATAATCTTGTACCTTTTTTTGCCCACAACAGCTGCACAGTTATCTCAGAATCCGCCTTCCTGCCCCTCTTGCCGGCTATCGCAGAAACGAAAGCGTAAAAAGAAAACGCGTGATGACATGTTTCATGAACTACTCCAGAACTCCCACGCTGAGGCCGCGCGGCAGACTGAATGGAGGGCAAAATTGCTACAGTCAAGGCAGGAATCAAGAGCTGCAGCAGAAAAGCGCGAAGAACAGTGGGTGGAGCGTGAAGAACGACGGCTGGAGCGTGAAGAAAGGCAACAGGAATGCGAAGAAAGGCAGATGGATGCTTTGCTCTGGATAATGGAGGACCAAAGTGACATGCTCCGGTGTCTGGTGGAGCTTCAGCAGAACCAAAGATCGCCTCTACAGCTTCTGTCTAACCACCTCCCCCCCTCCCCAAGTCCCATAGCTTCCTCACCCAAACGCGGGGTGAGAACCCGGGGGGGGGGGGGGAAAGCTCCGGGGACCGACCCACTCTACCCCACAAGCCAGCACAAGCAGCAGCAGGATGAGTTTATCTAAACACTTTTAAAAGCTTCTGTGTCTTGGCCACCCTCCCCCCCTCTAGCCCCTTCCCCCCCCCCCCGCTCCTCCACCACTGCGACTGCTGGTTTCCCTCCTCATCCCCCCCCCCCGTATTTGTGATGAACCAATAAAGAAACCGTGATTTTTAAAACAGTGAATTTATTTACTCTGCAAGCATCGGGAGTGGGGAGGGAAAGAGGGTGCAAGGACGGCAGGCTTAGGGCTGAGCAGAGCAAGGGAGCGGGTTCTCAAACGCCATCTTGGGCACTCATAAAACTGGTTTTCAAGGTGTCCCTGAGGCGCAGCGCCTCATGGTGCGCTCTTCTACTTTCCCTGCTGTTTGGCTGCTGGTAAGCAGCAGACAGTAAATTTGCCTCTGCCTCCCAGCCCGCCATAAACGTTTCCCCCTTGCTCTCACAGAGATTGTGGAGCACAGAGCAAGCAGCAATAACAATGGGGATATTTCTGTTGCTGATGTCTGAGCGAATCAGTAAGGAACGCCATCGCCCCTTGAGTCGGCCAAATGCACACTCTACTGCCATTCTGCACTTGCTCAGCCTGTAGTTGAACAGCTCCTGACCCCTGTCCAGGGCTCCAGTGTAGGGCTTCATAAGCCAGGGCATTAAGGGGTAGGCTGGGTCCCCAAGGATAACGATCGGCATTTCCACCCCCCCATCCCCCCACGGAAATTTTCTGGTCTGGGAAGAAAATCCCTTGCTGCAGCTGTCTAAAAATCCTAGAGTTCCTGAAAACACGAGCGTCATGAAGCTTTCCCGGCCACCCCACATACAGGTTGGTGAAACGTCCCTTGTGGTCAACCACTACTTGCATGACCATAGAATAATATCCCTTCCGGTTTCTGTACTCTACAGCCTCGTTGTCCGGTGCCAGGATAGGGATATGAGTCCCATCTATAGCCCCACCACAGTTAGGAAATCCCATAGCGGCAAAGCCATCTATTGTAGCTTGCAGGTTTCCAAGGTTTATAACCCTGGGTAGCAGCTGCTCGACAATTGCCCTGCTTACTTGCATCACAGCAGACCCCACTGTAGATTTACCCACCACTCTGCAAGTGATTCGCGACTGACCGGTAGCTGTCTGGCGTTGCAAGCTTCCAGAGGGCTATCGCCACTCGCTTCTGAACTGTGAGGGCTGCTCTCATTCTGGTATTCTTGCGCTGGAGGGCCGGGGAAAGCAAGTCACAAAGTTCCATGAATGTGCCCTTACGCATGCGAAAATTTCTGGGCCACTGGGAGTCATCCCAGACTTGCAGCACTATGCGATCCCACCAGTCAGTGCTTGTTTCCCTGGCCCAGAATCGGCGTTCCATGGCATGAGCCTGCCCCATTGCCACCAAATATGCCAGATTGTCGGTCGCCCTACTTCCAAAAACGTCAGTGTCCCTGTCCCTGCTGTGCACGTCCGGGTCCATCTCCTCCTCATCGCTGTCATCGGGGTCCAGAAAGTGCAGTTGTCTCCGGATCGCATTCCTCTGCCGATGATGCAGCATAAAATCCACAACAATGCGCGAGGTCTTCACAACGGCCAGTACTGCAGCGGTGGCATCAGTGGGCTCCATGCTTGCAGTGCTATGGCGTTAGCGCAGCACGGAGAAGGGGCGCGAATAATGGGATGCGTACCCACAGTGCACCGCTCGAAATGGGGTCGGCGGCATGAAAAAAGGGCGCGAAATTATGAAATGCCTACCCATAGTGCAGCACTCAAAATGGTGCTTGCTGGGGACTCCGGGAACTGTGGGATAGCTACCCACAGTGCAACACTCGCTATGTCAACGCTTGCCACAGTTGTGCGGACAGACACTGCCGACTTGCTGTGCTTAGTGGGGACGCACAAAATCGACTCTATACAGTCTGCTTTAAAAAATCGACCTAAGGGAAATCGACCTACTGCTCTAGTGAAGACATACCCTAAGATACTATTTATCGAGTGGCACGGGCCAATTTCCACTGGGAAGACAGGACAGGCCACCAGGCCCTTCCAGTTTCCTCTCTCTCACAGTTGAGTGGAAGCCATGAGGCCACTACTGAGCCTCGGTTATGGGCTTGATTACTATTAAAAAACCTGCTACTGATAGCCCCAAACTCAAGAGAACAGGGATGATATCTACTCAGCAAGAACTGCTGTTCTAGACCTATTCTAGACTCTATTAGAACAAGCCCCCTAATCTCTGTTAGGAATTACAGCCCCAGTCTGTGAATTTACAACTGTAACTAAACAGAAAAAAAAAACCCTAGGTAAAGTAAGAGACTTAAAAAAACCCCAAACAAAACAGTTGAGGGTTTAATATAGCTCAGTGTTAGTCATTGTAACAAGCGGTACTGGGGGCGACAGACATGATTTAACACCCACAGGAATTAAAGGAGCGGTTTTATCCTATAAAAGGAATTGTTTAAAGGAGTTGTTTTGTTTGAAAAGGAACCCATAATAGTCCATGAATGCAGTGGAAAGAGAGAAAATTACAAAGGGGGGTTGAGGGTGGGACACTTTGAACTGCATAAAAATGGCCAGAGAGTTCAAACAAGTTGCAGTCCCAAGACCAATAGTAATGGAAAATATTGTAAAAATCTGTACTTTGTCTCTCTGCATTAAATATTGTGGGGTTTGGTTCTTTGAACAAAGCGATAAACAAACAGTCCACCACCCCGTATTTTGCCTCTAAATTTCTCTGTGTCTAGAATGCCTAATTCAGTGATATGTTAAAATATTAGACTATGAAGGTTCCTAGAAAAGCACTCCGATAATAAAATTTCATTGTCTCAGGACAGAGCTCCAGAATCCCATCGAGTTCATTCCTATACACAGTGTGTATGGTAACATTATTGCTCTTCAAACTTGGCTTCAGGTAACTACTGAGACTTTCAGTCTGAGACCAAATTATTTATTACCTGCAGTTTTACATATACAGCATGTTGTTATTCTTCTTAAACAGCTGTCCATTACTACAACAGCAAACCATTTTTATAGTTACAGTGCAAGGTCTAGCTTCAGCTGAAACAACTGAAGACAGAGGAGCGTCAACAAATTCAGCACCTTGGGCTTGGTCCAAAGCCCAGTGAACTCAGTGGAAAGATTGTCATTGGCTTCAATGGGTTTTGCACCATGTGCTATGGGTATGCAGCAATGCATGCCTAGAAATGTGGTACTTGTAACTTTATCCATATATAAAATATCATATGTGGGGATGAGAGTACTGCCTATTAAGGTGCCTGACACGTCCCATTAAAAGGCCCTTGTCACTTTAACTTTGACAAACTAACTGTCTGGGCTGAAATTTTCCATGTGGAAAAAATAGTATGTGATCACATATTTAAAGACAGTATCTGCATATGCACAAGGAGTTGGGGGACAAAATAAGGCTCCATAGACAACCTCAATTTTGGCATTTCCTAACTTCTGACTGATTGACTTTGCAACCTTAATAACATTCTATTAATGTAGTGTTTGTGTATAATCTATAAAATATATTATAAATGTATCTCCACAGGTTCCAGGCTCATTCAGTACTGGATGCCATATGGTCAGTCCATAACCACTTTACATAATTAAACATTTCCACCAGATTGGTTTTTGCCAAAAGGTTTCAAGTTCCTAAGTTTCTTTGATAATTGTTCTGCCAGTACTAATGATGATTTGCCTCAAATTCATTGTAGTTTTCAAAGCTCTCTAGGAGATATAGACACATTTCCCACTAATTTTAATGGAAACCCCCAAGATAGCTTTGAAAATCTCAAACCCAGATTCTAAGGTATCAGGTCAGATTCTGATTTTAGTTATCAATGTCAATCTAGAATAGTTCCAACTGACTATTCCAGATTGAAACAGATTCGAATTGGGCCCAGTGTATTTGTAAGACCCAGTCTTCTCTCTTGACAAGTAAGGGTGGAATAAGTGTTTTCCATTCACATGCACCTTGCTGCTTCTAGGGTTCATGTTCCAAACTCTGACTCTAGAATTATAAATACATCAGACAGAAAAAAAAGCCATTTTCTCAATCAAAAATCCTTCCTGCTCTGTGTTTCATTCCCATCTCTGTATTTTTCTCTAGCTGGACCACAGATCTGGCAAATCCAATGCTCCTGCAGTGAGAACAAGCACCTTATTCTTCCCTGATTTGACAATCCTGGATGCACCAAAGCTGGGACTTTGTTGATACTGACCCCTGCAAATATTATAAAACCTTCTCACAGGGTTTCTGTTTAGTAGGTTGTGTGTTATGAGATGTTCTCAGCTTGCTGTTACTGTCATGTGGATTGCTACCATAGCTTGAGCCTATCCTCTATTTGCCTCCACTTGCCTGACAGCACTAGATTTGGAGGAAAGTGCCCTAAGGAGCATTAGTTTGGCATGTACTATCTGACAAGATCACTAGGGTCATATTTTGATGCCTCCTGGTTGTTGGCTGGAGAGCTGCTGTCACTGTTTGCTTGGTAAACTGTTCAATGGTCTCTGTGCCTTAATATACAATATTGTTTTCTCTTTACCAGTGAGTAGTTAGGAATGGAAATTTGGGTGGGCCTCAGCTTATGGTGATCAAGCAATAACCAGGAAGCTTGGCTGGGGCTCTTTTCAGCTCCAGCATCTAGGGCCAATTTCCGCGGCCCATCACCTTGCAGCCAATGCTTTGCTCCCCATACTGCAGAATCTGCCACCTACGTTCCTCTATGTCTCACAGTTGCAGCTGCCCGGCTCTGATCCCTGCTGCTCCAGGCTGCATGCTCCTCCCCCCTCCCCCCCCCCATCCACAGGGGCTGCAAGGAGCCTGTACTTTCAGGTGCCTGTGTTTCTTCTCGGAAGGTGCTCCCTCCCTGCCTCCCTCTACACACGCTAGTAAAAATGCCCAGTACTTTTTGTAAAGCGTGCTGTATCTATTGGACATTTGGAAAGCTTCTTGTCAACACCAGAAGGGCCAGAGTGGGAGCTGGATGGAACCTATTTACTGAAGACACCACAGCCCATACCAGACATTTTAACTGATTTAAAGCTTAAAGGGAGATTTCCCCTCGATTAAGAACAATGAAGCTGGGAAACAGACATTTATGGCTCTCGCCATTCACAGTGAATGCCACTGTACATAGCTGCACAGGGAGGGTGGGGATTAATGTCCCATATTAAACACTGAAGAGCTCTGTGACTTGAAATCAAATAACATAGAACAATTTTTCCTAGCAAGACAACACTGGCATTTCATTTCATTTCATAGCCCCAATACTTGTGACTCATTATAAATATATTAGATACTGAGCCATTTTTAGTAATTTACTTTGAATGAATGTATAAGGAGGGTAGGGGTGGGGGAAGCCTTGTGTTTCAGGTTTACTGCCCATGTAAGAATAGTATCACAGAGAATCAACCAAAGTGTTGGGAAAGAACTATGCACATTCATCAAAGTTGTTGTTGTCACATATTATTTTCATCTCTTTTATCTTTCAAAAGCGGGAAGCACAATCTCAGACTCAGGTTATCAGCATCACTAAGCACAGTAAGAAACCATCTCTTCTACTTTATTGCATGAGTAGGATGACGGTCTCTCAAGAGATAAGTTTAAAGCTGGGAGTAAGGGCCAACATTTTCAGATCTGGGTGCCTAAAGTTGAGCTTCTAAATCCATATTTAGAAACCTAAATGAATTATAGTGTACAAGTTTTTTCATCAGGAGCAAATAGCAGGTACTAAAGGGCTCTTTAATCTAGCACAAAAAGGGATAACAGGAACCAATGGCTGGAAGTTAAAGCCAGACCAATTTAAATTAGTAATAAGGCATACTTTTTTGTTATTTTTTATTTTTTTATTATAATTTTTTTTACAGTGAGGGTAATTAACCATTGGAACAAACTGCCAAGGAAAGTGGTGGATTCTCCATCTCTTGATGTCAGGACTGGATGCCTTTCTGGAAGACATGTTTTAGCTAAACAGAAGTTATTGGGCTTAATACAGGGGGAACTGGGTGAAATTCTATGGCCTGCTTTATACAGGTCAGACTAGATCTAATGGCTTCTTCTGCCCTTACAATCTATGAATCTGTGAAACTGGAGCTTGACTTCAATAGAAGCTGCAGGTGTACAGGAGCACTGATAGAAAATCAGGCCAAATGTAGCTCAGGTGGTTACATTTGGATTTAGGAGCTTAACCTTAAAAGCCCAGGTT